>CM056050.1:363006285-363641375 GCA_029574335.1 Rana kukunoris | reverse complement strand
AAGGAGTGGCGCTGCAGCGCTGCAGCGCCCTCTATAGACGGCCGCCAGAACTTCGGCTAAAATGTCAAAATTACATTTTAGCCGAATAAAAAGTTCTTAAAGGGCCCTTTTTTTTTTGTGTGACTGCGGGAGGGGGGGGCGCGCCCGTGCGCCACTGTATGGTACCAATTACTGAAAATTGATCAATTTGATCACATCTGATGTACTGGACAGCCTCTCTCATTTCTTGAGACCCTAACATGCCAGAAAAGTACAAATACCCCCAAATGACCCCTTTTTGGAATAATACATTCCAAGGTATTTAGAAGAGGCATTGTGAGTTTTTTGAAGTTGTCATTTTTTCCACAATTCTTTGCAAAATCAATTTATTTATTTTTTATTTTTATATTTTTAAAAAATCACTTAAATGTTCATATTGGTATTATTTCTCACACACAGCATATCATACCACAAATTACACCCCAAAAACACATTCTGCTATTCCTCCTGAGTATGGCAATACCCCATTGTGTAGACTTTTACACAGCGTGGCCACATACAGAGGCCCAACATGCAAAGGAGCACCATCAGGCGTTCAGGAACACCCAGACCCAATTCTGACATTTTCTCTCCTACATGGAAAAATCATAATTTATTTGCTGGAAAATTACATAGAACCCACAACCCCAAAACATTATATATGTTTTTTTAGCAAAGACCCTAGAGAATACAATGGTGATCGTTGTAACTTTTTATCGCGCGCATGGTATTTGCACAGCAATTTTTCTAACGCGTTTTTTTTTTGGAAATAAACCATTTTGTGCAGTAAAGTTAGCCAATGTTTTTGCATAATATGAAAGATGAAGTTACGCCGAGTAAATAGATACCCAACATGTCACCCTTCAATATTGCACACGCTTGTGGAATGGCTCCAAACTTCGCTACTTAAAAATCCCCAAATGTTTTTACTGGTTACATGTTTTTAGTTGGAGAAGAGGTCTAGGGCCAAAATTATTGCTCTCGCTACTTTTGTCAGCACTAACGTTCGCAGCGATACCTCACATGTGTGGTTTGAACACCGTTTTCATATGTGGGCGGGACTTGCGTGTGCAGTCGCGTCTGTATACGAGCACACAGGGACAGGGGTGCTGTAATTATGAAGCCTGAAAAAAAAAAAAAAAAACGAAGTATTGCGCGGGGAGTATTGCGCGGGGGGTATTGCGCGGGGGGTATTGCGCGGGGGTATTGCGCCGGGGTTATTGCGCCGGGGGTATTGCGCCGGTGGGTATTGCGCCGGGGGGTATTGCACCGGGGTATTGCAGAGTATTGTGGCGGGGGTATTGCAGAGTATTGTGGCGGGGGTATTGCAGAGTATTGTGCGGGGGTATTGCAGAGTATTGTATTGTGCGGGGGTATTGCAGAGTATTGAGCGGGGGTATTGCGCCGGGGGTACTGCAGAGTATTGCGCCTGGGGTACTGCAGAGTATTGCGGGGGGGTACTGCAGAGTATTGCGCCGGGGGTACTGCAGAGTATTGCGGCGGGGTTACTGCAGAGTATTGCAGTGGGGGTACTGCAGAGTATTGTGCGGGGGTACTGCAGAGTATGGTGCAGGGGGTACTGCGGAGTATGGTGCAGGGGTACTGCAGAGTATGGCGCAGGGGGTACTGCAGAGTATGGCGCAGGGGGTATTACAGAGTATGGCGCAGGGGGTATTGCAGAGTATGGCGCAGGGGGTATTGCAGAGTATGGCGCAGGGGGTATTGCAGAGTATGACAGGGGGTATTGCAGAGTATGACAGGGGGTATTGCAGAGTATGACGGGGTATTGCAGAGTATGACAGGGGGTATTGCAGAGTATGACAGGGGGTATTGCAGAGTATTGCACAGGGAAGGAAGGGGTTAATGCAGGGATGGCTGAGCAGGGATGGATGGATCTGTGACTGCAATAGTCACAGATCCATCCCACAGTGCTGCTGCCATCCGCGCTCCCCCTCTCACACTGTACCGCTCTGTCATTGGACAGAGCGATCACATTGTAAACGGCCGCTATCAGCGGCAATTTACAGCGATCCGTGACCCGCCGGGTCCCCTGGTCACAGACATTCCCGGGTGCGTGCCCCAGGGGGCGCGCGAGAGCGCGATTCTGGGATCACGTTATATAACGTGATCCCAGAGTTAAGCAACCACCTTGCCACCGTTATTAGCTGGTTGCTAAGTGGTTAAAAAACGACGTTGCCTACACACCATCATTTTCTGAAAATGCTCTTGCAAAACGCAGTTACGTAAACCACGTTCGACGGCACTCTGTTCCATTGAAGCTCCCGTCTCATAACTTGCTTCTGAGCATGCGCGGGTTTAAAAACATTGTTTTAAACGTAATTTTGCCCACACACGATCATTTTTTATGACACAAAAAATGACATTCTGAAAAACGACATAAAAAATTCAAGCATGTTCGAATTTTTTTTGGTCGTTTTTTTTAAGACATAAAACAACGTTTTGCCCACACACGATCATTTTAAGTGACGTTTTTTAAAACGTCGTTTTATTTCATCACAAAAACCAACCGTGTGTACGCGGCATATTACTTTTCTGATATTGCAACTGATGAAACTTGTATTTGTACTGTATGACAGGACCTGCAATGTAACTGTGACAATATAAAAAAGCAATCCACGCAGTTAACCAAACAATAAACCCTGGGTTGCCAGCTGACATGAAATAGGGGATTTCACCCCACCAACCAAATCTAAAAATAATAACCAAATACAGTGTAGTCCTACTAAAAAAACAACAAAAAATCTTATATATATATTATATATTATATATATATATATATATATATAGAGAGAGAGAGAGAGAGAGAGAGAGAGAGAGAGAGGGGGGGGGGAGAGAGAGAGCGAGAGAATACAATTGACACAAATATAACAAAATGCAACAGACAATTTACAAATTATCCTCCACAGTATGCGAATATAATAATCCTAAAAATATGGGGGGAGATTTATGTAGAACGGCGCATCTTTATGCCGCCGTAGCGTATCTTCTTTACGCTACGCCGGCGCAAGCCTGCTATTCACAAACAATATGCGCTCAACGTTGCGCCGGCGTAGCGAATAGTTGTCGGCGTAAGCCGACGTAAGTCAAATTAGCTGGAAGTGGGCGTGATATATTATAATGAAGCGTGACCCCATGCAAATGATGGGCTGAGCTTCAAAAAATGAACTGCGCATGCGTCGGCTCTTGGACGCATTGCAGAATCACGCCAGGACAAACGCCTAAGATACGTTGAATCACTGAACGTAACCTACGCACAGCCCTATTCACGCACGACTTACGTAAACGACATAAAATTCAACGGCTGTTCCGACGTATATACCTTTGCATGACCTGCGTCTCATATAGCAGGGGTAACGTTATGCCGGACTTACGCCTTACGTAAACGGCGTACATTACAGCGACGGGCGCAAGTACATTCGTGAATCGGTGTACCTTGCTCATTTACATATTCGACGCGTAAATCTATGGAAGCTCCCCTTGTGGCCAGCGTAAATATACGCCCAAGATCCGATGGCGTTGAAGACTTACGTCGGTCGGATGAAGCCAAAATTCAGGCGTATCTTATTTCTAGAATAAGGAGCATAGATACGACGGCGCATCCATGGACTTACGCGGCGTATCAGTAGATACGTTGGCGTAAGTCCTTTCTGAATCCGGGTCTTGGTATATCCAAATCAAATAAAAATGTAAGAAAACTATAGTGAGCAAGTCCGTAATGAAGTAAATAATCCAGACTAAAGTGAACAATTCAAAATCTTATTTCTGCACAACTTTGAACACTTTTATTTGACTTGGGTATATTTTTTTGAGGATCACTAGATAATCATATTCACATACTGTTGGGGATTCATTGTGAATTGTTTGTTGTATGCTGACACATTTGTGTTTATTGTATTCTACATTTATAGGATTTTATGTTGTTCTTTTGTGTAGCTCTACACTATATTTGACAATCATTTTTGAAATGTAACTGGAACGTGTATTCATGTTTATACAGTATATGTTCCACCCTCAGGGACTAAAGTAAAAGTTTGCAAAAAAAATAGTTTTACTGATTTCACTGATATCACTGGCTGTGTCTTCAAAATGGCCTCATTCAAGCCTGAACAGAAGGTCACAAACACCAGTTATCCAGTCATAGGTTAAGTCTTTCTCTGACAAAGCTAGCCCAAATTATTATGGAATACACTAAATTCCATCCCGACCTCCACAACAGAGGTTAGTCTAGATCCATATCTCCTTCCTTTTGTTCAAAGTAGTCTTATTAGGGCATGGCAATGCTTTTTGTTGTACAAAATCAAAATTCATAGATATAGGCATTCACTTGTTGCATATGCTATGTGCTGTTATCTGTTTTTTGCAAGAAATTAAGTCCAAATTAGCGCTAAAGGTAATTACAGATTGTGAAAGTTTCAAATGACCAGTTTAAATGCCCTTGAGTGGCAGATTTACCTTAAATGAAAAACCATTAGTATTTGTCTATGTAGTGAAAGTGAGGACTTTGAAATAACTTTTGTTTTGAAGTGATCCTTATCACTAAATTGTAGAGGTGAACTCTCCATATAAATCCTCATTACCTTCAAAGGTCTGACACGATATGTCATGCATCCTTTCCCTATCGAGTAGAATTATTTTCTTTTTCTAATGTACAGTTCAGAATAATGAGTAATGATGCGTTTTTTTTTTTTGTTTTGTTTGTTTTTTGGGTACAGTTTTTTTTCTAGGAATTGCAGATGAGGCTTCTGAAGGTATTTTTTTTTTTTTTACTTTTGCTATCTAGAGATAGCTAGAGCTATGATATCAAAGAGGGAGCAATATGATAATACTCTATACACTGTCATGCTGCATACACGTGACCATTTTTCATGATGAGAAAAATGGCATTATTTAATTTGGTCATTAAAACGATAATGTGTACCTGTAGGCTCCAGAGTATTTTTCTCAATGAGAAAAATGGCCATTAAAAATGTAGTACCTGCTCTATTTTTTCTCATACTTTAAATGTCTTGAAAAACGGTTGTGTGTAGGCTTTAACAACGGGAAACAACGTGCATGCTCAGAAGCAAGTTCTGAGAAGGTAAATTTGCATAGTCAGCCCAAAGTGGAATGGAGCTTCCCCTTTATAGTGCCGCAGTACGTGTTGTACGTCCCCGCGCTTTGCTCAAGCATTTTTTATCACGATCGTGTGTATGCAAGGCAGGCTTGAGGGGAATCACGTCAAGAAAAATTACGTTTTTTCCATGACATGAAAAACGGTCGTTTGTACGCGGCATTACTGTTATATGGGATAGCAAGAGATAGGCTGGGATTCATTAAAATGTCTTCATTTTGCTGTGGAACATTTAATTATCTGCTTATGTTTGTTTTACTACTCTCAACTAAACCATATAATTATGTAAATTTGATCTTTTTTTTTTTTATTCACCCTAAAACAAACTGAGAAGTGAGGCTTCCCAAGTTGAATAAATCAAAGCTAACTAAAGAAGAATATTTATTGCAGAATGACTTTAAGTATACAATATTATAATTTTACCTTATTTAGTAATGTGATTTTCTGGGTTATGCAAATAAAAACCAGTTGCAACAGTGCTCAAGTACATAATATTCTTTGCAATAAAAAGCTTAGTTCTTTTTTAATGAAGTTCAGCCATAGAAACATCAGCCTCAAATTTTAAATGTACTTACTGTTCCTCTGGGTGACACAGTGTCCTTGCTGCGTCAAGGGGTCTCAAGGGGTCTCACGGAATGGTTCCCAGCATCCCAGACATCTTTTAGTTCTACCCTTGCCACTTGCCATGGCTGGAGGGATCTTCTGACCTGGATCTGGGCCACAGAAATATCCCATTTTTCTTTTGTGAGTGAGTTTTTATCATTACTGTACTTTTGATTAAAGCGGGATTCCACCCGCATTTTTTTTTTAAAGTCAGCAGCTACTAACAGTGTACCTGCTGACTTTGAATAAGGACACTTACCTGTCCTACTTGCCCCCGCTGATGGCCCCCCGATGCCGATCCTCGATCCTGGCAGCTCCAGGCGCCGCCATCCACAGTAAGGGAAACAGGCAGTGAAGCCATGTGCGAGCAGCGCGGCGCTTTGTGAATGGCCCGGATGCTTTCTGGGATACACACAGTTCCCAGAATGCAGTGCGCCCCATTCACAAGAATACACCAAGTGTAGGAGAAGGAAGAGAATCGACCGCGGAAGATAAGGGGCACTCTGAGGATTGTTTTTGACTTTCTTTGGATTAATAAAAAGCTGTACTTATTTGTATAGTAGGCAAGCTTGGGATACGAACCAGTACTATATTGTGGATGCAACCATGTATTCGCCAATGAGCTGAGTGTGCATGTTTAGCCAACTATTCAAGTAGGCTATGTAGAACCTTTATTTACTTGGGATATATGCTTTCTACAATAATTTTGTTTATTAATTCACCCTGGTTAGAAATTAAAATGGATTCTTTAAATGTGCACATGACCTACTTACTGAGTAGTTTGTTCATTCAGATATTGATGTACTTCCACAGCCCACCCCACTCTCTTTTGCCCACAATTATGTGGTCTTGGAATGCAGCTATTGTTGATGTTGGAACATCCTTCTTGCCTTTCACACACAGCCTGATGTTAAAAAAACTGGAGGGGAATATCATAAATGTTAATGTAAACATTAACCTTATTTACCCCAAACTGCAACTTGAGGTTTCCTGTAGTTCTTTATTGTAGTCTTTTGATTCTATTAGTACCTTATGGTCACTAGGCTTACTTAAAAAAACTTTCTATCTGATCTGCAGATCTGCAATAGCCTGAAACCAATCACACAGGAGTTAACAAGTTGTTCAGCATTCATGGACTTGCCAATACAGCATATCTGAATTGAAAATAATAGAAGTTCCTACCACCACTGCTTGTCTGGCTACCACTCTAATTCTATTCTCACTGTAGTAGTCATCATTTAGGTCAGGGATGACCAACTAGTGGCCCGGGAGCCACTTGTGGCCCGTGGAGCCCTGTGATGTGGCCCTTGACCTCCTGCTTTGGGATCGAATAGAATACTGTTATTAAAGGTCAGTTTATTACTAAAATCACAGTGAATATATGGGCATATCTGTTCTGCAGTGGTTACTGGGCTGCTTTCAAACTGATCCGCAGCTGCAGAGCAGCGCACCTGCAGGTTACCTGCACTGAGCCATTCACTTCTGTTTTTACCTGCAAGTTTAGTGAGCTTTTTGTATGTGCACCAAACCTGCAGAATATAATAGAAGTCTATTGCAAAGTGCAGAAAAACCAAAGGTACGCTCTGTTGCACCCGTGGTGTGAGTAAACCACAGCACATCAGTGTGAAAGGGGATCTGACCAATTGGACCCTCCATTCACCTCTAAGTAGTGGCAGACATAAACCGACTTGTTTCCTACCTCCAATCCAATCCTCAAAAAAAAAAAGGGAGTATAGCAGAGCAGACACAGACATGTCATCCACCCGCTCCGCTCATTGTGGCTCACGACCGGTTACCAAGTCGCTTAAGTGAGACTCGCTCTTCAAAAGGTTGGGCACCCCTGATATAGGTCCTGCTGTAGCATTAAAACCTCTTTACTCAGATTCCAAATACAAGCCAATTTGACGTATTTATTTGCAGGATATAATAACATGTTTATGTAACAATAAACAATATATGTACACAGAATGCCATAAAAAATGGGGTTAAATAGAATCCTACATTCACAGATATAAATATACAAAGAGAATAGAAAGGAATTGCACTTGAAATTTAAGAACAGCGACCTAGTAATGTAACCTTTTAAATATATCTGTATGTGCCAAATCGCCTAAAGGACCATGATATCTCATATTTAATCAGGAAAAATCATTTTCTGCACCCCCCTCTTTTTTGACATTGTAGAACTAAAATGCTCTTTTTCATTAAATATAATAAATATATTTCATACTTGTGGTATATTAAATACCATAATCCCCAGTGAGTGACATGCAGGTAAATGACTGATGGGGCAGCTTAGCGGCGCATTTAGATTATGTTACCTTGTCAGTTCTTCTAGCGACCTTGGGCCTTTTATCATACCTAACTTGGCTTCGAGCATTATACAGCACAGGTAATAAAGTAACAAGCTGGTAGTAAATTTAGGAACAAATACAGTAATATTAAATAGTTTATTTTTTTTCTCAACCCTTCCAAAAAACAAAACACCTACAATAAATGCTGTTTTGGTCCTGGATTAAAACTACTGTTCTCGCCACTATTAGTTATAATTTATTTAGATCATGATTGCATTTAAAAGTATGGAGTGAATACATGCTCATGCAGATTCTGCATTGCTGCATTTTTCCTCAATGAGAAGGCAGTATGAGCCAAGGAGAAGACTCACCTCATGGCTCATAATGTTCCTAGTGGTACAAGTTTCATGTTAGCTCATGGTAGAATAGGCCTTTTTTATAATCTTACAACTGATATCACATGACTATAATGCTATTATGATTTCACCTCCATCTTATTTGCATGGGGGATAGGACTCTTATATAGAAGTGCCTGAAATAAGTTCTGCCCATGCTGGCCATAGCATCCAAATCCAGTTCTTCCTTTTATTTTACCCATGAGGCTTGAAAGAGACAACAATAAGAACACTCAGATGTTGTTTCCTGGCCCTGATTTCTGTCCAAGGTTGCATTAAACCCCACTCCATACTTTATCTATCAAATGCCAGAACCTAAGAGGCAATCAGATGCTCTGACATTTGAAAGAAAAATGATTAGGGAATGGCTTAATGCTAATCTTCAGGCAAACAAATTTTCACTTCCTCATTCAACAGTAGCAATGTATTCTTGGCTTTCACTGGAAGACAGCTGATTGGAGGAAAGGCACCCCCCCCCCCCCCACATTGGCAGAATTAGAATTGGCTTTCGAATTTGCCACGTACACCCCAAATTGTTCGGCAAACAGGCGAACAGCCAATGTTCGAGTCAAATTCATGGTCGACCTATACATCTATAATCAGATCCCTGATTTCATACTCTTTCTGTCCCATGGCATCCTTGAAAACATCTGTTCAACAAAGAGACATATTTGATATTTAGTGCATGGAAACATCCCCTTACACCGACGATATTCAAACAGCCAGGAATGACCTGGTTGTCTGGTAAACTCAGAATGGATGAGGATATCCCCCAAATTCTTTGATCTATATGCCACCATCTTAGGGCATTTACCCACAAAGTTGGCTAGGCCCTTCTTATTGGTTAGAATTCCCCAGTGTTTTTTAAGGGCTCTACATACGGTCTCCCATTGGGCACCATAGGTTGTAATCAGTCTTACGAGGCTCTCTCTGCTTCATAGAGCAGCTTTATGTTTCGCGTGGCGTATCTGTTTGTGCATCTCTACTTTCTGCAAATCATTAGATTGAGAGCAGTTTCACTTGATCCTCATGAATTCACCAGTAGGTATTCCATTTTTTTGCCAGGATGGGTGGTGACTATCTGCCTGTAAAAGAATATTGGCCGCTGTCTCCTTATGGAATGTACATGTGCTGATTTTACCATTCTCAAGGCCTATCTGTAGATCAAGGAAAGGTAATTGGGTTTGATCATACATGTACGTTAAACGTATGTTATGTTCATTGACATTGAGTTGGTCAATGAATCCATGGAGTGTTATGATGTCACCAGTCCAAATAACCAGGACATCATAAATGTACCTCATTTAATCAGATAACATTAATCTGAGAAGGTTTTGACTGCTCTAATTCCATATTCATGTGGGATTGAAGTATTTAACAATTCAACGTCAATACCTATTAGCCATGCTTCACCCTCTATTTCAAAATCGGAAACTTTAGCCAAAATATGGCATGTGTCCTGCACATACGATTTCAGATCCTTCACCATTTCTTTCAGGGAGAGTCGAGGTATCCACCTATCCTGTCTAAGGGTCCATGGATCGCAGAAACAGTTGGTCTCCCCGGTGGATTTTCAAGGCATTTATGCACTTTGGGGATGCAGTAGAAAATGGGAACATTGAAATCAACCACAGAGAGATATTCATGTTCACGTTTTGCCAGCAGTCCGGCCTCCACTGCATCATCAAGTTTTATATTCAGTTCACGTACCACCATAGGGAAGGGGTCGAAATCGAGTTTGCTATACGTGAGTGTGTCTCCCAATAGACGCTTCACTTCTGCCTCATATGCTTTGTCTTCCATAAGGACAACATTGCCACCCGTATCACCTCTTTTAATAATAATGTGCTTTGCTTCCTTAAGCTCTTTTAGAGCTTGACGTTCAATTTTGGTAAGGTTATCGGGGCCTTTACAGTTCCATGATATCCTACTTAGATCACTTTGTACCATTTCAAGGAACATATTCAATCCATGATTTTTATTCAGTGAAGGCATTCTCTTACATTTAATGTTAAAGTTTTCAACTCTTTTAGTTGGAGAGTTAACCTCCGGTAAATCCTTGTTTTCCTCCAACAAAGCGTTAAGAATGTCAATGGCTTTTTGGTCATCTGCATCCAGAAGGGGTCCTGCACAATCTGCAGGGCCACTCTGTTCATACAGAGATCTGAAAAAGATATTTCTTAAAAATGCCACCACATCCTTATATACTGTAAATTTGCCCATATTACTCACAGGTGAAAAATAATTTTTTCTTGGCAGTCGCCTGCTTTTTCTGAGACAGTCCTCCACCCCCTCTCTAAAAAAAAAGTAACTGTTCTGTGGATGTTATCCTCCTCTGGGTAAACCAGAGATCTGTCCCTTCTAGCCCAAGACTGGGATCTATAACCCCTTCTAGAGGAACCACTTCTGCCCACCTTATAGTCAGGTCAAAGACCAGATTTTTCTCAAAATCCAGTAGGTCTCTTCTATATTTAGATTGTTTAGTTACCTTCAGGTTTTGTTGGACCTTCTCTATTTCTTTTTTAAGATGTTCATTTTGTTTAATAAACTCATCATTTTCTCTCATTAAATATAGGCCTCTAGCACTTTCCTCTATCAAATTCCTAAGTTCAGTTAGCTGGATTTTCTCCTCATCCACTATTAAAGCCATAACTGCAATCCCATGATTGACACAAAGTTCCTTCCACTTAGGAAGGAACCTGTCATTATGAAGATGTTCAGCAGGTACAGTTCTGTCCCGTAATCCACAGGGCACTATCTTGTGCTTTGTTCTGCCCTCATTATACATGGCTGAGGTATAATTAGACAGACAGCTAACTCTCCCCCCTTAACAATTCATTGAGGCAGGTGCAAGGTCCTTTTTTTAACTTTAGAGTTAGAGCTTTAAAGTTAGAGCAAAGACAGGGGGCATTAGCCTCCCATCTAGCCCTTAACTTTGGCCTGGCTATCCTCAATCCTCCTGTTAGCTGGTTGTAGAGCGAAGTGTTATGGGGTCTTTGGGTGGATGGGCTAAGGGATCAATTCAAATGGTATGCTTTGGGTGTAGTCATGAGTAATCTTAAAATGAGACCAACAAACCCAAAGGGCATTATATTTGGATATGTTATAATGAGAGGTGGCAATGAGCTCCTCCATTTTATTGATTCTGAGAAACATAACTTTAATTGGGGGGATGTTAGTCTTACCCCATAGGACTGTGATGCACAACTTGGCTGCATTTGTCATGTGCATTGCTAGGGATCTGAAATAGAAGCGTCTGGATATTGTGGCACGATCTAGCAAACAAATCTACATACCGCTTTTCATATCTGTCAACGGCTATTTTTTGTGTGAAAGTGACAGTCAATTTACCTTCTTGACTAAAACTTTTAAATACACTATAAAATATAAATAAACCGGACTCATAAATGTGTGAAAAATAAAATCTTCACTGACTGACAACAGCAATTTTCATCCGTTTTGGCATAGCATTTTCCACTGAAAGATTAATCTGGCCACAACACAGTATGAGAAATTAACCTGTCATTTAGTGTTGACGCCTCCTTAGAGAATCCATGCACATCTATTAGTGGCAATTCAGTCAAGGGAATCTGTATCTGTAGCATTTAGGTGTTGACTGATGAATGGTTGAAAACTTCTTGAGCAGCCTTAAAAAGATTTGGACATCCTGTGTTGTAAAGTGACATTTACTGCAAATGTATCCTGTTAAGTGAGCTGTGTCCAATTTACATAGTGTTTGCTCATATTTATAGTACATGTCATTAATGTCAGCTGTTTTCACCACAAAACATTTTTTATATTCACGGGTCATTTCTGGAGACCCTTTACTTTTTATGCTTTGTATTTTACAATTACACTGCTTCATTTTTCTTTATAACTGCCACGTTAAAAATGTCTGCACATAGTTCTTAATGCAAAACTGTACAAAAGAACTTAGGGCATTGTGTTAGCAAAGCTTACATGGCACATGGCATGTCTACATAAATCAATATGTTTGATTAGAAACACAATAGTTTGAGTTACTAGTCAGCGTAGTGTAGGATTGTTTTCCAAAATAGAAATCTGTATAATAGAGACCCTGTTTAATCAGACATAGTGAAGGATCAACATTTCTCTCATCACACTGTGCTCATGGCATATGGATGGGACCCTAATTGGTGAAAGGCCTAAAAAACAGAACCATCTCTGTTACTCTTGTAGCGGTTGGTTGCTACAAGTTACATCATCCACACATTCCACCATGCTACCAGACATCCATTAGACACACTCCTATAGTCAAGGAACAGTCTCTTACTTGTTTTTGTTATTTTATTAGGGGATTGAACTTGGTTCGGCAAAAGGACATAGGATGCCCATAGAACAAATTAATACTTTGAAGAATAAGAAGGACAAGATGGCTCACCCTAAACTTGACAGACTTTTACCTCAGAAGACTTCTCCCTCCAGCACACTGCTTGACAGACTTTTCCTCAGAACACTTCTTCATCCAGCAAACTACTTTCTGTTACAGTCTTAGTAATCCTGTCACACCATCAGAACATGACTAGGCCTCACTCTGAATAAGTTCCAGTTAATTTACTTGACAACGCTTTGTAGGTCGGGCCTGCAGTATCCCTTTATGGCAGCAACCGTTTAAATTAAATGGTGATGGACTACTGATCCCAGCAAGTCCAACTAGAAAATCCTGTCTGCCTTCATGGCTGAATCGATTTGACACAAGCTCCACAGTCCCTCCCTCTGGCTCTACATCCAGCTCCCCTGGCATGCCTCTTCCAGATCTCTCCACTGTGCTTTCACTCACCGACACATGCAGACCAACTGTCTCTTCCAGGTCCTGTTCCAGGACACCTCTCCATGAATGTATAAGGCAGGGGTGCCCAACCAGTGGACCACGGACCACATGCCCTCTGATGTGGCCCGTGACCTCCTGTTCTGCAAAGGAATAAAATAGAATAGAATACTGTTATTAATGGTAAGTTTATTACTAAAATCACATATGTATATATGGGCATATCTGTTCTGTGGTGGTTACTGGGCAGCTTTCAAACTTACAGCAGATGCAGAGCAAGTTTCCTGCACAGAGCCATAAACTTATGTTATTCCCTGCGAGTTTGGTGTGGTTTCTGAAAGTGCATTACACCTACAGGATATGATAGAAGTATATGGCAAAGTGCAGCTAACCTGCAGGAAAGCCACATGTGAACTGTGCTGCATCCACGGTGTGGGTAAACAACAGTGCATCAGTATAAAGGCAGCCTTAGGACCCTTCACACGGTCAGTCTGACCCAACTGGACCCTCTATTCACCTCAAAAAAGTGGCAGATGTAAATGAACTCCAATCCACTAAAAATGAGTAGAGTAGGGCTACCATCCACCCGCTCCGCTCATTGTGGCCCGCAACCAGTTACCAAGTTGCTTAAGTGGCCCTTGCTCTTCAAAAGGTTGGGCACCCCTGGTATAAGGAGAGGCTCCCTCCCAGAGGGAAGTTCCCTCAGGCACGACAGTCTAACATTTCATCCTTCAGTTCACCCGGCTAACAATTCCCCCCTAGCAGGCTGGCCAAAAACAAACAGGCTTAGCTTACAGCATATGCCTGCTTAAATTTATCTGCATAAATTTACCTGCACTGGCAGCCTACACAAAAACCCTAAAGCCACGTACACATGACCATTTTTAATGTCCTAGAAAAAACTATGGGCCAGATTCAGAGAGAATTAGATTAGCGTAGAGTAACAGAAATACTCTACGCCGCCGTTTTTTACCTGGCTCTACGTGGAATCCCGGTAGATTTTGTCCAGTAAACGACGGCGGCGTAGTGTATTTCTCCCGGTGCAAGCCATCTACGCGAGTAGGGGGCGTGAAGCATTTAAAATAGGCGCGTTCCCGCGGCGATCGAACTGCGCATGCTCCGTTCAGAAATTTCCCGCCGTGCATTGCGCAAAATCACGTCGTTACGTCATTGGTCGTTTGAGTAGTGTCGTTTACGGACATTTCTATTCCCGAACGACTTACGTAAAAAAAAAAAATAATAATTAAATTCGACGCGGGAACGACGGCCATACTTAACATGGGCTACGCACCGTTAGACCAGCAAAAAGCTGGTCTAACATTACGTAGCAAAAAATAGACGAAAGCGATTGCGAAGACCGCTCGTATCTTCGTGGATCGCCGTAAAAACTCATTTGCATATCCCGACGCATGAAAACGACGCAAACTCCTCCCAGCGGCCGCAAAAATATCGCAGGGTAGATCCGAAGGCTTACGAAGACGTAAGCCTCTCGGATCGAAGCCCGAAGCCGCCGTATCATGGTTTGAGGATTCAAACTAGTGATACGGCGCGCAAAATTTGAAATTACTCCTGTCTAACACCAGTTAGACAGGCGTAATCGCTCTCTGAATCTGGGCCTATGTTTTTTTCGATGTGATTCTTGTCAAGCCTGCCTTGCATACACACGATTGTGAAAAAGCAAAACACGGTGACATACAACACGTACAGTGGCACTATAAAGGGAAAGTTCCATTCAGATTGCGCCACCCTTTGGGCTGCTTTTGCTGATTTTGTGTTAGTAAAAGTTTGGTGAGAGACGATTTGCACTTTTTAGTCTTTGTGCTTTTCAGTCTGTTACAGCGTGACAAATGTGCTATCTCCATTACAAGCGCTAGTTTTACCAGAACGAGTGCTCCCATCTCGTAACTTGCTTCTGAGTATGCATTTTTTTTTTACGTCGTTAAAGCCTACATACAACCGTTTTTCACTACGTGAAAAACGACAACATGAAAAATGACACAAAAAATTAGAGCATGTTCTAAACTTTTAATGCCCATTTTTCACCTCGAGGAAAATGCTCTGGAGCCTACACACGATCATTTTTATTGACCATTTAAAAAAAAAATAATATTTACGTCATGAAAAACATTGGGCCAGATTCAGAGAGAATTAGATTAGCGTAGAGTAACAGAAATACTCTACGCCGCCGTTTTTTACCTGGCTCTACGTGGAATCCCGGTAGATTTTGTCCAGTAAACGACGGCGGCGTAGAGTATTTCTCCCGGTGCAAGCCATCTACGTGAGTAGGGGGCGTGAAGCATTTAAAATAGGCGCGTTCCCGCGGCGATCGAACTGCGCATGCTCCGTTCAGAAATTTCCCGCCGTGCATTGCGCGAAATCACGTCGTTACGTCATTCGTCGTTTGAGTAGCGTCGTTTACGGACATTTCTATTCCCGAACGACTTACGTAAAAAAAAAATAATAATAATTAAATTCGACGCGGGAACGACGGCCATACTTAACATGGGCTACGCACCGTTAGACCAGCAAAAAGCTGGTCTAACAGTACGTAGCAAAAAATAGACGAAAGCGATTGCGAAGACCGCTCGTATCTTCGTGGATCGCCGTAAAAACTCATTTGCATATCCCGACGCATGAAAACGACGCGAACTCCTCCCAGAGGCCGCAAAAATATCGCAGCGTAGATCCGAAGGCTTACGAAGACGTAAGCCTCTCGGATCGAAGCCCGAAGCCGCCCTATCATGGTTTGAGGATTCAAACTAGTGATACGGCACGCAAAATTTGAAATTACTCCTGTCTAACACCAGTTAGACAGGCGTAATCGCTCTCTGAATCTGGGCCATTGTGTGTATGTGGCATTACACTTAGCACCTACCTAAGGTAGAGGGTGCTACACTCTATAACAAGATCAAAACGTTCATTCTAAAACATATTTTTTATGAAGCAGTTTAGATTTTATCTCTTACTTCTGAGGCAGTTCTGTTTTGATAAATGAATCCCAATATAATCAACGGGGATAAAGGGTATTATTCATACTCCCCTTGTGATAATGCTGACCATTAGGCAAAAAAACAGAAATCATGATCTACCAAGTACAATTCTACATTCATAACTCTCCTCTGAATTATCAATAACCCAACATTTAGCCATCAATGCATAGGTGTATAGCAAAAATAATAATCAATGGCCATAATGGGCAGAGTACCATGTCTACTTAGACCACACAACACTCTTCTCACCTCTCCAAAATGTAGTTTTTTGTGTATGAGCAGGAAAGGTGGGAGAAGTCAGCCAAGCCTTGTGCAGCAGGTTATGCAAAGTGTGGCACGATGGTAGATTTAAGTGGTGGTGGAGCGAGTGAAGGTTAAAGTGATTGCAAAGCTTCAAAAATGGCCCTGAACCTTCTCTTTTCAGGTACCTCGTTGGTACTCCTGGCCCCTTCTCCATTTGGTGCACCCCCATAGGAAACCACTCCCAAGCTGCACTGCCTGCCTCCATAGACACAGACAGCTGGGCCTGGCCACTCAGACCGCGTACACACGATCGGTCCAAACCGATGAAAACGGACTGAAGTTCAGTTTCATCGGTCCAAACCGACCGTGTGTACGCCCCATCAGTCTGTTGTCCTTCAGTCCAAAAATTTAGAACTTGCTTCAAAATCGGACCGATGGACACCTACCGATGGTTAGTATGCAAAAGCATCGGTTCAAAACCCGCGCATGCTCGGAAGCATTGAACTTAATTTTTCACTGCACGTCGTTGTGTTTTACGTCACCGCGTTAGACTCGATCAGTTCTTGAAATGATGGTGTGTACGCACATCAGACCATCAGGCTGCTTCAGCGGTGAACCGATGAAAAAGGTCCGTCGGACCATTCTCATCAGATGGACCGGTCGTGTGTACGCGGCCTCACTCTTTGCTCACAGAATTTGATTGACAGCAGCAGGAGCCAATGACTCCAGCTGCTGCCTCTGTGAGCAAAGAGAGAGGAAAGAGCTCCTAAGTCAACACAGGACTCCAGTAAGTATAAGGGGGGTGAGGGGGTGATGCAAATAGTGAACTTTTTTTTTTACATGAATGGAGCTAATGCATTAAGGTAAAAAATATCCAGCCTTTACAATCATTTTAAGTACATGCGTCATATGCTTCATACTGTAAAGTAAACTTATATAAGTCAAGTACGGGCTTATTTGAAAGACTTTGTGTGACAGACAAATCATATTACTGTACACACATTCAGTAGAAAAAAAATATATAAAGACATTAAAGCAGAATCTAGAGCATGGTTTTAATTTAGTTAAAAAGTCATAAAATACTAAAAAATAACCATTTTATTACCATTTGGCTTGAACTGACACTCACATTTCTTGTTTATGGTATTTAAGAGACTTAATTCATCACTTAATTATTTTCCCTTTTGGAATCGTCTAATATTAGCTATCTAACATTTATAAAATGTTAACAGTTTAGCAAATGGTCTTCCCTTTTGTACACATGTTAATCTCCAGCTGTGAGAATAAAGTGGTAAAGCACGCTGTTTTGTGTGTGTGTTCTCAATGGAGGTATTCAAGGATTATGGGAGTGTTAAATAAAAATCTTGGCAGAGGATAATAAACTACATGCTGAGGCTCTGAGGATGCTGTATTAGCTGCTGCCAACTTCTTGAATGACATGTAATAGGTTTATTTTGTGGATGAAACAGCAAATATATATATATATATATATATATATATATATATATATATATATATATATACAGTACAGACCAATGCGCTCCAGACTAAAGAGGTCCATACATCGATCAGTCTTGGTAGATTACTTCTAGTATTTTACTTGAGCTTTTTACAATACTTTCCAGGATCCTAAAACAATAATAGTTCATGCTATTTTTTTTTACCTGCAAAAAAATGTGCATTTAGAATTTTTCATTAAAAGGTCCCTTATAAGGGGAAGAAGGAGTTAATTATGGCTGATTATGTAAAGCTTCTTTAATTGACATCATATGCAGACTGAAGTTCATTCCTTTGATCCGCAGGTGAGTAACAAAAGTAACAATGTCCATTTATCTCTCTGTGGCTTTGTTCACGTTGGGTGTACGTAACTGTAGGCCCATGAAGGGTCAATGCATCCCCATACAGGCAGTCCCATTGCTGTCAAATGCTGTCAATTTGGAGGCAGTAGCTCCTGCATTCAGGATGCTTTTGAGGCCGTGCACTCGCACCCGCATGGATGTCACATTGGAATTCCAATTGACAGCAATGAGACTATCTACACAAGGATGCATGGAACACCTGTGCAACTTCATGTTAGCAAACATGGCCCTCCATACAGTTGTCATATGAATGAGGCTGAACTACTATTATTCTGACAGCTGGGGGAGCAGCAGGGAGGCAGAAGAACAGGATGTACTACACACGCCCCTTTCTATTTTTATTAGGTTTGATGAGGGCAGGTGTAACATGCCCAATATTCACAAATGGTTAAAAATCAGTTCACAAATGGTTACAGGTAATTTTTTTAAAATATTAAAAATGTTGTTACCTTTTTATTTATTTATACATTTTTAACATTTACAAATGCAGTCCAGCAGGGGCTCCAAGCTATGGGCTCTTTTTTTACATGCTCACCTGCCTATTCTTAGCTGCTTGGTTGAAAAAAAAGTCACTTGAGCCATCCAATACTGAAGTCAGTGCAGAAATCACCTGGTCATTACAAAAAAAAAAAGGAAGCACTGGGTTCCCATTGCCAAATCGAACTGATAAGTATATATAGTACAGACCAAAAGTTTGGACACACCTTCTCATTTAAAGAGTTTTCTTTATTTTCATGACTATGAAAATTGTAGAGTCACACTGAAGGCATCAAAACTATATAATAACACATGTGGAATTATATACATAACAAAAAAGTGTGAAACAACTGAAAATATGTCATATTCTAGGTTCTTCAAAGTAGCCACCTTTTGCTTTTGCTTGATTACTGCTTTGCACACTCTTGGCATTCTCTTGATGAGCTTCAAGAGGTAGTCACCTGAAATGGTATTCCAACAGTCTTGAAGGAGTTCCCAGAGATGCTTAGCACTTGTTGACCCTTTTGCCTTCACGCTGCGGTCCAGCTCACCCCAAACCATCTCGATTGGGTTCAGGTCCAGTGACTGTGGAGGCCAGGTCATCTGGCGCAGCACCCCATCACTCTCCTTCTTGGTCAAATAGCCCTTACACAGCCTGGAGGTGTGTTTGGGGTCATTGTCCTGTTGAAAAATAAATGATCGTCCAACTAAACGCAAACCAGATGGAATAGCATGCCGCTGCAAGATGCTGTGGTTTTGAATAAATCCCCAACAGTGTCACCAGCAAAGCACCCCCACACCATCACACCTCCTCCTCCATGCTTCACGGTGGGAACCAGGCATGTATAGTCCATCCATTCACCTTTTCTGCGTCGCACAAAGACACAGTGGTTGGAACCAAAGATCTCAAATTTGGACTCATCAGACCAAAGCACAGATTTCCACTGGTCTAATGTCCATTCCTTGTGTCCTTTAGCCCAAACAAGTCTCTTCTGCTTGTTGTCTTTCTTTAGCAGTGATTTCCTAGCAGATATTCTACCATGAAGGCCTGATTCACACAGTCTCCTCTTAACAGTTGTTCTAGAGATGTGTCTGCTGCAAAAGGTGGCTACTTTGAAGAACCTAGAATATGACATACTTTCAGTTGTTTCACACTTTTTTGTTATATATATAATTCCACATGTGTTAATTCATAGTTTTGATGCCTACAATTTTCATAGTCATGAAAATAAAGAAAACTATTTGAATGAGAAGGTGTGTCCAAACTTTTGGTCTGTACTTTATTTATATATATATGTTGGTGTCATATAAATAAATCCTTGTCATCTTAACAGTAGTAGTTATTTAGAGCAAAATTATAATTGCATGCATTTCACAGACATTCTCGATCCACGTTCCATAATTTAAAAGGAAATTCGAGTTTTACTATAAGGACAACACATGTATTTCTAAATGTTCTCTGAAATCATTTGTGATGTGTGACACTTCACTAGAATTTCACTGACATAGAGTAAGACCCAGTCACATATGCACAGCTGCCTTTTACCACTCATACTTAGGGTTCATAAAAAGCTCCAGGCACTGGAATCGTTGGTTCACTTAAGCTATGCACAAGAAGAATGCTTATTAAATGTAAAAAGGATCTGCCTTCTAGGGATGCACATAGTTTTTGCCCTTAAACGATTCCAGGTATCTTCTTGTTTGGTTCACGTGTTTAAATCTCTGTGCATACACTTCTGCTATTCTCTTAATTTGTTATTGTGAAACAGTGCACATATATTATCAGATATAATCAAACCATCCCATTATTTCTGTACTGCAGCTTGCATTCAGTAAGGAATTCTCAAACCTAGGAAGGACATATAGCAAAGTAACTATCATTGCATATTCAAAATGTGAAGAGCACAGATCGTTAACGAAGAAAAAAAAAATCACACTGTGTTGCTTCATTGGAAACAATCAAATGTAAGCTTTCATTGCTTTCTACACATTTCGATACTTTGATAAATAAGGCTTAGGGGTTGATTTACTAAAGGCACATAGGCTGTTCATTTTGCAAGGGAAGTTGCACGTTGCAAGGAAATTGTTCCCATAGCTTACTAGATTTAGCCACTTAAGGACTGCCGCACGACGATATACGTTGACAGAATGGCACGACTGGGCACAAGCTTGTACATGTACGTCCCCTTTAAAAACCCAGCCGTGGGTCGTGAGTGCGCCACCAGGGGCGCGCTCCCTACCCGGTCTGAAGCTCTGTCACTGTGCTCTCGGGAGCCGCGGACCCGATCACCGTCGAACAGGGAGAGGTGAGTGTAAACAAACCTTCCCCGTTTTTTTCTGTGGCAGTGTCAGTGATCGTCTGTTTCCTGTCATAGAGAAAGACGATCAGTGATGTCACACGTCCAGCCATGCCCCCCTACAGTAAGAAACACACATGAGGTCACACATAACCCCTACTGCGCCCCCTAGTGGTTAACCCCTTCACTGCCATTGACATTTTCACAGCAATCAGTGCATTTTTATAGCACTTTTCGCTGTGAAAATTACAATGGACCCAAAAATGTGTCGAAAATGTCCGATGTGTCCGCCATAGTGTCGCAGTCACGACAAAAAATGCTGATCGCCGCCATTAGTAGTAAAACAAAAAAATATTAATAATCCCCTATATAATATGTAGAAGAATACGTATCGGCCTAAACTTTTATATATTTTTGGGGGATATTTATTATAGCAAAAAGTAAAAAATATATATATATATTTTTAAATTGTCGCTCTATTTTTGTTTTTAGTGCAAAAAATAAAGACAGCAAAGGTGATCAAATACCACCAAAAGAAAGCACTATTTGTGGGGAAAAAAGGACGCCAATTTTGTTTGGACGCAGTGCCGAATCGCAAAAAGGGGCCAGGTCCTTAACCTGCATAATGGTCCGGGTCTTAACCGGTTAATGTTTCACTTTGCAGATTACATGTGCAAGAAAAAAAGAAAAAAAAGCCCAGCAGAAGTGATGTAATGGGGGATTTAAATAAGAATGAGGCAGAATATTACTACCCTTCAGATATTAAAGGATTGATTTACTAAAGGCAAATAGGCTGCTCACTTTGCCAGTGAAGTTGTACTTTGTGAGGGAATTTGTAATAGAGCTTACTACATGAAGTTCACCAATCCCTCAAAGAGAAGTGCAGGATTAAAAAATAACAAACATTCATACTCACCTATGTAGATGCAGTATTGATCCAATGCCACAGCTGTCCAGCTCTACATCAAGTACTGAGCAGCCAAAGACTGCTTATTGCTCAATTATCGGGTCCTGCTTTGAGCACATAGCGGTGACTCTCAGTCTCCGCTCTGTGCTCTGCTGCTCCAGCACTCACTGAACAGCCGGACAGTTGAGGGTGTGGGAGCAGCTCACTCAGGCTCTCAATAGCTAAATAAGAGACTGACTCAGCTGCCAGGAAGGACTCTGGGTAGATCCTGACATGATTGTCAGGATCAGAATTATCAGGATCCCTTTAGACATTTAGAGCCTGGAACAGCTCTGGGACATCAGCCATTAGCTATGGGCTGAGTCTGGGTCAAGAAGTTCAGAAATAAGTGCACTCCTGTGACCCACAAACGAAGTATAGCCAGAAGAGCTTTGGCCATATTTCTCATTTAACCCCTTCCTTTCCAGCCCATAGGGGAATCACGTCATGGTGATCCCCTCGCCGATGAGACTGGACGTTGCACAACGTCCAGTCTTCACGGCGTTCTAGGGCGCGCGGGCGCGACGCCGGGGGCGCGCGCGCTCCCGCGGCACCACTCGCAATCCCGCGCGCGCGCCCGACGCCCGTGATTGCCGCCGGGCCCCCCGTGATCTCCGCCAATCACGTCAGGAGTGTGGATCTGTGTGTGTAAACACACAGATCCACCTCCTGTCAGCGATGAGGAGACTGATGTGTGTTCCCAGTACAGAGGAACACACATCGATCTCCTCCCCCTGTGAGTCCCCCTACAGTTATAACATACTTTAGGACACATTTTAACCCCTTCAGCGCCCCCTAGTGTTAACCCCTTCCCTGCCAGTCACATTTACACAGTAATCAGTGCAGTTTTATAGCACTAATCGTTGTGTAAATGTGAACGGTCCCAAAAACGTGTCAAAAGTGTCCGATATGTCTGCCGCAACGTCACGGTCCCAAAAAAAAAAAAACGCAGATCCCCGCCATTACTAGTAAAAAAAATAAAATAAAAATGCCATAAATCTATCACCTATTTTGTAGACGCTATAACTTTTGCGCAAACCAATCAATATACGATTATTGCGTTTTTTTTTTTACCAAAAATACGTAGAATACGTATCGGTCCAAACTGAGGGGAAAAAAAGTTTTTTTTAAAAAAAATATTGTGAGATGTATTAAATAAAAAGGAAAAAATATTGTGTTTTTTTTAAAATTGTCGCTCTTCTTTTGTTTATAGCGCAAAAAATAAAAAACGCAGAGATGATCAAATACCACCAAACGAAAGCTCTATTTGTGTGGGGAAAAAAAACATAATGATTTAATTTGGGTACAGTGTTGCCTGACCACGCAATTGTCATTCAAAGTGCAACAGCGCTGAAAACTAAAAATTGGTCTGGGCAGGAAGGGAGTGAAAATGCCCTGTATGGAAGGGGTTAAATAAGGTGGCTGAATTTGTTTTCTTTTAAAAAAAAAAGTTTTTCTTTTATTTTCACCTGGTTATCCAGCCAGTAACACACGTCCTGCCATAGGTAGTCTCCATTCTGAATGAAGGAGCAATGGAGATACCTTTGGATGCCATAATTGGCAACCTGGGGGGAAGGGTAATGTTTGATGCACTAGTGAATGTAGATGGACTTGATTAACAAATTAAAGCCAAACTACAGACATCACTTTTTAATCAGTTACAGCAACTTTTTTTGTTATTATTACCATTTGGGATAAAGGTTTTACATACATGATAGAAATTTCCCTTTGTTCCTGGCACTGAGAGCCCTACTCCAAAAACAATCAATTGCAGCCTCCTGGTGCCCAGAACAGTTAGAAAGACCATTTTACAATACTTGTAACATGCATATCCTAGCATCCAAGCTACAATTAGAATTGGGTGCTCTAATTTATCTATCCCTTATGAACACATTTTCCCATAGTGGACAATAAAATATAATCCATTTCCAGAAAGATATCAATAAATATTAAATTGACAAGCACAGTACTTATGCTTATTCAGCAGTCTGTGTATACAATTTATAAATTACATTGTACATTTTCAGTGATAAATCCTTGGGGAACAGAACTCTATACATTTTTGGAGGATGAAATGGTCATTGACAAATGGTATGTTTTTAAAACAAAAACGGAATTGTTCATAAAATGTTACAGCAAGCTGTTATGAAATGTCTGAAGTAGTGGGATCCAAAATGAATAGAGTGGGATGTGAAAATATGAACTGTCCAGTCTGGATGACACTGCTGAGTTTAAACATTAGCATTCAGAAGCAGCTCGTTTTACAGATGTAATAAAGTTACTCTCGCATGAAGAAGATCTAATTCTAAGCATTCCACAAGCATATGGCACCTGTATGAAGAGATTGCTACTACTCCCAGATTGTAAATATTTTGGGTCTACATCATGCTGTGCTAAAATAAGTTCAAATGAAAAATAAAGAACTTAAAATAGGGAATTCATTTTTGACTGTCAAAAATAAATGATTTTTATTTAATTTTTTTATGAAGATGAACACTTTAATGAGATAAAAAGTGACTTTCTATAAAGTTCTTCTAACTCTAAACTCCAGTTTTGGAATTTTGGGGTTTATGACAACAACTTTAATGTTAAATAGCGCTGTTATGGCAGCAGCTAGCTGCCATAACCACAGTATCAATTTGGTTCTGTGGACGATTTAGCATCAGTTAAAAAGGATCCCAGCAGCAAATTTATTGTGGGATCACTTTTAGAAATGATGGCAAAAAAAACATCCAGTCTTTTCCGAGCTTACCATAGCTTTGGGTAAGCACGGAACCGATCTGATGCGGCCGATGGGTAGGCAGGAAGTCGAGTGAGGAAAAGACAGCCCTCCCTTGGCTCTATGCCCTTGGAGGACTGGAGCGACCTCCGACGGCACTTTCTGTTCTCTGGCTTAAAGAGATGATTTTTTGTTTTGTTTTTTAAGTCAAAGTGTAATTTTTAATTTAACCAACCATGGGTTTGAAACCATGGGTTTCAATAAAGAAAACCACTTGATTGCCCATCAACACTGTCAGTGTTGAGGCCAGGTTCACACTGGTACGACAAACGCTCCAACATATAGAGCGCATGTCGCATGACGTATGAAAATCAATGTTTCCCTATGAGAGCCGTCTTAACTGGTCCGACACAAGTCGGTCCGACTTTAAAAAAAGTTCCTGCACTACTTTGGTCCGACTTTGATCCTACTTCAGCCCATTGAATATTATTGAAGTCGGATCAAAGTAGGATCTTGTCCTAACCATCCAACTTGTGGCATCCGACATGGTGATTACAGCAGCAGTAAAAAGAATTTATCTCACACTGGGATTGTTTTGATTGGTCAAAGAACAAGTCAGACTATTAAGTCGGATCAAAGTAGTATCCTGTTCATGAAAGTTGGATGAATGTCTGACCAATATAGGATCAATGTAGGACTGATGTCGCAGAGCAAAGTAGGATGAAAGTCGTATGACTGCGGTGTCATATCAGTTTGAACCCAGCCTGATGGGGGAATCCCCCCTGCAGAGCTATTGTGTTCTCCCGGCTATTGGGGGGGGGGGTGCAGGGAGACAACCCTGCGGAAGGGAAAACACAGTGATTATTGCTAGTGGCTATAGCCACTGGAAATAATTACATGGCAAAACAACAACATTCAGCCTGCCCATAGATGGTTCAAATTTTGGCCAGTCCCCGCTGTACTGGCCTGGATTCGAACCATCTATGGCCGGCTATAAAAAGCTGAAATAATTGATTAAACCCACAATAGATTTTCTTTATACTGGCTTTTTAAAATAACAGGTACAATAATACTAAGGTTGGATGAGGTGTAGTGCAATATAACAAGATTAGTAGTTACAGAAGTCTATACATCAGACCTAAAAGAGGGACAACTTAGGAGGAAATTTGGTTCCAAAAGATGGAAAAAAACTTCCAAATGAGGAGTAGTTGGGAGCCATGTCTTTAAAAAAATAATGTAATAAATAAGAAAAATCCTTTAACTTAAAAAAAAAATAAAGCAGGGTTTAATAAAAAATATTATACAAAGCATGTGTACAATACATTGCAGTAACCCCCAGTAAAAGTCACTCTCAATGCTTTTACTACAGCTATTTGAAATATATTTTAGATCGGTTGCTATGAGTTACCATATGTTTTATTATTATATTGGATTAATAGATTGTATTATTATTATTATTATTATTAATAAAAAGTGCAGCCTAAATCATAAACAGAAAAATTAGCAGAAGAGATAAAACTTACACTCAGTAAGATGTGTCCCCTTGTGCTGATTCCTCTTCTGTTAGTGAAAATGTTCCTCAGTCCTGCCACTCCACCCCTGCTGCCATAATCTTCCACAGAAGTGGGATAATTACAACGAAGAGACTGTCACATGCCCCTACTGTATTAATGACCCTGTCAGGGAAGGGGTTAACATCAGGGGCGATCACCGTTACTAGTAAAAAAATAAAATAAACATTTTATAAATATATCCCAAAATTTGTAGACGCTATAACTTGTGCGCAAACCAATCAATATACACTTACTGTTGTTTTTTTGTTTTTTTTTAACAAAAAATATGTAGCAGAATACACACTGGCCTAAATTGATGAAGAAATGTAATTTGATTTTTTTATTTTTATTATTGGATACGTTTTATAGCAGAAGGTAAAAAATATTGGGTTGTTTTCAAAATTGTCAGTCATTTTTTGTTTATAGTGCAAACAATAAACAATGCAGAGGTGATCAAATACAAACTAAACTTAGCCCTTTTTTAGGAAAAAAAAAGGACACAAACTTTATTTGGGTCCAGAGTCACACGACCACGCAATTGTCAGTTAAAGTGACACAGTGCCGTATTACAAAAAAGGGCCTGGTCAGGTCATGGGAGGGGGGGGGGGGGGGTTAAAAATGATCTTTATTTTTTAGTATGGTGTGGATACTGTGCTCTTTGAAGCACTTCTGAGTCTGCTATAGTAGTATGCAATCCTGTAAGTGCAGTCTTATCAGCAGATAGGAGCAGATGCAAAGAACATAAGGATATCTGATAAATCATTTAGGAACCAGATATAGTATGTGAAACTCCATAGACAAAAGGTTCTTAATTGCTTTTGTCTCTTGCACATTTTGTAGAAGTACAAAATGCCGGGGCTTCGAATCTGTATGTTGATAATACGGTGTCCATGACATATATGTTAAACATTATGGATTATCAGCATATAATTTACAGTTCCCATGTGTAACATCAGTAATTCTGACATTTCATGCATCTGTAAGTAAAGTGCACTCTGTTTTGTAAAACACAGTTTGCCCTTCATTTTCTGAATGACAAATTTGTGCTTCCATGTGGCATGCATTAGTTGTTAACAAAACCACAATTATTTCTTACAGGCATAAAAATATGTTAACAAAGTGCATGTAAAAGATCAAGTAACTCAGAATTGACTTTATGTGAGTTTGTCCTTTTATGGTAGTCTGTTTTCCTGGCAATTGGCAAATAGTACACAGAGACTTATAGGGAACAGGGTGTTATATAACACTGCATGCATCCGTAATTGTGTTCTTCTTGCTGTTATTAATCAGGTCTGAATGAACCCGCCATGAATTATTTTCTTCTCAGAAACACTGGTGTTTTTTGTTTTTATAATAAACATTGTTTCTCTTAGGCCAGTTTCTTTGGACCAAATTGATCGTGTGTACGGCCCATCAGACCGTTGTCCATCGCACCAAATTTTTCAAACTTGCTTTAAAATCGGTCCGATGGACACCTGACCGTCGGACCAAAACGATGGTTAGTACACAAAAGCATCGGACCAAAAACCCGCGCATGCTCAGAATCAAGTCGACGCATGCTTGGAAGCATTGAACTTTGTTTTTTCAGCACGTCATTGTGTTCTACGTCACCTCGTTCTGGCCTGATGGGATTTTGGACTGATGGTGTGTACGCACATCAGACCATCAGACCACTTTAGCAGTGGCCCGATGAAAACGGTCCATCGGACCATTCTCATCGAACCGGTCTGATCGTGTGTACAGGGCCTTAAGAAATCCATAATCTTTAGTAGACACAACTTTGCAAAATATCTTGACATACACCTATACCATATTTTATACCTCCCAACTTTTTGAGATGGGAAAGCAGGACATCTATTAGCAAAAGTATGTGAGCATAGGACACATCCTATGGAATGCTCCCTTAAATATTATTATTGTTATTATTATACATGACTAATATAGCGGTAACAGTTTACGCAGCGCTTTACAATGTATAGGGGGGTCAGAGGGGGACGAGGTCACGTGACGGGTGGCCCTCGCCCTCACCTACATAAGAGCTGTCACTGCTGAAGCCACGTCATTCGCCGGGCTGTCTCCGGTGGAGACAGGTGATGAGTGCGCTGGATGGACATCTCATCGCTGGATCCTGGATGAAAAGGAGATCGTCTCATCGCTGGACCCCGGAGAGGAGATCACCCATCGCACAATACCGACAGCATTGGTAGCGGAGACCGAGAGTGGATTACCACAGCTGGACTTTTTTTTATTTTTTAATAAAGGACTTTCCCAACAGTGTCTTTGTTTTTTATTTTTACAATTATTTACATTTTCTTTGTGAAATGGTAGACGTACAATGTACCCCATTACCAATTCACATAGAGGGAAGCCGGGATCTGGGGGTCCCCTTTGTTAAAGGGCTCTTCCAGATTCTGATAAGCCCCCCGCCCTCAGACCCCCACAACCACCAGGCAAGGGTTGTGGGGATGAGACCCTTGTCCCCATCAACATGGGGACATGGTGCTTTGAGGGGTCACAGACCCCCAAAGCATCCTCCCAATGTTGAGGGCATGTGGCCTGGTACAGTTCAGAAGGGGGGGGCGCTCTCTCATTCCCCCCTCTTTTCCTGCGGCCTGCCAAGTTGCGTGCTCGGATCAAGTGTCTGATGTGGATTTTTGGGGGGAACTCCACGCCATTTTTTTTATTTGGAGTGGAGTTCCCCTTAAAATCCATACCAGACCTGAAGGATCTGGAATGAATATTTAGGGGGAACCCCACGTAATTTTTTTTAATTTGATGCAGGGTTCCCCTTAATATCCATACCACACCTGAAGGGCCTGGTAATTAAATTTGGGAGGACCCCCACGCTTTTTTTATTTTTTTATGAATGACTTTTCTCTGTATTGCCGGGACCTACAATTCATTATAGCCGCGAGTGATTTTAAATTACTTTTTTCCTTCAGAAATGACTTTGTGCAGAGACAGTTCTAAGTACGAGAAACAAGTGCTACTTCACAGGCATACTATACACCCTGCCTAGGTATGAAATTTAAAGGAATATTTCACTTTTACTGTTTCACTTTAAGCATTATTAAAATCACTGCTCCTGAAAAAACTTCAGTTTTTGAAACTTTCTTTGCATTGATACATGTCCCCTGGGGCAGGACTCAGGTCCCCAAACACTTTTTAGGACAATAACTTGCATATTACCCTTTAAAATTAGCACTTTCGATTTCAAACGTTTGAGTCCCATAGACTTTAATGGGGTTCTAAAGTTCACACAAACTTTTGGTCTGTTCGCAGTTTCTGGTGCGAACCGAACGAGGGGGTGTTCGGCTCATCCCTACTGGCCCAGATTAACTATTTCCATTACTAAGATATGCTGTCAGTGTTATAAAAACTATATGTAGCACCTGCTACATGCAGTATACAGAGCTGTGTTTTGGCAGGCTGTGTTCTAGGGCTTCCCTACCTGTTCCAGCAACAACATCAAGTCGGGCCTTGTGTTGCTCAGTCATTCACTGGAAGCCTTGTATTTTCATGAATGTAGGCTTCTACTGATTGGTTGAGGGGTAGAGGGCAGATGAATAATGTCATGATATCTATCTAAGACAGGGATATTCAAACTACGGCCCTCCAGCTGTTGTGGAACTACGCATCCCATGAGGCATTGCAAAACTCTGACATTCATAGACATGACTAGGCATTATGGAAATTGCAGTTTCTGAACAACTGGAGGGCCATAATTTGGAGACCCCTGATCTAAGCCAATCAAAGGAAACGTTATATATAACATAAGGCCTTCTGTAAATGGTTGAGAAGCGCTTAGCCTGACTCAACTTTGCTCAGGGAAAGGGATCGGAAAGTCCCTTAATTAAACTAAAGCCGCGTATACACGACCATTTTTCATGTCATGGAAAAAAAACTATGTTTTTCTCAATCATGATTCTTGTCAAACCTGCCTTGCATACACACGATCGTGGGGAAAAAAAAAATGCTCGAGCAAAGCGTGGTGACGTACAACACGTACAACGGCACTATAAAGGGGACGTTCCATTCAGATGGCGCCACCCTTTGGACTGCTTTTGCTGATTTTGTGTTAGTAAAAGTTTGGTGAGAGACGACTCGCGCTTTTCAGTCTTCGTGCTTTTCAGTCTGTTACAGCGTGATGAATGTGCTGTGTCCATTACAAATGCTAGTTTTACCCGAACAAGTGCTCCCATCTCATAACTTGTTTCTGAGCATGCACGTTTTTTTCCCGTCGTTAAAGCCTACACACGGCCATTTTTCACGAGGTGAAAAACGACGACTCGAAAAACGACGAGAAAAATGTGTGCATGTTCTAAATTTTTAATGCCCATTTTTCACGTTGAGAAAAATGCTCTGGAGCCTACACACATTTGTTTTTAATGACCATTTAAAAAAATGGCATTTTTCACGTCATGAAAAACGGTCATGTGTACGCGGCATTAGGATTATATAAGTGGTGTTATACAGTGTATGGCACCACTTATATTAAAGCCTACATTTAGTAAAACAAATGAACAAGGTATTTTTTTTACAGTCAGTTGGATATGTCCCTTGTGCTGCTCTCTCTGCTGTTACCTGAAATCATGCTCCATTGACCCTCACTCCCCTCTGCTACAACAGTCTTCTGGTGCTGCAGGGATTATTAGAAATGAGAGATCTGTAACAGGCCCTCATCAAGGGCCCTGACTATGCCTGCCCTTTCCACCCAGCACCCAGCCTATCAATTCATAGATTACATCTCTCAGCTCTATTAATCCCCATTGCGATGGAAGATTACCGAGGTGGGGGAATCGATGGAGGAGAATTTCAGCTAACAGAGAAAATAGCAGTGCAAGGGACACATCCTACTGACTATAAGTAATGTCCCTAAACTTAGACTTTAATCTATCAATACATGTGGCTGGTAGATCCATAAATACAGTTTTTAGTTGTGTCGAACATCCTGCTTGAAGGAGAACAGCTATGGTTACCAATACAGACACAGATTATCTCAGGAGAAGATAATAGATGTCTGAACAGGTTTTCTATCATGCTAACAGAGTCAGAGGCCTCCTATAAACATACGTCATTCTCTCCTGATTCGCCCCAAAATGGTTTCATGGTGTGAATATTGTCGGAGGAAGCTCATGGGAGAGAGCTGGGAGGAAGTTGTGGGAGAGAGCCCAGACTGTCAAGAGGCTGTGTGAGTCTACATCTTACTCACTCAGAAGAGCCTGGTGAATATGAAGCGGGAGACAATCGGTGATCCTTGGGCCCCTGGGCAAAGTAATGCTCTGGGGCCCTTACAATGATGACAGTGAAAGTAAACAGACATCAAGTAGGTAGGAGGCAGACTGCCTGCCCTGTGTATTTATCACTCTCAGTGCTATCATGGGGCCCCCAATGTCGGGGCAGCATGGGCGCAAGGACCAGCTGCTTTGGGCAAAATGCAGGGCCCCCCATGCAGCTGGGGCCCCTGAGCAGTGCCCAGGTGTGCCCTCTCATTAAGACAGCCCTGCAAGACCCCAGTGCTGCAAAGTGTGATATCTTGTAGCTTAAACTCTAGAAGGAGTAAAGGTCACAGTCAGACTAGATATCCAGTGGGGCAGTACTTTGTTCAAGTGCAACCAGAAGTGAATTCAGTGCAACCAACAGCTGCATGGCCACTGATAAGGTTCGTCTGTACTTTCTTATTGCAGACACCAATCCTCTTCTGCCTTCCACTGCAGTGCTGGAAGCTTATCCTTCTCTTCCTCCCTCTGGCTACACTGCAAGGGGATTGGTTCTAGCACATGCACCCCTTCCATCTGCTGTTCGGGCCCCCCTGTGTGTCCCATTCTCCCAGAGCGCTTCCGGCTACCCTCCTCTCCTACAGCTGCTGCGGGCGCACAGGTGAGTGTTATTTACTGGTCCCTTCCTTTCTTGAATGAACACAGTGAGCTATCGGTATCAATCAATCATGTGTCCATTCATCACTGAAGAATAGTAAACTGTGTTTACTATGTTTCATTTGGTGAATGAGCAGGACGCCTCAGAGCATTTCCTATTTGGATTTGGATTTCAAACAGCAGCCCTGAACAGTTGCACAGCATAGTCAGAAGTTGAAGAGTTCTCACAATGTTCCAATTACAGTTCACAAGGGGTATCCCATGCTTTATATTCCTTATCCAAGTTCCTGTTCCAATAAAAAAAATTAGGGGGTACACTACAGGTAATATTGCACAGAGCACCACCTCTTTTTTTTCAGAACCCTCTAGCTTTTTACCAGAATCCCTCTAGCTTTTTGCCAGAATCCCTCTAGCTATTTACCAGAAACCTCTAGCTTTTTACCAGAACCCTCTACCTTTTTACCAGAACCCTCTACCTTTTTACCAGAACCCTCTAGCTTTTTGCCAGAAACCTCTAGCTTTATGCCAGAACCCTCTAGCTTTTTACCAGAATCCCTCTGGCTTTTTACCAGAATCCCTCTAGCTTTTTACCAGAAACCTCTAGCTTTTTACCAAAACCCTCTAGCTTTTTTTCCAGCATCCCACCAGCTTTTTACCAGAACCCTCTAGCTTTTTTCCAGAATCCCACCAGCTTTTTACCAGAACCCTCTAGCTTTTTTCCCGAATCCAACTAGCTTTTTACCAGAACCCTCTAGCTTTTTACCAGAATCCCACTAGCTTTTTACCAGAACCCTCTAGCTTTTTTCCAGCATCCCACCAGCTTTTTACCAGAACCCTCTAGCTTTTTTCCAGAATCCCACCAGCTTTTTACCAGAACCCTCTAGCTTTTTACTAGAATCCCACTAGCTTTTTACCAGAACCCTCTAGCTTTTTACCAGAATCCCTCTAGCTTTTTACCAGAAACCTCTAGCTTTTTACCAGAACCCTCTAGCTTTTTTTCCAGCATCCCACCAGCTTTTTACCAGAACCCTCTAGCTTTTTTTCCAGAATCCCACCAGCTTTTTACCAGAACCCTCTAGCTTTTTACCAGAATCCCACTAGCTTTTTTACCAGAACCCTCTAGCTTTTTTTTCCTGAATCCCACTAGCTTTTTACCAGAACCCTCTAGCTTTTTACCAGAATCCCACTAGCTTTTTACCAGAACCCTCTAGCTTTTTTTCCAGCATCCCGCCAGCTTTTTACCAGAACCCTCTAGCTTTTTTCCAGAATCCCACCAGCTTTTTACCAGAACCCTCTAGCTTTTTACTAGAATCCCACTAGCTTTTTACCAGAACCCTCTAGCTTTTTTTCCCGAATCCAACTAGCTTTTTACCAGAACCCTCTAGCTTTTTACCAGAATCCCACTAGATTTTTTACCAGAATCCCACTAGATTTTTACCAGAACCCTCTAGCTTTTTACTAGAACCCTCTAGCTTTTTACCAGAATCCCACTAGCTTTTTACCAGAACCCTCTAGCTTTTTACTAGAACCCTCTACCTTTTTACCAGAACCCTCTAGCTTTTTACCAGAACCCTCTAGCTTTTTACCAGAACCCTCTAGCTTTTTACCAGAATCCCACTAGCTTTTTACCAGAACCCTCTAGCTTTTTACCAGAATTCCACTAGCTTTTTACCAGAACCCTCTAGCTTTTTACCAGAACCCTCTAACTTTTTACCAGAACCCTCTAGCTTTGTACAAGACCCCTCTAGCTTTGTACCAGAATCCTTTAGGTTTTTCCAAGAACTCTCTAGCTTTTTACCAGAATCCCACTAGCTTTTTACCAGAATCCCACTAGCTTTTTACCAGAATCCCACTAGATTTTTACCAGAATCCCACTAGCTTTTTACCAGAATCCCACTAGCGTTTTAACAGAATCCAACTAGCTTTTTACCAGAACCCTCTAGCTTTTTACCAGAACTCTCTAGCATTGTACCAGACCCCTCTAGCTTTGTACCAGAATCCTTTAGGTTTTTACCAGAATCCTTTAGGTTTTTACCAGAACTCTCTAGCTTTTTACTAGAACCCTCTAGCTTTTTACCAGAACCCTCTAACTTTACTAGAGTCCCTTTAGCTGTGACAGTTTGCCTTACTAGATATATTTTGAATCAACTGCTTGGGAAGGTTCACACTATTTGTATTTGCCGGTTTAACAGACAAATAACAGACTGAGTCTGACACATAATGTCATGGTGTTGTGCCAGCTTTTGAGATAAACATACCACAAAATTAGAAACTTGCCCATACATCCCATCAGCTATGATTATTCAAAGGAGAAACAAAAATTGTCATCATTTAATGATGTGCAGGTAGCAGCAATTGGAAAATTAGCTGGGAACGTCATCCATGTACATTAAATTAAATGGGTCATAGCAGCGTGTGTGTGTTTTCTAAACAGTGCTTTCCAGGTGTGGTTAATAGCACAATGGACACATCAACAGATGATTCAGTGCTTCACATGGGTTTTCCAAGAAGTGATTCCCAGACTTTCAATTTTCTCTATGTCACAGGCTGACTAACAAATGACTCTGGCAAGTGACATATAAGAATAAAGGCATATTTCTCCACCATGACTCACATTGATAATTCACTTCCATGTCACATAGTGTAATAACAATGTTTAACATAAGTTATCATCTGTCTGTGCTGGCAGATTATCAGATTGATTATAAAAAAAAGCCTTTATTCAACAACAGCCCCTTATCCTCCTTATCCCCAAAGATTGACTGTGCCTACCACAGCATCACATCTACCACTGTAACACAATGGATTTACTCATTTTTATAATAGCTTTATACTGTATGTACTGTGCTACCACAATGAATTCTGCCTTGAATGTAATAGAAACACCCCAACAAACCAGCAAATTAATTAATAGAATAGAAGTCACAAATCCGTAGAACCAAGCAAAAAACAAGTCTGTCATTTTTTTTTTTTTTTTTTGCTATTAAACCTGGGGGAAATAGTGAGAGACAAAGAGTAGGGTATGAAGCAGGGGTGGTCATAACAGAAGCAACTTACTATGCATTCTGCAACATGCCACTGCACAGCTGGCACCAAAGCACAGGTCACAGTTTTTGGCTCCAGATTAAAAGTACACTCCAGTCAAAATTTAAAATGAAGACTTAAATTAATAAAAAAATCCTCTGCATTTTTCAGGTTTACCAATTGAGCGCAACAAAATAAACACTTCCTACTTACAGTTGACAATGACAACATTCAATGCTGCTGTCTCCTGCTCTCTAAACGCTGGCCATAGACAGTTTGTATCCCAGCTGTTTCCGCAGGGATCGGCTGAGTTTCAAACCATGTATGGGCAGGCTGATTGTATCTAAGTTGATCTTTTGTTTGACTTGGGTACAACCAGCATGTCGGATTTTTAGGATGCGATTTCTGCCAGCGGCTATAGGCCCTAGCAATAATCACTGTGTTCTCCCGGCAGGGGTGGCTCCCCACACCCACCCCCTCAATAGGAGAACACAATAGCTCTGTGGGAAGGAAATTCCCCCATCAACACTAAAAGTGTTGATGGGGAAATCAACAGTTTTTTTTCTCCTCAAAAAAATTGTATCATCTATGGCCAGCTTTAGTGCTGCTTCCTTGAACTTCAGATCTTCACAGAAAACAACCAATAGCGGACAGTGTGCTCTGGTTCAGTCTGTTATCATGGAGAAGTGAGGGAAAGGAGGAAAGGAGGGCAGGAGAGTTCCTTACCATCCTAGGATGTGTGTTTCTATTGACACACATAGTGTCGGGGGACACAGCTCTAGTCTCTGCATGCAAGAGTAGCTCCATAGAATGCTGTGAAAGAAAAGGGCCACCCTGAAAAAACTGAGGGTGTAATATTACTTTAGGATACACACAGGGAGCATAGCCTTTCTGCGTTGTGCCTCAGTTTTTCATCTATTCATTAACATTGGCCCTTTGTGTGGATAATCTGATTATCTTAGAACCCCTTTTTAGAATTCAAGAGGTAATACCCAAATACACAGGCTGCAGGAGCCTAGCTTCTTGTTAGATGCAGAAAACTGAAAGTAAAGTCATTTGAGTATTAAAGTTTATGTAGAGTGTGGCAGAGAGAGGCTCTGTCCCTCTGAAAATGGGGTTAAAGTGGACACAGAGTCAGCATATCTGCGGATTGCAGAGCTACAGAGCGTAGATTTGAAACAGAGAAAACTGCACTGGCAGTTTTCTCTGGATCTTGCTATTTCTGGAAGGGGCTCTGTAGTTTTGAGATCCTTCAGAGCAGTGGCGGCTGGTGCTCAATTTTTTTCTGGGGGGCACAAACAAACTAAAAAAAAAACATGAATTGCCACCACTGTGCCCATTAAAACGCAGCCAATGTGCCCATCAAACGCCACCAGTTTGTCCCCTCAAATGTTTTTTTTTTAATTATATTTTTGCTGGGCATTTTTTTTTTTTTGCTGGGCATTTTTTTTATTTATTTTTGGTTCTGTTTGTGAATGATTTTGGAATGTGGGGGTGACATTCCTGCCGGAAAAGGGGTGTCACCCTCATTTGTGGTGGAGAAGTGATCCCCAGGTCCGTGTGAATGGTGTATGAATGTACAGTGACATAATTGGAGCCGTGGCGTGGCGTTGCTGCTCACAAGTCCTGCATGGTGGGCTTGTGCCAATCCAATGTGATGAGGATGTGGTGTGCATGCATGCATTCTCATTGTGCCATGATTAATGTGTGTGTTTAACGTGCAAAGATGCCTAATGTGAGCTTGCTCCTGGCTGCTCTTCCCTCAGAAGACGGGGTAGCCTCGGATAAGGGGGATTGTCTGGTTCAGGGGTCAGGTCATCACTTATGTCAATCTCCAGGCCCTTTCTCACTGCGAAGTTGTGCAGCATGCAACATGCACCGATGATCTGGCATACAAAGTTTGGGAAATACAACAGGGTACCATGGGGGGTTCCGGATAGGAGTCATGAGATGGGGTCCCAGTGCATATGCAGAGTCACCCTGAAGGGATAAGACAGGAGGATGTTAGTAGTGCATGTGCCCCTTGTGATTTCAGCATCATGGGGGGGACAGTCATGCCTGCCACCCATGTCACTCACCAACCAGCCAGCTGTCCCCATACATGTTATGTTCGAAATCTGTGGGGATGGGGCTAGGATTGTATATGTAGCTGTCATGGGTGTCATGGGTGGTGTCATGTGTTGGGCTGGTGATGTCCTCCTGCAGGGTTGTGGTTAATTCCAGGATGGCATGAGGGGTGAATCTGAAGATGCGAGACACCTCAGAATCACTCATGCCAAAGATGTCTATGCATGTGTGATATATCAAGTGAAGAGTGAGGGGCTTGTATCAGATTAGATTATTATATCCATCAAGGTTTTAAAGGGCTATTGAAAGATAGTGAGACCGTGTTTGTAATTTGTGTGTATGTTATGTATTGATGTATATATGTATGTATATATTTTTTGGAATGTTTATAAAAGCAAATAAAAAGTTTTTGGAAAAAAAAATCCTCTCCCGTGCCCTCCTCCATGCCCTCCTCCTTCTTTGCTCATCTAAAGTCAGTAGTATAGCTATGAGCATGGATGCCCCTGGCATGTTGGCATACAGTTTGTTGTGCAGCAAGTGTGACTGCTCAGCTCCTCACTAACAGTGTTGCTTTAGCTGACATGTAGACGGAATGTCTAATTTTATTCCACCTTTTATATGGACTAATTTTAGACAGGACATGCAGCTGTTGATCACAGCGCGTAGCGTGCGCTGCACCAACTTACTTTTGTGTATCCCCGTAACTCTCTCATTTGCATATTTGAATAGCAAATCAATAAATAAGACCCTCAGGCAAATGTTATTGCTGTCTGTGTCCTATTTCGTTAACAAACGATAACGAAAGCGCAAGAAACGAAAACCGAAAGGTCCGACATAAAAAATGCTTAATTTTCGTTTTCGCTGCGATAACAATTCGATCGATATAGAGAGATTCGACATGACGCTGACTGAATACAGTGTAGCAATCTGTCTATCGAACCTGATATTACACACACATACGATATTTTTCGACATTATAGAGAAAAGATTCGACATTATAGAGAAAAGATTCGACATAAGCTAAAGAAACATTCTAATGTTGGTTGACTATGACTAGTAATAATAATATAATTATTTATTATTATTATTATTATTATTATTATTACTAGTCATACAACAGTAGAATTCTTGTAGTCGGAATGTTCAACCGGAAATGTACGATTCGGTGTAAAGTTTCGAAGTTCCGTCGAATATTCTTTGACCATTCGACAGCAACCAAGTATTATTGGATTTTCGGACGAAAGCTATTCCCCAACGAAAAACAAAATAAATCAAAACAATTTTCGGGAGTAATTAAATAAATTTATTTTCCAGACGAAAACAAAAAAAACTAAACAAAATATTCCAATCTGCACATGTCTACTGTGCAGTGAGGCTCCCTTGCATGGCAAGGTTGAAATGCCAATTTCTTTCCACAGTACCCATAAAGAGAATGAGTGTCCCCATACTCAATGACTGTCTAAATAGGAAATCTGTGACTCCCTTCTCATGAAGTTATGCTTATATGATATTTGAGTCTTGGATCCCTTTTCAAGAATACTGACCTAAGTAATATGATAAATAAAACAGTGTAGAGAGGAAAGAGTTGGGTGCAAAGTTAAGTAATTCTAACAACCTATCAGAAGCCTCTTGCACTGACTTTTGATTTGGTGCTAGGGCTGACCTCCCTTTACAGTAATATGCATTTGTTTGCTTTTTACACGGTATCTTGGGCCCAATACAGTGGTAACATAGGCAAGGGGGCACCTCAATTACTCTGTGCGGTGCTCCCCTACTGCCCAAGCTTCCCCTTGTATTGCACCACCCACCTGCAGTGCTGCTGGCTTTCCTCCTTTCCTCTACCTCTCCCCCACCTGCTATATGGGATTTTTCAGGATAGAGAGTGGGGGAAGTGGCTAATCAATATGTAATTTACCGGTCCCTTTCTTTTCTGAATGAACACAGCAATCACACTCACTGTGTTCAATCATAACTGAAGCATAGTTAATTGTCATTGGGACAAACATGTACTGTAATGTACTGTACTACCACAATGAATTCTGACTTGAATGTAATAGAAACACCCCAACAAACCAGCAAATGGTGACAAATATAAATCTATATTCAGAAGCATAGTGAACTGTGTTTACTATGCTTCAGTTTGTGAATGAACAGGAATTTGCTCAGCAGAGAGGATTTACCAGGCATTCACTGTTCAGTGCAGATGAGGCTCCAGAGAAAAAGGCATGTGTGTTTAAGCTTTGGGGTGCACACCCTAATGCAATGGTCTGCGCACACCTATGAGTGTTAATACCTCCCTTACTTACAGTACCCGCTACATGATCATGTTTTAGCCACACATAGAGTACCTATTAGCTGCTCTGCCTGCTGTCTCTCATGTCAGCAGCCAGTGCAGATGCTGCCTTGACATTTCGGCTGGTGTACATTGAATGATGGAAGTAAAGCACATTCATGCATGTGTGTAAGTAATGATTCTACAAAACAAATTTGGAAAATGTTGTATCAGGAATATTTATACTGTTACTAAGGAGAAGGTTAAAGATACAATTTGAAAGGAATTATTTTGCCTTTAAATGGACATAAAATATACATGCATAACATTTGTTCTCTCTTTTTTCAAACATAAGCATATCTATGATGCATAGGTCTTGCTAGAGAGTATATCTGGAAACGATCAAAAAATATATAATTAAATGTGCATTAGACTTGGAGAGAGGACACACATCTTCATTTAGTGTACATTGTTATCATTCTTAAAATAAATAAAAAAAATGTTGACCATGTATAATGATTAGCCCCTGTGTCTTTTGTCATTTGCTTGTGTTATCTTAATGCATTTTTTGCTGTACCAATAGCAGCAAAGGAGTTAAAGCTACTATTTACTTCCCACAGGGCCTCTTATCTTCAGAGCGCCGGGTGCCATTCACGAGACCAGACAAGGATGCTATAAATACGCAGTGAGAAATGAAGACTGCAGTAGGCTCTGGCACAGTACACAATGTAGTACTTCTATAATGAGCAGTCCAGAAGGACAGAAAGAGCAAAAGACGCGGGGAAGGGAATAAAACACAGGCTACTGTGAAAATAACGGCTTCTTATTCTAATTGTCTTTTTGTCCTTGAAGAGTGGGAGTTCATCTGTCTGACAATTGACGGTGGGTGTTTTTGTTATACTTGCCCAGACACTCTTATCTTGTGTTATCATTTTATCCACTAGGGGGCACAGTCAGACCAATTTGATATTTTTAGGCACTGAGACATTTTGAAATGATATTTTTATTTGTTATTAGGTGTAGGGTAGCTCTTACCATTGGTAGTCTAAATATTTTCATTTACTTGCACTTAAAGCCTAAGATTTTTTTTAACTTACATTGAATGAGAAGTGTTCTTTGTTCTGGTAGCTGCTCTTTTCCTTTAAATAAAGGAATGAAAGATCCACCTCCTCCATTTATAGAGCATTTCCATGAATGAAGGAGGAGGCGAAAAGGGTGGGCATAATCTGCACTCCTAAAAAGTTCCTATGACAGGTCCAGCAGCTATTGTGCTGAAAGTTACCAGCACTTCTGAGAACCGAGCGATCGGTGGTGTTTGGTCGATCGGTTCTCAATCTTATGCCTAGTACACATGACCAGTTTTCCTGTCTGGAAAACTGCCGTGACAGCTTTTGGCCAGGAAAACTGTCCGTGTGTATGCTCCATGGCAGTTTTCCCGACATGAAAACCTCAGGGAATCGCGGCGGAAAAAATAACATATTTCCTTTTTTCCCGCCGGGATTCCCGGCAGTTTTTAACCGTCAGTTTTCCTATGGGGAAAGCATGTAGGGGAGCATACACATGGCCAGGTTTTCCGGCCAAAGCTTTCATGGTAGTTTTCCTGCCAGAAAAACCGTCCGTGTGTAGGGGATAAAGCTGCCGAGCAGGTTCTCAGCTTTCCCTTCGGGGTTTCCTTGCGGTAAAATGTCCACCGGGAAACCCGATTGTGTGTACGGGGCATTAGAGTTGGTGGGGGACAGATGCTGCATCCAACTAGGTAAGTATCATTCTTTTAAAAAAAACAATTGCAATACATCTCTTTTAAGGTTTGGTCCCCATGGATTACCAATGAATGTGTTTGTAAACTCACTTTGGAAAAAAAAAAAAAATAACACCTGCAAGACAAAGGCATAATGCATAGCATACTAGCTCATTATGTAATACTCACCTGGGATTGAAGCCCCCGCTGCGGTGCCCGATGTAGCACCAGCTGGCGACATGATATCCCGGAGTTACTGCCAGGTATCGTGGCTCCGACGCTGTGATTGGCCAGAGCCACGATGATGTCACTGGTAATGGCACAAACACTGAAAGCAATGGTACATACATCGGCACATGCAAATACAGGATATATCTCCTATATCCTATATCTGTTATAGAGATTTTCAGGGTAGCTACAGGTAAGCCTTATTATAGGCTTACCTGTAGCATAAAGTGTGTTGTAGGTTCACAACCACTTTAACCTTCATGGACTCAGACTTATGCCTTGTACACACAATCGGAATTTCCAATGGAAAACGTCCAACAGAATTTTTTCATTGGATATTCAGACCGTGTGTTTCCTCTATCAGAGTTTTTCCATCGGAAATTCCGAGGGACTTAGAAAGAGAACATGTTCTCTTTTTTTCAGATGAAAAAAATTTCTATCGAAATTCAGTTCGTCTCTATGGAACTCTGACGGAGAAAAAAACATGCATGCTCAGGATCAAATCAACGCATGCTCGGAAGCATTGAACTTAATTTTTCTCAGCTCGTCGTAGTGTTGTACGTTTTGGACAGTCGGAATTTGGTGTGACAGTGTGTATGCAAGACAGCTTGAACAGAATTCCGACAGAAAAATCTGAGTTTATCTCAATGGAAATTCCGATCGTGTGTACGGGGGAAATAACTCGCTAAATTGTAGCCATAATTTCTGTTAGACAAACTGATGGCTTGGAACATGACCCATCATTGTAAGCCCCTGTCTTCAGGTACTGCTCTGTCTGGGTAGTGTCATTTGATGTTTCTGCTGCATGCAGGTACTGGGTTGTACTTAATGCATATCTATGGTGAAAATATAAAATCATTCCACATTGAATCTCAAAAATTTTAAAAACCTATTTTGTGAAGGTCACCACTAGGGTTGAGCGTACCAGACTTTTGGATTTTTGGTACCCGGACCCGAACCCGAACAATTTACTGTAAGTTCGTGTTCGAGTTTGGTGTTCGGCAATGTAGGGCAGCCAATCAACATTTGTTTAACTCGTGTGACCTAGAAGCCATCACAGCCATGCCTACTAATGGCTGTGATTGGCCAGTGCAGGATGTGATCCAGCCAGCAAATCATAGCACAGCACGTCACTCTGCTTTGGTTAGGGTAGGGAAAGGCTGTCGCTGCTGCTGCTCTGAGGGAGAGAATTAGATAGGGGTCAGACTCAGTCCTGCTTCAGAAATCAAATTACTCAGCGATCTACATAGCACAGCAAGTCACTCTTCTTCTTTAGATACTTTAGGGAAAGGTTGCTGCTGTTGTTTTAAGGGACAGAATTAGATAGGAGTCAGTCAGTCCTGTTTCAGAAGTCAAATTACTCAGCGATCTACATAGCACAGCAAGTCAGTCTGCTTTAGATACTTTAGGGAAAGGTTCCTGGTGTTGGTTTTAGGGAGAGAAATAGATAGGAGTCAGTCCTGCTTCAGAAATCAAATTACACCAGCACTGCATATGTTACTGTGAGATACACCCTTTAGATACTTTGGCCCAGATTCACAGAGCGATTACGCCTGCGCAACAGGAGATGCGGGTGCGTAAGTCTAAATGTGCGCGTGCGTTTCGTTGCGCGGCATCCCCAGAACGAGATACGCCCAAAAAAATTTTTGTCCCGCGTAATTTCGTTAGACTGGCGCATCCTTCCGCGCAAAAGTGCGCTAGACACACCATTGATTTGCTAGTCAAATATGCTAATGAGGGACTTACGGGGATCCACAAAACAACGTTGGGGCAGCGCAGGCTACACGGTGTGCGCAACAGCAAAATGTCCTGTCTAAAATTAGAGCTTATAAAAGCTGGTCTAAAAAAAGAAAAAAAGTCTACTTGTTAGATAAAGCAACACTGTTAGTGAGGAGCTCAGCAGTCACACGTGTTGCTCAACAATCTGTATGGCAACATGCCAGGGGCATCGTCGCACATAGCTATACTACTGACTTTAGATGAACAAAGAAGGATGAGGGCACGGAGGATGGCACGGGAGAGGATATACCGCACCCGCATAGACCTGTTTGGCATGAGTGATTCTGAGGTGTTTCGCATCTTCAGATTCACCCCTCATGTCATCCTGGAATTAACCACAACCTTGCAGGAGGACATCACCAGCCCAACACACCGCTCACATGCAGTGCAGCCACTGGTCAAGGTCATGGCAACACTCCATTTCCTTGCCAGTGGCTCTTTTCAGCGTACAAGTGGAGTGGTGGCTGGGATGTCACAGTCCTCCATGAGCAGATGTGTGCACCAGGTTGTCCCTGCAATCCTCATACGCATGGCCAACCAAATCATCAAACCCACCACTGAGGACCTGCGGCTGAAGGCAATGACAGATTTCTACAGAATTGCCAGATTCCCACGCACTGTGGGGGCCATTGATTGCACACATGTGGCACTCCAGCCCCCCCAGGAGACAGAGCACATGTACCGCAATCGGAAGCATTGGCATTCCATCAATGTACAGGTGATAGTCGATGCCCAAGGCCTCATATGGCACATCAGTGCCAAACACCCAGGGTCCAGCCATGACAGCTACATATACAATCAATGCCACATCCGATTGGAATTCGATCAGAACGTGTATGGGGACAGCTGGCTGGTTGGTGAGTGACATGGGTGGCAGGCATGACTATCCCCTCCCATGATGCACATCACAAGGGGCACATGCATGACTAACATCCTCCTGTCTTTTCCCTTACAGGTGACTCTGCATATCCACTGGGACCCCATCTCATGACTCCTATCCGGAACCCCCAAACCCCAGGAGAGGAAAGATACAATCAAGCACATGCCCAAACACGAGCAGTGGTGGAGCGCACCTTTGGCCTCCTAAAGTCACGTTTCCGATGCCTGGATAAGTCTGGGGGTACCCTCTTGTATTCCCCAAACTTCGTGTGCCAGATCATCGGTGCATGTTGCCTGCTGCACAACTTCGCAGTGAGAAAGGGCCTGCAGATTGACCTACGTGATGACCTGACCCCTGAACCAGACAATCCCCCCCTAACCGAGGCTACCCCGTCTTCTGAGGGAAGAGCAGCCAGGAGACAGCTCACATTGGGCATCTTTGCACGTTAAACATACACATTATTCATGGCACAATGAGAATGCATGCATGCACATCACTGTGGTCCCTAGCACACACACCCCACATCCACATCAAATTGGATTGGCACCAGTCCACCATGCTGGACTTGTGAGCAGCAACGCCACGCCAAGGCTCCAATTATGTCACTGAACATTCATACACCAATCACACGGACCTGGGGATCACTTCTCCCTGGTCCTGGGGAACCATTCTCCACCAAAATAGAGGGTGACACCCCTTTTCCGGCAGGAATGTCACCCCCACATTCACAACAAAAAAAATAAAAAATGACCAGCAAAAGCAAAAAATATCCAGCAAAAAAAAAAAATGACAAAAAAAAAATTGAAAAAAAAAAAAATGGGGGAAAAACAAATTACTGCCCTCTGCGTGAGCCACGCCTGGGGCGCCCTCGGCCACGGCCCCGGCTTCTCAGGGGAGACTCATGGGGAAGGGGTAAAACCGGGGAAGGAGGATCAGCCCCTGATCTCTGCCCACCTGGTGGCCTGCCCTCCAAGGCCACGGCAATTCTGTCCAGGGCAGCACCAAGTGTTGCCGTGTTGGCCTGGATAGCCAGGGTAAGGGCCCTCACATCCTGCCCAACGCCTGCTGATGTATCCTTGATGGAGGACAGGCTCTCCTCCATCCGCACCAATGTCTGGCTGACCTATCCCAGATGGCAGGTCTGGAGGAACTGGTCCCTTCTCAGGGTGGCGGGCAGGAGATCGGCCAACCCCCTGGTGGTCTGGGATGACATCCTGCCTCCAGCTGATGCTCGTGGCCGGGGAGAAGGGGAGGCCCTTGTGAGGGGAGCCATGTTGGGGGAGGAGGCGGGGGGCTCCCCCTTAGGGAGGCCTGCCTGCTGCCAGCCAGAGGGGAGGAGTCCTCAAAACCCAAACGTCCAGTGCCTGACATGGACTCCTCCTCCTCATGATTCTCCTCCTCCTCATGATTCTCCTCCTCCTCATGATTGTCCTGCTCCTGTTGAACCTCCTCCGCGGACTCCGGCCTTGTTGGGGGGGCCTCATTAGGCTGCTGTCCTGGGGTTGGTGCGGTCAGGCCAGATGGCCCTGCACCCTCCTGCACATCTGTGGATGACACAAAACATTCACAGGTTGGAGGATCCACACACTTGCCACATATTCCCTTTCACCCCCTCCCCCACACATGCTTCACACCTGATATTAAAAAATTAAACAACTTACCTGGCACTTACCTGGCACCACGGGCTCGGGACTGGAGTCAAAGCCGGGCAGGCCCTCAACTTAATGCCGATGAAAGGTCAGGGCCACCGCACGCTCCTCCGCTGTCAGGCTAATACGGCATGGTGGGCCCCCTCCTGTGCCCCTGGCATGGGCATGCATTCTGGCCAACTTCTTTTTGACCAGACGCCGGAGGTCATTGATTTTTTTGTCAATCCCAGACCTGGTCCGTGTCTCCCCCTGCCCCGCAGAATTCACCTGGTCAGTGATCCTATCCAAAATCTCCCTCCTCTGGGCCGGGGTGGTGTTGGCACTCTCTGGGCCGTGGAGGTAACGCCCATACTCGCTAATGGCCCGGGCAAGAATCTGTTTTTCCACAACTGTAAAATTCAGCTTTCGTTTTCTCTCAGTCATCCTTCCAAAAAAAAAACAGTCCCAGTCAACAAAATTCACGCACACAAACAAGCACAACCAATCACAAAAAAACACACACACAGAGAGAAAACTACTCACCAAGAAACAGTCCCCAAAAAACAAAACAAAAATACAGCAGGAAAATAAACAAAAATAAATATATCAATCAAACAAACAGTCTCTCAAACACTTATCAAAAACCACTTTCAAAAATCTACCAACAAACACCTGATCACACAGAACACTAATCTGACAACTACAAAACACACCGCAACGAACAACAAGAACAAAAGCACTTGGTTAAATGGGAAGGGACAAAGGGATGTACTTTTGCAAAGGAAGTGCGTTTGTGTGTGTCTATTTATACTGTTTGTGTAGTTCACAACGTTGCCCTAGTCCATTTCCAATTTCACTGATTGCGCCGCTCCCGAGTTGTGAGCATGCGCACATCGGAGCTGACATGGTCTCGTTCAAGCGCGCATGCGCGAGCCGGCCGGCCCTTCATTTGCATGGGGTCACGGCTCATTTCAATGTAACACGCCCACGTCCTTCCCAATTTGTATTACTCCTCCTTACGCCTCTGAAAAAACGTTACGTATGCGCAATTTCCTGCGCAAAAGCTACGAGAATAGGGTGATTACGCGGCAAAATTCCGCAAGTCTAACGTAAAGGCGGTGCGCTACGCCGGTCTAATAATGCGCAGATGTACCTGAATCTGGGCCTTTTCTTCTATTGTGCTATTCAAAAAATATCCATTTAAGGCAAAAAAAATAAAAAATTGCAGTGTTTCCACCATATCTGTACGTGTGAGATACACCCTTTAGATACTGTTCTTCTATTGTGCTATTCAAAAAACACACATTTAGGGCAAAAAAAATATGTTGCAGTGTTTGCTCCATATTTGTACATGTGAGATACACACTTTAGATACTGTTCTTCTATTGTGCTATTCAAAAAACACCCATTTAGGGCAAATATATTTTTTTTTTTTGGTGCATTTCCTGCATATCTGTACATGAGAAATAAACACTTTAGATACTGTTCTTTTATTGTGCTATTCCAAAAAAAAATATTTAGGGCAAATAAAAAAAAATTGGTGCGTTTTCTGCATATCTGTACGTGTGAGATACACCCTTCAGGCATGAATCCAACAGGACTTGTCCGTACCTTGTGCAGAATAGACACGTATACTGGCCTTACCCAGCCTCTCTTGTATTTTTGATCTTTCTCACTCTTTTGGGGTGTACCCTAATTTAAAAAAAAAATAAATAAAAAACAAAAACCTGTGTTGGCTAACTCGTCCTCCTCCACAGCCGCTTCCACCTACACCGCCACATCCACGGGCACCTCAACCTTCTACTTCATATGGACCTTGTCCTCTTAGGTCAAGATTATTATTTTTTTATCTTTAGGTATTTTATGTTATTTTAAGTTATTTCCCTATCCACATTTGTTTGAAGAGTACTTGCCATGCTCTTACCAACATGTTGCTGCCATTTTTAGCCCTCTAGCCATTTCCATTACTTTTTTAGAGACATTTTAGTACTCAAAAGTTCTGGTCCCCATTGACTTCAATGAGGTTCGGGTTCGGGGTCAAGTTCGGGTCCCGAACCCAGACTTTTTTTTGAAGTTCGGCTGAACCCGTCGAACTCAAACATCCAGGTGTCCGCTCAACTCTAATTACCACACAATGACTTCCTTTAATTCTGTAACACCTGTTGACTATGCCCTGTGGGTATAGGCACTGCTGTCACACATTTCACAGAGCCTGCCTTCTGATCTACAGAGGTGCCGAGAGGAGGAGTTTTAGGAGGTGGAGTCAATACAGAAATTAAAGGTTGCAGGCAGCATGGTACCATGGTATATATAGTCCTTAGAAATTGAATGTAAACAGTAGAAGAAACGCTGCAAAGCATGCAGGGAAATCAGGAAGTTGTGGAAAGAGATGGCCAGCAGACAGCTAGTGCTCACTATAAGAAGAGACATATCAAGTAAGCTTATATTGGATTATCAAGAATAGTTATTGCCAAGAATAGTTAATGTTTGTTACTACAATGCTGATATCATAAAATAAAAGTAAGTGTTTCTATAAAGTTAGTTAAAACCCCTGCAAGTTACATTGAACACCCAAAGGGAATTGGTTTATTCTCAACAAAAGTGGAGTTTATCTTTCATGACAATGCTTCAGAGCCCTAAGGTGGTGATGTAGTAGTGCATCTTTAACAACTTCAGCCCTGGGAGGTTTTACCCCCCTAATGGCTAGGTCATTTTTTAAGATATGGCACTGTGTTACTTTAGCTGACAATTGCGCAGGCCTGTGACACTGTACCCAAATAAAAATGTTGTTCTTTTGGTGGTATTTGTTCACCTCTGTGTTTTTTATATATATATATATATATATATATATATATATATATATTTTTTTTTTTGTTTTTTTTTCTGTTATAAAACATATTCAATTAAAAAATGTCATTGATTTAGGCCAATGTGTATTCTGCTACAAATTTTTGGTAAAGAAAACAAAAAAAAAACACAATAAGTGTATATTGATTGGTTTCCGCAAAAGTTATCGGGCCAGATTCAGGTACATCTGCGCATTATTGGACCGGCGTAGCGTACCGCCTTTACGTTAGACTGGCGCAATGTAGCGACGCAATCACCCTATTCTCGTCGTTTTTACGCAGAAATTAGCGCCTGCGCAACGTTATTTCTGAGGCGCAAGGCGGAGTAATCCAAATTGGGAAGGACGTGGGCGTGTTACATTGAAATCGTTACAAAGAGTCGTGACCCCATGCAAATGAAGGGCCGGCCGGCTCGCGCATGCGCGCTTGAAGCAGACCATGTCAGCACCTCTGTGCGCATGCTCCCACCTCGGGAACAGCGCAATCAGTGAAATTGGAAGTGGACTAGGGCAAAATCATGAACTACGCAGACAGTATAAATAGACAGACACAAACGCACTTCCTTTGCAAAAGTACATCCATTTGTATCCCTCCCTATACAGCAAGGTGCTTTTGTTCTGTTGTTAGTTGCGTTGTGGTTTGTCTTTGTGATATTTGTGGACTGTGTGATCTTGTGTTTGTTAGAAGATATTTGTAAGTGATTTTTGGTGACTGCTTGTGAGAGTTTTTGGTTGTTAGTTTTTTGTTCGTTTGTTTTCTTGCTTGATTTTTCCTGCTTGTTTTTGTGACTGAATTTTCCTGCTTGTTTTTGTGAGTGATTTTTCCTGCTTGTTTTTGTGAGTGATTTTTGCTGACTGTTTGGGAGTGAGTTTTTGTCTGAGTATGACGGAGAGAAAGAGGAAGTTAAATATCACTTTTGGGGAGAAACAAATTCTTGCCCGGGCCATTTCCGAATATGGGCGTTACCTCCACAGCCCGGACAGTGCCAACACCACCCCGGCCAGGAGGAGAGAGATTTTGGACAGGATTACTGACCAGGTGAATGCATCGGGGGGGGGGAGACTCGGACACGGTCGGGGATTGAAAAGAAAATCAATGACCTCCGGCGTCTGGTCAAAAAGAAGCTGGCCAAAATGTTAGCCCATGCCAGGGGCACAGGAGGGGGCCCACCATGCCCTGTTAGGCTGACAGCGGAGGAGCGTGCGGTGGCCCAGACCTTTCATAGACAAGAAGTGGAGGGCCTGCCCGGCTATGACTCAAGTCATGAAGGCGTGATGCCAGGTAAGGTTTTTTGGCCCTATCAGGTGTGTAGCATGTGTGGATCCTCCAACCTGTGAATGTTTTGTGTCATCCACAGATGTGCAGGAGGGTGCTGGGCATTCTGGGCTGACCGCACCATCCCAGGGACAACAACGTGATGAGGACCCCCCGACAAGGCCGAAGTCCTCAGAGGAGGTTGAAGAGGAGGAGGTTGAGGAGGAGGAGTTTAAGGAGGTGGAGGAGTCCATGTCAGGCACAGGACTTTTGTTTTTGGAGGACTCTTCCCCTCTGGCTGGCAGCAGCCAGCCCTCCATAAGGGGAAGCCCCCCCCCCACTCCTCCCCCAACAGGGCTCCCCTCCCAAGGGGCTCCCCTTCTCCCCGGCTACAAGCATCAGCTGGAGGCAGGAAGGCGATCCAGAAGACCAGGGGGCTGGCCGATCTCCTGCCCGCCACTCTGAGAAAGGACCAGTTCCGAATCCCATCCAGGACTCTACTTGCATGAAGCTTGCATGCTCACCTTGTTCTTGTGTTAGAACTTCTGCCTTGTTGCAATGGGGCTCTTAGTTGTAATCCTATTCAGGACTCTACTTGCATGAAGCTTGCATGCTCGCCTTATTCTTGTGTTAGAACTTCTGACTTTTTGCACTGGGGCTTTTGGTTGGAATCCTATCCAGGACTCTACTTGCATGAAGCTTGCATGCTCTCCATGTGTTTGTGTGGGTTTTCTCTGAAAATTCTGCTTTCCTCCCACACTCCAAAGACATGTTGGTAGATTAAATGGCTCCTATTCATATTGGCTCTATTATGTGTACGTAAGCATGGGAGATAGGGACCTTAGATTACAGGCTCTTTTGGGGCAATGATTGATGTTAATGTACGCTATACAGTATATGTAATGCATTGTTGAGGCTAAAATAAATAAAGTGTAGATTTAAAAAAAACATGTCAAATGAAATTCTTCAATTAAGCTTGTAAAAAGACAAAATGTAATATACATTCAACTGTAACTGTTCACAACCAGACGTTTTCAGTTTATTGAAGTAAAATACGATTCATTCAGTTTGTTTGCCAGGGGTTACTGATTCCAATAGAATGGCCTTTGCCTCACCTAATAGGCTTGCACGGGTAAACACTTTATAGTGCTCAGTAAAACTTGCTAGTAGAAATACTTTTATTTCTAAGCCATAATGTCATTGTTGTAATGTTTTCAGTTTCAAATTCCCATGTTTCAATCATCATGGGAAATTCTTGTAAAGCCCATGTTTTCACTTAGTAGCTTGTGAGAGAGCAGCCAAAAGGAAGCTGATTGGCTAGGAGCCACTACCGTGACCTCACAGAAGCGCCAACCAGTCACAACGCTTAGAAATCCTGCAGTTCTTTTCTAAATTAAAACCAACTTAAAAGATATAAATCATTGACTTGCTAAGATATAAGCTAATCAGGAATGTACAAATCAGAGGGGAATTCTACGATATTGTGCCTACAAGGATCAATAGTCTCCGACAGAAAATATGTAACAGGGACTTTTCAGGGCACATAGACAAAAATGATAGTAATGAAAAAGTAATACATTTAAAAAATACATCTTCTTTATTGATTTATATTAAAAGACAAGCAATGTGATCATTTATACATCAAGCATTAATATATTGTATTAATAATACGATTCACATTGGAATATATGTAGGTTTTGTTGAGAGATAACAAAGTCTACAAGAACAGACTTCGGCTGGAAATGTGCTTGGTCTCTGAATCAGGATTCACGGCATTCATCTACCTTACAAGAATCCACTTACCCCACATTTAACCAGGTTTTACAAACTACAGATTAACGCATCACACAGTTCATTTTATCTAATGAATGAGTCTAATAAAACTTGTTAGTTACAGTCACATAGCTGAAAGTAAAAATCCCTATCCTTGTGTAAAGATTTGTGAACTGAGCCTGGAGATTTGTTTTCACTTTCTGTCAATGTGAAGATAAAAAAAAAAAACGAAAAGGGCTTTCCCAAAAGAGGCACAGACAGCTATAAAATTTACTGGGGTTGTAACCTTTATCTTCTCTAGTAGAAATAATACTTCTGTTGCCATTTGAGTACCCATCAGAGAGTCTCCCTTCAATTCTTATCCAGGTAACTACACAGATAAAGATGTAGAATCCTCTCAGCTAAAGCTACATAATAAATGGTGAGATTCTAAAGCTCTCCCACTCCCACCAAAAATAAATAAAATGTTTGGCTGGAGTCATTGTACATTTTAAAAATGTTTTTGTTGTTTTAACTGAGTGTTAGTGTAGTTATATTCGCTGTGTCGTTGTTTGTTGTTTGGCCAACCTTGTAATGATAGGCTCACATGTTGTGGCTGTATTATGTAGTGCCATGGTTGATTGATTCCCCTATGTTGATGGATTCATTTACGTAACTTGTCCATATTTGCTAAAGGGACAGGCAATTTGTATTTTGGGTCACATAGTGTCCAATTCATGCCTCACCCTTTCCTCTGGGTTGCATAGCATTGGGAGTGTAATGTGAAGATATGTCATCCCTTCATTTATCTGCCTGTTTGTGTTTGTGTCAGCTCTAATAACTGTTTAGCTGTCACCTGCAGACCACTAGACAGAGAGACCCAGGAATTGTGGAATATGCAGTTTCTTCACAGGAAATGTCAGTTCTCAGACTACAGACACAAGTCATACATTAACATGTACAGTGCCATGTGGCCTGCCTCATGTTTCAAACTTTGGACACCAAACTGGAAAGATTTACTGTACTATAGGCTGTGTGTAAAGGGCAACAAATGTCACCATGAAACTACATGATCAATGTACATCTTATGCAGGTGAAAAACACAAGGTGCAAGTACATTGTAGAAAGGTTTAGAGTACCATTAACCCCTTAGTGCCAACATAGCACAAATATGCTGCCCCACTGGATTTTTTTTTTCCCCGTGGGGCTGAACATTTGTGCATCTCCCTTTGTGCTGGGAATGTGCTGCATGGCCGCTCCCAGCATAGAGACCAGGTTCTCAACGAGAGTACCAGGCCCCATTCTAATGATCAGGACCCAAAACATCCGATTCTGGGTCACCTGATTGCTGTGATAGGATAAGTTAGTAGTGAATAAAAATCTTAGCTATGACTAAGCACCAGAGGTTGTTATATGCATTGGCTGTACTGTATATTCTGTCATCTGTTTGATGTATGGACTGACACATACAATTTTTATGGATTAATAAAGGTGATTTTGTTGGAGTGCAGCCACCTGGATTTTTATTCGCTACAAACTTACTGTTGGATGCATGGCTGGCACCCTTATTATGTGCAGTCATGGTGAAGCATAGTGGTGTAAATCTTTAGAGGCCGGTATACTACTTACTTTGTCTCTGTAAATGGAGGAGAAAAATACATTGTATCTTTCTCTGTTCTTGCAAAGAGAGAAAAAAAGTGTGTGTGTGTGTAGGAAACAATAAAAAATGATTAATTAAAAAAAAAAAGAAAAAAAAAAAGATCAGTGCCAGGGTTAGTGTTTTCGGTCAAGGTCAAGGTCAAGCCCGCTGTCGTCTGACATCACAGAGCCGGTCCAGGCTTTGAAAAGATTATGACCACATGGTCAGGATCCACCCAGAAGTCTGGTTTAGCCTCTCATCAGTCCGCCAAGAGCCTGAGCCAGCCGCCCCCTCCACAGTTTAGCGCTCTAGTGAGCGCAGGAGGGGACAGCTGAGATATGCTGACTGACAGTCTCTCTGCTCAGAGTGGAGGGGGAGAACTGAATGATCAACAGTGTTCGATCGTTCAGTTCTTACTACAGAGCCAGCGGGGGGACAGATACAGCATTGGATCCATACTTCTCTTTTAATATCTTTTAACCACTTGGCTTAATGTAATTATTATTATTATACACAATTTATATAGTGCCAACAGTTTACGGAGCGCTTTACAATGCAGTGCTTTACAGTAATAGTTCAGTACAGAACGTACAGGAGGGACCTGCTCATAGAGCTTACATTCTAAAGGTACATAGCTGTAGTTATAATATTGCAATGCTGCAGTAATCAATAGTAACCATTTCCTCTTTCCCTAGCAATAACAAGAATTAACCCAGATCATGAAATCTTGAAATAATGCCTGTACATTATTGTAGCATAGTTGCTCAGTTTTAGTCTTGCCACACTGAAGTCCTGGGTTTACATCCAGCAGGGGTGCTTTTCACACAAGTATATTGCCCCAGTGTAAATGTTTTATTTCCTCCTACAAACACAAAGGCACAGACCCCAGGCCATCAAACTGCATAAAAATACATTTTCAATTAAATTCCTTAATGTGGCCTACATTTTAAAACCTTATCAATGGTAGCAATTGAAGTCATAACATTAGATTGTGAGCTCTGATGTTCACAGAATTCTGATATGATATGATTAAACAAGTATTAATTTATTTATTTTTACCATGTAAATAAAAAAAACTGGAGGATGATAAAAACTGCAAGCTCTGTGGAATAGCAATTTATTTGCATCATTATGAAAACCTCAACAATATTTATGTGACATAGGAAACAAAATCAATTTGTTAGCTTTCGCTCTTCCCAAACAATAATAAACAGCTTTGCTTGTTTCCTCTTCCCATTATTCCCCCCATCATGGGTTAAATCATTTTCGACTAGTGATTATTTGAAAACACCACCGCTGGGCTGAAGCTGATAGGTTCAGACGTAATCCCAGTTTAAACGCCACTGTCACTATAGGGGGTTATTATCAGCTGTTCTTCTGCAGACTAGAGGAGGATGCGTTCGAGATCTGCATGTTTATGCGCAAGCCGTGCTATTGTCTCCCCTAACTTTCTAGTTTAGTAGATGTCACTTGAATTAAAATTGGAATATCCCTGCGCTTGCTGTACAGAGAGGTGAAGGAAAAAAAAAAAAAAGAGAGGATTTGAATCACACACCTGGTTTATGTCATGAAGGCACTAGGACCTTGAAGAACTGTCCTGCCTTCTGAGTCAGCCCTAGATCTGGAGCTCCTAACTCCTGAACCAGTGAATGAGAGGACAGACATGTGAATGGCTCAGCTGGGTTTCAAAGCACTTTGTAGACTGGACTGTGAGAGGCTACGAAAACCATTGGATCATCCAGGATTTCAGCACCTTGTAACTCTCACTTCTACACAAGCACAGGTGAGAAATAAACCTTGCATGCTTCAGTATCTGACCGCTCATAGACTTACATGGGCTTTAAAGTTTTTTTCTTAGTATTGGGAACACTAAATACAACCTTATGTTACATGTTTCTGCACTGATTCGGAAACAAAACACAGTTTGCATTGTAGGCTGCAGCACTTCTCTAATGTTTCAGGCACTCCTAACCCTGAAGCTTTTTTGCTTCGCTGGATTACATTCAAGCCTTCAGCAAATCTTGTTAGAAATGTGTTTTGAGACAAGAATCCTATATTAGGGCATTTTCTGCATTCCCTTTGTAATTCTTCTTTATATATTTCAGACCCCCCTCTTTTTTCATTTTTAACTAGAAGCCTAATAAAATATATATATATTTTTTTCAGATGTTTGTTCCAGGTATTAATATATATATATATATATATATATATATATATATATATATATATATATATATATATATATACCTGGCACAACAAATATATATATATATATATATATATATATATCAAATTCTTTTTTTTTTACACAACCTATTTTTTAATACCAGGTTCGACCTGCTGTCTACATTTTAGGAAATGTCCTAGGTGTGGTAAAGCTACAGGTAAAACCGTCTTATTCTATAATACTATTGTTAACCCTTCAAAAGGCAGAGCAGTGCCCACTAGGTTTTAGATTTTTTATTTTTTTTGTAATTCAATGCATAGCAGGCACATAACTCCTTGTCACCTGGCACACATCGAAATGACATCCAAACTCCATCAAGAGTTAAGAAGAGCTTGTTATTAAGTGCTTTCTGTTCTGCGTAATCTTCTTTTGTTGCCAGTGTTCCGCCTGCAAAGCTGGTGGATAGCAAAGTAACTTCTTACCGGATAAACGTTGGGTGTTTTCACGCATTAAAGCGCATTAAGTTAAGGCTTGTAGGGTATTAGACAACGTAAAGTCTGCCAGCTTGTAGCTACGCCAGAAACTGGGTAATGCTGGTTTTCAAATACTACCTGGTGCTGTATTATCCTATAAACATGCACGGTATACACATCTAACAAATTACAACTTGTAATTCAGGTTTTCAGCACGCTACGCTTAACACGTAATTTACTTTTTTTTTAAATATTAAATGGCATTATTGGTTTTGCTTTTTGTGCCTTTTTTTTTTTTAAGAATTTGATTGTGAAACAAGGCTGAAAATTGTACTTTGCGGCAGGGTGTGAAAGTAATGACAAACTAGGGGTGGAGTGCCCTTTACATCCAGTTTTCTTAAGTACTGTTCAGTAACATCTTGCTATAAAGCCAGCGTTGCCTTAGAGGTACCGAGTTTAATATGCTGTGGTTTTTGATGAAACAAAGGGATACTCTGGAAGAAAAAAATGTCAGTGGAAAAAAAAGGAACATAAAATCAATCTGTTGGCAGTCTGGAGCTCATTTCTATAATAATAGGACTGTAGTGTAGTAGTCTGCAGAGCAAGTGTGCCTATTGTATACAGCACATGCCTGGAAAGGGATGTTCTGTTGATGCCAAAGGCAAATATCACTTGATTTTTTTTTTTATATATGAAATGGTTACAGACAAGAGTAACAGAGACAGCTTGGAGGGTTGGATTGTTCCCATACTAGCCCTGGATTCTTTGCCAGTAGTAATTAACTACTCCGCCTGAATGCAGCAACAGATGTCAGCAAAGCTGTGATTTGTGCATTTTTTGTACACCTTGGATAGGGTTATGCTGTGTACAGTACACATATTTTGTGGGTGATTGTAAGAAGCAATAAAAGTACTAGTGGTTTGGCATTAGTGAATAGTATTGCAATTCCTTTAAGACAGAATGTTATACAATGTCTATCTATTGAAGCATCTTAAAGTAATTTCCTGTTATCATCCAATGTAGACATAACGTGGGGTTTCAATTTATACCAAAGATGATAGAAAACAAATGTAGTAGAAAGCCACCTAGAAAGCAGCTGTCAAATGATATTTTATATATTTTAGTGTTCTGATGACAACTATATGCTGCATGTGTTATATAAATCTCAAAGGACAACCCTAGTGCCTATAATCTGCCAAATTTCAGTTTGGTTGGAAATGTTCAGCCAATTGTCTTTTGTTCTCTGTTTTCACACTGGGGCCACGGCCACGTTGGTGCTAAAGCGCCGCTCGTTTTAGCAGTGCTTTAGCGCCATTTAAGCAGCACATTTTTTAGCCGCTAGCAGGGTGCTTTTAATCCCATATAAGGGGTTAATAACTCCTGTGTTCCGGCGCTTCATTCCAATAGGCAGGGCATTTTGGAAGCGCTAAATACACCACTCCCAAACCACACCAAAGATGCTGCTTGTAGGAATTTTCGGAACGTCCCACAAACGCACCGCCTGAGTGTGAAAAGTCACACTGGAATGAATGGGAGGCAGTTTTCAGGCGCTTTGCAGAGGCTATTTCCAGCACTAAAGCACCTGAAAATCATCCCAGTTTAAAAGGGGTCTAAAAGTTATGATAAACTGCAGAATGTAGCTGGGTAGAAAACATTTTTTTTTAATAGAAGGATCAGTTTCTAAAGCCCCGTCAGATGGACTTTTTCCATCGGAAATTTCGACCATGTGTATGCGCAATCGGAGTAATTCCATTGGAAATTCCAATGAATTCCATTGGAGTTTACATAGAGAACATGTTCTATTTTACTTGATGTTAATTTGGTAAGACAAAGGTCTGATCGTGTGTACAGGGCATAAGAGTTGATATCTGTTTGTGTATGGCCTTGTCATTATTTCAGTTAGGAAGTTTACTCAACATTGAATCGTGAAATGTGATATTTACCAACACTGAGCATATTCAGTTTAGAAATTCAAAGGTGGCAGTGGAAGTTTATCAAATTTGTGATGCAAACATTAGTTGTATTGTTGTGATTTTCTTGATGTTTCATTAAAGTAAGGTGCTTTAGGTGAAGAGAAGAGCCATTTGTGAATAGACTTGAGAATTTTGCTTGTGGGATGAATACCTATATACGCCATATGAACTAAAGGGTGCCTAAGATCATTTTTCTCTGGCCCCTGCCTAATAAAGGGAATAATACAATTATTTTGTGAATCCAGGAAGGACAGCTGGGTTGACACCTAACTGGGGTCCTGGCTACTAAGCTGCGTTGGAAATTGCTGTGTGCGTACAAATCATGTAGTACTGGATCATGTTCTCATTTTCAGTAAAACACAATTATAGTAATTTATGAATTTTACGTGTCTGTCACTTATACTTTGATATGCCTATTTACTATTACCCAAGGCAGTTTCATAAATGGCCTGATGTTAAGACTGTATATGTAAAAATACAATTTAGTCATTTTTATAGTCTACATGTTCTAACAGTTTTTTTTTTTTGTTAATTTAAATGGATATGCATTATGTAAGCAGCATTGGTAGGCAGTAAACCAATCAGAAGTTCACTTTGATATGCAAAATGATTGCTATGGTTACTTACGCTAAACAATTGATATTGTTCCTATGGCCCCACAAGTCTTAAAGTGGAAGGAAAGGCAATAGTCACAGCTGTTGCAAGGGAGAAGAATCCTAGCATGCTGTCACAGGGAGAAAGAAAGCAGTTTGAGCTTGGGGTCCCATTTGCACTCTGTTACATGATACACTTAAATTACGAGTGTAACATGTTCCAAAAAGTGGAGCTAGCCTTTAAAAAAATTTAATTACACCCCCCCCCAGTGGTCACATGATGGCACAACTCCAGCTCCCCTGTGTCAATGAGTGGCTCCACCACAGGGCTACATTGCGCAGAGGCGTGATATCAACCATTAGTTTGCATTGCTCTCCTATTGCCAGCAATCTCTCCCACCATCCACAGCATCCGTTTAGTGGCACAGGGGAGCTGGAGCTGTGCGATCACATGACTACTCCAAAGCAGATAAAAAAAAGCTATTTACGCTGAGTTGTTTTACAAACACTATGCATACAAGCAGGGCGGAGGCAATATTTGGTCGTGTTAGCCTTTCCTTCTACTTTAATTTTGAGTGATAACCTTAGTCTGGTACACTTGCTGTTTAAGCTTGTTCATTGGCTGTTTTTTTTTTTTTTTTCTTGTTGTTAATGTTCTTTTTTAATTAACTACATTATGCTGATGTGGAGCTAAAAGTTTCAGCTTTTGTAAAAAATCTGAGATTTGGCATATTTCTTTAGATGAAGGAATACAGGTGGTTGCAGACAGATACTGTATGTTAAAGTGGTTGTAAAGATTCCGTTTTTTTGTTTTCAAAATAACAAACATGTCATGCTCCTCCTGTCCTGGGGTCCCACAGTGGCTCTCGTGGCTCCTCCCCGCAATAGCTAACCCCCTCTGGGAAACTCTCTCTCGAGGGGGTTACCTTGCAGGCACGCTCACATAGGATGCATTATGGTGAAAAAACACGAGGGTTTACAACCCCTTTAAGGAGTGTTTTAGTGCAAACTGGTAACCAAATGTTTACCTTTAAATTAGCATCCTGAATTGGACCCTATTTTATTATAATGAAAAAAAGGGGGGCATGAGTTTAAACCCTTCCCCTCATGGGATGGTGACAGTGCCCACATGTTCTCCTTTTTCTCTTATCACCTTGGGATAGCATCAAGCAGAGGTGGAGAAGATTTGATTGTGGCATAAAACATATCAGGAGAGACTGAACAAACATAATATGTCTGGAGGATTGAAGGGAAAAGGGAAACATGAAACCTTTAATTATATTAAGGGGGTGAATAATGTTCAAGAGGGCAATATTTTCAATATAGAGCCATGATCAAGAACATAACCTCAAACTAGCAGAAGGAAAGTTCGAAACTAATCTTAGAAAGGTTATTTTACCGAAAGAGTACTCAGTGCGTGAAATAGACTTCCAGCAGAGGTAGCGAGTCAGTCAACAATTCAAACATGCTTGGGACAAAACGAAATCTATACTATACAGTACATCTATCACTCACTTACTGTTCTGTGAGAGATTATTAGAAGGTACTACTCACTATACAAAGGACTGCTAAGATACTGTAGGTGCCACTCAACAGTTTCTCTTTTGAGCAATCCTGCCCTCACTTTTATGTGGCACCTTTTCTGAGGAGGGACAGTTTTTTTTTAAATTTCTTTAGTTGGGCCGCGTACACACGATCAAATCTATCTGCTGGAAACGGTCGGCCCGACCGTCCCAGCAGACAGATTCTATCGTGTGTACGGGCGAGCCGACGGATTTGACCAGCCGACAGATTTGAAAGCATGCTTTAAAATCTGTCGGCTGGGAACCCATCCGCCTGACATGTCTGCTGGTTAGTACGCTAACCAGCAGACATATCTGCTCGCACATGCGTTGAATGGTTTTGACGCATGCGTGGAAGTGTTTTACTTCCTGGTGCGGTGATGTGGCGGCGTCAACGTCACCACAACATCAGCGCGCCATCTGCCGGCGGGGATTTTGGTTTGATCGTGTGTCCGACCGATTTGAACAAATCTGTCTGCTCGTGTGTATGGGGCCTTAGAGTTTTAGTGGTTGAACTGTTTTGTCAACGAATTCCTTTACTTGATAGTTAAATATCAATTTAGTTTGAAATCCGATAATCAGGTGCCACCACCAATTTTTACTTCTGTCCTGTGTTTTTCTTAATTGTGTTAAGAAACTGTTTGGTTTATGCAGTGCTGCGTATATTCCCATGAGGCTGGTGCTATAAATTGGTTGCTGTTATGCTGTCATGCACATCATCAATCTTCACAATCAAGCACCAATTTTGTCACCGATCACTGGCTGTCATCTCCATCTGTCCTTATGCGAACAGATAATGGTTCAGGATACAATTGTGTTTTCTATCTGCTGATGTTCAAATATAAAGTTACATACATTGTCCTAAAGGAAATTTTGTTCATCATTGAGATGAATGGAGGTCTGCTGACAGGTTGGCATATATCTGTGGGTGTGATTATAATCTTGGATTTGCTGCATAAATTTGTTAAATTCCATTTGTCATGTGTTAGAAAATTAAGGCAAACATTTGATTGATACTATGAGTGATAATATAAGTTTCTCTCCCACCTTTTTATTATTTGTGTGTGAGTAGGATTTAAGTGATGTTAGCAAAGAAAAGTAAAAACCTTTATTATAGCCTAATCAAATTTGTGCTGTGAATGAGAATTAGTTCCACCATTCAAGAGAGAGCTTGTTAAATACCTAACATGCATCGTAAGGCTAACGTAGTCATTATTTGAATGGTGAAAAATAAATACATGCACAAACATAACTACAGCATACAAACAAGTGTTTATCACACGGCACATATTCAAATGGTCAGTTTACAGACCTAAGGGCAAAGTAGACATCTTACATCAGTATGAAAGACATTATTATTCCAAAAAAATAAAACATGTTGCGTGTGCTCTTCATTTCAGATGATCTATTTTAAAGGGATAGTCAAGGTTAGTACACTCCCCTTTCTTAGCTAGAGCCCACCACCGTGCAAGAGCTGTTTCTTGGGTGGTCCCTCCTCCCACCATAACCTCCACACCACTTCTGGTTCGCTGCTATTTACTGAAGCCCAGAGGGCTACAGAAGCTTAGAAACAGAGTGAAAGCATTGTTAGATTGCATGCCCTTATCACCTGGATTTTGTTAACTGGAAGATCGGGACTCCCAACTCGAGGAAACTATGCTGTTTTATCAATGGAGGATCCAATTCTTAAAACAGGCCCAACTCAGCAATTCAGCCTCACCGGACTATGACCCTTTCCAGTATTATAGGACATGCTTTCGATTTACGGATTTGTACCTCCGAGCAGACGGTACTCTTCATACTTTTCACATATCATTATCAAGCCTACACATTTTAAAATACTAACATTCATGTTCTGAGTCTTTGTACATTCATTTTGACTGACTTTGCTAAGTTTTCTATATGCCACAATGGTATTCTACATACAACAATTACCATTAATAATATCTTAAAAAAGCTATGTGTATACAATTATTCAACAATCATGTTGGTAAGACTACCTCTAGCCAGTTATTATTTAATGTAAATCTAGAAACATACATCCATACCTGTTTCCATTTGAAGCACCTTAAATATTTTCAATTGTTTTGGTACTTTTTGAATAAGGTGGTTGTGTGTGTGTATAAATATATAACTTTTTGCCTTGTTTTGGTATTGTATTATCTGCCCTTAGACATAAAAAGGCAGCAATCTTTTATGCCCAGAAGCCTAGTGTAACATTGTCAGAATTCTAGGTAGAACAAGATGGAGTCAATTTATAAAGGGAGAGCTGCCAGCAGGATGGGCCTGCAATAGATTATTTGGCTAAAGCACAGTTTCATATTTTAGTTACATATACCCACATTGTAGCATTTACTGGGCCTTTGAGAAACAGGAAAAGATTAACAATTTCAAATGCAGCCTCGAGTGAATCCATGAAGTGACTATTTTGGATTATGCCTGGTATACCATAGTGCATTTGGACTTTGAAGATGGATATTGATTTACCCAAGCATTTAATTTGTTTGAAATTGATTTTACGCTGTACATCAATTTGAACTCCCAAGCAAGGTTAGGGAACATCCTTTGTTTTTTTATATACATTATATATATATATATATATATATATATATATATATGAAACGGGCCATAGTATTAATGCTGTTGACTAGACCATTCACATTGACAAAAGGTATATGAATTTTGCTTGACCAAAAGCACATCGGAATTCCATCGGGGTAAAATAGAACATGCTCTGTATTTAAACTCCGATGGAATTCATAGGAATTCCAATGGAATTTTTCCGATGGGGCATACACGTGGTCGGAATTTCCTATGGAAAAAGTCTGCCTGACTTTTTCCATCGGAAATTCTGATTGTGTGTACGCGGTATACTGTAAGTCCATCCCTCTTTTTTCATCAGCGTTGACAACATTAAAAATGCAGAAACTCATCAGAATTTATGAACTCAGTTTGTCCATGATAAAAAACTAGACTGCTATTGAATGAGCCAACATATGTATACAATGTTTATGGCTTACATTTTTGTTTATTCTTTTCTTCTCTAGTACATTACATCAGTTTCATTTTCAGGTAGATTTCTCATTTAGGCAAGATGTTGGCCAGATTTGATAGCATAAAATAAACTATTTACAATGTCACATGAAATTAGAATAAAGTCTAGTTATCCAAATATTATGTGCAATTAAATGGTGTTTATAGGTATTCCAGCACTGGGCTAGAGAATACTTAAAGAAACAGTGCTGCTGCTGTGGTGCTTTTTTCTTGTTTTGGTTTGGTAATTGGTTAGCGCAGTATTTTCTGCACACTTCTCTAGAGAATACTAGTTAGGATGTTTAAAAATACACTTTTGTGGTATGCATCAATTGGTCTCACTAGGTCTTTGTGAATCGGGTTGTTTTCATCCTTCGCACCTAGTCTTTTTATTCCTGGCATATCTTTACTCCTGGACCCAGATTTACCCAAAGTCATCTACCTCCTTGAAGTCACTTAAAGAGGAAGATTATAGGCATTAACAAGGGAGGTTATAGAAATGTCCACACTTTTAACTAGTATGGAGAATAATGTAAAAAACTGGCACAACAAATTGGAAAACTTCTCCATAACAATCACTTGGGTTCAAAATGTTGTTCCATGGTGCAGATAGAACCTTAGGTCAATTGATAGAGATCATATTTTCCCATTTTGTAAAACAAAGAAGTCCCTTATAGTCACTTTACTGCGTCTAATATCATTTTTAATGTACACATAAACCTGGGTATTTTCAAAATGGGGGGGGGGGTGTTCCCCATAGCAACCGAAACAAATTGTCAAAATTAAAGCTTGATGTAGCCTTGCTGTGCTTTTTACATTTTTTACTTCCTGAGTTGGTGCCTTTAGTATTATGGTATATTTATTCAGCATTGTTGCATTTTTTAAGAACAGTTCTTGTAAGTATGTTTTAAAGTGAAGCCAAACCAAAGCTAATGAACATTTCACAATGGCGTTGTTTTTCTGTCACCCACTTGCGGAGGTGATCTACAAATCTGTTAAAAATAATAGAGGTCTTCGGATTGTTTTTATATAATTACTAAACCGAAAATCCATATTTCAATGGTGTTAACCTATTAAAGTGACAAATGGGTAATTTAAGAGATGACTCAAACAGATCAGCAGATATTCAAACAAGCCAGAAATTGAAGAATCTGTATTTCTTCTGATTCATTATGAGTACTTAATCAGCTGAATTATACTGTTTCTTCAATATGTGTAAGTAAATATACTGTATTGCATTTAAAATATAACTGCACTTTTACTAAATTATTTGCATACATATTTATCTCTGCAGCCTCTGAAAAATGCAGCATAATGGGTTACCTTTTCTAAAGATAAATTCTGCTTCCAGCAGCAGGGTCTGGTTCTCTGAATCCAACTTTACTGTAAAGTTATTCCTGGCTGCCACTAGAGGGTGCTGTTTGGTGACAGGAGGCCTGTACTGCATTGATTTGAATAAGCAATCTGTTTCCCAGGAGCCCAGCAGGAGGCAGCAGGCTTTATTGCTGGAAACACAAAATGTCATCAGTAAGGGTAACGCACTATTTATTTATTTTATTCTTTCTTGGTCCAGTGGCTGCTGGATGAAAATGCATATGTATAACTTTTATAAAAAAAATAATTCATACTTTTCATAACCAACGCAATGCCAACATACTTCAAAATAACCCCCCCCCCCCCGTAATAGTTTGACTGACAATTGCTCTGCCATGCAAAACTGTACCCAAATCTATTATATATATATGTGTGTGTGTGTGTATATATTTATATTTATCTTTCTTTTTATGGTATTAAAAAAGAAAAACGTACGCAAAACATAAGAAACGTAAAAAAAAAATCAACATTAAAAAAAAAAAGTTTCCTTTTTACTTTCTGTTATAAATCATATCAATACAAATGAAAACACCCCCAAACAATTCCTTTTTTTAGAAAATATACACCCTTATTTTGTGCCACAATATTCTAGAAAATAAAACGCATGCTAGTACTGAGGCGGTTAAGGTGGTACCTTAGTTTCCTGGAGGATGGGGTTGTTTTGCACTGAAATTGCAACTATTTACAATGGATGGATGTTATTAATAAACACAAATGACTTTACCCACCCCCCATAAAATCCTCTTCTTTCCCCTTAATATTTGTGATTGCTGTACTGACCAATCACAGCTCTATGCCTTTTGCTTATGATCTGCTCTGTTAGATGGCTGTGGAATCGCAGGCACTGACTCTAAGGAAAATAGACTGTGCACTTTGCAAAGTGTGGTTGCATTTTGCAAGTGCAGTTTCTCCAGAGCTTAGTAAATGAGCAGAAGCTCTGCTGACTTCCATCATCCAATCATGTGCAAGCAAAAATTCTGTTTTATTTTCTTTGCACGTGATTGGGTATTCTTTGCAAAGGTAATCTTTGTAAATACCTAATTTACTAAGCTCTGGAGCAACGGCACTTGCAAAGTGCACAGTCTATTTGCCTTTAGTAAATCAACCCCTGTGTGTCTACCTAGGTCACCCACCAATGGTAAAAACTAGGACTTTTAAAAAAAAAAAAACTACTCCCCTGACTGATCCTTAACTACAATGGCTGATCAGTAGGTGATTAAAGTATGTGTGAGTAAAGGATGTGCTTAAAGCGTCAAACACTCAGACTACTACTTAGGGATAACTAATCCAAATGGCACTGTTTTTTCTTATATATAGCAAATGTTTTACGTTTTAAGTAGCTGTCATGTGACTGCAATACCTCAGTCTTCCATTTTTGAGTGTAAACCACAGCATCCAGTCACTGCCGCCGACTGTCCTCGCTGGCAATCTCAGAAGCACATGAAAGACTACAAAGAAGACAAGGAGTGGTTACCTGTGATATCTCACTGGGTTGACAACACTACCACAGCAATAGGAGCCTAGGGTTAGCAGTGTCACCTGTGTGTGTTTATAGCACTTATTGGACGACTACAAATAACAATTACTTTTGTAAACGTTTGCACAAGCAAGGGACCGCTTAGGCCTGGTTCACACCTATGCGGGTTGCAGTTTGCATATCCAGCTGCATTTTGCGATTTTCAATACACATTTTTGATCCATTGAAGTCTGTGGAACCAAAAACCCCAAAAAAGTCCATGGCTCTTTCCATAAAATGCACAGATGTGAACTATATCCACAGGGAACCATGTTAAAGCGGTTGTAAAGGTTTGTTTTTTATTTTCTAAATAGGTTCCTTTTAAGCTAGTGCATTGTTGGTTCACTTACCTTCGGTTTTCCTTCTAAATGTTTTTTTTTCTTTGTCTGAATTTCTCACTTCCTGTTTGTCCTCAGTAAGCTTGCCTCCATCATCTGGCTGGGGGTTAGTCAGCCAGAACAGCTTACTAAGGATAAACAGGAAGAGAAATTCAAGAAAACTAAGAAAAAAAAAACATTTAGAAGGAAAATCATAGGAAAAGGTAAGTGAACCAACAATGCACTAGCTTAAAGGAACCTATTTAAAAAAATAAAAAAAAAAAACCTTTACAACCCCTTTAAATGGACTGTAGTGTGTTTCTGTAAAATTGAAAACGCACTAAAAAATGCATAGATGTGAACCAGGCCTAAAAAGCATTTTATTTTTTGGGTTTATGAACATGTTAAGTACAATTCATTAATAACAGTATAGTAAGGATGTTTTATACTAGATACAATCTTTCATGACAGAAGGCAGAATAATAGACTGTTAGTTTGCATGATTCAGGTCATCTATGCTGAACATGGACTCTGAAAGAAATCTTTCCCTTCCTGTGTTTGTGTAAATCAGCGCATCTGCACAGCATCTGTACTCAGGACATGACCATGGGAGGGTAATCCCAAAAGTGTCTTTTATATAATATTTATGGTGGGACTGCCAGTACCTTAACTGTCTATACACTTATTATTCTTGTGGCCAAAATGTAAGATGCCATGTTTTTCATCATTTAGTCCTGCTAATAGTTAATCCCAAATATCCCTTTTTTTCAGTCTGTTTTCATCTTTTTGATGTAACTAATGTCTTCAAACTATTTATTTATACAATAACGTAACAAGTGTAGTTTAGTTTGGTCTTGAATAGCTCATTGCAGTTTTGTGGTTATATGTAACACATTGGCTAATACATGGAATTAAGAGCAGAATTACAAAAATAAAAAAAAATAAAAAATTAGAGGACAGTTGTTGGATACCTGAGATTTGAACAGCTTGAAAGAAAATTTGTACATCCTACTTTCCTTTTGGTGTCTTATCAGGATAATGGGGATGATTTAGAAAAGAGGTCGTAAACCCTAGTTGTTTTTATATATATATATATATATATATATATATATATATATATATATATATATATATATATATATATATATACACAAATAACAAACATGCCTATACTTACCTGCTCTTTGCAATGCTTTTGCACAGAGCAGCCCCAATCCTATTCTTCTAGTAAGCCCCACCAGTGACTAGGCCCCTCCTCTTTATCTGGTGCCCCCACAGAAAGCCGCTTTCCATGGAAGCACCCATGCGGGCTCTCTCCAGAGTCCCGCTGTTGCATCCATTGACCACAGACAGCTGGAGTCGTCTGCCCTGCTCCCTGCTCCCATGTCACTGCATTTGATTGACAGCAGTGGGAGCCAATGGCTCCTGCTGCTATCAATCTGTCCAATGAGTAGAGCGACAATGGCTGAAGCCACTGTTCTCATACACATCGCTGGGCTAGATCGGGGGGGGGGGGTCTGGGGGGAAGCTGCCTCACAGAACGTTTTTCACCTTAATACATAGAATGCATTAAGGGGAAAAACCTTAAAGCGGAGTTCCACCCAAAAGTGGAACTTCCGCTAATCTGATTCCCCCATCCGGTGCTACAATTGGCACCTTTCGGGGGGAGGGGGGACAGGATAGAACAAGGAGAAGCACACCACTCCAGGCAGAATCAGGTGATTGAAGTTATAAGTTACTAAAACTGAAAGGGAAGAAAGTTCCTAAATTTAGGTTTAGTAATATTCACTGTGTATAACATCGTTGACAATTGAAAAATACCTTTGTACCTCTTATTATTATTTATTACAATTATTATTATTATTTCTGTGTGATGATAATAATAGGTAGAAAGGCAATTTCTCAATCTTCAAGAAGATTATAAATAGTGAATATTACTAAATTCTACCTAAATTGACATACATTTAGCAGTTGAGTTCTTGGATCTGTTCTCAGCATAAAGTGTGCATATTCATCCCAAATGTACATGTTTTGGTTCTGGGTTAATTTGGTTGACCTCCACAGCGTGAAATGTTACCGGTAGGCTGTGACACCAAAGTTGTCCATAATTGTTTAGTAATTCAAATCTGATTAGCAATATAAAGGATATGTTAATTCAAGCAAAGCTTTTGCCAAAATATTGGAACTAAATATATTTGGGCTTATTTTACTTGACTAATGCCGCGTACACATGACCGTTATTCATGTCATTGAAAAAAACGATTTGTTTTGCTTGATTCCTCTCAAGCCTGCCTTGCGCACACACGATCGTGAAAAAAACCGGAAAATTGTTATTCTTACCTACGGTAATTTTCCTTTCCTGGCCTGTCCTCACGTCAGCACATCATGGGTTAATCCCCTCCTCCGGTCCACCAGTACCACCTTCTTCTAGCTAATAAGTAGGGGGCCCCTCCTCCCAGTCCTTGTCCTTTTTTAGGCCCAGATGGTAAGACGAAAAGGGAATCCGTTTGGCGTACTTGAGAACGATGTAGGTCAGGCATCCTCAAACTACGGCCCTCCAGCTGTTGCGGAACTACAAATCCCATGAGGCATTGTGAAACTCTGACATTCACAGACATGACTAGGCATGATGGGAAATGTAGTTCCTGAACAACTGGAGGGCCGTAGTTTGAGGACCCCTAATGTAGGTAAATTGAGAAAAGGTTGACCATGTCCAGAGGTCTGAGGTCCAGTTCTTCCTGCATAGGCGGTGATGTAAAGCTAGGTAGCACTGCCTCCCAGTTAAGGTGAAATTTTGAAATTACCTTGGGCGTTGCTATTGATGAAGGCCTCAGAATTACCTTGTCTGGAAGGATGATGCAGTACGGTTCCTTACTGGACAGGGCTGCCAGCTCGGATACCCTTCTTGCCGATGTTACGGCGGTGAGAAAAAACAGTTTAAGTGTTAGAAACCGGAATGGACAAGATTCTGCGGTACAAAAGGATGTAGAAGCAGTGCTCTTAGTACTGTGCCTAAGTCCCGGGCCGGAAATAGAGACTTCCTTGGAGGATTCATTTTCATGGTCGCTTTTAAGAATTGTTTTACCAGTGGTTCATCTGCCCACCTGTATCCTGTAAAACATGACAAGGCTGAAATTTGTACCTTCAATGTACTATAGGCTAAGCCTTTGTTTCGAGTAGATTGCAAAAAGTCCAGTACTTGTGCCACATTCGGATCCACTGAAGCGAAATTTTTCTGTAACGCAAAAGTTGTAAACTTTGCCCAAATCCTGTTGTAGGTGGCGTTAGTCGAGGCCTTTCTAGACTTTAACAGTGTTGAGATTACTTCCTTTGAAATGCCTTGTGCCTGGAGTCTGGTTGATTCAGCAGCCAGGCCGTCAGTTGCAACCTGTTCGGGTTGGGGTGTACCCATTGGCGCTGCCATTAGGAGATCCCTCTTTATCGGCAGACGTATTGGGGGGCCGACGCCATGTGTAGTAGTAGAGGGAACCACGGCCTCTGCGGCCAGAAGGGTAGCATTATTATTGTATGGACCTTTTCTCTCGCAATCTTTACCAAAGCCCTCATTACTAGCGGCACCGGCTGAAAGATGTAAACTAGGGGAAAATCCCATGGAATGGAGAAGGCATCTTGGGTCAAGACTTTGTTGCAATGGAACCTGGACACAAATTGGGGTGTCTTTGTATTGACTCGGGTCACTATTAGATCCACTGAGGGTGTCCCTCACTCGGAAAAGATTGGTTCTAGGAACTTCTTGTTCAAGGCCCATTCGTTCTTGTCGGGGAGCTCCCGACTCAGATGATCCGTGATGGAATTCTGGCTGCCCGGAATGTAGGCTGCTGTTAGGGCTTCCAGATGTGCTTCGGCCCACACAAATATTTTGGTTGCCACCTGCAGAAGTGGCAAGCTCTTGGTTCCGCCCTGTCTGGCTATATATGCCACTGCCGTCTTGTTGTCTAACATTAGTTTGACTCGAGCTCCCTGAACTAGCTTCTCAAAGGCCCGCAGGGCCAGGTATGCGGCTTGCAGCTCCAAAAGGTTGGAGTGTCGGGATTCCATCTTGCTCCAAACTCCCCGCATCTGCTTGCCGAGGCAGTGAGCACCCCAGCCCCGGAGACTGGCACCCGAAGTTATCAGAATCCAGTCCCCGGGGCCGAGGGGCATGCCCCGCAACAGGTTCTCTGATGACTTCCACCAAGCTATGTTCTGTCGAATCCGGTTTGGTATGCGAATCCTCTGGTGGAGAGAAGTACCGTCCCATTGGTTCAACAAGGTTGCCTGGAAGGCTCTTGTGTGGAACCTTGCCCAAGGAATGGTTGGGCTTGCTGCAGTAAACATCCCGAGTAGGGTCTCACAATCTCTTGCCGTTAGTGACGTTGACTTCATCACGCTGCTGACGCAGGCTACCAATTCTGCCTTCTTTCGTTCGGGTAGGAGGACAAGGCCTCTGTTTGTATTGCGAATCAGTTCCAGATATTCCATCTGTTGTGAGGAAATCAATTGGCTCTTTTGCCTGTTGATGATACAGCCAAATTTTGATAGGATTTCTAGAACCATCTCGCGTTGAGACGCCAAGAATCTTAGGTATCTTTGGTGGCTCTCGTTGATTGGGACGTGCAAATATGCATCCGTTAGATCGACTGATATCAGCCAGTCTCCTGGTTGCAACACAGAGATGATTGTAAATACAGATTCCATCTTGAACGTCTTGGGTTCCATGAAGTGGTTTAGAATTCTCAGGTCCAGAACTGGTCTGAGATCCCTCGATGCTTTGGGAACTAGAAAGATTGGAGAGTATACCCCTTTTCCTTGTTGGGATAGGGGCACCGGCAAAATTGCATTCTTTTGCTGTAAGCCGTCTAAATATTCTTGTAAGCAGATCCGTTTCCTCTGATCTGTCGGCCATTCTGTGTGGACCACCGTATTGGGTGGTTTCTTCTGAATGGATATTTTGTTATCGTATCTGACCGTCTTGCGGACCCACTGGTCCTTGACTTCTTCCGCCCATACTTCCCAGAAGGACATTACCTGGCGCCCACCTGGGGGGAATGGGCGGTTAACCCGTCAAAAAGATTTTTCAGGTTTTTTCGCAGTCTGTGCCGCTCTAGACTTTACTTTCTGCATGAAAGAATTTTGTGGATTTTTCCAGTAGGGTCTTGTATATTCCCGTCCTGGCCTGTATGACCTGGTGTCATACACCCTCTTGTAGTCTGGTTGGGCTGGCCGGGTGGCCTGCTGTGTCTTCCTGGGTCTCTGTGGCATTAGACCCGACTTTCCCCCTGTAGCTTGACTAATAGCTTCTTCTAGGGTCTTTCCGAACAGCACCTTGCCGTTAAACGGAATATTGCAGAGACTCAGTTTTGAGGTGCTGTCTGCTCCCCAATGTCGCAACCAGAGGGCCCTCTTTGCCGTCACTGCAAAAGCCATGATTCTTGTGAGTAACTTTGTCAGGTTCTTAGAGGCTTCTGCTATGAAATCGGCGGCAAGATCGAATTCCTCCATTGTCTGTATGACTGATTCTGACCCTGTATCTGCTTTTAGTGCTGCTTGGGTTCTCGTGGTCCAAACCTTGAGTACTCTGGAGACTGAGGTTAGGGCAATAGCTGGACGGCACGCTGCACCCGCAGCTGAGTACACCTTCTTTAGGTCTGTGTCTGCATGTCTGTCCATTGGGTCTTTGAAGGTTGTAGAATTTTGCAATGGCAACGCTACCTGTCGGGCCAGGCGCCGTAAGGCCACATCTATGCCCAACAGGGAGTCCCAAAGGTCTGCTTCTGGGGTTTTAAAAGGGTACAACCTTGAGAAACGGTTCTGTATGTTTGCCCTCTTTTCCGGCTTTTCCCATTCTTCCTCGAACCATTCTCGGATCTCTGGCAAGAGGGGGAAAGTAACCCCTTGTCTCTTCCGGCTAGGAAAAAATCTTAATTTTTTCTGGTGGCTGAACATCTTGATCCCAGTCAATGGCCTCCCTTACGGCTGTGACAAATGATTCAATATATTGAAAATCAAATAAATATTCTGAGGGCTCTTCAGAGTCCGATGAGTCTAGTGATAGCGCCTCCCGGGCAGGTGATTCATCGTGCACTGGCCGATTGGATCTAGACCTAGGTGATTTGGTGGCTGAGGCTGACTGAATACCCTCTGCCACTGCTTCTTGAATATAGTCTCTAATTCTTCTCACCTCTGCTTCCCTGTCTGTAGCCACGTCCTTAATGCAGCCGGTGCATAGAAGTTTGCCAGGTTCGGATGGTGCCGATCATGCCCAACAAAGACCATCGTCTGGGCGGGGTCTTGATACATTTGGCTCTGCTACAGTCGCAGAGTGACTGGATTTGCGTGCTGGACTAGAATGGGACTTATGCATTGCCCGAGAGCCAGACGCTTGCGGAGATTTTGAGCTGTGGTGGGACTTTTTTCTCCGTTCCATGTCTTATCTTAGGGCTTCTGCTCCTAAAAAGACAACCAAGAAACACTACCTTTAGCTCTTGGTATTGCACTCTTTTACATTGTGGCCCCCGTTGACCCCTCCTACCTGTCCGGTGACCTTGGTGCATCCTGAGGCTGTGGTGAGCTCATGCTGTTTAAAGAATGCAGGATACGCACATCAGGCGGTGAAGCAATTGATACCAGTGTACTAAGAAAAAAAAGTGTGTACCTAATTTTGTATTTCTTATTTATCTATATATTTTATTTAATTAATAATAATAATAATAATAATAATAATAATAACAAATATATATATATATATATATATATATATTTTTTTTTTTACCTATGCACCCCAAAATAATATCCACTGTATGTATGTACATTTTTTACAACCTCCTCTTTACATTTAAAGAGAAGAAAAAATTCCAGGGTGGCAGCAGGTGTTTAGAAAAAAAAAAGGTACCTTTAAGAATAGTGCAGCGCTGACACAATCTTTCACACACCCCTCCTCAGCTGGAGGCTTACCTAGAGCTTCCTCTCCCAGACAGTGGCAGACCGCACTGAGCCTCCTGCCCTGGAGAGTCTTTATAGCCGATTTGGGCCCGCCCATGGCGCGCCCCCCGGCCCCACCCCCCCTGTGACATCACCGCCGACTAACAGAAAGTGGAGGAAGGAGGGGCGGCGCGCTCCTACGGAGCTCAGATCTGAACAAGGAGAAGGAGCCACAGCATGTCCTAGCAGATGGACAGGAGACACACCACAGCCCCTGTTAACACAGTAAGCTTCCTACAAGCTAAAACGCCCACAGCTCATGCACCTGAGCGTCCAGTGTCATAAAGGGGCATACCTTTATTACTTCTGGACCTTCCAACCCTAGGAGAGGCTGAACCTGGGTGGGGATGGTTCGGCAGGGGGGTTCTTTTTCTTCCTCTTTGTTCGTAGTTTGTTTGTCTGGAAGAGTCTTAGGTGGTCTGATCGTCCGACCAAAAAAAAGGAACAAGGACTGGGAGGAGGGGCCCCCTACTTATTAGCTAGAAGAAGGTGGTACTGGTGGACCGGAGGAGGGGATTAACCCATGATGTGCTGACGTGAGGACTGGCCAGGAAAAATGCTTGAGCAAAGTGCAGTGATGTATAACACGTACGACAACACTTTAAAGGGGAAGTTTCATTCTAATGGCGCCACCCTTTGGGCTGCTTTTGCTGATTTTGTGTTACCGCGTGTTATTAAAAGTTTGGTGAGAGACGATTTGCGCTTTTCAGTCTTCGTGCTTTTCAGTCTGTTACAGCTTGACAAATGTGCTATCTCCATTACGAACGCTAGTTTTACCAGAACGAGTGCTCCCGTCTCATAACTTGCTTCTGAGCATGCACGTTTTTTTTTCCCCCTTGTTAAAGCCTACACGATCGTTTTCCACAACGTTAAAAACTACGACATGAAAAACGACGACATGAAAAACAACGAGAAAAAATAGAGCAGGTTCGTCGAGAAAAATGCTCTGAAGCATACACACGACCGTTTTTCACGACTAATTTAAATAGTTGTGCCACCTATCCGGCTTTACAGTGATGTGTGATTCTGAAGGCTGAACAGAAAGGTACACATCATTTGGCAGGTCAAACTATTGACATACAGTATGTGTATATTAATTGTGTATTTAATGGTTTGCCTGGAGTTCACCTTATGGACATTGAAGAGTAGTGTTGCTCACGAATATTCGCATTGCGAATATTCACTACGAATATTGCATATTCGAGTATTCGCGAATAACTCGAATATTGCGGCGAATATTCGCTATGGCGAATATTCGTATTTTTTCAAATTTATTTTTAAAACAGATCACATCCTAGTGATCTCCATCGACGTCTAAAAGCATTGCTGGTATGATTAGAGAGAGACCCTGGGCCGAGTAGCTGATGCGATTCTTTTATGTTGCCGAAAATTCGCATTGCGAATTTTCGGCAACATAAAAGAATCGCATCAGCTACTCGGCCCTTCTTTTGCATTAGAGCAAATCAGAATAACTTGAATATTTGACAAACGGAATATTGCACGATTATCTTCTCCGCCCTTCTTTTGCATCAGAGCCAATCAGAATAACTTGAATATTCGGCAAAAGGAATATTGCGCGATATTCCTTTTGCCGAATATTCTAGCTATTCTGATTGGCTCTGATGCAAAAGAAGGGCGGAGAAGATAATCGCACAATATTCCTTTTGCCGAATATTCGAGTTATTCTGATTGGCTCTGATGCGCCCTTCTTTTGCATCAGAGCCAATCAGAATAACTCGAATATTCGGCAAAAGGAATATTGCGCGATTATCTTCTCCGCCCTTCTTTTGCCCCCTTATTTCGCAATTTTTTTTTTTAATAAAATATCACGAATATTCGATATTAGCGAATATTTGCGAATATTCTTCTATATATTCGTGCAATATCGCGAAATCGAATATGGCGTATTCCGCTCAACACTATTGAAGAGCAGGTATTACATCTGTGACTTTTTCACAACACCAACTAATTTGGGATCCCCTTTTATTAATGATAGTTGCAAAACTGTAAAGTCTTCATTTAGTTGGATACTATATTACTTTTTTTTTTTTTTTTTTTTATGTGAACTTTGTTGAGTAAAGAATGTGGAAAGTGGAACTGAGATCTGTAACAAATCAAATCATTTCATTGTTTACAGTCAGACCCCTTTACTGCAGAGCTCTCTAGTATCTTACCATACAGTCATCTGCCATGCATATGTTCAACCACTGCCAAGTTTTTTTGGTTGTTTTACAAGGTTTTAAAGGGAACCCCTAAGGTTAGAAATACAGGAGCTGCCATTGCTGACTTGTTTCTAAAGGCTCAGACTTCATCAAGGCTATCATTGTGATCCTGTCCTTATAACCTAGAAAGTCACTGACCTAGAACCAGTATGTATTATGGGAGTTCAGAAATTCACTTAATGTCAACTTTGCAAATAAAAAAAATAAAAAAGGAAAGGAAAAGGAAAGAAAACACTGGGATCCTAGCCCTAGGAAAGGAGGGGAAGGGTAAAGTTTCAGTGATAGGTGTAATACTACTGTAGCCATCTCATTTTATTATTTGCTTTTCTGTTTATTAATTTGTTATCTCGTACTTTAAAAGTTATATGACTGAAAAGCAGAAAAGTACATTAGGTTAGTTAAAGCAGTATTAAACCCAAAAGCAACATTTTTTTATATTGCTGCTTACCAGTTCTTAGATGTGATGGCAAAATTATTTTCTTTTTGCAGCTTTCTTTCCCTATTTTAATCTGGTAATGCGGTCAGTAAGTCTGTTGTTTTTCAACAGAAAAAATCTGTTGAAGTTACAGAGATGGGGAAAAAACATTTAACACTGGTAGGGGTGCCTCAAATCATCAGGTTTTTATTTATTTATGTAGAACCTTTACCGCAAAAGAAGGAAAATGGTTTGCTGCAACTGATTTTAAAGAGTTAGCTGGAGTTTAACTTCAATTTGTCACTTTTTTAAATCTGCTAGTATTTATAACACTCCCCTTCTTCCAGACTGACCATGCTGATGTTCAAATATGCCCCCTGTATGCCTTCATCCAACGTGGGGGAACTCTAATACAGGAGGTGTGTTGCTTGCCAGATCACCAGGTAAAAACAGAGGGTAAAAAGCCATGATTATGGCCTGATGGCCGAAACGCGTTCAATTTTTTTTTTACTGTTGTTCACATGCTATACTAAAACAGCTTTAACCGACTTCCATGGCACCAGCCTTTCTCCCATTTTCGAATTGATCACATGAAAGTTTACAGCATGGGTCTTCAAACTACGGCCCTCCAGTTGTTCAGGAACTACAATTCCCATAATGCCTAGTCATGTCTGTGAATGTCAGTGTGTTACAATGCCTCATGGGATGTGCAGTTCTACAACATCTGGAGGGCCGTAGTTTGAGGATCCCTGGTTTACAGTAACTTCCCAGGCAGAGTGCTGTGTCCTTGAGGCTCACCAGGCATTGCACAGGACGTAGTAGCTTGGATGCACCTGTCCCAGAGCGAAAAAAGGCTTAAAAAGAGAAACCTGATACAGCACTGCATATATATATATATATATATATATATATATATATATATATATATACTGCAATCTATAAAAATGTTGTTTTGGGTATAGTACTTAACAACTTCCCTACCCACCCATAGTCATATAACATCCTGGGCTTCCCGGCTGTCTAGGGGGACCCAGTGTATTGCTTGGGACCCAGTGCACATGCCCGGAGGCCACAATGTCCGCCAGGCACCCACGTTTGCCCACAATCATGGCAGGGCAATGGATCTGTGTGTGTAAACTGACTGACAGGCTCCTTGGAGGAGATATGTTGCTTCCTGGTCACCTTTTTCTTTTTTTGGGGGGGGGGGCACATACCATCAGTACCACCTGCCAAAAGTAATATGCTGTCATAAATTTCCCACGATACAACTGCTGCAAGATGTACAGACATGTCTGCCAGCAATGCTAACTTGGTGGTGGGGGGTCAGTGATGGAAAAAACATTTGTTTTTAGCATTTTGTGATTTAATGTGTTGCATTAAGGCAATAGGGTTGATTTACTGAAGGCAAAAAGACTGTGCACTTTGGAAAGTCAAGTTGCACTCTGCAAGAGCAGTTGCTCCAGAGCTTAGTAAATGAGTAGAAGCTCTGCTGACTTTCATCATTCAATCATGTGCAAGCAAAATTATTATATTTTTCCCTTGCACGTGATTGCATATTCTTTGCAAATTAAAGCTTTACCTAATTTACTAAGCTCTGGAGCAACTGCACTTGCAGAGTGCAATGGCACTTTGCAAAGAGCACAGTCTTTTTGCCTTTAGCAAATCAACCCAATCTCTCTATTTTGAATGGGCTACATACACACCACAACTCACTCCATGCCCACCTGTTAAGATCTTCTTTACACCAATGAAGACTCAATGTATGGTTTGGGGCATTGCTAATGCTGCAGCAAGAAGAACAAATATGACAATTGTATGCTTCCAAAAATTGGAGAAGTCCTTTTCTGTTCCACCTCAGCCCTCGTTCACATCAAATCCGACTTTGAAATCATGCAAATTGCACGATTTCAAAGCCACAGGTCAGTGCGACTTCAAGTGTGACGTGGCTGTCATCTTTGCGGCTTCATGCACAGATGTCTATCCAAGTTGCACCTGAAATCGCAAGAAATTGTGTAGGAATCTTTTTTTTCAAATCGGTGCAGCACCGCAAAGTTGGCATTGCAGCAATTTGAACAGTTCCATTGATGACAATATGGTTCAACTTGTCATCTGATTTAGACCTGTCAAATTGTATGACAAGTCGCACCTGTGTGAACGGGGGCTGACTGTTCTCCTATGTACCAAAAACCAGGTCCATAAAGACAAGGTTTGATAAGTTTGGGGTAACTTGGGTGGCCTTTACAGAGCCCTGACCACAACCCTGTTAAATACATCTGGGATGAATTAGAATGTTGATTGCAAGCCGGGTCTTCTTATCCTAGATCAGTAATTGCCTTTATAAATATTGTCTAGGCTGAATGGGGACACATTCCCCAAAAAATAGTACACAATCTTGTGGAAATCTTTCCAAGAAGTGTGAAAATTCACAACTGAGGAGCCAACTTCATAATAATCCTTATGGCTGTGGAATGGGATGTCCACCAAGCTCATATAGGTGTAATGGTGTGGTGTTCCCAAATTTATGCCCATACCTTGAATGGAGCTCTCTCTGAGTATTGTTGTGACTTCCATACACTATTTGTGTGACCACAATCAGGCAAAGGCTTAGGGAATAATCTGTTGTATATATTCAGCAATGAGATCAGCCTATCTGGTTGGCCTCAGCTTGGCATTACAGATACTATATTTTATTATTAAACATAATAATTATATTACTTATAATAATAGTGAGTAATATAAATATATTAGTGTGTGTGTGTGTATATATATACATATATATATATATATATATATATATATATATATATATATAATGTGTGTATATACGGGTATATTTACTATTCATATATTATTATAAAATATAGATTTTTGATTTGTAGGTTGTTTTAAATGACTGCAACACTGGTTGAAAATTATAGCTTTGCAATAGGTAGTGCATCTTGAAATTCTCATCAAATAGTAAACATTTCAAGGTTTCTTAAGTTCTGAATTGTAATAGCTGAACATTAGCAACGATACCAAAAACAAATCAAATATTGCCTTTATTAACTATGTCTGTTTCTGATTTTGCCGTAAAGAGCAGCAATTACTTATATTAATAAATTTCTGTACAGGCATTGCTCATTTGTTATTTTGACTGCATAATTATATCAGGAAGGATTTAAAGGGAATATGTGAAGACATGGGTGTGGGAACTGATATTTCTTTCTCATTTTCATAGTACATGCGCTTGGATTTTTATCCTTCATCATTCACTATGTTATGCCGCGTACACACGACCGTTTTTAATGTCATGGAAAAAAACGTTGTTTTTCTTGACGTGATTCTTGTCAAGCCTGCCTTGCATACACACGATCATGTTAAAAAATGCTTGAGCATAACGCGGTGACGTACAACACGTACGACGGCACTATAAAGGGGAAGGTCCATTCAAATGGCGCCACCCTTTGGGCTGTTTATGCTAATTTCCTGTCTCATAACTTGCTTTGAGCACGCACATTTTTTTTCCCGTCGTTAATAGTGTTGCTCACGAATATTCGCATTGCGAATATTCGCTACGAATATTGCATATTCGAGTATTCGCGAATAACACGAATATCGCGGCGAATATTCGCTATTTCGAATATTCGTATTTTTTCAATTTTTTTTTTTTAGAACAGATCACATCCTAGAGATCCCCATCGACGTCTAAAAGCATTGCTGGTATGATTAGAGACCTTGGGCCGAGTAGCTGCAGCGCTCATTTTATATTGCCGAAAAATCGCAATGCGATTATTCAGCAATAGCGATATCGCGCGATTATTTTGTATTGTAATATATCACGAATATTCTGAGCCAATCAGAGTGCTCCATTCCGCATTTCTCGAATATTCGCAATTATTTTATATTGTAATATGTCACGAATATTCTGAGCCAATCAGAGTGCTCCATTCCGCATTTCTCGAATATTCGCAATTATTTTATATTGTAATATATCACGAATATTCTGAGCCAATCAGAGTGATCCTTCCGCATTTCTCGAATATTCGCAATTATTGTGTATTGTAATATATCACGAATATTCTGAGCCAATCAGAGTGCTCCTTCCGCATTTGCCGAATATTCGCAATTATTGTGTATTGTAATATATCACGAATATTCTGAGCCAATCAGAGTGCTCCATTCCGCATTTCTCGAAATTTCGCAATTATTTTGTATTGTAATATATCACGAATATTCTGAGCCAATCAGAGTGCTCCATTCCGCATTTCTTGAAATTTCGCATTCGCATTCGCAATTCGCATTCGCATTCGCAATAGCGAAATTTCGCAATCATTTCATTTCCAAAAAATATCACGAATATTCGACTATATAGTCGTTAAAGCGTACAAACCGCTTTTTACGCTGAGAAAAACAACAACGTGAAAATCGACGAGAAAAAATACAGCATGTTCTAAATTTTTAATGCCCATTTTTCTCGACAAGAAAAATGCTCTGGAGCCTACACACGATCGTTTTAACGACCAATTTAAAAAATTGCCTCTTTCTCGTTATGAAAAACGGTCGTGTGTATGCGGCTTTAGTCTCTAACCAAGAACTAGTAACTGAGATACGTGATCAGATAGCTGACCTACTAAAAAAAACTACCTGTGCTGCTGACATTGATTGCTAATCTAAAAATCTCTAAATTTCCTGGTATAGAAAAAATATGGAAGTGCATTTCTGTAAGAATGCCAAAGCCATGCCACAATGAATGCACAGTAAACACTACAGTAATATCTCACTGAAAATACACTATACTTCCTTTTAAAGAATCATTTTAGGACCTGTTCTGTAGCCACAGCTAACATAGATATGCGTATGGTCAGAAGGATTTCTATACACTTTGTATATGTCATGTTTCAGCATGGTTATCTATATTCTTGGTGACCTTGTAAAGTACACTAGATAGTGTAAACGTTGACGTGGCTCCCAAAATTCATATAGATGTGTCATGCAATAGCCAAGATGGAGACAAGCATTCGCTGTAGTGACACCCGGGCAGACTGATGCATTGGCTTTTTTTATCAACTTTGTACAGAGATTCCAAAGAGGTTTGGCCTTTGTATTAAAATGTGTGACACTTATCCAGACAGGATGCAGTATGCAACCAAAAGATCTTAAAATAATTTGCTTTGTTCTTATCTGTATAAAACTAGTTACAAGTCCTGCACTGGTCCCAGTCTGGCAGACAACCAACTTTGTTACAGCAATAACTTGCCACAAAACTGTTCTACATATGTCATACCCTTTTTTAAGGGATATTTTAGCTTTAAACAACTATTTGTTCATATGCTACAAACATCGCTGCAGCCTAGGCTCATTTATATAATCCTGTAGCACTGTACTGAGACTGCAACAATGGATTTAGAATATGTAGGTCTAGTGTAAAGCTATCTACTAGTGTTCTGGCACACAAAGCCAGCACTGCTTTCTACTCCCAGTTTTGCACTGGATATTGGCAAAAAGTACATAACAGCCCTATTAGCCCATAAACACTATTGTATATTCTTTAGAACACAAAGGTAATACATAGTCTTATAAATGAGCCTTTTGAGTTGGAAATAATATACTAGTTCATAGGATAAATTGCCATTAGAAAAACGGAATCCCCCCCCAAAAAAAAGCCATGCTATACAAAAATATCAATTTATGTTTGTCGACTGAACATTTTGGTGAGAAAATAAAAGAGAAAGTAATATTAAATATACTTAAAACTTCAAAATGGTTTTTAACTTATGGGGATGGTATAAACCATTTTAGACCAAGATGATGGGGTTACAATCACACATACTTTTAATGATCTTCCAGTTAACCATGAATCATACGTTATGCAGAATTTGTATATTTTATTTTTAAATACCGTATTTTTCACTCTATAAGATGCACCTGACCATAAGACGCACCTATGTTTTAAAGGAGAAAAACAAGAAAAAATATATTCTGAACCAAAATGGTGTATTAAAATATTTAATAAAATGTAACAGAATAATATACCACTTTGGTACCACTCTGTATATGTGTGTGTTCCACAAACAGAGCATTGTGGTTATTACGCGGTGGCGGGGGGCGGACTTCTGGTCAGTATTTACTCCATGAGATGCAGAGACGTTTTCTCTATTTTTTTTTTGGGGGGGGGGGGTGCGTCCTATGGAGCAAAAAATACGGTACATGCCAGCTGCTATTCAAAATGGAGTGATTGCTAGTTTGGTCATGGCGACCAGTAATCCTGTGTGCACCATGTCACCAAATAAGTTTACACATTGTAAGTAAACAGTTCCTAAACCCCTGGTGATTGGGAACATAAAGTACTGTATTGTGTTAGACATATGTGTCACTACTTTGCTTTAAGGCTTGTGATAATCATGTTACATCTAGATTGAATCTGGAAAGGTAGAACTTTTGCTATTATTCTAATGTTCTGAGATCAACATAATCTCTAAAGACTTCCACAAGGATATCTTGCTTATAAAGACTACCCCATATACCCTATATTTGTGGATCCATATATTCAACACTAAGGGCCAGATTCAGAAAGTATTTACGTCGGCGTATCAAGAGATACGCCGCGTAAATACTAAGAATAGCCGGCGTATCTTTTTTCTGTATTCAGAAAACAAGATACACCGTAATTCTGCTAATATACGAGTGGCGTAAGTCACTTACACCGTCGTATATTAGTTGCATATTTACGCTGGCCGCTAGGTGGCGCTTCCGTCGTTTTACGCGTCAAATATGTAAATTAGGGAGTTACGGCGATTCCGGAACGTACTTGCGGCCGGGCGTCTTAGTTTACGTCGTTTGCGCAAGGCTTTTTCTGGCGTAAAGTTATCCCTGCTATAGGAGGCATGGCCAATGTTAAGTATGGACGTCGGGACAGCGTCGAATTGTACGTCGTTTACATTGTTTCGGTAAATCGTTCAGGAATGGGGCTGTACGTAAGTTACTTACACGTCGTTTACATTGACTACTAGCGACGTAATTTGACGCATGCGCACTGGGATACGTCCACGGACGCCGCATGCGCCGTTCAGAAAATGCCTAAATTGCGTGTGGTTAATGATTCATTTACATGAATCACGCCCCGACATTAATAATTTGATTTAGGCGCCCTTACGCCGGACACTTTGCGCTACGCCGCCGCAACTTATGGAGCAAGTGCTTTCTGAATAAGGCACTTGCCCATAAAATTTGCGGAGGCGTAGCATAAAGAGCATGCGTTACGCCATCCGATAGATACATATTTGTATCTGAATCTGGCTCTAAAAGTTTTATTCAAGACACTAATTCTCAGGGTCTGACTTATATGAAGAGGAGGGTTTTCAGAGATTGTCTAAAAGCTAATAGAGTAGGAGATAATTGGACAGATTGGGGTAAGGAGTTCCTTAGGTTTGGAGAGGCTCTGGAAAAGTCCTGGAGATGAGCATGGGAGGAGGTGATGAGGGAGTTAGAGAGCAGGAGGTCTTGAGAAGAACGAAGAGAACAATTAGGTTGGTATTTTGAGACTAGGTCAGTGATGTAGCTGGGGGCAGAGTTGTGGATGGCTTTGTAAGTAGTTGTTACAATTTTAAATTTTAATTTGTTGGGTGAGTGGAAGCCAGTGGGAGATTGACAGAGAGGGGTATGAGACACAGAGTGGTTAGTAAGGTGGATGAGTCTGGCAGCAGCATTCATGATGGATTGGAGGGGTTATAGACTATGTGTGGAGGTAATCCAGTGAGAAGGGAGTTGCAGAAGTCGAGGCGAGAGATGACCAGTGAGTGAATTAAAAGCTTTGTTGTGTCATTAGTTAGAAAGGGACGTATTTTGGAGATTTTGCAGAGGTTGAGGCAGCAAGATTTGGATGGAACTTTTCAGTTTTGTAAATGCTGTATATGTCCTTGTTAAGATTACCCCTCTCTTTCTGTTCTGGTTGACATCTATAAGCTATGCTGTGAGGGCAAATCTTCCTAACTGGGGCACAGACAACAATTGTGTCACACACAGCTTCTGTTTATGATCAGGAAATGGCAGGACAGGCTCACAATCAAGTGACCACTGTGAAAGTCCGTCTCACCTACCATAGTTAAGACCCATATAAAGGGCCACAAGAAAGGGGTTAATTTTTTATATTTTACCAGTAAGGGTTATATAACCCGAGACTGCTTTCTTACTGGAATGAGTCAATGGATCTGCATCTCAAATTGTGCATTCTTTGGGACCAATGTGTGTACTTGCATTTGTGGCTGAGAAAATGCATGTACGTTGTATTTCAGTCTTTGAACATTTAATAACCCATGACTCCCATCATGTGCATTACACAATTATAAAAGCCTGGTTCCAAACATGCCAAAACACTCCATACTGTGTAGAGCAGTGTTTCTCAACGCCAGCCCTTAAAGCACCCAAACAGGTCGTGATTTCCCTCAGATGAAATGGCTGTGGTAATTACTAAGGCAGTGAAACTGAACAAATCACCTGTGCAAAATGAAGGAAAGACTGAAAACATGACCTGTTGGGGAGCCTTGAGGACTCTGGTGTAGAGTTGATAACATTATTATTAACCTGGGTCTTTTTATATTGGTACTGGCTCTGCTATGCCTAAAGCACCCACGTTTGGTCTCTATACATAGCAGAAGTCATAATTCATAACTCAGCATGGTTGTTGTGAATATTTTAAAATCCCCCAAATCCTACCTGTGCTATTGCTAGTGCAGAGGCCAACTACTTTCATCAAATTGGACAGATTGAAAGTTCTTATGTTGAAGGGTATGACCCATGTGTTCTATCAAACCTCGAGTGCAAGAGAAATGTTTTTTTTTTTTTTTTCTGTTAGCTACCCCTTTATTTTTAATACTCTTAGCTTATCTATGTCTTACCACTTAACTCTTTGACCTCTTGAACATTTGAGCTCCTAAACGCCTGTTTTACAGGCATTTAACATTTTTTTCTGTCCTTAAATGTCCCTCTGTTTACTAAAACTTGAGAGTGCAAAATCTGGTGCAGCTGTGCATGGTAGCCAATCGGCTTCTAACTTCAGCTTGTTCAACTACGCTTTGACAAACAAAAGTGGAAGCTAATTGGTTTCTTTGCACAGCTGCACCATATTTAGCATTCTCCACTTTTAGTAAATCAACCCTTATGTGTCAATGCACACATAGGCATGTACATGAGTTTAGACTCAGAGAAGTCAAATACAAGGTTTCTCGTAAGCCTGTAAGGCTCTATTCACACCTGAGCGTACTGGAATCGTGGGCAGAATAGCGCAATTCTGCCCATGATTCCAGAATCACTTCTTGTGATATTTTCCTAGCTGGCAGGACAATTTCCGAGGATGACTGACAAACGTCAATATCTTGCACATTTTCCTCATCCCTTTACCCTCCATACCTTGGTCTGTGACAGAACGAATTTCACCTCACTTTCTGTTTTACCACAGTTTCTCAAAGAGATGAGAATGTAGAATAATTTCCTGCCACGTATTCTTCTGTCGGAGAACCATGGGTATATGACTGCAGACTGTGCAGTAATTACCGTAAAAATCCCTTTAGTGCCCTGCAGAGGCGTATTTAGTGAAAATAGCGCTTATGGCAAGCACTGAAACGGCGCCCCTGTCAAAACATTTGAAACCTGTCTTTCAGATAACTTTAACTAAAAAAAAACAGCTAACAAAACTAGTGATATTTATCATCCCTTGTAATACCTTGGGTAGTGACATATCCTCTTTATGGATAATTAGACCCCTAATCCCTCCTCTGCCCTCCAAGGCCAGGTAAATGCAGAACCAATACTGGAAGTGATGAAATCTTCATCACTTAAGGCCTCAGTTTTCACAGAGGAGAGGGAGAAACTGATGTTCCGCCTTCTTCTTTGTGTGCTGCCAATCCTAAAAGATGGAATGGAAGAGCCTGGGAGAACAGGGGAGGGCTGTGGCTGAACGCAGCAGGGATAGCGCTGCCAAATGTCCATTAGCAAAGGTGCTGAAAAGGAGATCCTGCCTATGCTCAGGAGGAGGGAAGAAAAGACCCGTAGAGCCTGGTAAGTGCCTTGCTGCCCAGCCACTCAGCAGCGCCCCCTTCATATGACACCCATGGCACTTGCCATGGCTGCCATACCCTAGATACGCCACTGGTGCCCCTTTACATTTAAAAAAAAAATCTGAAAAGTAACACCTTCACTGCTGTCTGATAACTGCTCGAAAGCAACAACATCTGGCTGCAGACTGGAACTACTGCAGCTCCACTCTAGACAGGAAACATGTGACCTCCACTTACTTGAGTTGTGTCTATTGGTTGTTTGTTACATTAAAGTTGATAAAACAAAAAATTTAAGTGGAGGTCACATGTTTTTTGTTTAAAGTGGAGTTCCAGTTTGCAGCCAGACCCATCTCCTGAGACCTATCAAATAGGAAGTGGGAAAAAACGCACCAAAACTGGGATCTAGACAACAATAATAAGAGACAACAGAGATTTAAACAGTTATGCTGTTGAGACAACCAGCAATGGGTCAAGCACTATAACTAATAGCAAACTGTAATATTTTATCCTTCATTGCTCTAAAATGCTTTAAAATGAAAACTGTAAATTTGTTTGCAATATTGTTGCACATAGATATTTTATTCGTACAACCTTGCGGTAGTATGGAATTACTTACTCAACAATAGAGCTGTGCACAGCAGAAAATTGTGTTTTGTTTCGGATTTGCTCATTAATAATTTAGTTTCATCATATTTGTTATTAAAATTAATCATTTTTGGAATTTGTTTCATATACAGTATTTGGATTTGTTTTGTATATTCGGATTTGGTTAGTATATTGGCTATTTTTGAACTGATTCAAATTTTGGAGGTCAACTATATTTTCTTTTCTTTTCTATTCTATTCTTTTTTTATTCTTCTCAATTTTTTTTATCACTTTTATACCATACTGTATTAGTTGCATGTTTCAAATTTATATACATTTTCTAATTTATTATTTGGTTACATTATTTTTCATCATAATATATTTTGGATTAGTTGAAATTCGTTACTATTGTGATTAGAAAATTCAAATGCATCTGAATCTCCAAATAACATTTTTATCTGAAACGTATTAATTGCACATCTACTCTACAACAGCAGACCTCATTTATAGAGAAGGGGTGTCCCAGGCATGACCATGGAAAGCAGTTAGTCTCATCTTTACTTTATTGCTTTCCATGAAACGTGAGAATGTGCATGCTGTGGGCAACACAAACTGTATGAAGCGAATGCCAAACACTTATCAGGAATGAGGCCCAGCATGCTTCTACTAATCTTTTGAATTACTTAACATAATTGGGAAAGTACGATATACACATTTTAATGATGCAAAAAAGAATGTTGATTCAAGTTATAAATACTCTTTAACCACTTGCCGACCATATCACTTACATGTACGTCAGCAAGGTGGCTCTGCTGCGCCAGATCGTGTACTAGGTCTGTGATCTGGCACTTCCGTGTAGGTGGCGCGCATGCCGCAGACGACCCAGCTGTGCTGCGATTATACACAGCAGATGCTGATCAGCAGGTGCATGCCAATTGTTGACCCCCGCCACCCGCTGATCGTTGGGAAGACATACAGGACAGAGCTCTGCAGGGAATAAAATGCATCACTTCCCTTAGTAAAAGCACCACACACAGTACACTGGTTAGGTACACATTTAACCCTTTGCTCACCCTAGATGTTTAACCCCTCACCAGCCAGTGTTATTGGAACAGTGACAGCTGCCAAAAAGGTGTCAGTTAGTGTCTGACTGTATGCAGTCCTAATATGAGTCGCTTATCACCGCCATTACTAGTAAAAAAATCTATAGATAAATAAAAAACCTCCAGTATTTATCCCATAGTTTGTACACGCTATAACTTTTGCACAAACCAATCAATATAGGATTATTTGGACTTTGTTTACCAAAAATATGTAGCAGAACACATATTGGCCTAAATTTATGAAGAAATTTGATTATTTTTTTTTTCTTTATTGGATGTGTTTTATAGCAGAATGTAAAATATATACAGGTATATATTTCAAAATTGTCAGTGTTTTTTTTGTTTGTAGCACAACAAATAAAAACCACAGAAAGCTCTATTTGTGGGGGAAAAGCGCTGCATGACTGTGCAATTGTCAGTTAAGATAACACAGTGCCGTATCACAAAAAATGGCCTGGTCAGGAGGTAAATCTTTGAGAGGTCAAGTGGTTAAGATCGCTCAATTGTAATGGTAGGTACAAAATGCATGGCCTCTTTTCCTTACTAGTAAATGTTAATTCTGCACTAAAACCTAGTATATTTGGTGGTTAAAGGCTTCATCAATGATGCTATGTTGCCTTTACCTCAAGGCAGTGTAAGTGGTTTAATACGTCATTTGAGATTTTCATCATTGCAATAAGCTTCTTTAATTACCTTATTGTGGTAACTGCAAATTTATAATAAACACCTCAAAAAACATCATTATTTTTTTTGGCTGTAGTTTAAAGGGAATCTGTCAAAAGTAAAAGGCCCTTTTATTGCCAGGTTCCTTCCTTAAATTCTACAATAGCTGGATTGACAAGCCCCATGTGTCATAGTAGCTGGCTCAGTTTTACGTTTTGCCATAATTAAAATTTTCTAAAGAGCAACTCAACCCATCAAGCTACTATCCTGTATTTAAAGATATCTGACAGAATAGAAATAAGAGAGCTGCCCATGCGGAATTTAGAAGATACCATATCCAGAGTTGCCATTCTGCTTCTCTCTTCAATATGTATTGAGTCACTACCCTAAAAAAAAAGTATATAGCAAGAGAAGCATTTGGGCTCTTAGGCCTCATTTACATGGGAAGAAAAAAATTTGCTTATAGAAGTGCTTTTTTTTTATGCCGATCGGTTGCTGTTTTTTTCAGCATGCCTGTTCGACGGAAGGAGGTTGTGAACTTCTGTCTGACAGGGGCTGGATTATTTTCAGCCCATGTGTACCCAACCTTAGGTTGTTATTGATGCCCAGCTTTTACTTTTCTTATGTGTATGAGAGGCAAGATGTAGGTGCCCATTAGGGGTATAACTGGGGAACAGGAATAAGTTGAATTTTTGCTTATTAAGTATCCACTGGTGAGGTGTGAACTCAATACTTCACATTTGGCAATGGTTTCAGTAAACAAAGGAGCGGTTTGTTTTAAAGATGCACCCACATGCAAAATAGCCATGTTAGTGTTTTCAAAGGAGTCAGGAGACAGCAGGTTTACTTTTAAAGTTTTTTGGAACTCAAGCTTGAGAATACCTTGCTAATTAAGGCAGTTATTGGATACCCTGTTTTGGGAAGAGTTTCTCTATTTATCTGTGTATAGGATAAAGATGAAATGTTGTTAACATGCATTTTATGCCAACATAGGTACAACAATAATTCTCAAATGTTACACTGTGATTAGTAACAGTAAAGCCTTGGTTTGAGACTAACTTGGTTTGAGAGCGTTTTGCAAGACAAGCAAACATGTTTAATAAATTTTGACTTAATACACACGAGATGTCTTGATATACAAGTATCATCATGTCACAACTGAGTATAAACGAGGAGAGGTGCCTCTAAGTGTAGGAATATGGTTACATTTAATGAAGGTACAATATTTGGCAACATATTGCTACACTTAAGTCTCATACATACGGTGGGACTTCAAACAAACGTTTTCTTTGAAGGGGCGTTAGCTGTGAACTTGGTATGCAAATACACGGCAGGACTTTCGGCTCTTTACCGCCACCCTTTGGTCAACTTCTGCTATTGTTGATTGATTTTAACATTGTTTCTGAGCATACATGGTTGTACTTTGGACAAAAGTCAGATGGACTTCTGTACACACGATAGGACTTTGCACCAAAGGACTTTTGTTGCCGAATAGTTTGTCCGTTTGCAGAGCAAACTTTTGTCTGATGAAAACCGAAAAACTTTTTCTGATGGAGCGTACACGCGGTCGGATTTTTTTAAAAATCTGCTGATTTTGAAGTTTGTTGTCAAAAAGTCAGAGCGTGTGTATGGGGCTTTCGAGGCACCTCTCTTCTCTTTTATACTTTGTAGCTCCTGATGGATTTTGCTTCTAATCCCCTAATTTGCTTTGATATTCAAATGCTTTGGATTACAAGCATGCTTCTGGAAAGGATTATGCTCGCAATCCAAGGTTTTACTGTAGTTCATCCACTAGGTGGTATTGTTACTACTGTTACTTAATTACTTTCAAAATGTTATGTTTTCCCCAGAGGAACTACAGTATATGGTGTAGGTATAATTTCCTGGTCTGTGTCCCTGTTGCTTCCAATAAAATAAGAAGGGTTCAACCAGGTGTCCAGCATCATCTTGATTGGCAAGAGTCTTATCTGTAGCAGCATTTCAACAGGTTAGGGGCCCAGCTACAGGCAAGGTACTTAATCCTATTGTGGGTACAGATACAGCTCAGAGTTACTTCAAAACAATCTAATAAAATAGAAAAGAGTCTGAAAGCATATATGATGGCTGCTAACACTAAACACAAGATTGTATAGCCACTACGCTGACAAACCAGAACTACCAATCCTGGAAATGTAAAATAAAGATGCTGCTGATAAGATATGATAAATGGAAGTGTATACAACAGACCAAACCCATCTATAGATGTATGGACAGACATCAAATGGCTCAAAGTATCCCTGACCATTCTGTAGATGATGATGAAATCGTACATACTGTATATGTAAAACTGCAAAAGAAAACATGGGAAGGGCTATAAATCTTGGCAATAAACCTTACTTAGAAATTAGAAAGCTATACCAGACTAAGTTAATAAAAGGTCAGCACATGCAAGACTATGTAGGATGTACCTTTTGAAATGGTGGAATGCCTGCAAGGGATTGGCAAAGAAATGAAATACTTTATAGCAGAACTGTTGCTCACTGGTCTCCCACACAGCTATAGAACATTTGTCAGAGCACTAGATGCTCACCAAGAATATATTAAAGGCAAACTTATAGAAGAAAATGAGCAAATCAACATAAAGTACAAACAGTGAAAATGCTCCTACAGCAGAACCTACGAGGTACACAAAAATACTAATATGCAGTGTGAAACATTTAAATGTTTTTTGTACAAAAAGATAGGTCATATGAAGGCAAACTTCAGAATTTTGAAAGCTAAACTAAATTAGCAAAAGGGACAAGTTAAACAGAAAAAGGTGTTAAACAAGAACTGGAAGATGCTTCGGCTACTGAATGTGCCTTTCATTCCAAAGAGGGTGCCTCATCCTCATTTACTTCTTGTGATTTGCTCCAGGAATACAAGTCATATGACCAATGATGAAAAATGTATTCAGTCCACTTGTTCAAAGAAAGAGAGAAAGAAATACATCAGCTAAATGATAGTATATGAATTTAGAAGGAATATAGAAAGAATTATAGATACTGCCTTCTATCTTAGTATCCATAAAGATAACTGATAATGCGTTCCTACTAGGGATGAGCCGAACACCCCCCCCCATTCGGTTCGCACCAGAACCTTCGAACGGACTAAACGTTTGCGCGAACATTTAGAACCCCATTGACGTCTGTGGACTCGAACGTTCGAATTTAAAAGTGCTCATTTTAAAGCCTAATATGCAAGTCAGGCCTCGTACACACAACCGAGGAACTCGTCGGAAAAGACACATCGTTTTCCTCGACGAGTTCCTTGTTAGGCTTGTCGAGAAACTTGACAAGCTATCTTTGCGTACACACATTCAAGACCAAATCTCCTCGTTCTCAAACGCGGTAACTTCAACACATACAACAGCAGGGGAAGTTCGATTCCACTGGCACAACCCTTGGGGCTGCTTTTGCTAATCTCATGTTACTGCGTGTTAGGTAAAAGCTTGGTATGAGACATTTTCACTTTTCAATCTGTTACAGTGTGACAAATGTGCTATTTCCATTACAAACGTTACTTTTACCGAAGGTGCTTGGTTTCTAAGCATACACACCAACGTGTTTCTCGTTGAAAACCAGCCCGACGAAGAACACGACGAGGAAATTGAGACTCCCGTCGAGGAAAAAGAGAACTTGCTCTCTTTTTTTTCCTCGTCGAGTTCCTCGACAGATTTCTCGATGAAAAGCATACACACGACCGTTTTCCTCAAAGGATTCTCAAAGACGTTTTCACAGGCAAACTATAGACACCCAGCAGGTACAATATTTAAAGGAATTTTTCATTTTTTTTTTTTATTTAAGCATCATTAAAATCACTGCTCCTGCATCAGGAGAAGTGATTTTAATGATGCTTAAATATAAAAAAAATACCTGTGATAAAATCCTCAAATAACACAATCACCTGCCTGCCAGTAAATTAGTAAGAACTGATCTTGCTAAGCTATACAGTGTATAAATATATGTACAACACCTGGGATGTATATATATCCTCTACACCCTGTAACATTAACTGACAGGTCTTCCTTCCTTCCTGCCTGCCTGCCTGCTCTATATTCCTGCAAAAAATGACACTCTCTCTGTCTCTCTCTGTTCTCTGTTAACTGCCGCAACACACTACACAAGGCTTCGCTGCAGGCGGCCTTTTTATAGTGTGGGGCGTGTACTAAACCCCCTAAGCCATAATTGGCCAAAGCCACCCTGGCTTTTGCCAATTATGGCTCTCCGTTTTTTGCACGCTGTGATTGGCCAAGCATGCGGGTCATAGTGCATGCTTGGCCAATCATCACCGCGCAATGCCGCAGGGCCACGACGCGCCACTCGAATTTCCCGCGATCGGCCCATAACGTTCAAATCGAACGCGGAGCTCATCCCTAGTTCCTACTATTGAGAGAAACCTATTGTCAGTAAGGAAGTTCCCCAAGCAATGAAATGTAGTGACATTCAGAGGTAACCGCTACAGGTATATTATCATGGAGGTTGCACATTAGCTAAAGTAAAAACTAAAAATCACAGATGAACTTTATCAGCTGAAGTGCAGTGAAGTGGTTAAGAGAGGAAAACATTTGAAGTGTCATCTTGGCACTGTTATCTTGGACACAGGAAAGTAAGCTTCTCCTCCTCTCCCTTTTGTCAACATTCAGCTGCTAGAGGAGGAAAATATAGGGGGATCGGTACTAATATCTTCCTTCAGTTGCCCGGGTTCCCCAATGTCCTCCCTTGCTGCCCCCTTCATCCAATTGTTTTAGGATGGAGAGCGGGGAAGAGGCCGGTAAATATTTCAAATGCATATGTGTTGTAGCTTTGGGGTGCACACCCTAATGCAATAGTCTGCGCACACCTATGCTCACATCCCCTGGGACTTGCTTACTCGGATCTATGTGGTCCTACTATATCAGACTCAAGGGAAAAAAATGGTCTATCTGTTACACATTAACAATGAAGATCCGGTAAATATGAACAGTACCTTGACAAGCTACAAATTTGGCAAAATGCCTAAAATACTCCAAACAAATAATGGCACGAGTGCACAAGTGGTAAAACACAAACTATTTGGAGGAATTATGTTCCAGACTGCACAATACAATACAGTACACCACAATTTTGAAGATAGAATAAATAAAATATGTGAAAATGGCAGAAGCATGCTTTTTGATGCAGATATGCCAACAACATACTGGGAAGAAGCACACATGACAACTTTCTCAAAAAACATTTACCTGGAAAAGCAAAAGAAGCAATACAAAACTCTATACACGTCTTTTAATATAAAGAAGCATGACATGAAACATTAAAGTCTTTGGAAGGAAAGTGTACAGTACTGTATATACAGTACACGTTCCTAAAGAAAAACATACAAAATTGGAACCTTGTGCTAAAGAAAGTCAATTTGTTGGGTCCAATATGTCTCAAAAGCGTTTACAAAATTCTATATCTAGTCACCAATAAGATAACAATCGGTGGAATTATTAATGACACATGTCTAAACAACAACCCCTGCGAGAAGCCCCACCAGTGCTGCAGAAAGGGAACATAACTGAAAATGTCATCAGTTCATTATCCTGTAAAACATAAGGAGCTGAACCTTCTGCATCCTCAGTCAGAAAACCTGCAAGGTCCAATAAAGAATACTGCAAAACTGTAATTGGTGTTAGCATGCTGTTTATCCAGACATAGATCCAACACCCATTCTCATATATTATATTCTCATATACAGTAGTATATTGTGATTAGTGATTCTGCCACTTGGAGGTAGTGTTACTTTAAGGCCTGTATAATGTAATGTTCTTTCCGAGTGGAACTACATAGCGATGATGTAATATTTTGTTTCTGTGTTCCTGCTCAGCTGTGTGTCCAGCAGTGTCTTGACTGATAATAGTCATACCTGCAGCAGCTTTCCAGCAGTAATTATTACTCCCAGATTAGATGGATTCATATTTGTCTGGGTGAAATAATCAGGGAATCCTAAGAAAGGAACAAATGAGCTGTATGTGAAAGATGAGGACATAATAATTGCTAGAACTGCTGAAAAGGCAAGCATTTGCTGAAAGGGATGATGTGTCATTGGGTTGATATTACATTGTTCACATAATAATAGAGACACATGTACTTGGGGATGTCTCATGTCTTTTATTACACACCGATGAAAGACTTTAAATGTGTTGGTATCACATAGTGACATTAAAGCAAAAATGCATGAAAGCATATTAAATACATATTGAATCTAAATTTGTAGAATATTTAAATGCACCATGTACGGTTACTTTTTTATATATTTGATAGTCACTGTTATTATAAATAATATTAAATAGGCTCTTGTACAGCCTCAAACTTTTTACTCCAGAGTAGCACTCCAGAGTAGCAATTAATTTATTTTTAAGGTCTAGAGGAACCCCTACTAAGCAATTTAAGGACAATGCACATTATATTCATTGTTAGTGGGAACAATGCCCCCCTTTACAATGAAACATACCCAGCATGCAATGGTAGGTGACGTCACAAGAGGAGCGGTGCCACCAGGTGACATTGTCAGGTGGCCCCGCCCTTAGCTATATAAGAACTGTCAAATGGCAAGCCAGCCATTCGGCAGTTTGCCTTCACAGCAGGCGGAGCATATTTTTTCCCTTCTTTTGAGTCGACGGTGATGGCAGCATCGTAATTGCCGATAGATCTACATTGGGTAGCACTGTTTTTTTGTTTTTAATAAAGGAATTGTCAAAAACCAGTGTACCCTTTTATATATTTTTTGACACTTTTTGGTGAATGGGTATCAGATTTTGATAAGCCCCTTGCCCACAGACCCCTATAACCACAACACAGGGTTGTGGGGAAGAGACCCTTATCCACATCAACATGGAGACAAGGTGCTTTGGGATGGCGGGGGGCTGCAAATCCATGGATAACGGTCTGGTATGGATTGTGGTTAGGAACCCCTTGCCATTTAAAATATAATAATTTAGTGTGGAGTTCCCCTTAACCCACGCTGTTTTTTTTAAATCTTTTTTACAGTTTTTTACTAGCAATTTTTTTTTTTTATTCAGCTGTCACCGGGAAGCCCATCGACAGCTAATGACTCGGTTGTTAAGGACGCTGCGGTTGGTTTCCTGGCCCTGCTCCTTACCAACCAGCTTTTACTTTGCCCTGATTGGACAAAGCTTTGCCCAATCAGGACTTAGATTGCACTGTGCAGTGCATTTCAGGGCGTTCATTGGGGCGAACATCCGCTGAACGCTTTGCAAATTCGGGTGTTTGCCAAACAGAGCGAACAGCCAATGTTCGGCCCAAACTCATGCTTGGACCGAACCGTTCACCCAACACTAGTTAGGAGGCGATACAATGCCTCCTAACTGCCGTTTAAATGCATTGCATATGTGAACACGTTCTTAAAAGTCCTTATGATGACATTATGACTTCTGTGGCAGTGATCAGGGACACTGTAACTGGAATGGCAGTGACCAGAGATGCTTTGTCTGGTGTGGCTTTGATTAGGGACACGGGCCTTGTGTGGTGGTAATATTTACAGTGTATTTGGTAAGATGGTGATTATGGACAATATGAATGGTGTGACAGTGATCTTTTTTTTGTTATATACTGACACCAGAGCAGTGCAGAATCACTATAGTGACATTGTACCACTCTGGGGGATGCTTCCATCTGCATCAAAAGTTGTGTTTGGGCTTTAAACAGTTCAGATAAATCAGTAAACACTTATAAATCTAAGGATATCCTTATAGAGGTAGCACCCTTCTAGTATAGAGAAGGCTGTTAGGTAAAATTTATCTGCCCCCCTCTATAATCAGTGGAGCATGGGTTGATTTTTTTAGGGTTGCTCAGTGTTTCACAGGCCGCTGCTCTGTTACTTCCCCCTGTTTTTAGAGGATTCTAGAATCATAGCTGGAAGAAGGACAGGGCATGCAGCCTGACTATTGATAGGACTCTGGCCAATGCCTGGGTAGATGTGCTTAGCAGGTGACTGGAGAGCCCATACATAAGCTGAGGTCTGGGCAGCAGTGAGAAATTTTGCTGGTTCCAGTCCTGCAGGAAGAGACCTTTGTGAATGGGTTCTGCCCCCTGGTCCAGGAGCCTAGAGGAAGTCTTGAGGAAGACATCAAGGTCCCAGCTAGTCTTGGCTGGGTGACCTATTTGCAAATCCGCATCCAGGGATCAAGTTGGGTCTGGAAAAGCTCACTGGAGAGAGCCAGGAGGAAGTTGGTGGGGAAAGAGTCCATCTTTCCTATGGTAGTGTGAGTTTACATGAGCCTGGTAGCTATCAGCAGAAGGCAACTGGTGATTCTGTGGTTTTGTGAGTAGATGACCCCAGTGCTGAAGAATAGTCACGTTGAGTAGTACATGCCATTGACAGAATGAGAGATCCTGCAGGACATTCAGTTTGTGTAATGCAGCCAGCAGATTGTGCAGTGCAGCCAGCAGATTGTGCAGTGCAGCCAGAAATTGAGGAGTCCTCAATTGTTTAGTATTGCAGTTCATCAGGGTATCACTTTCTCCCTACCCCTATCCAAGTGAATCTTTGGCAATGAAAGTAAAAAAGAAAAAAGAAAAAAAAAAAGAAATCCACTGAAAATGTGGTGTGTGGTTGTGTGTGCTCTAAGAGGGTAATAGGGCACCTATGGAGGTGAGCTACATAAACTTTTACATTAAAGTATAACTAAAGGATATATTTTTTTCGTTGTTATTTTGGGTTGAATAGAGAGGGATTATAATGCTTGTCAGTTTCTATTGCTGTCTATGCCTCTGTTTAGGAAATTCACCCTCTCTATTTGCCCTGTTTACCATTATCATTGAAAGTGAAAGAATATTCCAAATTTGTGGTTGTCCCCAGAAAAGTGAAAGCGGGGAAATCCTCCAATAGGTACACTAGTTCTGGCGACCTGGGGATCCCCAAGGAATTTCCTTAATTTGTGGGCATTTCCCTTCACTTCCTGTTTTGACTATGAGACAGCAAGTGAAGGGAAATGTCCACAATGAGACACAGATAGGGAAGAAAAATCTGACAAGAGTTATAACCCTCACTTACTCTATCCAAAATTTTTATTTTTTTTTACATAAAAATAAATCTTATTTTTACTCACTTTGTAAAGTCAACCTTCCCATTCCAGAAACATAGTGACATCTTCATCTGCCCCATGAGCTGTTTTTAAAAATGTGTTGGGTGAAAAATGCTGTTACTAATAGGCAGATTTTGATTTTTTTTTTATTGTCAAAAGGCAGTAGCTAATCCCTCATTTCCTTGAATCCCTCTGGCTATTGATGTATACAGATAGCAATGACACATGACTCTCATAGAAAGGAAAGTGAAGTCTTTAACGTATGGCCAGTGATTGACATCTGGACTTCACCTTTTCTGCGCTGTGTGGCACCTAATGGGGGAATAATTCAAGTTGCATAGGCCAGATGAGCAGCGTTTTTGTTCACCGATTGTGCACCAGAATTGTTTATGAACTGAATAGTTCATATTTGGCAGTTGTTTTTTGGTTACCTGAAAAGGAATGAGTTGCCTAAGGTCATGTAAACCCTATCTATATTACATAATTTTATGAATACGTTAATTCACTTAATATGCAGCTGTAAGTAAATATACAAGTATAGATGTTTTATTAAAATATATATTTCTCTATATCCTGTAATCGAAAAACAAACAGTGGGGGAGATTTACTAAAATGGGAGCACACAGAATATAGTGCAGCTGTTTAAAGTAACCAATCAGCTTCTAGGTTTTATTTCAAAGCTTAACCACATGCCGACCACCGCATACAGATATAGGTCAGCAGAATGGCACAGGCAGGCACAAGGACATGTATATATACGTCCCCTTTAAGAAGCAGCATTGTGGACGCGTGCGTGATGCGAGCTCCGTGTCTCCGACTGCGGGTCCCGTGGACTCGATGTCCGCTGGCATACCTGCGATCGTGTCACGGTGAGAAAGAAGGGGGAAATGCTTATGTAAACAAGAATTTCCCCAGTCTTCCTAGTGACAGGACAGTGCACACAGCTTCCTGTAATGAGAAGTGTTCGATGTGTCTGCCATAATGTTGCGGTCATGATAAAAATTGCTGATCGCCGCCTTTACTACAAAAAAAAAATATTAATAAAAATGGCATAAAACTATCCCCTATTTTGTAGACGATATAACTTTTGTGCAAACTGATCAATAAACGCTTATTGTTTGTTTTTTTAAATAGTTTTTTTTTAATATATTTTTGGGGATATTTATTATAGCAAAAAGTAAAAGATATTGAATTTTTTCAAAATTGTCGCTCTATTTATGTTTATAGCGCAAAAAAAAAAAAAAAAAAACGGATGTGATCAAATACCACCAAAAGAAAGCTCTATTTGTGGGAAAAAAAGGATGTCAATTTTGTTTGGGAGCTATGTCGCACGACTGCGCAATTGTTAGTTCAATCGACGCAGTGCCGAATCGCAAAAAGTGGCCTGGTCTTTGACCAGCAAAATTGTCTGGGGCTTAAGTGGTTAAATGAACAAGCTGAAGTTAGAAGTCGATTGATAGCTATGCAAAGCTGTGTCAGACTATGTGTGTTCCAGTTTTAGTAAATCTTCCCCCCCGGTGTTGGTACTTCATTGCCTGCTTGACAAACAATGCAATACCAGAGCTTGCAAATCCAACAGTGACCTCTTCTGACTGAAATTTACAAGCAATATAACCAATATATAGCAAACATTGACAAGAATGCTGTAAGAAACAGATATTTGTTGCCAATAAAACCTATCCAGTTTTTGTAGCCTACAACATACATGCTTACACATAAAGTCAAAATCACTTTCATATTCAACGGTGGTTTAATACAACCAATACTTTAAGCCCCATACACACTATCAGTTTTCCTTTATGAAGTCAAACCTTGAGAGTTTCAAGAGGGGGTTCACCCTTAAAACTACTCTGTGTGATCCCATCCAGCATACTGGTGTCAGCGCCAGTATGCTGTTTTTTCTTTTTTTTTTAATCTTCATACTTACGGTTTAATTGATCATTTTATATTGTGCCTACCGCAGGTGAATGGCGCGTCTATTCAGCGTCGCGGCTTTCAAAAATAGCCGACTAGCACTCGGGTATTCCCGATGCCTGCGCACAGACCTAGGAGCTGACTGCGCAGGCGCTGTATATATGCGAGTCCAATGGCTATGGCGCTTCACGCCCTCCGAAAAAAGCCGAAATAGGACTCGGATATATATACAGCGCCTGCGCAGTCAGCTCCTAGGTCTGTGCGCGGCCGCCGTATAGCGCCGGGAATACCCGAGTGCTAGTCGGCTATTTTCGGAAGCCTTGACGCTCCATAGACACGCCATTCACCCGCAGTAGGCACAATATAAAATGATCAATTAAACCGTAAGTACGAAGATTAAAAAAATAAAAAAACAGCATACTGGCGCTGATGCCAGTATGCTGGATGGGATCACACAGAGTAGTTTTAAGGGTGAACCCCCGCTTTCAATTTGTATGCAATCAGGCAGGCCCTTGCACTACATGGTTTTGGTAAACCTGAAGAGAAAAACCTGCAGGAAAACTGATAGTGTGTATGGGGCTTGGGGTTCATTGCTGATAACTGGTGTATTAGAAAATGCATGAACTGTCAGCAACAAATCTAACCCTTCTGTTTCTTTGATTAATAAGTAAAAGAACATGCGCTATATCTAGAAAAATATTGTAGTGATACCAGATCATTTATTTTTCCACTTTTAACCACTTTTTGCCTGGCCTATAGCAGATTGACGGCTGGAAAGTGGTTCTGTTATCCTGGTGGGGCGTCATATGATGTCCAGCAGGAAAACATGCCAGCGAGCGCCTGCGCGTGCGCGCCTCACGGCAATCGCTGGTGCTGTGTGCCAGTTGCATATCTGATCGTGGTATGGTGCCTCTGCAGCATTGTCTTGCTAGTCAAGATGTCAAAGTATACATGTGCCTAACCTTAACTCTATTAGTCCAATATTATTCTACATAGAGAGAAAAGATTCGACATAGAGAGAAAAGATTCGACATAGAGAGAAAAGATTCGACATAGAGAGACATGAAGATTCGATATTGAGAGACATTTTTTTTTTTAAAGATTCTGTTGAATCTTCTTTTTTTTTTTCTTAGAACATTCGACAGACACCATAAGCCTTCAATGACAGATTCGACCCTAATTTGGATTTTCGGACTAATTCATTTTTTTAACGAAAAACAAAATGAATAAAAACGAATTTCGGGAGTAACTAAATACATTTTATTTTTCGGACGAAAACAAAATTACGAAACAAAATATTTCAGTGTGCACATGTCTAGTGTTTAGCCGTGTTTCGTTTACAGGCCTTTATTTTATTTTTTTTCACTATTTAAAAAAAAATATATATATTCTAATTACAAACGCGGCTAAACGTGGCAAAATAGACATTTTTAAACGTTGGTTACTATCTGTCAGGTTAAATCGTTCAGGGGAGGTTGTAAAGCATCCAATGTACATTAAAGGGTCACTAAAGGATTTTTTTTTTAGCTAAATAGCTTCTTTTACCTTACTGCAGTCCTGGTTTCATGTCCTCATTGTTCGTTTTTCCTCTGATGTTGCTGTAATTTCCAGGTTGTCTTTCCTGAGGACCACAGTACTGGGAGCTTCTAGTTTTGTTTTCCAAACTATCACTGCTTTATTGCTCTGTCCAGCACAGATACAGCATAACACGCAAAAACAAAACTAGATGCAAAAACGAAACTAAAAAAACTACAGGTACATTATATGATTGATTTTTATTTTTAAAAGGAATCCGTTAACTATTATGTCTCTATACCTTGTAAACAGTCATTTCAGCAAAAAAAAAATCCTTTACAACTCCTTCAAGCCTTATGTACTTTTTTTTTTTTTATTATTAGACATACACTTGAATGCTAATTAACCTTTATTAACCACATAACATGTGTACATTTTAGGAGTCTAAATGTGAAAAAAAAAGTATTTGTAAAACAGACATATGGTTCCCTGCGTTTAGCTATGTCAATGGCCACAGGGGGAATAAAAGAATGATTTGCATGTCTTCCTATGAAATTCAAAATGTGAGGAATAAATCCTTCTGGAACAAGTGATTTCTGGCTGTCCTAAAATATGCATTTTACTTTTTATTTCTTATACAAAATAGGGGAAAAAAATGTGTGGTTGTATATTTTCGAGCTGTATTTTAGGATAAAACATTTAAGAAAAAGTCATAAGACTACAGAAACATGTTTACATTCTGCATATGCTGTATAAAACTGCTGTATAAAACGTATATACTATATATATATATATATATATATATATATATATATATATATATATATATATATATATATATATATGTATATATATATAATTGTCTGCCAGATCACGTTGTCGTCTAATCCATAGTAATCTAGTGGCAAATCTTATTCATATAATCCCCTAGGACCCATAAATATAGATAGCAGCTCGTCTAGCCACTCTGTGGTCCACTGCCTTATTTTCTTGTTTTTATATTGGCCACAGAGTGTAAAGTGTGGCTTTACTGTCTAATAGGGAGATGAGAAGGGTAAGGAGAAGTGGATCACAGTATGACAAGTGAGAGTTATGGTGCATTTTTTTTTCAAGGCATCCTTGAATTTCAGGATACTGGGACACTATTTGAATGAAACCTAACATGCCTCAAAATGCATATCCTGGAGGTCTTGGGATGCTTCCATCTACCCCAAACACTTCTGTATCATAAATGGCATGTCACTTCTGTTGATGCATCTTAGGGTGAGGCAACCTTTGACCACGCTATTTCCAGGTACTCTGTCCTGGCCAGCATAACAACCTCCACATCAGCTTCATCTATCTATCTAGCAATCTGGGGCCCCCTCTCACCATCTCTTTAGACAGATGTCCTACAGGATTGACCGCCTCGTGTGGCACCTACCTTTTGCTTGTTCCAGATGGCTTCATCACACACCACGGAGCTACCAAGGTAGATGTAAGCTCTCCTGTTTACAAGTTAATTGTCCATTGGCCACATCGAAGTGAATATGCTTTTTATTATGATTATAGCACAATAAAGTGGATTGTTATTTATGACATCATATTCTGTACTTTTGATTTATCTTCTCATCAGTTTATCCATGGTGATATGACTGTTATTTGATCTGATAGACCAGGGGTGTCGAACTCAATTTCATTGAGGGCCGCATCAGCATTATGACTGCCCTCAAAAGGGCCGGTTTTATCTGTAATATTAGATGTCCAGTGCATCCCCTCCCCTTTCATTAGATGTCAAAAGCCCCCTCCCCCCCCACCATCAGAAATTGGGTCCCCAACTCTCCCTTACATCACAGTGCACCCCCCTTTGCTTATGTTGCTGCTGGGAAGAAGCTGGATGCATTGCTTGAAAGCAGAACGTAAGGGTCTGGAGTAGGACCAGAGGAGGGCTGAAGCTCTCCTGCAGCTGCAGGAGAGGTGCAAGGGCCATATGCAATGGCCTGGAGGGGCGGATTCGGCCCGCGGGCCTTGTGTTTGCCACCTATGTGATAGACCATGCTTACAGTGCCATACAGCATTTGGATCATTTTAAAAGTATTCATACTGACTGCACATTTATTGCTGAAGACAGTTTTTGAATGGTTTATAACGGTGGTTATACTGTATTTATTTTTATACTTTTATCTGTTTTGTCATTCGGGATGGTCCGCATGAAGGAGAACTAGCTTCCACCAATTATAGGCGGCTTAGACTAATCATCGTTCAAGCTTATGGTCTTAAGGTGGAAAGTTCACTTTTGTAATAGAATGCACTATGCAGTCATGGGCCCTAGTACTTTCTAAACACTGTGTAGTTTTAAAATTTAGAGCTTAATTTAAGTGCCATACCTTTAGACCCCCCCACAGCCTGGCTGAAAAATTACTTATGGTAGAGATCCACACCATGCATTCCAGTATACCTGGAACAAGTTGTCTCCCTCTTTTGAGACTCATGCATGCACAGTGCTACCCTGTCAAATGAGCAGATAAGGTGAGCTCTGCTGCTATGGGGGGTGATTGGACTGCGCATTTATGAAGGAGAATGCGTGGTTCAGTGATAGTGGGAGCATGCCCAACAAGCACGGCATCTCAGATAGCAGGCAGGATGGCATGAATCTCCACCATAGTAGTTTTTCAGTCAGACTGTGGGTAAGCCATGATTGACCAACAGGTGTTTGGTCCATCATGGTGTGTGGCACTTAATTTAATATCCAAATTTGAACAGTAAACAGTGTTTGTAAAAGTACTAGGGCCCTAGAACTTAGCCTTTGGGGACAAGGTTCTACCTTTTCCTAATAAAGCATACTCTACTAGCTTTGTGAGTGCTTCTAGGGGTTTTCAGCATCAGACAGCTGTTTCCCAGATTCACAAGGCTGGCAACTGGTCTTCTGTTCACACATTCCACCTGGTGGATGTTCAGACCTTAGCTGATGCCACTTTTTGAGTGCAAGGTCCTTCTAGAAGTTCTATGAGCCAAAGGCTACTCCCAGTTCTATTGTTTGTGTTATGTGAGCCTGCTAGTGTTTTGTTACTGCTGCTCACTTCTCATTTAATCTTCTTTAGGACATTTCATTTGTCTTGGAATAATTAAATCCTGTGTACCTCAATGAATGAAGAAGTAAACAGAATGTTTTACTTAACATAAAATATGTTCCTTGGAGTTCATTAAGGGACAGTGATCCCACCCCACTCTTTTTGCAATCCACTCTTAATACTGCATTGCTACAAAACTGAAGCATTATGGGAGTGGGACAGTTCTCCTGTAAGGGGTAGTATAACCCAGTTGTTTCTGAATTACTCAATCCTGTGCCCCTTAATGAACTTAAAGAAACTGATTTTATGTTGCTATCCTTTTTTCCTCTGCCTGATTTTCTGATGTTATATTCCATGATTTATCTTTTATTTAGCCTGGTTAGTGGTTGGTGACATAGATTCCTGACAAGATCCTGTCAAAAAAAATACTTGTTATTACTGTTGTTAATTTGTTCACGTACAGCAGTTGAAGGCCACATTTTGTACGTTTTCCCAGTCATGGAAACAAAATGATTAACAGGCCAGTCTGCACGTAGCTTTGTCCTCCTTTTTTTGTTCTTTTGGATTTGCAGGCTTCCAAACATAATATCACATAAAAGTTATCAGAGCAGCTTACAATTTTGACTACACTCTAAACATGATTACCTTCCAACCATGCACCACTGCTAAATATAGCCACATAAACATTGTTTTCATCTTCTGCTTCACTTCATGTTGTAGACATTCAGTGATCTGCATTAGAAAGATTTTGTGTAACAAGCAAAATATTAACAGTTCGTTTGATTGATGATCTGATTTCATTGTATGCAATTTAAGCATTATTAAAAGAGGAAGCCAAGTTATTTTCTTACTTATCATGTGGAACAATCATAAAAAAAATTGATAGAATTTGTTTTTAACAGCCTGCTCTTTATTTTAACCACTTAACAACCGAAGGCCGTTATTTAACGTCCTCGACTTTGTGCGGTGATATCTGAATGATGCCTGCAGTTACAGGCATCATTCAGATATCACCGTCTTTAGCCGCCAATTCTGTGCACGATAAGAATGATCAAAGTAGCAGTTCCCCTCCCTCCGCCATCCAGTGCTTCCCCGGGCTCTCCCGTGCCATCGGGGGCCCGGAGAGCGAATCGGCCGGCGCTGCCTGGGAAGCATAGAGATGACTGGTGACCAGATGGTCACCAGTCATCTCTAAGACCGTCGGAGGCCCAGGCGCAACGTTATGACGTCTCGTCCGTTACCCAGAAGTAAACAAAGCCGCAATTGCGGCTGTCGGCATGTGATCAGTGATTTTTTTTTTCACCGATTTCATGCTTGTAAGCCCGGAGGAGAGGTGTGGGGTCTTATTGACCCCACATCTCTCCATAAAGAGGACCTGTCACAGTGATTCCTATTACAAGGGATATTTACATTTCTTATAATAGGAATAAAAGTGATAAAAAAAATGTAAAAAAAAGTGTAAAAATAAAAAAAATAAAGTAAAATAAAAAATAAATAAATAAAGAAAAAATGTAAAACGCCCCTGTTCGGGTAGCTCGCGTGCAGAAGCAAAAGTCCCGCCCACATATGTAAATGCTGTTCAAACCCCACATGTGAGGTATCGTTGCGTGCATTAGAGCGCTTACAACAGTTCTAGCACTAGTTCTCCTCTGTAACTCGAAAATAGTAACCTGTAAAAAATAAATAAAGCGTTGCCTATGGAGATTTTTAAGTACCGAAGTTTGGCGCCATTCCATGAGTGTGCGCAATTTTAAAGCGTGACATGTTAGGTATATTTTTACTCGGCGTAATATCATCTTTCACATTATACAAAAAAATTGGGCTAACTTTACTGTTTTGTTATTTTTTAATTCATGAAACAGTTTTTTTCCCTAAAAAAAGGCGTTTGAAAAATGATTGCGCAAATACTGTGCAAGTAAAAAAGTTGCAATGACCGCCATTGTATTCCCTAGGGTGTCTGCTAAAAAAAAAATATATAATGTTTGGGGGTTCTGATAAATTTTCTAGCAAAAAAAATTTGATTTTTACATGAAAGAGAGAAGTGCCAAAATAGGCCCGGTTGTCACCACAGGGTCACTTACACAAATACACAAATATTAGACCACTCAGGTGTGTCAACTACCTATTTATCTCTGCTGCATGCTGTCGTTTCTCCCACCCGCAGCTTCTTGGTCTATATGCTAAGATCAAGTGTAGTGTCTGTCCTTATTGGTGTCCAGTAGGGATGCTCCACCATCATTCTGCTATAACTGGCTGTATAGTACCCCTGCTGAATGGGGGGCCATGAGAGATCTTCCAGTGGAAATAGAAAGTGGAGCATCCCTGGGCAGTAAAGGCAAGGATAATTTCCTAGTGAAGGATTCTGAAGGGCCCAGTGCCTCGTGATTTCACTGTGCTACTTTGTCTGGTAAGGGGCTGGGCAGGCAGAGACCTGTGGTGTCAAGCCCCTGCTGGGAGTGGTGTGCTGGGGGTGCCAGAGTAGAACAATGGGTTTGGGACCACACTGTGTAAAACAACACTAGACCACAACACCCATTTATTTCTGCACTATGCCTCATAGGCTAAACCTTTTGGCCAAGGCCGGGTCGTTTTTGTTTCCAGACCACAAGGGCTAGCCAATTCACTCGTACTGGCACTTTTTTTATTTTGCATATTTATTTATCTGCTCTCCACATGCATCACTCTGCACTTATATACTGTATGTGTTTTCCTTTTTACTCAGGATGAAAGGTGTGGATCTTTGAGCCTTCTATGTAGTCTTATGCCGCGTACACACGGTCGTTTTTTTTGCGATGAAAAAAAACGTTGTTTTTTAAAACGTCAATTAAATTGATCGTGTGTGGGCAAAACGTCGTCCAACATGCTTGAATTTTTTGTGTCGTTTTTCAAAACGTCGTTTTTTGTGTCATAAAAAGTGATGGTGTGTGGGCAAAACGATGTTGAAAACAACGTTTTTAAAGCCGCGCATGCTCAGAGGCAAGTTATGAGACGGAGCTTCAATGGAACAGAGTGCCGTCGAACGTGTCTTACGTAACCACGCTTTGCTAGAGCATTTTGGAAAAACAATGGTGTGTATGCAACGTCGTTTTGGAAAATGAAGTTTGAAAAACGTCGTTTTGTTTCATCACTTGAAACGTCGTTTTTTTTTCATCACAAAAAATGATCGTGTGTACGCGGCATTAGGGAAGGTTGTATGACCTTTTTTTTCCCTGCCTTGGGGGATATTTCTTTGGGAAAGCCCCTTACTCAGCAATCATTAGTTGACTTAAGTTGACAAAGAGGAGTGTGGTCCACAAGGCCTTTTGGCTAGATGGACTGAGTGTGCGTTACCCCTGTCAGGAGTCTTGCACACCAAAGGGTCAGGGAAGGGTTTTTGCTCTTCAAGAGGGGACTAATGGACACACCAGAGGTGCACTTTTTTGTGTGTTCACATTCGCTTTTTTTTTTTTACTAATGGTCTTTTGTTTTTGCACACTGCACTGTTTGCTCAAAAAAAATAGGATTAAAACAAAAAAAAAAGTTTCTCCCACCAGTTTGTATGGTCTGTCATATACAAGTGAACAAGAAGGACCACAGCCTGGGATGATGGAGCAGTTATTCTGCATAGTCAGAAGGGTGGAATGCCTGCAGCGACCTAGAAGAAGCAAAGCCACAGTGTTGCAATACATGGCCCACTAGAAAGCTGGGCATATTGCTTCCTTTTTTCTCTAGTTTTTAATGGCAGCCAATCATTTCTCCTTTGGCCCTTTGATGTCAGTTTTGACATTCATTGATTCACATGGATTACAGTGAACTGTCTTCCATGTTGTTTTATATGTGTGTATTGTGGATATATCATCATATATTAATAATCTGTCACAAGTATTTAGTACAATACTTTCAAGGGATATTAAACATGATGTACTGATACATACTTAAAAAATAATAACTGCCTGCAAACTTAAGACTAGTGAAAAGTACAAAATAACGATGTGTAACATTACATTTGTACTGTAGTGAATGGTTAATACAATGGAACTTGGAACCACCCTTGAGCAATTAGTAATAAGAATCTTTCATTCAAAGCAACTGATTACCTGGACATTCTGCGAGTTTAGGTTTCATTGACAGATTTTAAGAGGATATTCATCACAAATAAGCCTTAAATTGATTTTAACAAGATGCACCCACTTTACTTTAAGTCTGATTTTGAATATATACGTCCATGCAGGTTTAGACTTGAACATTATGTTTGGTACCTGAGAGTCTCTTTGAAACATCTTATCATCCTATACTATGTAAATAATCTATCAAAGCATTCCTGAAACTTGAATGAACTTTCAAATTATTCAGTGCTCTTCAGTGTATGTGACTATGCTTGGCAAATGCTCAGTCAACCAAGAATCTGAAAAAGACTGATATCTGTGAAAAAGAATTAGGTCACAATGTTGTTCTACCTATAGTGCACACTCCCTGTACGTAAAAACGGTTGAATACACCCTTACTAAATATGTTCAATCTGTACTGTGCACCATTCTCTCTATCAAAACTATTAACTTTGAAAGCACTAGTCCTGTAATTAAAGGTCATCAGTGCTGAGGGCTTGCACCTTTTATTTTTTGTTCTTTGCATGTTTAAATAATTGTATATCTGTCAATAAAGCCAACAAGGCTGCCTACATAAGCTGAAAAATGTGTAACTTCTGGAGCTAGGATCCGGTACATGCTGGGTTTCATTGTACAGGACTTGTCTTAGGCTGCGTACACACGATCAAATCTATCTGACGGAAATTGTCTGCCCGACCGTCCCAGCAGACAGATTCGACCATGTGTACGCGGATTTGGCCACCCGACAGATTTCAAAGCATGCTAGTACGCTAACCAGCAGACATGTCTTCTCGCACACGCCCCGAATGGTTTCGACGCATGCGCGGAAGTGTTTTACTTCCTGGTGCGGTGACGTGGCGGCGTCAACGTCACCGCCACATCACCGCGCCGTCACACGATCAAACCAATACGTCCCCAGCAGACAGATTTGTTCAAATCGGTCGGCCCGACCGATTTGAACAAATCTGTCTGCTCGTGTGTACTCGCCCTTAGTGTTGAGGTTCCCTTCACAGGGCAAGGTGTGTATGACGTTGAAGGGATTATTTCAAGTAAACTGCATCCACAAATCACAAACCAAAACAATTATTTAATACATTTTTAAAGCAAGATTACCCATCCATCTATGGCCGCGTACACACGACGGACCGTTTCAGCAGACAAATTTGATCGTGTGTACAGACAGACAGATTTTTCCAGGAGACAGATTTTAAAGCATGCTTTAAAATCTGTCTGCTGGGAACCTGTCCGTCCGACATATCTGTCCGCACAGAATGGATTCGACGCATGCGTGGAAGTGTTTTACTTCCTGGTGACGGTGACGTGGCGGCGTCAATGTCACCGCCACGTCACCGCGCTGTCTGCCGGCGGGGATTTTGGTTTGATCGTGTGTACACGATCAAACCAATCTATCCAAGCAAACAAATCCGGTCAAATCGATCTGTCAGACCGATTTGATCGGATTTATTTCACGGTGTGTATGCGGCCTATGTCTCCATGTTTTATTTTGCTGATACTTCACTTTGACAAACAACCCCTAGCACTTCTAGTTGTGGCCGTCTTGAGTAAAGGGCAATTGTTTATGTAGCATTTACTTCCTGGATTCCATCTGTCCTTATCCATCTGCTGGGAAAACCCATCCTCCCCACCTGAAAACTCCTGAGATGTATGACATAATTTGCTTAGGCCTGGAAATTAGGAAGTAACTGAAGAAATGTAAAAAATAAAGCTTAAATCAAGTAAATATTATATACTATTTACTAATGCTAGCAGCATAAGGATTAAAAATGGTCAATGTTGATTAAGAGTGATGTTTCACTTTAATGCTAGCGATTAGTTTAGGGGTTAAAGTGCACTTGTACCAAGACAATATGCATAAAATAATTGCATATTTTTAACTAGCAGTAAAAAAGCACATTTAGGTGCTCTGCTAACTTGCTGCCCATGAATAAGCAGCGTCTTGGGCTCCTGTTTTGGACCTTGCATTTTCTATTCCAAATGCTTCAGTTCTAACTGATGGATGGACATGTTTCTGGATAAACCCTTTTACAGGGTTACCTATCTGTTTAGCTCCTTGAGAGAACCACTGCAAAATCTACACGTATTCTTATGCCTTGTACACACGACCGGTTTTCACGACGAGAAAACTGCCATTTTTTTAATTGGTCGTGAAAACTGGTCGTGTGTATGCTTCCTAACCCGCAAACAAAATAAAACCAGCTCTCTTTGTTCTCGTCGCTAAAAAAAGTTATGTGTGTATGCTTTTCCGAGGGTGGAAAACGTGCATGCTCAGAATCAGGTATGTAGCCCAAAACCAGCCCAAAGGGTGGCGCCATTTGAAAGGAACTTCCCCTTTATCGTCCCGTTGTATGTGTTGTATGTCACTGCACTTTGCTTGGACGTTTTTTTTGCATGAACGTGTGTATGCAAGTCAGGCTGGAGAGGAATCACGTAGGTACATTTTTTTTTTTCCTGCCGAGAAAAATGGTCCTGTGTATGAGGCATTATGTGTAAATAACTTTGCCCAAAGGCACTACTTTGCTCTTACAGTTCTATTTTCAGGCACTGAGCTGCTATTAGGATACAATTTGGACAAGTTAATTTAGCCACCCAGGTGCCTAATTAACTTATTACACATGATACTATAGTGCAACATTGTATATCTTGCTTAACTATGTTTTTCCACTAGTAGTGCAGATCTCTATTAGTGTTGTTATTCCATATAGCATTAAAGCTTCTGCCTCTAATACATTTCCCCTTATTTCATCCTTTATTGCAGCAGTAAGGGATTGGCTTTCCTTTTCTCCCAGACCAGTCACCTATACATCTTCTCATAAAAATATGTCAGCAAGGAAGGATGATATATTTTTGCTAATGTACTTCCAGCCACTGTTGAAATTTGAAGCTATTTTCAATATGTTTGGCAAAGGCCAAATCAAAACCTTTATGGCAAGTTACTCTGCTAATTCTTTATTTAAAATATAGTGTGTTTTTGTATAGTCTTGTCGCTAACACTTTATCTTCTTGGAGTGTTCAACTGGGATATTACTACATTCATTTACACTTAAATTTCATTTAAAATCTGGTGCCTTTTTAAAACATACAGCAGCAACATTTTTCTTTTTTATAACTAGTTTCCTGTTCATCTGTTCCCTGTGGAATTTATACTTCTGTTCATATGCGGATGATACAAAAAGTGTCTCTTTGGGTAATGGCCCATGAACAAATGTATATTATGTATGGTCATATAGTTTATGACTGCTTTGCGTGACTTAAGCTTATGAATATTGAAAATTTTTAGTCTGGACATGATGCCAAGGATTGTAAGGAAGATGAGGTTCCTACTGACTGAATAGATGTCTTTGTGGCTGCTGAACTTTGCAGATCCAATACTTTAGCCTGTTCAAAGCAGTACAATAGGATTTAGTTAATGGGTCTTGGGCTTGACCTCTAAAGTCCCTTGTACTGAATGTTGGGTGAATTGCAATGCGGTCAAAGAAAAAAAAAGATTTTCTAATTCCAAAGGGTAATTACCGGATTAGGATATTTGATTATGCATTAAATCTTTTCAAATATTTAATCTGCTGCATATATGACATTTTATGAAGGACAAATCTTTTAAAGCTACTGTTCAAAAGCTAAAACTCTCTCTGGAATGGACTCCAGCCTAACACAAAATACTGTCTCATACAGACTGGGTCACTGTCCCTGCTTTTCTCTAATGTATTTCCAGAGATTTAATACTCAAATGAACTTGCATTTCAAATCTGATAAAAACATTCCCGGTACATTAAAACGAAAGATGAACAAGGGCTAAAGCTGGCCACATATTAAACTTTTTTTTTTTTTTTTCAACATGTTTTTTTTTTTTTTTTAAAGGACCCAATTTGCTCATCCACACATTTGAGGTTGATGGGGAAATCACTTTTTCTCAGCTATTGTGTTCTGAAGGTGGGCTGACTTCCCACCATCAAAATACACTGATCACTGTTCCTGGATATATCTGGTGGCACGGATCCTTCAGGAAAAAAAAACTGACAGTCTGCCCATACATTGATTAAAATTTTGATCGATGTATGGCCAACCCTGCTCTTCTTCTTTTTTTTTTTTTTTTAAGCACCCTTTGACTAAGGAGGAAATCCTGTCCCCTGCCAACAAGCTGTAGATAAGGACCTTTGTTTTTTTGTGAAAGCTATGGTCTCTGTATATGTAACTAGAGCTCTAAAATCAGCTGGGAGCATGAAATTTGCTGATATAGGTCTGACTCAACAGGGGGCATGTTTGGCCACTGTTTGCACACAAAAGGCTAAGTTCTCTGTACTTTTAATTAATGTAGCTGTCCTAAAGGCCAAGTCCATCGTTTGCAATACAAAAATAAATATATACACTCTAAATGCAAAAATAGCTTTTTATTGTTTTTTTTTTTTTTTAATGAGCCTGCAAAGCATTGCAACTGGTGAATTGCACATGCATGTTCCTGCATGCTATTCTTCCAGCTCATGTTTGTACCGTGGTAGAAACTTTCAGTTAAAGAGCTGGAGGAAGTGTCAATGGACTGAAGCCTCATACACACGACTGGTTTTCCTGGCAAGAAAACTGCTGGAAGAGCTTTTGTCATGAAAACCGGGCGTGTGTATGCTCCCTCGCCAGGAAAACTGCTGGGAATTCCGTCGGGAAAAATAAAGAACCTGCTCTCTATTTTCCCACTGGGATTTCCAGCATTTTTTTTCCCGACAGATTTATTACACTTTCCAATGGAAAACACTGCGAGGCAGTTCTGAGGGAGCAGATAAGATTATATTAGTGGATTATATGATTTAACTTGCTCCTAGATCACTAAATAGTCCAATAGATGTGAGAATGATCCCCTGCCTGTGGTATTAATATGAGCAGATCCCTGCCTCTAGGAATAAATATGAGAAACACCAGCTTTACATAGCTTTAGGTGCACACTGTGCAGAGGACACAGTACACACACCATGTAGCTTTAGGTGCACACTGTACAGAAGACACAGACAGTACACTGCATGAAAATACTGCAGCTAGCACAATCACCTGCCTGCCTGTCAGTATATTACGAAGAGCGAAACTATCTAAACTCACTACAGTGTATAAATATATATACAACACCTGGGATGCATATATATATCCTCTGCACTCTAACTCTAATTGAATAGCCTGCCTGCCTGCCTGCTCTATCTAACTGCAGTTTGTGAGTTTGACTCGAACATGAAGCTCATCTCTAATGGCTACTAATTACCTGGCACCTAATTGTCAGTATTAACTGGCTATCGTTGGGGACCATCTGTAAGTTGATGCATGTGAAGCTGTCCCTTTTAAGACTATACACAATGAAGAGGCTGATGGGCTGCTAAGTAAGGAGCTGGGTGGTTCTGCTCACCACTCCTGGTATGCAATGGACCATGTCATAAATGGCTCAGTCCTCATGATCAGGTCCTCACAATCAGACTCTAACTGGTGGTAGGCACATACAGCAACAGATCTTATGAGCTCTGATTCCAAAACACAGCGACTCTCTGTGGTTCAGTCTCTCAGTTGTCTGAGTGCTCAAAACACAGCAGCAGGTCTGCACCACTCTGCTTCTCCTTGTCAAAGACCCAGACATTCACTGAATTTATCGGGAAAAGCTTGGTGTCTCTCCTTTACTGTGTGCAGAGATGTCTGTCCCTTGTATTCCACATCCCATTCACTTGTATTGTTCAGCACTCCATGTGAACTACAATTCCCAGTGTCCTCAGAAGCTGTTGTATCCTCTCCCTGCCTGGCTCAGGTCCATGGCTGCCAGGAAGGGGGGGGGGGCAAGTGGGCAATTACACAGCCGCTCTGTCACAGTGCAGCAGCTGCGGGTGGAGAGGGGGTGGAGGGAGAGACAGCCCATAGCCAGAAGTTCACACCACTGCTCTAGAAGTTTAGCAGTGGCTGTGGGACCAGAATTCAGCCCGCTCTATGATCCTTAGCACAACCCACTCCTCACATACCGACAGAACACCCAGTGGAGGGGGAATTTTGTGGCGGAGGAGAGCAGCACAAACACAGAGCTGGCAGGCAGCACCCAGCTACACACTTTAAATGGGATATGTTGATTTTGTCCAATTAGTGGTTAAACACCCAGTGGGATTGGCACCTCATCCCAGAGAATAAATAAATCAAATGGGGAAAAAGAGGAGGGATTTTGACGGTGCATATTATATATAATAATGAGAAAAAATTGTGTTTCAGATAGAAAAAAATATTTTATTAAGTATCAAATTAAAAAGCATAGACAGAGACAATGTTGTCCAAGTGTATACAGTGGTTTATACAGTAGGTGGTTAAACAGGCAGATATTTATCGAAAGTTTTCAAATTCGTATACCATCCCAACATGTTTCGCTGAGTCGCTTCTTCAGGGGATATACGACTTAAACGGACAATTCATGAAACCCGTAATGTAGTCCACCAATAATTACCACTGCCAAAAATCGGGATAGTATACAAATTTAATAACTTTCGATGAATATCTGCCTGTTTGACCACCTACTGTATGAACCACTGTATACCCTTGGATAACATTGTCCCTGTCTATGCTTTTTAGTTTGATACTTAATAATAAAATAATTTTTTATCTGAAACACAATTTTTTCTCATTATTATATATAATGTGCACTGTCAAAATCCCTCCTCTTTTCCATTTGATTCATTTGAATGGGATGTACAGTATGTGGGAAAAGCTAGGAGTAAAAATGTAGTGTTAGTAAGCCCACAACAGTAAATCAGTCTGTATATGCAGTAAAGCGTGCTTGTTATACTCACTATGGAACCTAAGGGGTTAATCATCTGCATTGTGTAAAAGGGCTCTTTGATCCTGTCTTCTCTTATCCTCCCTTTTTTTCACTGACTGCAAAACAGGTCCAGATAAGACAGAGTTACTGGAGTCGGGCTGCACATGCTTAGTTTAATGTGTATTGCAAGAGAGTTTTTTTTTTTTTCTTGAGAGAGTATGTGTGATTAGCAAGGGGCCAATCAACACTGTCCAGACAGAGGATCAGGGGTCCTGAAGCCTGATAGGACAGTCATGGGAAAATGAAAACTCCCTCTGCAAGCTTTAACAGGCACTGATAGAAGTCACAAGACTAATATATATTGCTGATGAAAAAAGGTATTTAGCAGTTTATATTTATTCAAATGTTTGCATTTCCATGCTCTTTGCACTGTGGGAGACCAGATATAGTGATTGCAGGGCACTGGGTTTAGTAACACTTAATATAGTCCATAAATGGGTAAATTAATTGTGCAATGTTATGGTTCAAAAGAAAATCTATTTAGCAGACCAAACTACCAAAAAGTACAGACCAAAATAACTAACCCACACATTCTTATACTAGAGATTTAAAAAATATACTATATGGCCAAAAATATATGGGCACACCTCTAAGTTAATGGAGTTAATATACTAAAGGCAAATAGGCCATTTACTTTGCAAGGGAATTTTCATGTAAGCTTGGTAATTGTGGTGAAATTGTACTTTACAAAGGATACCCAATCATATCCAAGGAATATTAAAATAAAATAAAAATGTTGCCTGCATATGAACAGATGATGGAAGTCAGCAATGCTTCACCTTATTCACGTAGGGGAAATAGTACCCTTGCAAATAGCAACTTCTTTTGCAAAGTAAAAGCCTATTGTTGGGGAGGGTCGTTGGCTGTTGTAAAAACACTGCACCCCTGAGAGCTAAGCCAGGTCCATAAAGGCATGTTTTTGATGAGTTTGTTATGAACGAACTTGAATGACTTGCATAGAGACCTGACCTCAACCCTAGTAAACACCCTTGAGATGAATTGTAATGCAGGTGTGAGCCCCGTCCTCTTATCCAACATCAGTACCCGACCTTAAAAATACTTTGTGCTGAATGGGTCCTAATTCTCACGCTCCAAATTCTGTAGGCTTTCTTTACAATCTAACTATCCAATTTCTGTACAATCCACATTAGGTCTAACAAAACAATATAACATGAGGCGGTATTAAACTATCCATTCAATTTCTATCCAGTTAGGTAGGCTCTTGCACTACATACATGTTGCTAGATCTAAGAAGATTGTACAATCAGATTGTAATCTGTCATTTTATTAAAACCTTCATAGCCACAAAGACTTGTCTTGGCACAGTAAACAGAACAGTATTTGTCAACTAATTTTTACTGACCCACTAACTGTAGACTATTTTATATACTATATACAGTGTCATATAAGGCTTTTTCACACAGACTTTTATATAAAAAAGTTGATAACAGCAAAGATGTTAAGTGTGCAATTGAGTAGTTTATGGATTAACACACTTATATGTACAAGGTTGGGACATTAGATTTGTGAGTTGCTTCAAGATACACAGCCAAAATGGGACTAAAATGCTGCATAGTTTGCTAGAACTATATGAGTACTGGTGCAGCCTGATGAAGCTAGAGAACTGAAGCCAGAAAAGTGGGCAATCATCATGAAACTGTCAGTCACCGTCTCTCTACTCTGATCCTCCAGTGCTCACTGGAGCTTTAGGATGTGGAGGGGGCAGGAATGGCTGGCTCAGGCTGTCACTGAGAGGCTGAGCCAGCTGCCAATCAGGCATCTAGGTGGAACCCCAACATTATTGTCAGGATCCCTGCAGAGCCTGGACCAGCTCTTTGATATCAAATGACAGCAGGCTTTAGCCTGCTGTCAGCTGAATCTGGGTCAAAAGAGTGCTGAAGTGCACTCCTTTGACCCAGAAGAGAAGTATGGGCAACTTATTTTTTAAGGAATATTACTTTATAAAGTGCTATATATATTGATACTTAGATATCCACAGCAAATACTGCTAGAGAGGAAGGCTGATTACCGTAAAAATATAATGTAACAGCTGCTTTGCTATACATTGGCATGTTATTAGTAGCTAAAGGCATATATTTTAAAAACTGCTATTACCTTTATTACCTGAGCATCGATCATATGGCCTGTAATTACATGTAAATTATCAGCATAAATAATCCTATACATCAGTAGTATGTGCTTTGTAAAGTCCGATTTTTAACAAGTATTTTAGATGAAACTGTTGCATACAATTTAGAATTACATAAAAGTGGCATCAAAAAAGCACATTCATCGCCTCTTTCCAAAAAAACTATATAGCATCACAAAGGCTAAACTAGTAAGCCTATGAGTAAGAAGTCCAAAGAGTAGTAAACTCTTCAGCAAGCTTCACCCCCATATTTCAAGTGTGAGGTTGTCTGCTGGATCACTTGTAAGTTATATCTTGATAGCTTTAATGCTATCCATATATTTTTAATCTCTCTCTAATTTAATTTTTTGGTCAGAAAGCTCTAATTTCCATACAGTATACTGTGTATCTCTTTAAGAGTTTGCATCTTATCTGGGTATATTCCTCCTTTTATTGATGTCCTTGTCCTAATGACTAGGGTTAAATATGTATCCCGAAATTTCAAGCTGTTTTCTACTTGTTTTTTATTTTCATGGCCTTTTTTTCTGTTTTGGTTTCTTTGCCCAAAGTATTCAAGGCTTAGGCCTTTTTACCTATACTGCTGCTAGTCTACATATTTATTCTGTTTATTTAGTATAGTTCCACCTGCATCTCTCTCATGGTGGATGATGGCTTGTCTTCCACTTGTTGGTAGAGGTGCTTTGCTTCCTTCTTCCTTCCTTACCAAGTTCTTTTTAGAATTTCGTAGCCTTGTTTTGGAACACTAGGTTGATTGTACATGTCTCCTCTTAACGTAGCCCTTCTTAATATTGGTGGTGTATTATTCAACAAAGTAAAAGATGTTTCCCAGCACACTTACCACCAGCTATACAGCAAAAAGAACAAATTACACTCTGTAACAATTTACTTAAAAACAGAGGGCCAGATTCATAGAGCGATTACGCCTGTCTAACTGGTGTTAGACAGGAGTAATTTCAAATTTTGCGCGCCGTATCACTAGTTTGAATCCTCAAACCATGATACGGCGGCTTCGGGCTTCGATCCGAGAGGCTTACGTCTTCGTAAGCCTTCGGATCTACGCTGCGATCTATTTGCGGCCGCTGGGAGGAGTTTGCGTCGTTTTGATGCGTCGGGATATGCAAATGTTTTTTTACGGCGATGCACGAAGATACGAGTGGTCTTCGCAATCGCTTTCGTCTATTTTTTTATACGTAATGTTAGAGGAGCTTTTTGCTGGTCTAACGGTACGTAGCCCATGTTAAGTATGGCCGTCGTTCCCGCGTCGAATTACATTTTTTTTTACGTAACTCGTACGGGACTGTGGATGTCCGTAAACGACGCTACATAACCAACGAATGACGTAACGACGTGTTTTCGCGCAATGCACGGCGGGAAATTTGGGAACGGAGCATGCGCAGTTCGATCGCCGCGGGAACGTGCCTATTTTAAATGCTTCACGCCCCTTACTCGCGCGGATGGATTGCGACGGGAGAAATACACTACGCCGCCGTCGTTTACTGGACAAAATCTACCTGGATTCCACGTAGAGCCAGGTAAAATACGGCGGCGTAGTGTATTTCTGTTACTCTACGAGAATCTATTTCTATGTGAATCTGCCCCAGAGGTTTTAAATGCAAATATATGTGAAAGCTGCACTGCGTCGGAGCCTCTCTGTATAATGTGGTATTAACGTGGTCTTAACACTAGTCTATACAGAAATTGATAAATTATAGGCAGGTACAGTGCCTTGAAAAAGTAGTCATACCCCTTGACATTTTCTACGTTTTATCATGTTACAACCAAAAGTAAATGTATTTTATTGGGAATTTATGTGATGGACCAACACAAAGTGGCACATAATTATGAAGTGGAAGGAAAATGATAAATGGTTCTCAATTTTTTTTTTTACAACTAAATATCTGAAAAGTGTGGCATGCATTGGTATTCTGAGTCAATACTTTGTAGAAGCACCTTTTGCTGCAGGTCTTTTTGGGGATGTCTCTACCAGATTTGCACATCTAGAGAGTTACATATTTTGCCATTCTTCTTTTCAAAATAGCTCAAGCTCTGTCAAAATGGATGGGGGGGGGGTCTGTGAACAGCAATTTTTGAGTCATGCCAGAGAGTGTCAATTGGGTTTAGGTCTGGACTTTGACTGGGCTATTCTAACACATGTATATGCTTTGATCTAAACCATTCCTTTATAGCTCTGGCTGTAAGTTTATGGTCGGTGTCCTGTTGGAAGGTGAACCTTCTCCCCAATCTCAAGTTTGCAAACTCTAACAGATTTTCTTCTGAGGCCACGTACACACGACTAAATAAATCCGATTAAATCGGTCTGACAGACCGATTTGATCAGATTTGTCTACTGGGATATATTGGTTTGATCGTGTACACATGATCAAACCAAAATCCCCGCCGGCAGACAGCGCGGTGACGTGGCGGTGACGTTGACGCCGCCAGGTCACCGCACCAGGAAGTAAAAAACTTCCACGCATACGTTGAATCCATTCAACGCATGTGCGGGCAGATATGTCCGCTGGTTAGTGTACTAACCAGCAGACATGTCGGACGGACAGGTTCCCAGCAGACAGATTTTAAAGCATGCTTTAAAATTTGTCTGCTGGAAAAACCTGTCTGTCCGCCCATACACACGATCGAATTTGTCTGCTGAAACGGTCCGTCGGACCGCTTCCAGCAGATAAATTCGATCGTGTGTACGCGGCCTGAGACTGCCCTGTATTTGGCTCCATCCATCTTCCCATCAACTCTGACCAGCTTCCCTGTTCCTGCTGAAAAAAATAATTCCCACAACATGATCCTGCCACCATGGTGTGTTCAGGGTGATGTGCAGTGTTTGTTTTCCGCCACACATGGCATTTTGCTTTTAGGCCAAAAAGCCAAATTTTGGTCTCATCTGACCAGAGCACCTTCTTCCACATGTTTGCTATGTTCCCCCACATGGCTTCTCACTAACTTAAATCAAGAATTCCTATGGTACTCTTTCAGCAATGGCTTTCTGTTTGCCACTCTCCCATAAAGGTTAAATCTGTGGAGTGCACACAAAAAAAATTCAATGGGTGGGAACACTTTTTCAAGGCACTGTAAGCTTGAAGGAAGCCTCCTTAAAGGTGCAGGGGCACACCAGAAGCCCAGCAGAGCACAATGACACTAAAGTGTCCCACACCATATGCAGAAAACTAATCAAAAATGGCAACCAACGTAATTCATTACTAACTTCTAAAACGGTGCACAAGGAATGAAAACAAAAATACAAAATGTAGTTTAGTGTAGTTCACACTTACCAGTTAGCCAGCAAAAAAAAATCAATCCTCCATTCAAGGTTCAGTGATATACTGTATGTTTTATCACCACCATTAAGATTTTTAGTGTAACGTAATCCTTAAGGTATTAAAACCCACCATAGATGTAAAAACTTGTATAGTACAGCATCCTTCAAATAAGGTTCTCAGGGAATGCAAACAGACTTTTTCAGATGAAAGTGAAATCTTAATATAGTTGACCTGACCTTTTAAGTCTGGGTGTTCTCTGTGATTGGTTTTTGAGAACTGGATCACAAATATAAGTTTATTCATCATATCAAATAGTTTTCTCTGGTCATCTTAGTACAAAAGAGTGAAATTGAGTCTTCATTTACCTTACATTTTCAATCTGGTTATAATAAACGCACGGATGATCTGTTGTCCATCCACTGCTGTCATGTGCATAATAGAGCTACGTCTATTTCAGGGTAGATCCGCTACGATGTGAGAGGGAACTGAGCCAAGAGGTAGTCTGACAGTCTCAAGACGAACCAAGGTCCAGGGGAGTACAGCAGTGAAGCTTTTCACAGTCTTGGCATTTCATATTTCTTCTGGCTTTTTCCTGGGTGAGTGGCATAATACATACTATCATGTTATAAATCAAAATAACCACATATGTTAATTTTATAGTGTAAGTAATGAATTTGGTTTAAGTTTTACTTTAAGTTTTTTTCTTTTAAGTCAATACGTTTTTAAAAAGTTTTATATCTTTTTTTTTTCATTTGTATATACAATATATATATATATATATATATATATATATATATATATATATATATATATATATATATATATATATATTTAGTACATTATTACAGATTCAAAGCATGTCTATAGTGGATCTGGAAATCATGAATAGAAAGTTGGGGTCATTATGGTTTGGCCATTCCACGTCTGATGCTCTTCCACCTTTCCACGTGTATACCTTCCCTATTTACCAATCCCCCTATCTAAACCTAGTACCCCACCCACATCTTTCCCATTTCTCTCCACCCTCTTTCCACTTTCTCAAAAAAAATAATATATATTCTTCTGCTTATTCATGATGTTGTTTTCCCTCCGCTTGCCTCTTACAAGGTGGCCATCTGGGCATTGTAGGCTACCCATAGTCTTGAGGAAAAGCTCTGTTTATTGCTGAATAATTTCAGGTTCAACTCTGTTAAGGTTGGTCAATAGTTCATGGAAAAACATTAACAGACATCACAGGTACAGGCAGAGGCAAGTTTTTAGTTTATATGATACATAGAATGTCTGTTAATTAGGGAAAATAATGTCTATATCAGAAGTGACTCAACAGGGAAAGAGTAGCAAAAATTTACTATATGCAATATCTGATGTAACTAGGGGGGAGATTTACAAAATCTGGAGAGTACAAAATCTGGTGCAGCTTTGAATAAAAACCAATCAGGTACAGGGTATTATTGTCAAAACTTAACCGAACTAGCAGAAGTTAGAAGCTGATAGGTTAACATGCACATTTACAGCAGATTCTGAGTGCTCCAGTTTTAGTAAATCAGTAATTTGAGGGAGGGCACAGAGAGCATTACATTTGGAGGAGCCTAATGACTGTAATTTGGGGGGCTGATGACTGTGATGTTGCGGGGGGGGGGGGGGCTGAGAAACTTAATGTGGAGGACAATGAGGCCAGTAATGTGAGAGAGGCTGAGAACTGTAATGTGAGGGCTAAAGACAGTAATGTGGGGTCCATTCGACCAGAACCACCGAACGTTCCCGCAAACTTTTAGAACCCCATTGAAGTCTATGGGTCTCGAACATTCAAATTCAAAAGTGCTAATTTTAAAGGCTAATATGCAAGTTATTGTCATAAAACGGGTTTGAGAACCTGGGTTTTGCCCCAGGGAACATGTATCAATGAAAAAAAAAAGTTTTAAAAACCTCCCCCCAGGTCATTACAAGCCCCTTTGACCCTATGTACTTTGAACAGCAGTATATAGGCGGTGCAAACAAGACAGGGACTGTAGGTTTGTTGTTAAGTAGAATCTGTTTGTAATTTTGAACTGGTACTTTTTTAAAGTGTAGCTCCAGCCAAAAAATCTATTTGTTAAGCTTTTTGGAAAACATAGAGCAGTGAGTGCGCAGTGAGGTAGGGTAGTACTGTAGTGACCTTGTACAAAATAGCCATGCTATTATCAGCTATCACTGCTGTGGTTTTTGATGCCCCTCGGCCTCCTGACTGTGTTTTGAAGGTTCAACTTCACATCTATGCGATGCATCAGAGTATGTGCCTTGCTGCAGGACAGCCTATTAATTTGAGAATGAACTGCCTGCCACCCTCAAAAGCACTAAAGTGCATTGGCCTTTTTTTAATTACATTTTTTAATGCCGCTGCACCAAAATGCATGATGCTTTTGTTAGCATGCATTTTTATTTTTGTGATATTTTTTATATTTACACACACAAAAATGCATGCTAACAAATCACCATGCGTTTTTTTGAGAATCGTGAGAGAATCGTGATCTTCATTCTAAGATTCTTCGTGGTTCTCATTTTTCCAAGAATCATGCAGCTCTACTGCCTTTAGGAATCAATATGGGAAACACCAGCAAATCTATTGATGTAGCTTTAGGTGCACACTGTACAGAGGACACAGACAGTACACCACGTGAAAATACTGCAGCTAGCACAATCACCTGCCTGCCAGTATATTATGAAGAGGGGATCTATCTAAACTCAATACAGTGTATAAATATATATACAACACCTGGGATGCATATATATCCTCTACACACTGTAACTCTAACTGACTAGCCTGCCTGCCTGCTTGCCTGCTCTATCTAACTCCAAAAAATGACACTCTCGCTCTCTCTGTCACTTTCTGTAAACCACCAACACACTACACAAGACCAACTACCAGGCAGCATTATATAGTGTGGGGTGTGTACTAAACCCCCTGAGCCATAATTGGCCAAAGCCACCCTTTGGCCAATTATGGCTCACCGTTTTTTGCACGCTGTGATTGGCCAAGCTTGCAATGCTGCTGTGAATTATGGGCCGAGACACGCCACTCGAATTTGGCATGAACGGCCCAAAATGTTTGTGATTCGACGAACGATCGAACATACGATGTTCGAGTCAAACGTGAGTTTGACTCGAATACGAAGCTCACTGCTACTGTTAGGGGTTGATGTCAAGGACGTGTGAAAGGAAGTAGAGGAGGGTGATGTAAAGGGGAGCTGAGAACACCCATTTAAGAAGGGATATTGATGTGAAAGGCAGTGGACTGCGTTGTGCAGTGGGGACTAAGGAAACTGATGTAAGAATGGGTTCAGATGCACAGGTAGGTAGGTCAGCCCATTCATTTTAACGGGCTGCACTACTTGCGAGAAACACAGAGAAAGAAAAACACCAAGCCGTATGGTGTTGCAGCAACATGTGGTTTGGCACACAATTAAAATGTGCCACAAGTGCCGATATGAGATTCAGACCTTTGCTGGAAGACATTTTTTACCGACCGGACCTTTGTGAATTTTAATTCAATACCCCTGATCTAGACTATTGTGCTTTCTGTCATCATACTCCCAAGTGTCTATCACAAATGAAAAAAAAAAAGGACAGGAGATATAAAAGAAGATTATACATTTTTATGCTTTAACTTGAGTTACTTCATCTTTAAAACATGCCTGTATTAACAAAGCTTAGATAAATGTGATTAAAAAATCACCACAGGCAAAGCAGCAAAATAGGAAATTAAAAATACTCTTCCTGTTACTACATGCAGAACACAATTTTCTTTTAAGCAAAAAGGTGTTAATGTTGTCAGTTTATTATGTCTTTCCCAATGCTAGGAGTATACAAAGAATATACTGTAAGATGGATATGTATGTGTGTATGGTTGGTTTTGTGTGTATATATTTATACGCATCAAAGCAAACTTGAAAACAAAGTGTTGCTCAGATGATAGTGCAGATACTCCCAGTGCCCCTAAAATCTGTGACATCTCTCAAACGATCATCACATATCTAATTTTGCACCTTAGACATGCTCCTTCTTGTTCTCCCTGATTTTATGTTGGGCAGTTACACATCATGCTTTCTGTCTAATAGGGAGCCAAGTACAATGGGTAGGTGCAGACTACAGTGTGACTAAAAGATTGCATCCTTGCCAAGTGTACTCATTATTTCTATACAGAGATGCTCACTAAACAAAGTGAGAAAATACAGTATGGGCCAGATTCAGGAAAGAGATAAGACAGCTTATCTCCAGATAAGCCGTCTTATCTCTGCGTCTGAGCCCTCCTATCTGCGACTGATTTATAGAATCAGTAACGCATAGATTTCCATTAGATCCAACTGTCATAAGTCTCTTACGCCGTCGAATCTTATTTTCATATTTTAGGCTGGACGCTAGGTGGCGTTCCCGTCTAAAATATGCAAATGAGCCTATACGCCGATTCCCGAACGTGCGCCCGGCCGGCGTATCTGTTTACGTCATTTACGTTAGGCTTATGCCTGTCCTAAAGTTATCCCTGCTATATGAGGCACAGGCAATGTTAAGTCTGGACGTCGGGACAGACGTCGTTTACGTCGTTTGCGTAAGTCGGTTCAGAATGGGGCTGGCCATACGTTACGTTCACGTCGCTTACATTGACAATTTGCGACGTGATTTAGAGCATGCGCACTTGAAAACTTTCATGGCCGGCGCATGCACAGTACGTTCGGCGCGGGATCACGCTTCATTTAAATAATAGACGCCCCCTACCCGCCCAAATATGAATTACGACGGGCCATTTACGCTACGCCGCCACAACTTTACAGGCAAGTGCTTTGTGAATAAAGCACTTGCCTGTAAAAGTTGCGGCGGCATAGTGTAAAAAGCATACGCTACGCCCGCACAAAGATAGGCGATTCTACAAAGTAGTTGTGATGATATGTACGGTTTTACTAACACATGTTAAAGTTAAACTATCTATGCCCACTTCCCATCACCTCCATTCAAAAAGGCCGGACTACAGCTTCCATGAATGGAGGGGCACACCTTTCAATCAATCGCCGGTCCTCCATTCATATATGACATTCTTGTCAAGTCTTGTGTTATGGAAAATTCTGACTTCAGAAGAAAGTACTGTATAATAATAAATAGAAGTGTAAACTAGAGTCAGAGTGAAGATTTCAAGGTGTACATTCAAATAGGTTTCATTTTTCTACTTTTCAATTACTGGAATCTTGGTGTGCTTTATGTCTTCCTGATCTGTGCGTTAAGTGCCGGTTCACACAGGGGCAACCCGACTTACAGCGTGACTTTGCAAGGCGATTTGGAGGCGACTTCAGCCTCACTTGGGGTAACTTACAATGTGACTTAAAGTTGCCTCCAGGACAGGCAAATTTGGCCAATCACAGAATAATCAGCTCTGTGGGAGGGAGGGGTTTGCCTGAGTAAACTATTTTCTTTTCCTGTAAAGTTGCTTCAGATAAGATGGAGATCTGACTGGAGGCAACTTCCATTGAAATCTATGGGTACAAGTTGCCTAGAAGTCGCCTTGAATTAGTACAGGAACCTTTTCTGAAGTCAGAGCAACTTCAGTAGTGTACATTAAGATGGCTCCTATTCACTTCAATTGAATTTCTTATGTCCAGCGACTTGGCGCAACTTGAGGTCTAATCCCGAATCGCTGTAGTGTGAACCGGCACTAAAGTGTTACTAAACGCACAACAGTAAAGTCAGTCTGTATATGCAGTAAAGCATACTTGTTATACTCACTGTGGAACCTAACTGGTAATCCTCTGCTTTGTTTAAAAGGGACTGTTTGATCCTGTCTGCACAGATCCTCCCCTTCTTACATTGTCCCCAAAACATGTCTGGATAAGACAGAGTTACATGCTCAGCACTGCCCGGACAGAGGGTCAGGGGTCCTGCATCCTGATGGACAGCCAGTGCAGTATGAAAACTTCTCCTACACGCTTTAACCAGGCACTGATAGAAGTCACAAGACTGCTATATACTGCTGATGATATATATTTTTTTTAATCAGTTTATATTTACAAAATGTATTGCATTTCCATGTTATGCGTACTGTGGGAGACCAGATATAGTGAATGCATGGTCCTGGGTTTAGTAACACTTTCATTTAGTGTCAAACATTGCTTCTGTGTAGGAGTTTCCTATAGTAAATACCAGTCACTGCTTTTCTCTCACCTTGTGCAGGGTGACTGGTCTTGTGTCTGCCCCTTCCTGTAGTCTTCTGCAGACAGCCTGTAGTGGGAGGGGCCTGCTTGATTCCAACTAATTTTGGCACACAAAGTGTTTTATATCTTTTGTGACTTTAATGAATCTTCTGCATTTAAAGGATAACCTCACGTTTTGGGCCATGTTGCACCCATATTTATGGTGTTAACATGGTATACATCAGTTGCATTGCAACAGTGTCTATAAACAACATTAGTTCCAGTGTTGTGCCTCCGCCCCTTTACTCTACTGTACCATTCACAAAGTACAGCAGAATAATGCTGTTTATTCTGTGTATTGTGAGTGGGGGAAAAAAAAAGGTAGAGGCCCAAAAATCGTTCATAGAGTGCAGGGAGTTGGAAATGAGGCTCCCTGCTCTACATATCAATATTGCTCAGTGAAGTTTACAGAGCTCCTAAAGTAAAAATGAATTAATAATAATAGTAAAATTAATGTTAATGGTACTATTAAGGAATAAAGATTAAAAACAAACACACACACACACACAATAGCGGCATGCGTAGCGATGTTTGATACGTAGGTAACCTCCAACATGTGTAGCTATGTACGCATGTACCACTATTGTTCATAGAATAGAAAGTGAGTATAATGAGGTAGGGGTGAAAATATGCAATAAAGTCTATCTAAACCCATAAACAAAAATACAATATACTGCATCTTATCAGTCCTTAGTTTGCATTTCTTGGGCTTCTTGGGTTTTCGATTAATTTCACCTGCTGACCCACTTCTTGTCATTGTACTGTGTCTTAATCGCTCGCTCTCCTGATATGGACAACAGACGTCTGCTACCCCTCTCCTCATTGCCTCAACAAAGTGGGTGATGTGCTCTGTAGTTCACAGGATGCTGGGTAGGATAGCATTGTTTGAGATTTCTATTCAGGGTAGAGGAACTTACACTTGGCTTCTGTCAGGATCAGCAAGTATTCTTTCTTTCAGGGAAATTACTTTTTTTGTTCTTGGGTTTAGATTTACTTTAGGTGAACCAGTTACTTTGTCTGCATGAAAAGGCATAGTACAAAGCCTTTGTTACCCTAATGCCCTGTACACACGATCGGTTCATCCAATGAAAACGGTCTGATGGATTTTTTCATCAGATATCCGATGAAGCTGACTTTCATCAGTCTTGCCTACACACCATCAGTTAAAAAATTGTGTCAGAACGCGGTGACGTAAAACACAACAACGTGCTGAGAAAAATGAAGTTCAATGCTTCCGAGCATGCGTCGACTTGATTCTAAGCATGCGTTGATTTTTAACCAATGGATTTCCCTACAGACAATCGTTTGCTGAAGACAAGCAGACTAAGGACATGGATTACTGGAACCATGTCCTGTGGTCTAAAGAGACCGAGAAAAACAGATTTTATTCAGATGGTGTCAAGCGTGTGTGGGGTAACCCGGTGAAGGCTACAAAGACAAGTGTGTTTTGGTTACAGTTAAGCATGGTGGTGGGAGTAAGTGCCGTGTGGCTGTGTGAAAAGCATCTACCTGTACCTGTTTGCCTGTTCTGTGGTGTCATTCATTTTACAGATTTTACAATAGAGATTCATCACTTCCTCAGTGTGCATCCATCCATTCCTTTTATCCATATTGCACGGCTGGTGAGCCAAGGCTAGCACCCCTGGGAGGAGTCCATTCCCCAGCCTACCTGGTTCCATCACTCAATGAAGCAGCATGTTCTTTTCCTATGGTGGTGGGAGTGTCCTGGTCTGGGGCTGCCTGAGTGCTGTCGGCACTGGGAAACTACAGTTCATTGAGGGATCCACGAACGCCAACATGTACTGTGACATACTGAAGTAAAGCATGATCCCCTCCCTTTGGAGACTGGGCCGACCCCAAACACACCTCCAAGACAACCACTGCCTTGATAAAGAAGCTGAGGGTAAAGGTGATGGACTGGCCAAGCATATCTTCAGACCTAAACCCTATTGAGCATCTGTGGGGCATCCTCAAACGAAAGGTGGAGGAACACAAGGTCTCTAACATCCACCAGCTCCGTGATGTCATCATGGAGGAGTGGAAGAGGACTCCAGTGGCAACCTGTGAAGCTCTGGTGAACTCCATGCCCAAGAGGGTTAAGGCAGTGCTGGAAAATAATGGTGGCCACACAAAATGTTGTCACTTTTGTTGCCAGCGGTTTAAATATTAATGGCTGTGTGTTGAGTTATTTTGCGGGAACAACAAATTTACACTGTTATACAAGCTGTACACGCACTACTTTACATTGTAGCAAAGTGTCATTTCTTCAGTGTTGTCACATGAAAAGATAGAATAAAATATTTACACAAATGCAAGGGGTGTACACACTTTTGTGAAATACTGTGTGTTTCATGTATGTATGTGTGTGTGTGTGTGTATGTGTGTATATATATATATATATATATATATATATATATATATATATATATATATATATAATATACAGATGAAACTCGAAAAATTTGAATATCATACAAAGCAAGATAGTTCAAGCTGTAATTTGTCATAATTATGATGATTATGGCTTACAGCTCATTAAAACCCCAAATCCACAATCTCAGAAAATTAGAATATTACATGCAATCAATAAAACAAGGATTGTACATAGAACAATATTGGACCTCTGAAAAGTATAAGCATGCATATGTACTCAGTACTTGGTTTGGGCCCCTTTTGCAGCAAATACTGCCTCGATGCCGCGTGGCATGGAAGCCATCAGCCTGTAGCACTGCTGAGGTGTTATGGAAGATTCTCTATGGGGTTCAGGTCAGGAGAGTTTGCTGGCCAATCAAGCACAGTAATCCCACAGTCATTGAACCAGGCTTTGGTGCTTTTGGCACTGTCGGCAGGCGCCAAGTCCTGCTGGAAAATTAAGTCAGCATCCCCATAGAGATTGTCTGCGGAAGAAAGCATAAAGTGCTCTAAAATCTCCTGGTAGATGGCTGCGTTGATCTTGGACTAATGAAGTACAGTGGACCAACACCAACAGATGACATGGCCAAATTAACACAGGCGGTGGAAACTTCACACTGGACTTCAAGCATCTTGCAGTGTGTGTGCCTCTCCATTTTTTCTCCATACTCCAGCTTCTTGGTTTCCAAATGAGATGCAAAATTTGCTCTCAGGCGCCGTACACACGGCCGAGGTTCTCGCTAAAAACCAGCGAGAACCTCGCTGGAATGCACATTCCAGCGAGGACCTCGGCCGTGTGTACGGTCTCGGCGAGCTTCCCGTCGGGAAGGCCGTCGAGCCGAAATAGAGAGCACGCTCTATATTTCCTCGACGGCCCGCCTGGAAGAATGGCTGGTTGCCATTCCCGATGGGCGGGTCGCCGAATTCGACGGCCGGGAGAGAACCTCGACGGGTGGAACGATGTGTTCTGCCCGTCGAGGTTCTCTGCCGTGTGTACGGCGCCCCATAAGAAAACACTTTTCCCTTCCACATAACTTTCTATTAATGTGCTTTGATACAGCACTTTGGGAACATCCAACTTCTTTTGCAATTATCTTTTGAGGCTTTTTCTCCTTATGAAGGGTGTTAGTGATGGTTTTCTGCACAACTGTCAGGTCAGCAGTCTTACCCATGATTGTGATTCCTACTGAACCAAACTGAGAGACCATTTAAATGCTCAGGAACCCTTTGCAGGTGTAATGGCTTAATTAGCTGTTTAGAGTGCGACACATTGAGCCTATAGTATTGCACCTTTTCACAATATTCTAATTTTCTGAGATTGTGGATTTGGGGTTTTCATGAGCTGTAAGCCATAATCCTCACAATTATGAAAAATCACGGCTTGAACTATCTTGCTTAGCATGTAATGAGTCCATTGCATGTATTCGTTTCACCTTTTAAGTTGCATTAGTGAAATAAATGAACTTTTGCACAATATTCTAAAATATATAGGGCCAGATTCTTGTACATTGTGCGGCGGCATAGCATAAGCCATTTACACTACGCCGCCGCAACTTAACAGAGCAAGTGCTGTATTCCCAAAGCACTTGCTCCGTAGTTTGTGGCGGCATAGTGTAAATGGCCCGGCGTAAGGCCGCATAATTCAAAGGGGGCAGCTTGTATTTAAATTAAGCGCGCCCCCGCGTCGATCGAACTGTGCATGCGCCTGCTGCAAAAATAACCCAGTGTGCATGCTCCAGCTCACGTCGGAAAACGTGAATGAAACCGACGTGAGCGTCGTTTACGTAAATCCCTATTCGCGAATGACTTAGTAAAACAACGTAACCAATGGAAAAAGACGATGCTGACCCGACACCATACTTAACATGGGATGAAGGAAAAAATCCTGGATCGCCGCACTCCTCGGAAAACGATGTCTTTATTTAAGCATAAGAAAACAAAATTTCAATAGAAAAAAAACAGCCAAAATGCATGCAGTCAAAAACGGTCAGTGGACAAGGAGAAAAGGGCTGACATGTTTCGCATCATGTGATGCTTACTCGGAGCTACGGAGCTACGAGGAGTGCGGCGATCCAGGATTTTTTCCTTCATCCCATGCTAATTGTGCACAGCCAGCACCCTCTTGGTTTGATTGGGACGGAAGCAATGGGGATCATTTGTTTTATGGAGCGGTACACTTCTCTTTACCATACTTAACATGGCAACGACGTAACTTCGTAAACCTACCCCTCATATAGCAGGGGTAGGTTTACGCTTACGGAAACTACGTAAACGACAACGGGTGGCGTAAAAACGTTCGGGAATCGTCGTATTAGGCTCATTTGCATAGGCAAATGAGAAATCAACGTAAAGGCCACCTAGCGGCCAGCGAAGTCATTACATCTACGATCCGGCGGTGTAAGTGTTTTTCACCTGTCGGATCTTCACTGTATCTATGCGTAAGTGATTCTATGAATCACACGCATAGATACCCAGTAAAAAAATACAGAGATACGACGGTGTTTCCTGCGATACACCGTCGTATCTCTTTTGAGAATCTGGCCCATAGAGTGTATATATAAATGCTGCATTTCTATTTTCAACTGAATGGGTTGTTTTACAAGGTGAGGGTTCCCATATACTTTAATTAATCTAGCAGAAGACGTAGACATTTAAATTGGTAGAATATTTGATGGCATAGTGTGACATAAGCTTAGTAGTGTCTTTTTTGCTGTTTTACCACACCTTTTCTGCATTGTTTGGCAAATTCCTTGCGTAGAAAGACTTTCCTATACATCTTTAGCTCCTTTTGAGCCTTCTTTTTTTCAGCACCTATGAAGTAATAATTTGATTTGACACCTAAGCCTTAAGCACAACCAATAAGTATTGTTGTTGACAACAGGACCTTAAAGACACCCTGTGATTATGTAAAACATCTAAAATTTAAATATGTGTAATTTGCTGTAACACATATAAAACTGTTATATCTTTGTTGCTATGGACAAAGTTTTTGTGATGTTTTATAAGGTCTAATTACACCACTAATTTATTATTGACTCACCCAGGCTTCGTAAGCAATATGTTCACAAAACACTCAGACCGCGTGACTTGGATTTAATTTGCTGCATACTCCGTCTTTACTAGCCAGAAAATACTACCTAAAAACCACAGTATAAGAAAACTAGATTAGTACCCAAAATATTTAAAGTGTAAGTGCAGTTGTATTTGTTTTTTTACAGCCATTGGCGTTGGCCAATTATGGCTCTCCGTTTTTTGGCCAAGCATGCAGGGTCATAGTGCATGTTTGGCCAATCATTGGCGCACAATGCCGCAGTGAATTATGGGCCGTTGCGCGTCACTCGAATTTGGCGCGAACGACCTGTTTTGTTTGAATTTCGCCGAACGTACGAACAGACAATGGTAAGAATCTGCAACAACGTTTAATAAAATCCTTGCAATGTACATGGATTACCCAGAGGGGATTTTTTTTTTTAGATGAAGAGTTAGAAATCCCACTGAATTTGCTTTATTTATTTGTCCTGGAAACCATTTTTGCTCAGACAGGCAGTTCACACTGTTTTGTGTGCATTGAATTGTACATGATAATGCGCACGTGTAAGTGTGCATAGGCCCATGTAATTTTCCTTTCGCACCAAAATGTCGCACATAGATGAACAAGCCACATAGGGGAAAAAATTGATTTGTACTTGAAAATAGTTTTTAATACAGCAAAGCTTATTTGTTTTATTGCATTAAAAGGAACAAGTGTTAATAGGACGATGGTAATGGAAAATGTTCTACTTTCCATCGGAACTGGAGGGGAACATTTATTTTAATGGCAATTGTTTTACTTCATGTTGTGTCTTTGCTACAGGTAGTGAGGGGAAATCGCCAAAATAGGACACAGACAAAAAAAATACATTTGGAGATTAAGCTGACTCTATATAAAAAAAGTTTCAGTTAGAAATATACTTTAATATATAGAGTATATATTCACATATCTTTACTTGTAAGTCTAGGGTGTAAACATTTTTTTTGTGACATCTTTTTTTTTTTTATATATATAGGTAATATTTTGAGTCTAATAAAAACAAAATTGTATTTATATCATGCTTTTTTTTTTTTCTTATGAAAAGGCTAACATTGTTTTATTGTTATAAATTAAATCAGATCTCATGTTTTCATAAGAAAAATTATAGTAATCTTGTAAATGAATTTTCCTGAATTTTAGAATTACATTTTTTTTTTTCAAATTGTCTAGTTTTAAAAGCACTGCTAAGTAAGCAAGTTTAATATAGCAAGCGTGTATGATTTTATCTAGAACACTATGCTTATTCTAGGTAGAGTTCCTGCATTAAAATGAACATTTTAGCAATGCTTAGAATAATAAAATCAACTTTTATATCCTTTTAAAAAACATTTTGATTTGCTGATAATTGTACTTTTGGTTCAAAATATCTGTGCTAAAACATGACTTTACTGAAAAATGGTCATTATTTTTTTTTTACCTAGACATTTAAGGAAAAGTAGGTAAAGGATGTAGAGGTTTGACAAAGTAGACAAAGTTGTACATTTAAATTGTAAGTTAAACCTAAAAAAAGAGAAAAAATATTAGGAAAATTGTAAAGGTTATCTCCCTCAAATTACAGTTTTCGGTCCTGTTGCAAAAGTCACTTTGCTTTTTTAAAAAATCCTTCAGTGGATAAGTCTTTAAATTATATCCATTGCTGCATTGGGCCCTGACATTTTGGAGAAACCCTTATGCCCTGTACACACGATCGGAATTTCCGATGGGTTAAAATCCGATGGAATTTTCTGTCGGAATTCCATTCAAGCTGTCTTGCATACACACTGTCAGACCAAATTCTGCCCGTCCAAAACGTGGTGACGTAAAACACTATGAGAAAAAGTTCAATGCTTCCGAGCATGCGTCGACTTGATTCTGACCATGCGTTTATTTCTCAATCGGAGTTCCACACAGACGATGTTCTATTTCTAAACTCTGTCGGGAAAATGTCTCATGGGGTCCAAACACGGTCGGAATATCCGATGAAAAAAATCCGTCTGACTTTGTGTGTACAAGGCATTAGCTTTCCAGAGCTAAATTCAGTGTTGTTTGTACTGTCTCACCTGCCCTCCAGCTACAGCGCACAATTGGAGCAAGGAATCTGAATAAAGGAAAACACAATGCCATTCTACACACAGTGAGCTTCCCGTGAGAGATGTGCAGTGTCCAACCCAGCCAGCACTGTGTCATTTATTTACTCTAAATGCTCTATAGTACAGTCTCGCCATATTTTGCATGAATTTTGGGATTTGTAGTTTTACTAAATGACACACTTTAAGAGTATTACGCTTATAAGGTAGCTAAAGATAATATTAGTATTTACTCATTAGATAACTTAGACCATTCCTATTTAATTATGTCACGCAGTTCTCACATTTTGCCGCAATTTACTAATCGATCACCTGCCTGTCATAAAATCATACCCAAATCCATATCTCAAGACTACACATGTGCATGACAAAAACATTTGTTTAGTTTTGTTTCATTTTGATTTGTTAATCTAACTATTTCATCTTTGTTAAATTCAGTTGATTGGTTCAATTCGTTTTTCGGAATTATTTTTCGGAATACGTATTCAGAATTTTCAAATTTCCTTCAAATTTATCAATTTCTTTTTTTTTATTTAAAACGATCAAATCGATAACATTTTTGAATCAGTCAAAATGAAAATGTTTTATATTGTTTTAGATTAGAATGCAGCAAAGTGGACAAACAAAAGAAAAATCTTCATCAAATGATTACAGTGACTCTTTAAATCACCTTTGGCATAACAAAAACACCATTATTTTGAAATGGTACTTTAATAACACACAGTCTTCGATTTCAGCAATATGTGTACTGAGAATTCGACTGGAGTTCAATGTAAAATTGTATTCGAATTTCAGTCTGAATTTCCAAAATTCAGACGAATTTTGGTACGTTTATCGGATCTTTCGGTAAAATTTGTTTATATTGTAATTCAGGTATTTGGACATATCCGAATCTCCGAATAACGAAAAATGTGTCCAAATATTAATTCGAAACAAAACAAACCGCATGTGTCTACTCAAGACTCACCCCTCTTATACATGGACAGTCTGGGTGCAGAAATATGAAAGAATGTATCAGCTACACTCCACTGCACTGTATCTATTAATTGTCAACTAAGTGACTGCATACAACAATATCTCCATTCGAGAACCAATCTGTCTTGATGTGTTTCATCACGTGTGTGGTGAAACACATCAAGGAAGGTGTGGTCCTTGAGGGGAGACTTGTTCTATGCAGTCACTTTGTTGACAATTTATAAATATAGTAAGAGGAGCTAAGAGTAAAGACCCACCTGCCATGGTCACAACTCAGGTCCAGGCCATATTGCCTGCCTAATGTTGCAGTTGCCCATTTGTTGCCCTCATATTGTGATACTTGCCCCCTTTTTTTTGTTCTGTTGCTAGAATTGCCAGTTGGTTGCCAATGTGCTGTAACAACTTTATGTTTCTGGTCAGATGTTGTTAGGATTGCAATTTTTTTGGTTTGTCTGCATATTGTCAAGTCAGAGCTGTTTATTTAGCCCCCATCAATCCCCAGCAAGCCTGCCACTATCAAACCATAGAACAGTTATCCCCTTGTTTTGCCACAATACACTATGTACGCTTCTACTAAACACAGCACTTTTCTGCAGCACATAAAATGCATCGCAATCATATCCTTGTTTTGGAGCATGTGCCTCCATTTGCCCCTGCCCCATGCCCAATATCAGAATCACTAACATTCAAAAGTTACCAGGTACAAATCTATCTCTAGCCAATGTTGTTTTTTTATTATTATTCATAGAGAAACTGATGAGAAATCCAACATGTTGCAATTGTCACTGCAACATGAGATGAAGGGAAATCTTCAACAAAAAGGGTGCCTGTTTCATTGGCAAAAAAAATATTAGGCTCATGTACATTACAGCTCCTAAACTTGAGTTTAGGAGCTTTTTTTTTTTTTTTTGACAAAGCTCCTAATTTCAACTCTGTAAAAGCCTATAGGGTTGGTTTACTAAAAGCAAATAGACTGTGCATTTTTCAAAGTGCAGTTGAACTCTGCAAGAGTAGTTGCTCCAGAGTTTAGTAAATGAGAAAAAAGCTCTGCTGACTTTCATCATCCAATCATGTGCAAGCAAAAATGCATTTTTTTTTTTATTTTCCTTGCATGTGATTGGGTACTTTTTGCAGAGTAAAGCTTTACCTAGCTCTATTTACTAAGCTCTGGAGCAACTGCACTTTGCAAAGAGCACAGTCATTTTGTCTTTAGCAAATCAACACCATATGTGTCCATGCACACATAGGCTTTTAGGATCATTTAGGGGCTGCTGCCGTTAGGGGAGGTTCAAGTTCCCTCTCCTGAATGTGGAAGAATCACATACAGGATAGGAACGTTTTGACTGCCAGGCTGCAAAATGCAACAAAATTTCAGGAAAAAATCACGGCGCGATTTTGCCACATTTTGTGTTTTCTCACGGCCAACGGTCAGTGAAGGCTATGTGTACATTAAAGCCCTGTACACATTCTTGGTTTTCCCGGCGGTAAAGAGTCTGCCATGAAAACCAAGGGGAAAGCCGAGAACTCGGCAGGAAAACTGCTTTGGCCGGGAATCCCAGCTGTGTGTATGCTCCATGGGCCTTGCAGTGTTTCCCCTAGAGTATTAGTTAATCTGGCAGCAAATAAGCCGCCGGGAATCCCAACGGGAAAAATAGGGAAGAACAGGTTCTCTATTTTCCTGTCATGATTCCAGGCTGTTTTCCCGACAGGAAAACTGCTAGGAAGCATACACACGTTCGGTTTTCCCAGCCAAAAGCTCTACTGGAAGTTTTCCTTGCAGGAAAACCGGTCGTGTGTACGGGGCTTAAGCTTTACGTGTTTTTAGCCTAACTCCTCCAGAACAGATGTTTTAATTCTTTTCTACTCTATACAAAGCTAAGCTTGAGATGGCTTCAATAATTTCTAAAGGGAATCTGTCAAATTAATTCTGTACCATGCAGTGACATGCTTGCCACAAAGCTGGCATTACTCCTAGTTTGCCAATGGCAGCACATAGACACAAATACATATCATGCTAACATGTTATGCGGTAATTTTTTATAGATGGATATATATAATGTGTGAATATATATATATATATATATATATATATATATATATATATATAAATGTTCTTAGTGCACATATTGGGCCAAATTCACCAAGGTTTTACAACGGCGTACTGTATCTCCACGTACGCCGTCGTAAGTCGAATGTGAGCCGTCGTATCTATGCGCCTGATTCTTAGAATCAGTTACAAATAGATTTGGCCAAGATACGAGCGGCGTAAGTCTCCTACGCCGTCGTATCTTGGGTGTATATTTACGCTGGCCGCAAGGGGTGCTTCTGTAGATTTACGTCTCGAATCTGTAAATTAGGCAGATACGCCGATTCACGAACATATTTGCACCCGCTACGCCGCTTACGTTAGACTTACGTCCGGCGTAATGTTACCCCTGCTATAGCAGGCGCAGGTAATGCAAAGTATGGACGTCGAAACAAGCGTATCTTTTTACGTCGTTTGCGTAAGTCGTACGGGAATGGGGCTGTGCGTAGGTTACGTTCACGTCACAGGCATTGAGCCGGCGTAACGTTGGGGAAAAATTTTACATGATACTGAGCATGCGCGCGCATGCGCCGTACGATCGGTGCTTCATTTACATGGGGTCATGGCTTATTTCCATAAAACACGCCTACCTCTTAGGCCTCGTACACACGAGCGGACAGATTTGTTCAAATCTGTCCGTCCGACAGATTTGAACAAATCTGTCTGCTGGGATTTTGGTTTGCTCGCGTGTACACACGAGCAAACCAAAATCCCCGCCAGCAGACGGCGCGCTGACGTTTCGTTTACGTGGCGGTGACGTTGACGCCGCCACGTCACCGCACCAGGAAGTAAAACACTTCCGCGCATGCGCCGAATCCATTCGGCGGCGGTGCGGCGGTGGTGCGGGACGACATGTCTGCTGGTAAGTGTACTAACCAGCAGACATGTCGGGTGGACACATTCCCACCCGATAGATTTCAAAGCATGCTTTGAAATCTGTCGGGTGGACAAATCTGTCCGCTAGCCCGTACACACGATCGGAGATGTCTGCTGAAAAGGTCCATCGGACCGTTTTCAGCGGACAAATTCGATCGTGTGTACGCGGCCTTACACATTTGAATTAGGCGGGTTTACGCCGGCCAATTTACGCTACGCCGCCGCAACCTACGGAGCAAGTGCTTTGTGAATAATGCACTTGCCTGTCAAAGTTGCGGAAGCGTAGCGTAAATAGGAAACACTACGCCCGCACAAAGATACGCGCTCCTATCTGAATCTGGCCCATTGTATACTCAATTAAAGTCTAACTCCCAATATCGTTTGAAAATGCCCCTTATTAATATTCCCAGCTGTGTATTCCCACCTGTACATAAATTAGGATTTTACATTTAAATGACTTTGTTGTCCTATTACTTAATTATTACTTAGTGTAAGTTGTCATTGGATACAACTAATAATTGCTAGACATTAACTGTGTGTTGCAAACTCTCCATGTGCCACTTTGATTTTTAGATATTTTTTGTCCTATTTTTTTCTATGGAGATTCTTTATTAAATTGGGTAGCGTAGCCCTAAAAACATTTTTATAACTATTTCTATATTTATGTTTTTATCATAGCTTTTAAATACAGATTCTCTTTTTAAGTCTATGCAAATTCTTGATTTTGAATCATTTGATGATTACATTTAAATGTACTAATGTCCATAGATAGCAAAACAGCAAAATGTAGAAATACATTTCTAGATCTAACTGTCCAATCTGCAGCGGTAAAGCTGATTTGAACCAGACACAACAGATGACACTATCATATAGAATTCATACATCTGTGCGAAGTCTTTGCACAACTGTTGCCATTGACCTCTAAATGCTTCGGCCATTTGGCTGAATGGCTGTGTCTCTTGGGTATGTTCAAATCTGGCAAGGTGCAAGCTCTCCTTGGAAAGAGATGTACTTCATAATTCTTGCCATAAAGAAAATAATAAAGATAAATAGACAGATAGTAAGTGTCAAAAAATGATTATGTATCAAAATTCCATAACAATTGTCAAAATATAAATAAAACATAATATTTGAATGAACTCTGTGCATTTGATTTATCCTTGTGAGTAACAATTCTTCCTTAAATGTTTGACCTAGGAATGTTAGATACAGAGTGGATATGATTTTTTTTTTGGGGGGGGGGGGGGGCTCAGGATTGTAATTTTTGACTCTACCAATTCCAGTGCAGAAATTAATGTGATAGTGTTGAATACTTTTTTTTCCAGTTAGGATGCTAATGGCAACATTTACCTACCGATCTGCTTTTTTTTATTTCACCAGGTGCCCAAATAATTGTCTCTGGCTTCCTTTCTAAGGATGGCCCCTTGACCTCAAGGGTCCTGCCAGAACCAATGTGCATAGTCACAATATAGCTGCCAACACTACATACACTGAAAACACACAAGACAGCCAATGGGAAAGAAAATTATGAAGTTTTTAAGCTGGCGCACATAAACAATGGCACTAGGAATTATAAGACATGTAGTCAGGAGAGTCACTCCCAAACTCCCAGACCGGAAGTTCAGGAAAGCCGCAAACAGAAAATCTAAAGGCTGTGCTATATAAAGGAATGAATGTTAAAGGCTGTGCTATATCAAAGAATAAATGTTAGCGTTTAGCGGCATTGTGCCAGACATACCATCATTAATTGGCAAGTGGTTAATAAGGCAGGAGGGATGTATCTGTAATAAAAAGGCTGAGCCAATAGTACCACTTTAAGTGCATGATTAAAGTTGTTTAGGTTCATGGGTTTGTTTAACCTCATCTAACCCCCCACTCCAGCTGTTAACTTATCTCAGTAATGCAGCCATGGCCGGCTCAGATGTTTTTAGCCCCTCTAACAGAAAGTGACTTGCCTGCACTGTGAGTCCTCAAAGATGTGTATAGGACTGAATAGTAATACCAGGGTTAAGTCACATCATTTTATTAGGAAGCATCCAGTGTTTGTCCCTTCCCTCCCCAACAGTCACCCAATTCAACCTCTAACTTACCAGGAGAAGACAAGGTCAGACTCTCTTATTGGTGGACCTTTCAATAGGCATGGCTGTATTGGTCCTTTTTTCCTGCACAAGAATCCATGTACTGAAGGGAGTCAGCTCCTACAAATACAAATTAGTTTAAAACAGTTCCATGATCCCCTGGTTTGAAGGATACCATTTTTACAACAGTGAAAAAGGGAGAGTATAGTCTCAATTATTCAATTTAGAAAAATAAATTTAAAATGTACCAGCATCCCGGAATGATTGGAAGAGGGGAGACCATATAGTTGGAGACAACAAAGCTGCTTGACACTATGGCCCAGATTCACAGAGCGATTATGCCTGCGCAACAGGAGATGCGCGTGCGTAAGTCTAAATGTGCGCGTGCGTTTCGTTGCGCGGCATCCCCAGAACGAGATACGCAAAAAATCCCGCATAATTTCGTTAGACTGGCGCATCCTTCCGCGCAAAAGTGCGCTAGACACACCATTGATTTGCTAGTCAAATATGCTAATGAGGGACTTACGGGGATCCACAAAACAACGTTGGGGCAGCGCAGGCGACGCAGTGTGCGCAACAGCAAAATGTCCTGTCTAAAATTAGAGCATATAAAAGCTGGTCTAAGAGAAAAAAAGTCTACTTGTCAGATAAAGCAACACTGTTAGTGAGGAGTTCAGCAGTCACACGTGTTGCACAACAATCTGTATGCCAACATGCCAGGGGCATCGTCGCGCATAGCTATACTACTGACTTTAGATGAACAAAGAAGGAGGAGGGCACGGAGGATGGCACTAAGGAGGGCACGGGAGATGTTTTTTTTTTTTATTATTTGCTTATATAAAATTTACAATTTAATCTAATCTAATACAATATTCTTATCTGATACAAGCCCCTCACTCTTCACTTGATATATCACACACGCATAGACATCTTTGGAATGAGTGATTCTGAGGTGTCTCGCATCTTCAGATTCACCCCTCATGCCATCATGGAATTACCACAACCTTGCAGGAGGACATCAGCAGCCCAACACATGGCACCACCCATGACACCCATGACAGCTACATATACAATCAGAGCCCCATCCCCACAGATTTCGAACAGAACATGTATGGGGACAGCTGGCTGGTTGGTGAGTGACATGGGAGTCAGGCATGACTATCCCCTCCCGTGATGCACACCTCACAAGTGGCACATGCATGACTAACATCCTCCTGTCTTTTCCCTTCAAGGTGACTCTGCATATGTACTGGTACCCCATCTCATGACCCCATCTCATGCCAGCTCACATTATGCATCTTTGCACGTTAAACACACACATTAATCATGGCACAATGAGAATGCATGCATGCACACCACTGTGGTCCCTAGCACATACACATCACATCCTCATCAAATTGGATTGGCACCAGTCCACCATGCTGGACTTGTGAGCAGCAACGCCACGCCAAGGCTCCAATTATGTCACTGTACATTCATACACCATTCACACGGACCTGGGGATCACTTCTCCCTGGTCCTGGGGAACCCTTCTCCACGGCCCCGGCTTCTCAGGGGAGACTCATGGGGAGGGGTAAAACCGGGGAAGGAGGAGCAGCCCCTGATCTCTGCCCACCTGGCGGCCTGCCCTCCAAGGCCACGGCTATTCTGTCCAGGGCAGCACCAAGTGTTGCCGTGTTGGCCTGGATAGCCAGGGTAAGGGCCCTCACATCCTGCCCAACGCCTGCTGATGTCGTCTGCAGTTCATTTAGGCAGGTTGTGAAAGCCCGGGAGTGGGAGTCCAGGTTCCCCAGTGTATCCTTGATGGAGGACAGGCTCTCCTCCATCCGCACCAATGTCTGGCTGACCTGTCCCAGATGGCGGGTCTGGAGGAACTGGTCCCTTCTCAGAGTGGCGGGCAGGAGATCGGCCAACCCCCTGGTGGTCTGGGATGACATCCTGCCTCCAGCTGATGCTTGTGGCCGGGGAGAAGGGGAGGCCCTTGTGAGGGGAGCCATGTTGGGGGAGGAGGGGGGGGGCTTCCCCTTAGGGAGGCCTGCCTGCTGCCAGCCAGAGGGGAAGAGTCCTCAAAACCCAAACGTCCAGTGCCTGACATGGACTCCTCCTCCTCATGATTCTCCTCCTCCTCATGATTCTCCTGCTCCTCTTGAACCTCCTCCGCGGACTCCGGCCTTGTTGGGGGGGCCTCATTAGGCTGCTGTCCTGGGGTTGGTGCGGTCAGGCCAGATGGCCCTGCACCCTCCTGCACATCTGTGGATGACACAAAACATTCACAGGTTGGAGGATCCACACACTTGCCACATATTCCCTTTCACCCCCTCCCCCACACATGCTACACACCTGATATTAAAAACAAAAAAAACTTACCTGGCACCACGGGCTCCGGACTTGAGTCAAAGCCGGGCAGGCCCGCAACTTCATGCCGATGAAAGGTCAGGGCCACTGCACGCTCCTCCGCTGTCAGGCTAATACGGCATGGTGGGCCCCCTCCTGTGCCCCTGGCATGGGCATGCATTCTGGCCAGCTTCTTTTTGACCAGACGCCGGAGGTCATTGATTTTTTTGTCAATCCCAGACCTGGTCCGTGTCTCCCCCTGCCCCGCTGAATTCACCTGCTCAGTGATCCTATCCAAAATCTCCCTCCTCCTGGCCGGGGTGGTGTTGGCACTCTGTGGGCCGTGGAGGTAACGCACATACTCGCTAATGGCCCGGGCAAGAATCTGTTTTTCCACAAGTGTAAAATTCAGCTTGCGTTTTCTCTCACTCATCCTTCCAAAAAAAAACAGTCCCAGTCAACAAAATTCACGCACACAAACAAGCACAACCAATCACAAAAAAACACACACACAGAGAGAAAACGACTCAGCAAGAAACAGTCACCAAAAAAACAAAACAAAAATACAGCAGGAAAAGAAACAAACACAAATATATCAATCAAACAAACAGTCTCTCAAACACTTATCAAAAACCACTTTCAAAAATCTACTAACAAACACTTGATCACACAGAACACTAATCTGACAACTACAAAACACACCGCAACGAACAACAGGACAAAAGCACTTTGTTAAATAGGAAGGGACAAAGGGATGTACTTTTGCAAAGGAAGTGCGTTTGTGTGTGTCTATTTATGCTGTCTGCGTAGTTTACAACGTTGCCCTAGTCCATTTCCAATTTCACTGATTGCGCCGCTCCCGAGTTGTGAGCATGCGCACACGGAGATGACATGGTCTCCTTCAAGCGCGCATGCGCGAGCCGGCCGGCCCTTCATTTGCATGGGGTCACGCCTCATTTCAATGTAACACGCCCACGTCCTTCCCAATTTGTATTACTCCTCCTTACGCCTCTGAAAAAACATTACGTATGCGCAATTTCCTGCGCAAAAGCTACGAGAATAGGGTGATAACGCGGCAAAATTGCGTAAGTCTAACGTAAAGGCGGTGCGCTACGCCGGTTCACTAATGCGCAGATGTACCTGAATCTGGGCCACTGTGTCTAAACTATATCGATCAGTTTTGGGTTTGGTTGGGATTTTGGTTTGGGATTTTTACAACAGGTTTAACTATTTTCTTTTAGTAGTACAAATGAGATTCCAGAACAAGGGTTGAATGCAGATGACAATTATCCAAAAATTGTGCAGGAAGGAAATATGAAAGGCTTGGTTTCACCTTAGAGCAGGTGGACAAGAAGCTCATGGGGAAAGCTTAGTCTGTACAAGTTTAGCTATATTCTGGGAGGGGTTATGTGAAATGACCTTCCCCGAATAGACTAGTGTACTAAACCCATAGGCTATTTGGACACTTGAGCTTTAGTGGAATTTCCTACAATTATAGCAGTGCTTCTGGTAAAAAGGTGATTTCTGTAAGGGTATAATCCTTGTTCTAAGAACATAAAATACAGCCAAAGGCAAAAGTTTTTATTTTATTTATTTTTTTCGTGTTGGATAGAGTGGAGAGAGATTAAAACACTGATCTGTTTGTTTGTTTTTTGCTGTCTGGGCCCATATTAGGGAGATTCACCCTCTCTATTTGTCCTGTTTACCAATATCATTGAAAGTGAAATTAAAGGAATCCCAAATGTTGGGTTGTCCCCAGAAAAGTAATAGGGGAAATCTTTCAATGGAGACGCTAGTTCTGGTGACCTGGGGGTCCCTAAGGAATTCCCCTCAATTTCAAGGATTTCCTCTCACTTTCTGTTTTGGCTACAGTAAGTGAAGGGAAATCTCCCCAGATGGCAAAAAATAAACTGTTACGCTATCCAAAATGAAAATAAAACGTTTTGCCTATAGTTCTATTTTAACTGGCTCATAAAATTATTTAAAGTGGAACCAAAACAGTTTTTTGGAAAAGAGCTGACAGGCAGACTTTCTTTATGACAGAATAGACTGTGCATGTCCCTTCTGTCATAGATGCTTTTACCTGCCTGTTAGCATCTTTTTTTTAAGTATACACTAAACCGAGAATACTCTGCTCAGTTCTGTGTTAAGGTGAAGTAATGCTGGCCGTACAAGGGTCGAATTTCGCCAGATCTTTCTTTTTTAAATCTTATCTAAGAATCTTCGGTTGGACTTCGCACCATTAGTGGGCTGCAGCAACAGCCAATTTTCGGGCGGGCCATCTAATTTTAATAATCCAACATGTTGGATATTTTTTCAAACAAACGATTTTCTAATCAATGATGGGAGAATCGTGCGAGAAATGTAATGAAAAAAGAAATGCGCATGTGCAAGAAAAAGAAAATTCCCAGAAAGAAAGAAGATTCTCAGACACGAAAATTATTTTCTGTAGGAACATAAGGTGAAATTGAAGGGTTGGCCGGTCGAATTTTAAAATCAATGATCACAAAATGCAAAAATTTTCTGATTTTCAAAAGAAAGATCTTTCGAAATTCGACCCGTGTATGGCCAGCACGAGGCAAGCCATAAACGGAGCAAATTTCTTTCCTGCAACTGTATCGCAAAAAATGGCCTATTCATGAAGGGGGTAAAACCTTCCAGAGCTCAAGTAGTTTCAACTTTTTTTCCCAGGTGCAGAAGTATACATGCCAACCAATGTTGTTTACAGTACTTTATTTCAGTCAAATTGTGTTAGTTTAATTAGTTTTTTTTTTTTTTTCTCGGGTGAATGTTTTCTTATGCATAGTAATGGAAGATTTTTTTCTATTGTGTGCTTTTACTGTACTCCAGAATGCAATTTGATTTGTATGGCCAATTTAAAGGTCAACTCCCAAACTTTTTTGTTATTATTTAATTTAAATATAGTATAGGAGGGTTAAAACCACTATTATGTTTCTGTTTATGTCTGGTTCCCTGTTGAGATTTCCCCTCAAAATCTGTCCCAGTATCCCTTGGCCTTGCATGTCAACATGTGACAGAGCATCACTGGAGCAGGAAATTAGTTAACCCCTCACTGTATTCAAATCTGGTTGGAGTTGAGCCTTTCTATTGCGCTGTTGCTTGTTTCCCAATCTTATCCACTGCTGGGGTTGTCAGTGCCTATCCCTGTTACTGATCTGTGCATAATCTGGTGCCATTGCGCTCTCTTGACCTGTGTATAATGCTGTTTATGACACTGTTCAGTAACCTGCCGTGACAGGCTGAAAAAAGCCGTCACCTGTTTTGGTTTGGGAAACCTCCCAGCCATTGCTCAATGACTTGTCTGACCAGTCAGACCACTGTTTCATTTAACAATTGCTTAAAACTCAATACAGAAAATCTGAGAATGCTGGGTCATTTAAATTCAGCTTGCTGTTAAAGTAATTGTATTCTTGCACCATAACTCAATTAACGAGCATTTAGTATCAACATCCAATGCCTTCAAAGGTTTTGACAGGAATACAGGAGTTGTAGGAAGTATAATTGGATTTAGCCTGGGACCTGTACTTTGTCTACGAGTAGAGAATATGTAGTGCAACCCTTAAAGGCATTTTAATTTAATTTAGTAATGCCTGCCCAATCCTTACCTTTTTCCCCTCATACAAAATTAGTCACCTTCACACACTTAAGCTAAAGCTACCTATATGCAGCCAGTGGATGCCAAGCTAGGTACATGATCTAAAGCAATGATATATGATAAATACTCTGTACTGTAGAAGGTTTAGGCAATGTTTCACTTTACCACTATTTATCAGGGGTGTTTGCAATAGCCGATGACAAGAAAGAGTGGAGAGGCACTAGTATAGTGGAGACACAACTTTTTGTCACTTGACTTTAAATGGTCCTAGCATCAGAGGATTTTTTTTTTTTACAAAGTAATTTATAGGTTTAATACTTAAACGCCTTTCACACTGAGGCGGTTTTTAGGCGTTTTAGTTCTAGAAATAGCGCCTATAAAGTGCCTGAAAACTGCCTGCCATTCATTACAATGGGTGCTTCACAACTGGATGGTGCTTTTGCGGGACATTTGGAAAATTTCTACAAACAGCATCTTTGGGGCGGTTTGGGAGCGCTGTATACAATTACTTATTTACAAAATTTACTGACAAAAGTAACTTTTTTTTTTTTTAATTTTCGGTCTTTTTAAAAAAAATTAACAGAGAATAAAAAACCCAGTGGTGATTAAATACCACCAACAGAAAGCTCTATTTGTGTAAAAAATATATAAAAATGTAATTTGGGTACAGCGTTGCATGACCGCACAATTGTTATTCATAGTGTAACAGTGCTGAAAATTGGCCTGGGCAGGAAGGGGGTGAAAGTGCCCAGTATTGAAGCGGTTAAAAAGAGAGTAAATCTATTTTTGTTGAGAAGAAAAAAATTCCCTCTAGGTGATATATATATATATATATATATATATATATATATATATATATATATATACACAGTGCATGGATTTTAGCTGTAAACTTTACAAGATTCCTATTTGTGTTGCTATGAACAAATAGCTGTTTGCTTTTTACCATGTATTTTAGATACTACTTTGAGAATGGGAAGGACTGGTTCATTATAACCAGCTGATGCATTCTCAGTGTTCTGATGAGAAAAGCTGCAGTGTCGGCATCCCTTTAGAAGTATTTAACCTTTGAGGATGATCTCATCAAAACTGAGATTCATATAGTAAAGGATGCTTAACATTTGACTACTATCTTAGTGCAGACTTCTCGGAAAATCACTTAGCCAATCACACAAACAAGAAATTACATATTTGGGGGCATACAGAATACCTCCAGGTTGTCATTTGTGCATTGCATTTTATAACAAATTATGGTGGCTGCAGATTGAAAAGGATAGGTAATTTTTAATTACATTGAATTGCAATATAGCTTGTGTATTAATTGCATATACTATATATTTTTGTTTGAATTGTTTTTTCACAAAGTGCAGTTACCATTTAACCACTTACTTACTGGGAACTTAAACCCCCCTCCTGCTCAGACCAATTTTCAGCTGCGCGGTCATACAACACTGTATCCAAATGAAATGTTTATCATTTTTTTCCCACAAATAGAGCTTTCTTTTGGTGGTATGTGATCATCTCTGCGTTTTTATTTTTTATTATTATATTTTATTTTTATTATTTTTATTATATATTTTTTTTATTATATTTTGAGGTGGCACTGATGGGTGGCACTCAAGGGAATTGATAGGTGGCACTGGTGGGCACTGAGAAGTGGCACTAATAGGTGGCATTGATAGGTGGCACTGATAGCTGGCAGTGATGGGCACTGATAGCTGGCAGTGATGGGCACTGATAGCTGGCAGTGATGGGCACTGATAGCTGGCAGTGATGGGCACTGATGAGTGGCAATAATGGGCAATGATCGGTTACACTGACAGGCAGCATTACTAGGTGGAACTGATTGGCGTCACAGGTGGGCATTGATAGGTGGCACTGCGGGCATTGATAGGTGGCACTGTGGGCACTGGCAGGCAATTTTTATGGGCACTGATGAGGCTAATGTGCCTCCTTCCTCTTCGGGACCGATGTCCCTTGTAAACAAGCCAGTGAAAAAAAAGATTACCGATCCTTTGTTTACATCACGTGATCAGCTGTCAGTGGCTGACAGCTAATCACATGGTTAAAAAAGTTTAATAGATTACTAATGTGATCTTTCTCTTGAACGGATACATGACAGAGTAAGTTAATACATATTTTGATTTATTTACTAGTTTGAGCAATCAGTGAAAGTTCCCCCCCTCCTTTTTTTTTTTTTGTGCTTATTCTCTGAATTTACTGCTGCACCACAGGTGACTTTTCTAGACATAAAGATGACCGCCTTTTTGTTATGTCACTTTGGGATAAAATGCTTAGACAAACACAAACTCACTCATTTTAAGTAATATGTTTCCATGGGCTCTGCCAGCATCCTGATTAAAGCTGATCTCCAGGCAAATATAAAAACAAACTACAAAAGACAAACTAATGCACTTCTGAATTAAAAAAAATCATCCTTTGAATGTATTATATTTTTTAATATGCAAGCAGTGCAAGTAATTGCATTTAACTTGGTATCAGTCTCTTGTCAATCATGTATAGCAGAGTTTAGACTTTTGGAGAATGAAGCAATGCCAAGAGCCAGTATATGCTACAGTGCAAGAGCTCATAAAAGTTGCTTCTCTTTTTACTGTTCAGTCACTGGGTCAGGGTAGTCCAGGGACTTTGAACCATATTTAACTGTATTGCAAAAAAACTTGGCCCCTGCCAGACAGCACTCTTCTGTGTGGCAGAGCTATGCTAATCTCTGAACTGGATTGACAAAAACACAAATGTGCAGGCTAAACAGCCCCCGTATACAGTATGTACGTACTTTAGTCTGTTTAGCAGTTTGTCCGCATATCTGCTTCAAGGAAAAAAATGTTCCTTATTATTATTATTATTATTATTATTATTTTTTTTTTTATGTATTTTTGTAAAAAGAAATATTGCTGTCCAGATAGGGAAGAAGTTATCTCACTTCCTCTCCCTGTTACAGAAGTATAAAAAAATGCGGGAGAGTTTGTCTCTAGACAGTAATAATACCCTGACAGAGGTCCTACCCCACTTCATTTTACTGAACAAAAGTGTTCTTTTATTCTAGTCTGCCTCCCATCTGGAGAGATTTCCCATCTTCTTGTCCCAAAAATGACAAGCAATCTATGCCTTGTCCAATATGTTCAAACTAAAAATATATTCTGGATTTGGGATTAAAGAAGGAGTACTGCCAAAGCTGTGGATCACTGGAATGCAGATAATTTTGCATTACTGTGACCCGTTTTGCGCAGACAGCAGGATGAAGCCCGCTGTTGGCTGACATCACAGAACTGCTGCAGATTCAGGAAAGATTGCGACCATATGGTCGGGATCCACTCACATGCCTGGACCGGCACCCCTCTGCGGTGTTTGATTGCTCACCTCTCAGCCTTAGGCCGCGTACACACGACCAAATACATCTGTTCAAATCGGTCTGGCAGACCGATTTGAACAGATTTGTCTGCTGGGGATGTATTGGTTTGATCGTGTACACACAATCAAACCAAAATCCCCGCCGGCAGACAGCGCGGTGACGTGGTGGTGACGTTGACGCCGCGATGTCACCGCACCAGGAAGTAAAACACTTTCGCGCATGCATCGAATCCATTCGACACATGTGCGAGCAGATATGTCTGCTGGTTAGCGTACTAACCAGCAGACATGTCGGACGGACGGATTCCCAGCAGCCAAATCTGTCTGTCCGCCTGTACACACGATCGAATCTGTCTGCTGAAACGGTCTGGCAGACCGTTTCCAGCAGACAGATTTGATCGTGTGTACGCGGCCTTAGAGCTGGCAGGGGACAGATGCAGCATCCACTTAGGTAAGTATGATTAAAAAAATAATAATTCCCATACTTTTTTTTTTTTACTCTGTGAGGAGTAACATCTGTATATAGCCACGGAGTACAGGGCAGTATTTACAGCTCATCTTCACTAAATGTTTATGCAAATTACTGGAGAAATTTGGAAATCAAAAAAAGAAGCAGCAAAATTCCAAATTTGATGGCGCTGATTATTTGCAGTATGTATTTAAGTGTAAATGTGATTTCTGTATTTTTTTAGTTTCCCGTACAATGATCCTTCATCTCCTGCAACTGATTAGTACGATTTTAAGGCCATCTATAGAGCATTTGTTGCTGAGTTTTAGAGAGATTTCCCTTCATTTTCCCTTCATTTTCTATTCTGGTGATACTAATATAAGATTCATTGTTTTGCAATAAATTTTTGCATGCTATCTTATCATTTTTCTTTACATCGTCCAACGCAGATAAAACACCAGTAAAGGTTTGAGCTGGGTAAAACTTAATTTAGTAAAGATAGGAAAAAAAAGAAAAGGAAGAACTAGAAAGAGAAATCAGCTGATTAGGGAGGTAGGAGGGAGGAGGTGAGAAAGAAGAAAGAGGAAAAAACAACTTAAGCCCGTTAGGTGTCAGGAGAGGGGACCAGTAACTCCTAAAGGGACCCTCGGTCCTACAGACCCAAATAGGATTGGTATTCGGTTGACTCAGTTGGATCAGTTCCTCCATCTTCTCCATCTTGATAATCCTTCGAATCCACTTGCATATCACTGGGTCAACTGCAGAGAGCCAATGGGAGGGGATACGCAATTTGGCTGCATTAACCATGAGCATCAATTAGGATTGGTATTCGGTTGACTCAGCTGGATCAGTTCCTCCATCTTCTCCATCTTGGACCCATCATGCACATGATGGGTCCAAAGTCCCGCCCTTTCCTATGCCAGTCTAAGTCCTGCACAGGGATCGATAAGAGGCAGTTTTAATTCATTAAGCAAGGATTCACGCAATTTGCTTATTTTTTTTTTTTTTTATAATTTTTCAATACATTCAACTATGCATACAACTGATATTTTTTTTAATTTTTTTTTTTTATATTAAATATATTTTAATGATATTGTTTGTGGGACTTTTGAGTGTCTGTACCATATTTTAATTATTTTACAGAATGTCACTCCATATTGGAAAAGTGACTATCACCAGGTGACGCATGAAGTTTAAACAAATCCTCCTTCTTAATTTGTACCAGTTTATCTGTGACCATGTCTTCTATATGTCCTCCTAAATGATACATTTTACACAGTATCTCAGCTCTGAAAAGCAGGGGACAGGGATCTAAAATCTCACAGTGCAGATCTCAGTGAGGAGAACTGTGAGTCCTGATTACTGGGAAGGGACACACACCACTGTTCATAGATACAGAAAAAGCATAGCTAATGCTGTCAGTCACAGGCTGTGTGCTGGAGCTCTCCTCCATCATAGCCAATTTTCTCTTGAAGTCAGGAAAAAGCTGTCAGAGGTAACTCATGCTGTTAACAGAGGAAGGAGGCAGCAGAGAAAAATCACACATAGAGACAAGTACACAGTATAGAAGGATGCTTTTTTTTGTATTTCATGTCTGAGATTTACAGTACAACCACTTTAAATATTCCCACAGCTGCGAAGTATATGTCTTTGGCTCCAGGTAAGTTTGCACTGAGAGAAGTAAAGGGTACAGTGAAAAAAACGAGTTGATATTTTAGACCAGGATGTCTTGCAACGTCCCATTTCAGCTTCCTTATACATAATTTTCCCTAAAAGGAATCCGTATTCTTTCTGTGATATAAGAAAAGGCATCAGTAGTTGCAACCATGACTGGCAGTATTATAGTATAGGGGCCAAGCCACCTCAAATAAACAAGTATGCTTACATTAGGTGCCAAATCTCATCAATCAATCAGTAATTCCCTCTTTTTTTAATGAAACGCTTGTTGTTTTTTTTCTATTCATTGCTGCATTTCAGTGTTGCCACTTCCTGTCTATATGCATGTACTACTGCAGTGGTCTTCAAACTGTGGCCCTGGGGCCGGATGCGGCCCTTTGCTTACCTTTATACGGCTCTTGGGGCACTATCCCATCCACTGACACCAACAAAAGGTATAATTCCTCCCACTGACACCAAAGAAAGAGCTCATATCCTCCCACTGACACCAACAATGGTTCACAATTCCTTCCACTGACACCAACGATGGGGCAGAATTCCTCCCACAGTTTTTTATACAACATTTTAGGAATCGGGTTTACATGGACTTTAAATATTATTTTAAGATGGTGCACTGCCTGGTTGGCTTCTCCCTGAATCTAGCAAAATAGTCCTATGACAATAATCACAATTGAGTGTATTTGTTTTATGCACTACTGAAGTGAGAAGTCCCTTGTAGTTCTCTTTCCTTCAAATATAAATCAATGTCACAGCAGCCTCACGAAGAGCAGCAAGAATAATGTGTACCAACATTGCCGACAAAATTCATTCAGCCACTAATCAGCGTTGTCAGGACTCTGGCTTTGTGCTCGTTCCAAGAGACAGATTATTTTGTAGCAGACTGTGAAGATATGTACTTATAAGGAGAGGTGGTATACATTACTGTGTTTGTCAAACATATTACTAACCCTTTGTTTCGTTCTGCGTCTCAACTTGTCTTGTTCTGCCGCAAATGCCTTTAAAAGAATTCCCTGGATGCAAATGATCTATTTTGTACTACGTTGTAGGGATGCAATATATTTTTAAATTCCCCTTCTTGCCTTTTTGTAATTCTGTAAGAAGCAGAGGGCTATAGTCCAGCCCAGTGTTTTTCAACTCCAGTCCTTAAGGCGCCCCAACAGGTCATGTTTTCAGAATTTCCCTCAGATGAAACGGCTGTGGTAATTACTAAGGCAGTGAGATTGATCAAATCACCTGTGCAAAATAAAGGAAATCCTGAAAACTTGAGGACTGGAGTTGCGAAACACTGGTCCAGCCTGTCTGTGTATGGCTGTTGGCAGGAAGGGATGGGTCATATTTAAATTAGGGGGTGCACAAGTTTAGTCAGGCCTAGGGCAGCACAAAAACTAAATACACTACAGGTACAGATACGTCAAAATGATTTCTCTACTGGCTAACGGCTATTTGCTGTCTAGTGAATTTACTATTGCATTCAATATTTGTGTAGCTAAACAGGATACCTCTTGATTATTTAGATACATCTTGTGGCCTAAGGCCCCTTTCACATGTCCGCTCCGCTCGTCCGTTCATTACAAGTCCGTTTACGGACTTGTAATGAACCCCTATGGGAGTGGATCCGTTAGCGGATGACGCATCCGCTAACGTCCGCAAGATCTGCATCTGTTTTTTCGGACGGAAGAATGTCCTATTTTTCTTCCGTCCGGCCAAACGGATCGGATGCAAACGGACAGACGGTCCATTTCCATCCGATTCCCCATAGGGGAGAGCGGAGGAGAGACAGGGCGGTCCCTGCACAGTGTGCGGGGACCGCCCTGTCCGTCTGACAGCTCAGCGGGGATCCCCCGCTGAGCCGACGGACACACGGAGCGGACCAAAAAACGGTCCGCTCCGTGTGAAAAGACCCTAACACTTGATTTCTAAAAGAGCTCATGCAGCTGACTCTAATCCAATACAGAATTCACAATGATGCCAGAGATGAGAAAGGGGGTTGCTCTTTAGTATCATGTGGTTCAGAGTTCAGATTTAATTTGTTAGTCAAGGCAGTCCAAATCTAGACATGTGCACACTGAAATATTTTGTTTCAGAATTTCGTTTTTGTCTGAAAAATAAATTTATTTAGTTACTCCCGAATTTTTTTTTAATTTATTTTGTTTTTTGTTAAAAAAATGCATTCGTCCGAAAATCCAAATTAATTAAGGTCGAACCTGTCATTGAAGGCTTTTGGTGTCCGTCGAATGTTCTAAGAAGGTTCGACGGCATCTTTAAAAAAAAAAAAAGATTTGACGGAGCAACGAAACTGTACGATGCCGCAATCGTACATTTCCGGTTGAATGTTCTGCCTACAAGCTATAAAAGAATTCTAATGTTGTATGACTAATAATAATTATATTTATTAATTATTATTACTAGTCAACCAACATTAGAATTCTTCTATAGCCTATGGGCCGAGCATTTCACCATTTGTCTGCTTGCTGTGATCGTATGTTTTTAGCTACTTCGTCAAATCTTCATGTCTCTCTATGTTGAATCTTTCTCTCTTTATCGACTCTTCTTCACGTCTCTATAATGTTGAATCTTTTCTCTCAATGTCAAATCTTTTCTCTTTATGTAGAATAATATTGGACTAATAGAGTTAAGGTTAGGCACATTTGACCGCAACGAAAATGAAAATAAAGCATTTGTTTATGTTGGATCTTTCGGTTTTCATCTTCTGTGCTTCCGTTATCGTTTGTTAAAATGATAACGAAAATACCTGAAATTCGGACGAAAATGCATTCGGACGAAAACAAATTCACATGTCTATCCAAATCTAGTGCATCTAAAGCCTCATACACATGACCGGAATTCCATCAGACTTTACCGTGGATGTTGGTCCGAAGGGGCGTTGGCCATGAACTTGTTCTGCATACACACGGCAGAACTTTTTCAGCCAACATTCACCAAATCATGTGTTTTTTCAGCTCTTTACCGCCACCCTTTGGGCAACTTCTGCTATTGTTGTCTGATCTTTAGTATTGGTTCTGAGCATGTGTGTTTGTACTTTGGACTTTAGTGTACACACGATCGGATTGTCCTCCATTGGACATTTGTTGCCGGAGCATTCACAGCGAACATTTGTCCATTAAAAAAACGAAAATAATTGTCTGATGGACATACACACAGTCGGATTGTTCGATAAAACACGTCCCTCGGACCATTGTTGTCAAATAGTCCGATTGTGTGTATTGGCCTTAACAATGCTCTCTCTCCAGACTGACAATGCTGCTGTCCAATGGTGTATATTCACCTGGTGATCAGTGAATCTTATTTCAAACTCACTTCTGTCAAATATTTTTAAATAATTGCATAATAATTGCAAATAATTATATGCAGTAAGTGTAGTTCCCATTGCCTGATATATGGTAATTATGGACAGGGATGGGGGGATCTAAAAGCTTGTATCCATTGTTGCTGTTTTTGGTGGAAACTGTGCTCCTTGGGAACCTATGTGATAATTTTCCATGCAAATTATAAATACTACCTGAGCCAATATGTATGTTATGTAAATAAAAATAAAAAAAATACAACAGTTTTACATTCAATCTGTAACCTAACACTAATGTAGTAACATGCAAAATGCAGAATATTGCTGCACTTCTTCTTATCTTTATTAAAGCATTAAAATTACATCACAGGTATGACAGGAACATAAAAGGTAACACATTTTCATGCTAAAGACAGCACTCAAACCTCATATACACATACATTGCATGAAATGTATATATGCATAATACAAGTGAGCATGGTTTGGCAATTAAGCAATTGAGAAATTAATCAATACATCAATTATAAATACACTCCAACTACACTAATGAGAGCCTATGCTCATTGCCTTTTCATACTAACATGTCGTATAACACATAAATCTAAAAGCAAAAAAACACTAACAAAACCAGCCACATGAATCTCCTCCAACCTATCACCCACCAACACAGCCAGGAGAGTAATAGATCAATGTATGCCTTAATTTAGATCCCAGAGAATATTTTTTTTCATAACCTTGGTATATGACATTGCCCCTGGAAGATGTAATTCTCTTACGAAACGCATAGGGCGGAGAGGAGTGGCATGCTGACATCACCTTGTGGTACTGCTCGCTTACCCAGACAGATGTTTTTTTTTATCGTGCACTGGCCGGCACATCGGATTTAAGGCTTTTTAACTCGAGTTTGATTGTAAGTGTGATTTTACTTTTTTTTATAATAATAAATCATAAGGTTTTACACTATTGGAGCCTTCATGTCTTTTACATGCCACACTATTTGCTTACGGGTCTGAATATCTATGGAGTGATCTGATCAGCAGTGAAGCAGGCTTTAGACGCTTTTACTTTCAAAGAGTTTTTATTATCATAAAGAAATAACAAAAAATAAGAAACCGTACATAAGACATTCATTCCTGCAAACATCAGAAATAGAAAAGTCAGGATATAGGAGATATAGACTCTTGGTTGACTACTGGGTGAAACCCGTGATACAAGCAGGGGCAGTTCTAATTCAAAAATGGAAGGTAAACTTAAAGAATGCAAAACCAATTAAAATATAAATACAAAAACCAAAAGAAAATACAAAAGCCCCAGAGATCGACCAATAAGATTCAATGAAGGGAGATCTTCGACCATCCCCCAGATTAGCAATGCCTCAAAAGATATCTCAACACTGTCAATAAAGGCCCAAGAGAGTAGTATCACCGGGGAGTCCCCAGCCGCCAGCACCCCAATGGGAACTCACTGTGCAAGCGGGTGGGGACACCTCGGACAACCCCACACTGGGGAGGAAACAGAAATATATAGAACATATCTAAACGGAATAATGCAGGAATGAGAACCATAATAAGCAAAAGAACTAGAGGAAAGAGAAAAGAAAAAAGAAAAGAAGAGAAGAGAAAAAAAAAAATAAGGGAAAGGGGTAAAGAAGAGAAGGAAAAAAAAAAAAAAATAAGGGAAAGGGGTAAAGGAAAGGGACAGCTCAAAAAAAGGGGAAAGGAATAAGGAGAAAAGAGTGGGAAGATAGAAAGAGAGAGTGGTAGTAGGGGAACAAGGGGGGGATGCACCACGGGAAAAGATTATCCGAGCAGGCTGAAGGTGAACTTATCAAAAAATTGACCTAGGTTCCCGGAATGAGCGAGATACCCATAAACTGAGCCCAAGGATTCCAGATCAATTCAAAACCCGGTAATGAGTCATTCAGCATGGCGGCCACCTTTTCCTGGCACATGATCCAGGAAATCTTCCTGATCACTGCTTTAACAGATACTCTCGGTAGTTTCCAAGCTTTGGCCAAAGTAATCTTTGCACCCAGCAAAATAAAATGAATCAATCTGCGTGTCTGTTTGGAAGTTCCAGGAAGGTGAGCGTTCAACAAGAAGGACTCAGGATGCCCTACCATTTCGTAGCCGGTAACCTTCTTAATAGTTAAAAGAATCTTTCTCCAGAACGACCTGATTCTAGGGCACTCCCACCAGATATGCGCAAATGAGCCCAGCAACTGACAGCCCCTAAAACATAAAGGATCGGCTGAGGGGAAAATTCTAGCCAACTTAGAAGGAGTTAGGTACCATCTAGTTATGACCTTCAGACTGGCTTCTATAAGAGAGACGTTAATGATACCTTTAAAAGCTGAAGAAACAGCTGCTTGCCAGTTCTCCAGGTTCCATTTAAACTTAAAATCCTCCTCCCATGCAAGCATGAAGGAAGATTTAGCGGTTGGAGAGGAAAGTGACGCATAGACAATCGAAATGCCTCCCCTCCCCTCAATGGACTGGCTGCAAAATAATTCGAAGTCTGTGAATTTATAAGGGTGGGGCTTGGAGGAACATATGCTATGTAAATAATGATTAATTTGAAGAAAGCGGAATCTCTCAGAAGGTGGGAGTTCTAGTTTACTTATACAATAAGATAGGGAAACAGGGCCAGTAGGGGTGAAAAACTGACCCAGGCGATACAGTCCCTTATCAATCCACCATCGAAACGCCAATATATCTAGTCCAGGGGGAAAATTTGGGTTACGAAAGAGGTGAGACAGGGGTTTAACATCAGATGTGAGGTTGGGATTCAACTTCAACTTATCCCATAACGCATACGAGTGAGAAAGGGTAGGAGCTAGAATAGGAGGTCTCGACTTGGGGGCCATCCACGCGAGGAAATCCAGGGTGTGTAGAGGAACTGCCTGTCGTTCAATCTGTACCCAGTCAGGTTTATTCCAATTTGTAAAAGTTATGGAGAATTGGGCCAATCTCGAAGCCAGGTAATAATTATATAAGTGGGGCAGTCCTAGACCACCCTGTTTCCTGGAATGGAAGAGAGATTGTTGTTTAATCCTATAACCTGAACTTCCCCAGATAAATTTCAAAACTTTGCTCTGGAAGGAATTCAAGTGATCCTTCCTCAAAGGGATCGGGAGGGCTCGGAAAAGGTAGAGAAGCCTAGGAAGCAGGGTCATTTTTACGGCATTTATTCTTCCCAGCCATGACAAGTTAAGTCTAGACCAAGATTTCAGGTCCTGTTCCAATTTACGGTACATTGGGGGATAATTTCGGGAGTAAAGAGTTTCAAATTTGGGCGTGAGGAAAATGCCGAGGTATTTGATAGCAGAATCATTCCATTCGAACCGGAAGTCTCGTTTTAACAGGGAAACCGTTTCGGGGTCAAGTGAAACATTAAGCGCAAGAGATTTAGAGAAATTGACTAGCAGACCCGAGGCATCCCCAAAGATGTCAAGAATCTTATTTATGTTGGGAATGGAGATCAAGGGGGACGTAACAAATAAAATCAAGTCGTCGGCAAAAAGGCCACATTTGTGCATCTTGGGACCACATGAGACCCCCTTCACGTTTGGGTTTTCTCTAATCGCAATCGCAAGCGTTTCCATGGCTATAGCGAAGATGATAGGGGAGAGAGGGCAACCCTGCCTCGTGCCTCTTGCTATTTGAACTGGAGAGGAGTAATATCCCTGTATACGAATATGCGCTGTGGGGGAGGAATAAAGAGCCTTTAAAATACCCAAGAAACGACGACCAAAACCCCATCTATCTAGAAGTGTAAAGATATAAGGCCAGGAAACTGTGTCGAAAGCTTTTTGGATATCTAGCGCCAAGAGCATACCCTGCTGCTTCAGTCCTCCTGGCCAGTTAGATTGGAGAATCGACATAATGTCGATGACTCTTCTAGTCTGGTCAGGGCCCTGCCGACCTGGGATAAAACCCACCTGATCTTTATGGACGTATAGACTGATGAAGGAATTCAATCTATTAGCAAGGATCTTGGTGAGTATTTTAACGTCGTTGTTTATCAGTGAGATTGGTCTATAGTTCCCAACATCTTCCGGATTCTTATCAGGTTTGGGTATGACAGTTATAAATGCAGAGTTCAATTCCGCACCAAGGGGACTTCCAGAAACCTTTTCATTAAAAAACTTTGTCATAAAGGGGGCTAGAATCTCTGTGAATGATTTATAATACGACACTGAAAAGCCGTCCGGACCAGGTGCCGAACCTCTTTTCAGATTTTTAATAACTTCCAACGTTTCCGCCTCAGAGATTGGAACCTCCATAGCGGCTATGTGATCTGCTGAGAGTTTAGGGATAGGGAGGGTGTCTAGGAACTGAGAAATAGAACTCTCAGAAGCCTGACGACTAGATCCATATAATTTACCATAGAAATCCCTGAACACAGCAAGGATTTTAGAGGGATCAGAGGTTGTAAACTGTTGGTGGGTCCTAATCCTGGGAAGAGTATAAAGTTTCGCTCTGGGTGACAATTTGGTAGCAAGCATTCTTCCCAATTTGTCCTTTTGAGAATAAAATTTAGCACCACTCCATCTAAGCGCTTTTTCAGCCCGTGTAGTAAGGGCTAGATTAAGCTCCAGCCTTACAGTTTCTATTTGAGTCAATAGAGCGTTAGAGGGGCATGCCTTGTGTTGGGTTTTAAGGGAAGTGTATAACCTTTCGAGTCTATTAATGTCAACTTTCCGTTCCCTATTCATTTTAGAGGCTAATTGGATAAATTTTCCTCTAACGGTAGCTTTATGAGCTGCCCAAAGAACCTCAGCGGAGATATCCCCAGTGTTATTTAAAGTAAAATATTCAGAGAGAGCTTTATTAACTTCAGCAAGGACTACGGGGTCGGATAAGAGGGATTCATTGAGTCTCCATTGAGAAGGTTTAGGATTACGAGAGGGATTATAAATAACAGCTACAACCATGGAGTGATCAGAGAGGGATGAATCCAGGATCTTGGAACCTGAGACAGTAGGTAGATGAGAAGTAAACATTTGGATATGATCAATCCTGGCATAAGATTGATGTGGGAAAGAAAAATGAGTAAAGTCCCTAGATGTTGGATTTTGTTCCCGCCAGACATCAGCTAAGCCGTGTATATGAAGAAGACGGGCAAATTTCAAACTAGCTCTAGTGGGACGTTTTAAATTAGTCTTAGACTTATCAAGCTCCTGGTCTAACGCCAAATTGGAGTCGCCCCCAAAGATGGGGGTCCCTTCAATCAGGGGGCTTAAAGTAGAAAGCATAGAACGAAAGAACGGTAATTGGCCTTTATTCGGAGCGTAATATGAAATAAAAGAGAACATATGGTTATCAATCAGGCCTTTAACTAGTAGGAACCTACCATCCGGGTCTCTAAATTCAGCACGCCAGGAAAAATTAGAAGATTTGGAAAAAATTATCGCTACCCCTTTAGTTTTATCCTCTGCGTTCGCTAGATAAAATGTAGGGAAATTATGGTGAATGAAAGAAGGACTGTATCTCCTGGGAAAGTGGGTTTCCTGTATTAATATAACATCGCATTTAAGCGATTTATATTTGTCAAAGAGCTTTCTCCGTTTGATGGGGGAATTAAGGCCTTGAGTATTGTGAGAGGCTATTTTAAGGACCGGTATGGGTTTGTCAGCCATTGAGGGGAAGAAAAGAAACGCGAGAGATCCCTGCGACACTTACCTCAATCAAGACCGGACCCACAACAGCAAGCAGATGAGACGTCCAACTAAGAGTGAGATGCATACGGGGCTCCCAGAATATACCTGACAATAAACAAAAAAAAGAGATAAAGATGATAATGTTCCCGTGGTGCAAGGGAAAGAGGGGGTAGGAAGGAGAGAAGTTGGAGATGAGAGAAGAGAGAGAAATAGAATGAAAAGACAGAGGGATCACAGATAATCCCTCTGGGAGAGGCGGATCAGACTCCAGGAGGCACAGAGGTCCCCTAGAGCCAGATCCTATCAATAAGGTCTGCAAAAAAAACTGCAGACAACCCATCTCACGGGCTCTGAAGAAACCGAGAGATAGGTGGAGGCGCATGCAAGGTACTCAGCTCCCGGGCACCTAATAAAAACAGCAAGAATAAACATGATAAAAAAAAAAAAAAGGAAAAGCAAGAAAAAACAATGTTTTGGTATAATTAGAGAGAACTTATTGTCTGAAGCCTAAGGCCAACAGAGGGATAGATCAGTCCGTCATGGAGAGGAGTGTCATAACATCTCACCCATAGGGAGCACACCGAAAAAGGAACCAAAGTCTTATTCCCTTCTAGATCTTTCAGGTTTGAAGGACATCTTTCTGTTTCTTTGACTTCGTTTTGTTCCAAAGCGGGGTAAGCGGACTATTCGGAGAAGGGCGTTTAGCTGGGTTGAGCGGTTGGTTTGATGTGTCCATGGAAGCTTCCAGGGAGATTAACTTCAAAGAAAGGAGGATCTTCTCTCCCTCTTGAAGAGAGGAAAAAGAGTAGTACTTCCCAGCAAAAGAAAATTTGACGGCGAATGGAAAAGACCACCAATATTTTATGGCATTTTGAGACAGGACCAAAAGCAGAGGTTTCAGGGAACGGCGTCTCTGAATTGTGGATTGGGACAGATCGGTGAAAATTTGAACAGGATGACCCTGACACAGAATTTGATTCGATGCTCTGGCTTGTTTCATTATTTCTTCCTTGACCAGAAAAAAATGGGGCTTTACGATAACATCCCTAGGAGTGCCATCTTTTCTGGGGGGTCCCAGAGCCCTATGAACCCTATCAAGTTCCAAGCGATGTTGCGGGATATTCGGGATCAGAGATGATATCAGCTCATGGGTAGCTTGCATAACATCCATTACAGTCTCTGGGAGACCCCTGATCCTGAAATTGTCCCTTCTGGATCTGTCTTCGAGTTCATCAATCCTGATAAGAGCTGAGTCTAGTCTGTCCTGCAGTGCTTGTATATGGCCAAAGTTCTGGTTAGTGGCGGATACTGTGAGGTCAAGCTTGTGTTCTATTGATTCCATCCTTGAGCCCAAGTTCTGGAAATCAGCCTTAATGTCTGCAGTTATTTTAGCAGCCGTAGACGCCAGACCCCTGTCCAGAAGAGCTGACAATTTAAAGAATAGATCATCAGAAAAAGGTTCTGGGGATGACACATTGGGAAAGGGGCTCTCCTGTTGCATGTGTACTGACATGCCTGTTGAAATGTGGCCTGCATCACCAAAGGTCCGGCCCAGCAGGGATTCAGTGGATGTTGGTGAGGGAGTCATTAGAGAGGGAACCGCACTCTGGTGAGCTGGAGTAAAGGAGAGGGTTGCTGGAGCGATTACCTGTCTCGGCTCAGGGTGTCCCTCAACGTGTGCTGCGGAAGGCTGTGCTGCGGCGGCCATCTTGGATCCCCTGGATGGCTGGGCCTGATCGAATAGCGGCCCGAGATCCCGACGAACCGGGGCGTTCGTCATATAGGGGGATAGATCGGGTCGGTGGGAGTCTGGGGCACTCGAAGGTGGGCGTAAAGGATCCCTCTGAAGGCTGCAGTCGGTGCCGCGGGAGCAGTGTACGGTGGAGCTCCGGATCACGCGGCCATCTTGGATCCCTCGCGCATGCGCACTCGCTTTAGACGCTTTTAATACACGCTGTGTATTATATGCTCTCCCTGATCCTCTGTCACGGGGGATCATGGACCTCCGGTAAGCAGTGATTCTTTCCATTAGTGGTGGATTTCACATAATTTTTTTGTTCATCAGTGTTTGGAGAGTCTTCATCCATGGATGGACTTTAAGAATTTTGTACAGGTGGACAGATATTAACTTCTTTAATATATGGACTTCACTTCTGTTTGTATACATGTATTTAATCACTGTTTATGAATTTGTTTATGATTTTTTTTATATATAATTTAGCATTTAACTATTTATGATTGATTTGGTTATTTTTCACATTTATATGTGATTCGCCATTTGGTGCTTATTAAGAGATTAATTTGATTCATGTATGTTTCAAGGTAGCGTGAATCTATTTTTCCCCTGGTTTATGACAGCCGTCCTCCAGAAAATATCTTGACCCAATTCATACAAATGTGCTTACTCATAAGGCCTTATGTGTATGCCATTTCTATGCAATATGTTTCTAGGTCATTTTTGGAGAACTGTTGTCATATACCAATGTTTAGAATGAATTTCTCTAGACTCCTGATAATTTCTTATATCTATACGTGGTGTGCTGTGGCTTTGCTAGGCCCATGTTTTCAGCTGGTACTAGTGAGGAATTAAAGGGGTTGTAAAGTCAAAAATGTTTTTTCCTAAGTAGGTTCCTTTACCCTAGTGCAGTCCTCCTTCACTTCCTTCGATTTTGCTTTTAAATGTCCTTATTTCTTCTGAGAAATCCTCACTTCCTGTTCTTCTGTCTGTTACTCCACACAGTAATGTGAAGCTTTTTCCCTGGTGTGGAGTGTCGTGCACGGCCCCTCCCCTGGAATACAGGAGAGTCAGGACGCTCTCTAACACACAGCTCCTTTCTCTATCTGCAACGTAGAGAGCGTCCTGGCTCTCCTGTAGTCCAAGGGAGGGGGTGAGCACGACACTCCACACCAGGGAGAAAGCCTTGCATTACTGCGTGGAGTTACCGACAGAAGAACAGGAAGTGAGGATTTCTCAGAAGAAATAAGGACATTTAAAAGCAAAATCGAAGGATGAGGTAAGTGAAGGAGGACTGCACTAAGGTAAAGGAAGCTATTTAGGATTTTTTTTACCTTTACAACCCCTTTAAGTCTCTTCCCTATGTGGTAACAGTCATCTAACCAAGTAAACGGAGAAAGAGCCAAATCTAGATGGGAAGCTCTAACTACTTATTTCATCAGTGTACATTGAAAGGACATTTTTTTGATATGGACATAATTTAAAAAAAGTCCAGCTATTAAATTCAATAATATGGTTTATACATTTTAATCTTGAAGATGAAGTCTGAGGATTTTTACTTACATACCTATACAATGAGAAACATAAGTCAATGGAAATGATCTTCTGCATTGCATAACATTAAAAACAAAACTATTATTCAATACTGTGGGTTAAAGGTTAAATGCTTTTCTTATTAGATATGCCTTGCATGAAATGATAACACTGCATTTCCAGTAAAAATGAAAATGGGAAATAGTGATAAACACCATCACAAAAAATGTCAGTTGGTTGTGTAAGATGTGAAGATCTACCTTTTTTTTTTTTTTAATAAAATTAAACCTTGTGTGCCCTCCAAATGATATCAGTGCAGCATACCAGGCATACATTCTGGTATCATAATGTAAACTGTAGAGAAGATTTTGCTATTTTAAGAGGATGGACCTTTTTTTTAATGAATGTGATAAACTTTTTGCCTATGAATTGCTATAGAAACTTTAAGATTTATTCTCTAGTCTACTTAATGGACGTTTGCTGCCTAGTGAGCTCACTGCATTCAAGGGGTTAATTGTTTGTGTAGCTAAACAGGATACCTCTTGGTTATTTAGACACATCTCGTGGCCGAACACTTGATTGCTGAAGGAGCTAATGCAGCTGACTCTAATCCAATAGAGAATTCTCAAGTGGTGCCAGAGATGAGAAAGGGGATTGCTCTTTAGTACGTTGTTGTTCAGCTTTAATTTGTTAGCCAAGGCTTCTAAATCTGCTAGTGCTTTTAACACTATCCTCTCTAGATTGACCATGCTGATGTCCAAATGTGTCTCCATTGCTCTTCCATCCAGAGGTTCACCAGGTTTCCAGCTTGTGCTAATAAGAAAGGACAGCACGGCAATCATCCATACTGATGTGTAACGCCTGAGCTGGTAGCAGGACATTGACATCGCGATTTGGAGCTTTGGAGTGGGTGAGAACTAGTATCAAGGTTAGCCGTGACTGCAGTGCACCGCTGTACCAATATTTGCAAGTTTTGCTGTGGTTTTCACGGATTGCTGGTTTGAATTATTTCAAATGTGGGTGCAAAGATTGAAGCTGGTGTGTGATTTTCATAAACTGGTTGAAACAATATCATGCTTGGAGCACTCATTTCATTTCACATGTGGAGAGATCCTGTGTAAAGCACGGTTGAATATTGGATGATCGTTTTTAACCCATTGTGAGGTTTGAAAGGCATCTGAGCCAAACACAAAAGTGGGAGGCATTGCAAGTTGGTGAATGTGATTTCAAAGGGCGAGGAGTCACTTGCAGTGTGGGCATACACTGTGTGAGCTGATTGGAGGCACACATCCCACTCCACATAACCAGAGGAATGAAAAAACTTACAGCTGTGCTGTGAATTGACCAGCTCTAAAGCTGGATACACACTGTACAGTTTTCTTTAGAAGTTTTCCTTTAGATTTACCAAAAACAAATAATATGAAGTCAAACCTAAACACTTTCAATTTGTACGCAATCAGGTAGGCCCTTGCACTACCTATTAGAAGGAAAGTCTAAAGGAAATCTAACAACAACTGTTGTATAGTGTGTATCAAGCTTTAGTTACCTCCCCGACACAAATTTACAGCTGCTTTTATCTCCTGTGTCAGAGAACTTGTTAGAAGTTATCATGCTGATAACAGAGGAACAGAGCTGCAGAAAGGCATGGGACCTAGGGCTTTGGAGAGAGATAAGTAAACACTAAAGATATATGTTCCCAGGTCATATATTTTTTTTTATAAAGTGTATTTTGTGCGTGAACTCAAGGAGAAAGAGGAGCCGGACTGCAGGAGTTAGGAGTAGGCAGACCCTCCCCCCAGAGGCAATCTGCCATCCTTCTCCATGCCCCCTGGTGGCAATGGCGGGTGTAAGGGGGGGCCTCCCACTCACCCCCCCCACCTGCTCCACTTGGGAGCCCAACTGGGGCCCAACGGGGCAGAGGGACTCCCCCTATGACGGAGTGAGGGGGTCTAGCCCACCCAGCCAGCCCTGTAGGTCCTTCACCTCTTTTTTTTTTAGGAGACCGCATGGCCAAAGTGTGTGCGTGTTAAACCAATTTCGTGTGCGTGCAAGTGTGGTGGTTTTTGTGGGGGGTGGGCGTACTAAACACAGGCGTACCTTGCATAGCACACCCACCGGGAGCCGGGCTGAGACCACCAAACTCAATTAACATGTAGCCGAGGCCGGGATCCGAACCCTTGGCTGCAGAGGTGAATGCTTGAGCCACCACAGCTCCCCCAGGTCATATTTAATGAATGGGGTTTACATTCACTTTAAATACTGTATTTTACTGTATTTTAAAATGTAGTGGGTGTACATCAGTGTATATTGAAATGTAGTGGGATGCACATCAGTGTACATTGAAAATATTTTTTTTCCCACAAAAAAGTTTTATTAGAGAAAACATAAAATAACAATGCACATTGAAAACAATTAGTTTGGTATGGACATAATTTAAAGAGTCTTTCTAAGTTTATACATTTTAGTCTTGAATATGGAGTCTGAGGATTTGTACTTATATAATTAGAAACATAAGTCAATGGAAAATATTTTTTGCATTGCATAACATTCAAAACAAAATATTAATCAATCCCGTAGGTTAAAGGTTAAATGCTTTTGATTTAGATAACGTAATAATAAAGTTGCATTTTCACGAAATCCCTAAAAATGAAACTAGTGATTAGTTATAAACAAACTTTGAAAATGTCTGTAAGATGTGCAGAGATAATCTTTTATTTTTTATTTTCTTTAAATAAATAAAAATCTTGTGGGTCTATGATCCCCATGGTCCGAAGGAGGCACTAGGATAGGGTTGGTCCCCCCATTGTCTCCTTCCTTCCCCTGTCTTTTACCCAACCAACCTCTGCCCCCCCCCCCAGCTTCCCCTCCATCCTTCCCATTATCTCTACCTACCTTAACTGTATTTGTTCCCTAACACCCCTATTAATAAACACTGACACGGACCCTCCTGAGAGATCAAAAGGATGGTCTACTAATATCAATTCTTCTGCTTTACATATTTTGTGTGTTTTATGAAAGCATGACCTTGATGACACTGGTATTTACTATTTTTGATGGAATGTAAATATTTCTAGGAGACGTTTTTTTTTTTTCCCTTCTGTGACATTTATATTAAGCTCTTAAAACATATATATGCCTTGGTCTGCCACTATTCCTTATTCCCTACTCATTAGACCTCAGTTTTGATGCTAGCCTCATAGGGTACTGTGCTTTGCAGTTAAAAATATAAACTATTTTACTCCTGTCTATATGGACTTCTGTCAGGCTATACTGTATGACCAAAATCGCATATATAGGTTTCTCTCCCTATTGTATTAAGCCTCGTACACACAACCGGTTTTCCCGTTGGGAAAACTGCCATGAGAGCTTTTGGCCAGGAAAACCAGGCGTGTGTATGCTCTATCGCAGTTTTTTCAACAGGAAAACTGCCGGAAAGAAAAAAAGAGAACCAGCTCTCTTTTTTCCTGGCAGTTTTTAAATCGGCAGTTTTCCTGTGGCAAACACTGTGATGGAGCATACATACCGCCGGGATTCCAGACCAAAGCTCTCATGGCAGATTTCCTGTCTGGAGACCCGGTCGTGTGTAGGGGGAAAAAGTTACCAAGCAGGTTTTCGGTTTCCCCCTTGGCTTTCCCAGCGGTCTTTTTACCGCCTGGAATCCCATACATGTGCACGAGGCTTTACTGTTTTGGCCGTGAGGCCTGCATTTCCTGTATTAGCCTTCTTCTTCTTTTTATTGTACTGTTTTATAATAGAATAAAAATCTTGTATGCCCTCCAACAGATGCCAGAAAGGTAGAAGGCGGCAACAGAAGGCGGAAACTTTTTGCCTTCTGTAAAAGTAATCAGGCAGCTGTAGAGCTACTCAGATCACTTTTAACAGAAAGTCCATCACCTGCTCTAAAGAACGATGGCTGCAGCCATATTCTTGATATCACCTCTTCAGTCTGAGGCCGCGTACACACGATGAGACATGTCCGCTCAAACATGTCCGACGGACCGTTTGCAGCGGACATGTCTCATCGTCCCCTTGGGCTGAGGACGCGGTGACGTAGCGGTGACGTTGACACCGCCACGTCACCACACCAGGAAGTAAAATACTTCCACGCATGCGTCTAATCAATTCGACACATGCGCAGAGATTTCTGTCTGCTGGTTAGTGTACTTACCAGCGGACATATCCGACGGACATGTCTCCGGCGGACAAATTTCAAAGCATGCTTTGAAATTTGTCCGCTGGGAAAACATGTCCGCTAGCCCGTACACACGATCGGAGATGTCTGCTGAAACGGTCCATCGGGACCAGTTTCAGCAGATAAATTCAATCGTGTGTACACGGCCTGAGTGTGTGTGTATATATATATAAGATATATATTACACGTATGGTGAATGGGAATCGGTTAATAGATCAGAATCACAACATAAGGCAATATTAGCATTCCAGGGAGCAAAAAAAAAATATATTTTTTGCCAAAGAATGGCTATAGATACATTTATGCCACGTATACACCGTGGACCATTTTCATCAGACAAACCGATCGTGTGTGGGCCCCATCGTTTTTTTATCCATCGGTGAAAAAACTAGGAACTTGTTTTAAAATGATCTAATGGTTAAAAAAAACGATAGAAAAAAACTATTGGTTAAAAATCAACGCATGTGTAGAATCAAGTCGAACTTAATTTTTCTCAGCACGTCGTTGTGTTTTACGTCACCGCGTTCTGACACAATCTTTTTTTAACTGATGGTGTGTAGGCAAGACTGATGAAAGTCAGCTTCATCGTATATCTGATGAAAAAATCCATCAGACCGTTTTCATCGGATGAACCAATCATGTGTACAGGGCATAAGATTTATTCTCTCTATAGATGTTTGCTGCCTAGCGAATATAGCAGAGCATTCAAGTGGTTAATTGTTTGTCTTGCTAAACAGGATACCTCTTGGTTAATTAGATACATCTCATGGCCTGACACTTGATTGCTGAAGGAACTGAAGACTTCTTCATGCAGCTGACTCTAATCCAGCAGAGAATTCACAGGTGGTGCCACAGGTGAGAAAGGAAATTGCAAGGGGTCAATTGTTTGTGTAGCTAACAAGGATAACGCTTGGTTATTTAGATACATCTCATGGCCTAACACTTGATTGCTGAAGGAGTTTAAAAAGACTGCTTCATGCAGCTGTCTCTAATCCAACAGAGAATTCACAGGTGGTGCTACAGGTAAGAAAGGCAATTGCTCTTTAGTATGATGTGGTTCTGAATGCTTTTTTTAGGCTTGGCAAAATGTAGGCCTAAGCAAATGGGATGGGATTTTCTTGGCCATGGAGAGAGCATAGAGCATCTATAAAGATACCAAAGAGACTGAAGCCTCGTACACACACTCGGTTTACTCGGCAAGAACCAGCAAGAAAACTGCTGGCAGAGCTTTCTTGCCGAGTAAACAGAGCGTGTGTACGAGGCTTTCAGGTTTCTCGACAAGAAAACTGCCCAGAATCTAGACGAGAAAAATAGAGTTCTTTATTTTCTCGTCGTGAGATTCTGGGCAGTTTTCTTGCCGAGAAACCCGAGAGTGTGTATACTTACCTGGTCGCCGTGGAAACCCGCGCATGCTCAAAATGACTGACACATGTGCGGTAGCTTCCTAGGCATAGGTAGGGTGCAGCTAGATGGCGGCGACGGCATCGAATGTGCATGCTCGTCGTACAAGATGACGTCACTGCGTTCTTTCCTTTCAAGAGAACTACGGTTCTTTTGAAAGGAGAGTCTGTACATTCGGACGGCAACGTTTTTTTCCTGACGAGATTCTAGCCCGTGTGTACAGGGCTTTATAATAAGTAACTAAGGGAGAGGGTACTAGAGTGGAAAGCATAGAGAGAGCATTGAGTAAATATGATGGAAAGACAGATGAGGAGAAACTGAGTGAACTTTTTATTATTGTCACTGAACATTTAAATAATTCACTTCAGATTCTATGTCTTTTGCCAGGTCTTCTTTTTAAAACCCTTTTTGCCTTTTTGCTAGCATAGCCTTATGAAAGACAAGGAGTTTATAAAGAATTGTAGAAGACCAGAGACTGTATTCCGCGGTTGTCAATCCCATGTGTTCTCTGCTGCTCTCATTGGTTCTTCCTGCTTGGCTCCATAGCAATGTGTCCTGTAGTGCATGGAGCAAAATTACAGTTTTTAGTGCAAATGTCAATATTTAAGTTACAAAAATGTAGTTTTTGTGCTATTAGGAATGTTCTTATGGTATAACAAAAGACAAAAAAAAAATCCCTCTTACATCAGTCTGTAGGGTTCCCCTTTACATTGCAAGGGGGAACTCTGTGGACCATGTTGTAAAAGGGAACAGTGTGGACTCTAAGGTAAACAAGAACTCTGAGGACTCTGATGTAAGGGGGATGCGGTGGACTCTGGTGTAAAGGGAAATTATGATGTAAAGGGGCCTCTGGTCACCAGAGTCCCCCTTATACTAGAGTCCAGTCTACAGAGCTCCCCTTTACGTCACAGTCCATAGAGTTCCCACTTACATCAGACTACACAAAGTTCCCCTTTACATCACAGTTCATAAAGTTCTCCCTTACATCACAGTCCACAAAGTTCCCCTTTACATCACTGTGGACCCTGAATAAAAGAGATTGCTACAGACTGTGATGTAAAGGGGAACTCTGATGGCTCTGGTCACCAAAGCCCCCTCCCCCCTTACACAAGAGTCCACGGAGTTCCCGCTTTACAGCATATTCTGCAGAATTCCCCCTTACAGTGCAAGTGGGAACTCTGTGGACCCTGATGTATAGAGGAACTCTAGTGTAAAGGGGAACACTACAGTTCATGATGTAAGGGGGGATGCTGCAGATTCTGGTATAAATTGGAACTCTGATGTAAGGTGGTCTCTGGTTTCTAGAGCCCCCCCCCCCTTACATTACAGACTGCATCATTTCCCATTTCATCAAAGTTCCCCTTTACACCAGGGTCTGCAGTGTTCCCCTTTACACCGGGGTCTGCAGAGTTCCCCTTTACACCGGGGTCTGCAGAGTTCCCCTTTACACCGGGGTCTGCAGAGTTCCCCTTTACACCGGGGTCTGCAGAGTTCCCCTTTACACCGGGGTCTGCAGAGTTCCCCTTTACACCGGGGTCTGCAGAGTTCCCCTTTACACCGGGGTCTGCAGAGTTCCCCATTACACCGGGGTCTGCAGAGAGTTCCCCATTACACCAGGGTCTGCAGAGTTCCCCATTACACCAGGGTCTGCAGAGTTCCCCATTACACCAGGGTCTGCAGAGTTCCCCTTTACACCAGGGTCTGCAGAGTTCCCCTTTAGACTGTAAGGGGGTATTTTGAGGACTCTGATGTAAAGGGGTATTCTGAGGACTCTGATGTAAAGGGGGAGGGACTTTGGTGACCACAGACCACCTTCAGCAGAGTGAATAAACTAAGGTAAGGGGGGTTACTGATGTATTGATTTCAATAGCCATTTTTCATGTCTTCAGGAAGAATTGAGTGTTTTTGTTCCATAGACTTCAATGGCAATGCTGGAAAAGCATGACATGAGCTTTTATTTTAGCTTATTTCAAGCATTTAGTTGCACGTTTTCTGCTCAAATGGCAGCTCTCTGCCCCTTCTTTGAGCGGCGCTCCACACCTTTTAGATAAAAAAACAAAAGCTGCAAAAACGTGCAATTTTGCTCCATAAAACATTCAAAACTGCTTGAAAATATGATGCTTGGATGTAAATATAGCTTTACAGGCTCTGAAGAAAAAATAAATAAAAATAATGCACATTTTCTTACCAGTAAAAAAAAAAAAATTATGCTTTAAAGTAGGAATTTTGGCCTTGCTCAAAATATATATGGTGCCCTTATACAATAATGAACATACATTTTCCATCAGTGTAGAAAGAAATATTTATAAGTGCTACAGGCCTTGTCGTAGATTTTTATTTTAACAAAAATAAATAAGTAAATTAAGCATCTAAAATAAATCATGTTGCATGTTCTATGTATTTTTTTTAATGGTATATGGTCAGTATAGTTGTTCTTGACTACCACCATCTGCTGTTTGCACAAGCCTTAATGGAGACTTTTCTTTCTAGATGATATCTCTGTGTAATGTAATTGGGTAATTGATTCCCTTTGTGCAGTTGGGAGCACAGGGCTCGAATCCAAAGCCTTTCTGCTCCAATTACGCCCACTAAAACTCACTTCTATAAACCAGAGGGCATGTTGTTGCTATTATAGAATGGTTCTAAAGTGGGAATAAAACCAAGCCCCTTACAAGTTAATTCGTCATGCTCAAACAGTCTACACCTTTTTGGAAATCATTATACTAGCAGACGATGGAATTATACAGCTCTGCTGGCATTTTATCTTTCCAAGCTAAAAATAGCTGTTTGCTGAAGCTGGCAGTGAATATCCTATTTACTATGAAATCAATAAAAGTGGAAATCATAGGCATAAGAAGCAAATCTTACTTAAAACTTTCATGGTTTAGCATAGGCCAGAAATATCTCCTCCTAGTGAAATGTATAATCTTAGCAATAAGGATAAGCTCTGGCGTGTTCACACACCCCACATGCAGAGCCCGCCAGGAAGTCGGCACTGCACTGCGCTAATGACAGGCAGTGAGACATTGTCCCTATGCGCGGCTGCAGAGATCGGAAATGTCTCACTGCCTTTGATTAGCGCAGTGCCAACTTCCTGGCGGGCTCTGCACGTGGGGTGTGCGAACACACCGGAGCTCATCCTTACTTAGCAAGGATGACTTATGGAGTCACAGTGGGTAAAGACAGACATACGATTCTATATAGTCCAAGGTGTACCTCCCATTGCTACAATTAGGGATCTTCTGTGACCCTTAAGCCTTGCATGATTGGATTTTCCAACAACAAATGTGTGGTGTCAGGGTTTTATCGGAAAATCCAACCATTTGTATGCTCCATCAGACAATTGTTGTTGGATTTTCTGACAACAAATGTTTTAGAGCATGCTTTAAAACTGTCTGACAACAATTGTGTCTTGTCGGATTATCTGATCTTGTGTACACAAGTCTGTTGGAAAAAAATCCAAAGTACAAACACTCATGCTTCGAACCAATGCTAACCATAGCACAACATTAGCAGAAGTTGCCTAAAGGGTGGCACTAAAGAGCTGAAAAAACACGTAGTTTTGTGTATGTTGGCTGAAAAAGCCATCTGTATGCATACCAAGTTCATGGCCAAAGCCCTTTGTTCAAATTCCACAGATTTGGCCGATGGAAATCCGATCGTGTGTACAAGGCTTTAGGAATCCAAGGGATAATTCCCTATGTAAAATATTTATGCTACCCTAGGCAATATAAAGTTAATAAAAAAACACATCATCTGATAAATAAATAGATAAAAAAATGGATTTTGTACACTCAATCTGCAACCTAAAGCTAAATTCTAAGTGACACGTTATTAAATTAGAATTCAAAATAAGATGCCTTCATGCAAATCAGATATTTCTGTATTTCTCTTGGAACCCCTGAAGCAAGATTTTTGTACGTAAGGTCTTACTTTTTTAAAGATTCTTCATTAAAGGTGAACTCACACCAAAATTTAGAGCAACTGGAGCGATTCACCACTCCGGGCACTTTATGTTGCCGGCTGCGTTAGAGAGCATTGTGGTTCTTGATTCAATGCATCACATGCCCCCCCTTTTCTTTCTTTTTTATATGAGCTCTATTTGGAGTGCACAACATGTACACCTGCCTAACTGCACTTCCCGATATTGCAGTACAATTCAGCCTAGTGCACTGCGATAAAATGTAGCATGTCTGCATTTTATTGCAGCGCTAGGCTGCGTTGCAGCAGTGTGAATGGAACACATTGGAAACAATTGTTTCCTCTGTATTCCTGCATTGACAGAGTTTTACCATGCAAACGTCTGTCACCGCATATAGTGTGAATTGGCCTATATCAGAGAAATAATAATCGCTTAATTGGCTTTTTTAATGATTTTTTTTTTAACCAGAAGAAGAAATGGTCACTGTACACCTGAATCCATATTCCAGAGAATGCCTTTTCTTGAAACCTCAGTATATGACAAAGTTATTCACAAGGAATCCAAGGAAAACAAGGAAACACGTTTTCTACAAAAGTGCCTTATGAGTATGCCATTTTTGTGCAAAATGTTTCAGGGAACGTTTAGCTTCTTTGGAATCTAGATTTGGCTGTACACTGATCATTTATTATGTCTTTTAGTATTGTACTACAGCTTTGCTAGGCTAAGGTATTCAGCTGGTACTAGTGCAGATATAAGTCTCTCCCCTATGTGGTAGCAGTCATCTAACCAAGTAAAACAGAGGAAGAGTAAAATCTAGCAGGGGAGCTCTAACCACATGAATCCCTTTAACATATATTAAAATGTAGTGGGTGATTTAACTAATCAGCGTACACTAAAAACAATATAGACATCATTTAAAGTATCTGGCCATTAGGTTAAGTAATACAGTTTATTTCATTTTGCACTCCTGTGATCCAGATTCAGCCGATAGTGGGCCAAAGCCCATCACAGAGTCAATGCAGGCTCTGCAGGGATTCTGACAATAGAGTTAGGATCCACCCAGATGCCTGATCTGAAACTGGCTCAGCCTCTCATAATGCTTCTGAGAGCCTGAGCCAGTTGGCCCCACCCCCTCCACAGCCCAGTGCTCCAATGAGTGCTGGAGGGGCAGAGCAGAGAGCCGGTGACCGGCTCTCTGCTCAATGAAGAAATAAGTCCATATTTACAGTATATGTTTATTTATTTTTTCCAAAACATTCCCCACTGCTCATTTTTCAAAGTACACTTAAAAACAGCGAATGCTCCTAAACGCTACGATTACGAGCGCTAACTGTTTTTTTCTGTCCAAAAACTCCTCTCAAATATGCAATTCTAAATGGGTTTTTCTCTGCTTCCAAATGTTCCTCTGAATATATGCCTGTAAGTTCTCTAATTTTCATGGATACATAGGCTAACCTAAAACTACTTCTATAGACGGCATTTTTTTTCTATTTGTCTGCATAATTAACGTTTTTTTTATGCCCAGTGTACATGGAACTATAACAAATAAATAGCAGTTAGCACTATGTTGGATTTTTAGGCATACATACTGCATTGACTTACCTGTCCACCACCTGAGTTGATTTTGATGATTAGAATCCCAGAGGTTACAGCAGGAGTCGCTTGTGTTCTGATGACCATACCGAGGAGATTCAACATTTTGTGATTATATGAAAGCAATAAATTGGCCCCACCAGAACACTCCGATCAGTACTCTATGCCATTGGCTGAAAGCGCTAACCAGGAGTCAGTTGGCTGCTGGTTTTCCAGCATGCTCATCTGACAGAAGCCAGCCAAATGGGCCAGACTGACACAAACACAGGCCGAATGTCAGCCTTTTTATTAAATCTGCAAATGTCTCCTGACATTCCTGCCCGTGTGTACAAGGCTTTAAAGAATATTCTCTGGACACATTGATGCTGGACAGTCTTTGCATATTTTGGCCAGCCTAAGCCAAGTAAAAATTCACTTTACAAAACGACCACTTAGCTTAGTGAATGAGGTAAAGTTGTGTTGACGTCAATCATCCAATTATGTGCAATATAAAATCCTGTTTTTTTTTTTCCTTGCACATAATTGGGCATTGTTTGCATAGTAAAATTTGCCCTCATTCACTATGTAGCACTACCCCCAGAGGAGCTGCTGTGTATTTTTGGGTAGCACGTTACCTCTATGTTCTCGCTGTCCAGGGTAAAAGAAGAGTCCAAAGAATGCACTTCTTTTTCTGGGATTTATTTGTAGAACTTCAATAGAAAGAAGTGGAAAGGAGGTGGAAGGGTAGGTAGGTTCAGGTATATAGTCACGAATAGGAAACACTCCTGCTTCTAACAAACAGTTCTCGTCGCCACTCTAGCCAGAGTGGATATTGCTCACCCGGATAGGTCCCTCTCACTGTCCTAGCAGTCGGGATGGCACACGGAATAAAGTACTGTCTCTGCCACAGACAGGGCCGATCCTAGGCAGGGTACACGGGGTGCTCCGCACCCAGGCGCCGCAGAGGTGGGGTTGCCGAAGCTCCAAAGTGCTCCCCTCCCTCCTTCTTGTCTGTGTCCAGAGGCCTAAGGCATGTAGCAGGTGCTGCGGTTCCCCATCACGCTTGCTCTCTCTGCTGGCAACTAACAAGAGCGCATACCTCCCACAGCGGAGCTTAGTACCGGAACACATCCTGGCACTAGGCTTCACTAATTAATTCTGTCCAGTGTGCATGCAGCAGTCTCCTGTCTGCCCCGTCCCTTCTGCATGTGTCGGCTCTTCTCCCATAGGTGGTATGATGAGAGGCTCCTGGGTTGGCCGGAGCTGCTGCCAATCATCCCGTGCACTCCCAGAAATACTCTCCGAGTGCCACCCTCCAAGTAACCAAAGATGCTGCGTATGCCCCGCCCCCTGTAATGTGCTTCTGCTCCCAGCGCCTGAGCTACAGGGATCTATTGGACAAGTACTGATCTATGGGGACACCTGATGTGGTGGGCTCTGATGGGGGACACCTACTGTGGGGGAGCTCTGATGGGGGACACCTGCTGGAGGGGGCTCTGATGGGGGACACCTGCTGGGGGGGCTCTGATGGGGGACACCTGTTGTGGGGGGCTTTGATGGGGGACACCTGCTGGGGGGGACTCTGATGGGGGACACTAATGAAGACTTCTTAGGGGAGCATCTCTGTGTTTGAGTCATAGGCAGGCCACGAGGCGTGTACAACGGACCCCCGCTAATGGCGTCTGTCCCTTAAGTACCCCTCCCCAACATGAAGAGCGAGGCAACCACTCCCACCGATTCGCTGCTGAGGGGCACATCCTGACCCTGCTGCTGCCACCCTTGGCCTGGGGTGGTAATGACAACCCCAGGCGAACAATGGTGGAACTCTCAGCAAAGCCATGGCTGGAACAGAGGCTGAATTTGCCATTAATCATATTAGTCTGAGCCAAATAACAGCTCAGACCCCACTAAATTTACAGCAGCGCCTGTTCAACAGGAGCAGGCCACTACAACTAAGATAAGTGACAATTCTGATTGCAAAGTGAAAATTCACTTTGAAATTTAACATTATGCACTCCTTTAGTAGATCAAAACCATTGCTACAGCGATTGGACAAAAGTGGAAAAAGCCCTGTTTAATATATTTTTGTAGGCACATCTTTCTCATATAAAAAGAGCTTCCTACGCTGCAATTTTGTAAAATATGCTAAAGGTCTGTTATTTTCTAAAGAATCATTACTAAATATCAATATGTTCACTAATAATTTGCTTATATGGCTAGTAGGAACTGGTATGTTAATACAAAATACAAAAGCAGATCACAATTTCATGTAAAAACTTAGCAAATGTAATTTATAATGAATCTTGCAAATCACAATACTCTTAAACTGAATCTTTACTTCACTGATTAATACCAAGAATAAGTGAACTACTTAAAATGATAGAATGCTATAATACATCAGCTATGTGATCAGTATGTGGTTTATACGTAGTCTTAATCTGAAAAAAATTTGGAAAGACACCACTGATTGGTATAAATTTTCCTTCAGAGCTCCTCTAGTCGCAAAGAATTACACTTTATGATGTCTTGGTATATCCGATATATTAAAAAAAAACGAATGCAATGGGTGATCCAACCAGTAACACACTAATCATAGCCAAAAATATCATCTTGACATTGGCTGACTGCAGCTAGGATTCGGCATAAGTGTTTTAACTGGCTCTTTATGTTTACTGAAAACCACAAGTATTAATATGCCTCACTGGGTTTCTCCAAAAGAAGCTGTATTAGACACGTGGCTGGACTGTGCTGATATTTTACTAACGTCTTGAATCGAAATCAGAATCAGTAGCAGACATCACGCTTTGGTTCTATTCAGAACAGATTTTTGTACGGCAAGAATATCCTAGTTCCTACTTAATATACATGACATATACTTTATACAAGATATAACTATGCTTGCTGGAAATTGGTGAAATTTTATTTTCTTGTGTAAAAAGAAATTGTGAAAATAAAAAAAAGTAATGATTCCAAAGCACTCTATATAACAGGGGTGCCCAACCGCTGGCCTATAGACTGCATGTGGTCCACGGAGCCGTTTGATGTGGGCCACGACCTCCTGCTCTGGAATGGCGGGTCGGCAAACCCAGATCACAGGTTCCCGACCCACCATCCCAGAGCACGGCTTCAGCAGAGCCGCATAAGCCGAAGCTTCATATACAGCGCGGGTAGGGGGTATGATACCAATTCACTCCACCTGAGCCAGCAACAGCTGGCTGGCAATACCTGTAGCAAGAGAGATTCCTGAATAGTAGATTATTATTGTAGGTCAGTTTATATTATAAAATCACAGTGTATAGATAAGCATATCTCTTCTTCAGTGGGTACTAGGCTGCTTTAAACCTGCGGATTGCCTGCACTGAGCCATAGATTTCTATTATTACCTGCAGGTTTGGTGCGCTTTCTGAAAGTGCACCGAAACTTTTGAATGCAGGTGTTTTGGTGTGCTTTCAGAAAGTACCCTATACCTGCAGGATATAGGTGTCTAGGTGCAATTAACCCACAGGGAAACCACAGGTGCACTGTGCTGTACCTGCAATGTGGGTAAACCGGTGGCACATCAGTGTGAAAGCAGCCTTAGGCCTCTTTCACACGATGAGTCCGATCAGGTTCACCTGCCCGTTTTTCAGGCGGATCCAATCGGACCCTCCATTGCACTCTATGGAGCAGCAGATGTAAATGGACTTGTGTCCTACAATCTGGTCTGTAAAAAACACAGGAGGGGATTTGTTCCCTTCTGTCTGTGAAGATTGGAGGGTCCATAGAGTGGTGCATTTACAGAGTGGACACGGATCTGTCATCTGCCCTCTTCACTCATTGAGGCCTGTGACCGGTTACCAAGTTGCTTAACCTCCCTGGCGGTATGATTCTTTCAGATTTTAGGTGCTAAAAGCGGTACCATTATTTGCAAGGGAATTTGGCGTGTTATACTGTAGGCTTGTAATTCTTAGGAATAACTCACTGAAATCTATCCAAACAAGAGTCTAATAGGCATCCTGGGTATGATTTTTTTTTTTTTTTATTATTAAAAATTATAATATAATAAATAATTATAAAAAATTATAACAAATAATAATATAATTATAGTAAAAATTATTCAATAATGTAATCAAATCAAAATCACTGAAATTTGCTCAGTTGCAGAATTTTTGCTGTCATTATTATTATTTTTTTATGACGAATTTCCCCATAAATCGCTATCGCTAAATTCTGCAAGTGATTCTGATTTATTATCGCTGTTTTTTAGCTGCTCTAAAACAATTTTTGCCATAAAGGGACACTTTTGGTTGCTATGGGCAATCTACAGTTTGCAGGGAGAAAGAACAGTTTTTATTATATAAAAGGACATGTAGTGCACAGGGCAGACCACTAGGGACATGGGGGGTGTGTATTTTTTACATACAGTACTGTAATCTATAAGATTACAGTGTACTGTATGTATAGTGTTTGTTTACTTTTTTAAATTTGGCGCCGTTCCCCCCCCTACGTCGCGACGCTCGCAGGGAAGGGAATCGGCGGAACACACAGCATCAGGCGGACATCCGCCCGCCGTGTACTGCGGGGATTCATCGCTGGATCGCAGAGAAAAGGTAAGTAAACTTTTTTCTGCATCCAGCGAGGCAAGTCCGTGTGTGGCACGGGGTTACCGATCGTAGCTTTAAAATCTCACCCCGTGCCACACACGGGAAGACCGCCAGGGAGGTTAAGTGGTCATCACTCTTCAAATGGTTAGGCAACCCTGTTATAGAACATTTGTGAAACCTCTACGTGAAAGTTGCCTCCACTGTATTATTGAGGTTTTTAATGTATAGTGAATAATGGTGTATGGTAAAGTGAAAGCCTTGAAAGGTCAACCTTTAAAAGATTCTGTCTAATGATGAAAAAACAATATTCTTATATGACAAAAATGTCAAGTCGTTCATAAAAACCACCATCTATTCATGTGCAAACATGTGCAAAAAGTCATTTTTATTTATTTTCCTTGCATGTGGTTGAGTATTTTTTGCAAAGTGAGACTTCACTATATTCACCAAACGCTGCAAAGTGAACAGCCTATTTGTTTTTAGTAAATCACCCTTAAAGTGCTTAAATAGCCCTTTAGGGTAGATTGAGTGGTTTCTGTACATATATTTATTTTATCAAATCTACTATCTCATGGCAAGTTTGCAGTGGCTGTATATCTTGATTTTTGGCAAAATCAAGAGTTACTAAATACTTACATAAAACATACAATAACAAACATTATACTTATCTGCTTTGTGCAATGGTTTTGCACAGAGCAGTCCTAAAGCTCCTCCTCCTTCTCTTGGATCTCCGGCCAGTACTCTGGGCTCCTCCCCCCTTCTATGTGCCCCCGTAGCAAGCCACTTGCTATGGGGGAACTCGTGCATGCTTGCTCCCAAGCTCCTGATCCCTCTTCACTGGCCGTGATTGACTCTCTAAGCTAATGAGGAGGTAGAGAGCCATTGTCGTGCACATTGTGGGATCGGGCTCAGGTAAGTATTGGGGGGGGGGCTGAGGGGGGAGCAGCATACTGAAGGTTTTTCATGCATAGAATGCATAAAGGTTAAAAATCTTCAGGATTTACAACTACCGTATTTATCGGCGTATAACACGCACCCTAACTTTAAGAGGGAAGTTTCAGGAAGAAAACTTTCCACAGCCCCCTGCGTATAACACGCAGGCACACTTTACCCTCTATTTTCAGGGTAAAAAAGTGAGTGTTATACGCCAATAAATACAGTACTTTAATTATTGCCTATATCCCTGCAGTCACTCCCCTAAACATTTTTTATAAGAGACCGGCTTTTATTAGTGCTCTTGCACCAGGCTCCAGCACAGCTAGTTCCCTAGATCTTATAAGGTTCTTGCTGATAGATAAGTTTCTTTGCCTCACAGATAGGGAAGTCAAAATGGCAGCACCTATGCTGTATTTTAGGGTAAGGCTGCGTACACATGATTAAACATGTCCGCTGAAACCGGTCCGCAGACCGGTTTCATTGGACCAGTTCGATGGTGTGTACGGCCTATAGGACCGTTTTCCATCGGATCCAAAGTTTTAAAACATGCTTTAAAACCTGTCCGATGGAAACCTGTCCGTCGGACAGGTTCGATGGTTAGTACACAAAAGCATCGGACCAAAAACCTGCGCATGCTCAGAATCAAGTCGACCCATGATTTGAAGCATTGAACTTTGTTTTTTCATCACGTCGTTGTGTTCTACGTTACCGCGTTCTGGTCTGATTGGATTTTGGTCCGATGGTGTGTACGCACATCAGGCCATCAGACAAGTTCAGAGTTGTCTGATGAAAACGGTCCGTCGGACAAGTCTCAACAGACATGTCTGATCGTGTGTACAGGGCCTAACACTGTTTCTGCACTGCCTCTCTGAGCAACAATATGAGCTTAATCCAAGTACTTGGGGTAGTAACAATGCAGTTCTATTTTCGTTTTTAGAGGGAAGGTTTATGAGTGCTAGGGATAAGCAGACACATTTTTGAAAAATTACTGATTTGGCAGTAAAAAATCACTGCCACAGACTCTCAATTTCTTTTTGAGGGATATTTTGCTTGAAGAAATAAAAAAAAAAATATTTTGGAAGGTGATTGTTTTTACAGTAGCTTAGTTTATTTAATTGTCTTTTACGTATGCTTTTTTCTTTTCTTAGTGTGTAGTTGATCATTATTTGTATACGGTTGCTTTACATGTTTTTTTAATTCTTCTTAAAAAAATAAATAAATCTGTAAACGAAATGCAAAACAATGGGACCGATGAGGCACTGTTTTTAGCACAAGAACAGATTCAGTATAGTAAAGCCCTTTAAAGCCCATCACACCCTTGAAAACGACCAAAAAACACCCTAATTTCCCCATTCCCCATCTACATTGACCCAATGCATTTTACCAAAATCTCCTAATTTTTGCTGACATTTCAGAGAAACAAAATCTTACAATTTCCCAGTGAGTTCAGGTTTTCTTTAAATATAATAAAGTTACCGAGTCTTGGTGAACATTTGAATACAACTCTTTTGGTTTTATGGCAAGTGGATATCTTTCTGTATGGTTACTAACGTGCATGGCTGCCAAGTTCCTATATAATGCATTGCTTTCTCCCTGTCTGCTCTTTAGAATTTAATTGAAACCTATTTGGCATTCCTCATGTAAATTCCCTTCTTTGGGTTCTTGACATCTGTCAATGTTTGCAGTAACTCAGCAAGACTTAATCAAGTGTTCATATGTGTATGTTGTAAATGGAGCCAATGAAACATTTTCAGACTTCCTATTATCATTTTATAAACACAGGCATTAATAGCTTTTTTCTCCATTAACGTTCAAGAAAATCATTACTTGTTTTAGTCTCAACATCCAGGAAAGATCGAATTAAAATCTTTTCTGCACTTTCTGAACAAATGTAATATCCTGTGGGCTAATTTTAAGAACATTAGATCCAAGGAAAGTGCATCTGCTGGTCATAGCCACCAATTTGATCTTTTGTTTCATGTGAAGATTGATTGGTGGCTATACTTTCCTTAGCTTCAGTTTTCAAAAATCTCTTCCTTTGCATAAGGCTGGGTTCACATATGTGTGAATCTGATGCGTGTTTCCCTGTATCCAATTCGCAGGACATGCGAATGTGAATGGCTCTCAATGGAGCCGGGTCACACCTGTACGGGGAAGCCGTGGTCCCCATGCCAAAAGGGTCCTGTGCGTATTTGTCCGGTTCATGTGCAAATTCAGGCAAAAATCCAGACCTGATGCGCACCTGAACAGGGACGCATCAGGCCCCATGCTGGGAACCGCGGCCGTACATATGTGAACCTGGCCTAAAGCTCACTGAACTTTTCGTTTAAATTTGCTAAGTACAATCCCAGATGCATTAAAACAAAATATGTGCAATGTCCAACCATTTGATTTCTGAATAGAAAAGCCTGCCCCTTGTAAGCATGTTGTAGAGAAGGATTTGACTATCTGTATAGAAACAGTGGTGTCTCTGCAGAGGTCTGGCATGCCCAGTGCCGGAATTTTAAAAAGAACCCCACATGTCAGAGGGGTCCTAGACTTCCTTTAAAAAAAATAAAAAAAATATTATAAAATGAGCAGATCAGCACTGATAAAGAATTTTTGGAACCATGGTGACCCATAAAAGACTAAGTGCTCTGTGCCTACTGGCTGTTGAGAGTAGTGTCCTCATGATTTTACAGTTTGATGTGATTTTTCAGATGCTAACTGCAGGAAGAAGTACTTTTAAAAAAAAAAAAAATATTGCAGTGTGATTCATAACTGTGATGTATGACTTGCCAGTTCCAATTAACCATGTAATGTGTAATCTTGCAGTAAAAAAAAAAAAAAAAATGATGAAAAATAAAATAAAATTGGAGGACAAGTGTCTTCTTCGAAACCTAACTTATGCGATTCATCATTAATTTCAGTTCTCTTTTTTTATTTGCCATATAATATAATTTCTATGTTAAAGAGCCCCCAAATTTGAAGTGTCCCAGCCCCCCCCCCCCCAATTCCTAAATCTGGGACTGTTCACGCCCCCTGTAAAATCAGAGCTCTACCTCTGCAATAGCAAAAGCTCATCAGAGAGCTCTAGTTCGGAGTCAGCATGGAGTGTGTTAGACCCTTGCAGAGGGATCGCTGCTTCCACAGAGAGAGCAAAATCCTTCTCTTCAGCATGCTGTCAGGGGACAAGTTTTTCTACTCAGGCTTTGGCTATGTTTTAAAGATAATGAACTGTGATACTTTGCGCACCCTTTGTTCTTATGCAGTGATAAATTATCCCCCTGAGTTTTCTCCACCTGTTTGCTATTTTATTGGGGTAGTCAAACTCAGCAATCAAGCTGTGGCAAAACTACAAATCCCATCATGCCACCTAGTGTCATGCCTGTTGATGTCAAATTCTTGCAGGGTATCGTGAAAATGTGAGTTTTACCACAGCTGAGGAGCAGAGGTTGCCCACCCCTGTACTATGTCACTCAACTTTTGAAATGGCTCTTATCTTGAGTAAATAATAGACAGATTTAGTAAGTTCATGACAAGAACCCAGTGATGGTTTGAATTAATAGTTGTGCAAGAGATTTTTCATGTCAGCAAAAGGGGTTATAATCTGTACAACTGTCACTAAGACAATGATTAGATGTCTTAATTGGAACCAGTGCTTCCTTAGGCTTCAAAAACAATTTCCATAAATGAAAAATATACAACTTTTTTTATATATTTTTTTTAGCTAGCGCTAAGCCATATGGAAATGATAGCTGTTAAATCTTTGTTGATCAAAATACATGTGCTGTCAACATATACTCTTAAACAAAGGTAAACTCAGTAGCGTGTCACTAAGGTTTGGTTCACACTACTGCGACCCTAAAATCGCACAACTTGCTACATTTGTGATTTAGCATTGCAGTCACAGAAAAGTAGTGCAGGAACATTTTTCTTTGTCACTGCGACTTAAAGCGGTGGTTCACCCTAAATATACTATTTCCCATGTGATCCAGCATACTGCGTCAGCGCCAGTATGCTGTTTTTTTTTTTTTTTTCAACCCCGCGGTGGATGGCGCCTGTATAGCCCGTCATGGCTTCTGAAAATACCTGATTTAGGACTCGGGTATTTTCCGGCGCTATGCGGCGCTTTGCGCACAGACCTAGGAGCTGACTGCGCAGGCGACGTATTTCTCTGCATCCTATTTCGGCTTTTTTCGGAGGGCGTGACGCGCCATAGCCATAGGACTCGGAGAAATACGGTGCCTGCGCAGTCAGCTCCTAGGTCTGTGCGCAAGTGCCGCATAGCGCCGGAAATACCCAAGTCTTAAATCGGGTATTTTCGGAAGCCTTGACGGGCTATACAGGTGCCATCCACCGCAGGGGAAAAAAATCAAAAATAAGGATTACACAGTAAGTGGGGCATTAAAAAAAAAACTGCATACTGGCGCTGACGCCAGTATGCTGGATCACATGGTAAAGAGTATATATAGGGTGAACCACCGCTTTAAGTCACATTGATTAAAAATGCACCCGTTGAAACAAATATGTTTTGACTTTGTGTAGCAAGCCACACAAGTCACAGCAGTGAACCGGGGCAAAAGGTCTTAGGCCGCGTACACACGACCAAATAAATCTGTTCAAATCGGTCTGACAGACCGATTTGATCAGATTTGTCTGCTGGGTTGTTTTGGTTTGATCGCTGTACACACAATCAAACCAAAATCCCTGCCGGCAGACAGCGCGGTGACGTGGCGATGACGTTAACGCCGCCACGTCACCGCAACAGGAAGTAAAACACTTCCGCGCATGCGTCGAATCCATTCGACGCATGTGCGGGCAGATATGTCTGCTGGTTAGTGTACTAACCAGCAGACATGTCGGGCGGACGGATTCCCAGCAGACAGATTTTAAAGCATGCTTTAAAATCTGTCTGCTGGAAAAATCTGTCTGTCCGCCAGTACACACGATCGAATCTGTCTGCTGAAACGGTCTGTCAGACCGTTTCCAGCAGATAGATTTGATCGTGTGTACGCGGCCTTACAATCTCCTTTTGATCTACAAAAACATTCATGTAGTATAACAGCCTACGTGGCTGAATACGTTAGTTCTTTGCATTATAAAGCTTTGTTAATTCTAAAGAAGATTGTACAATTAAATTAATTTTATTCATTCAATTCATTAAAAATAAATATCAGATTTTAGTGTATTGTTTATACAGAGAACCGGTTGTTTTCCCCTTTTAAATGCCACATACACACAACCGTTTTTCATGACGTGAAAATTTTTTTTTTTTTTAAATGTCATTAAAAACTATCGTGTGTGAGCTCCAGACCATTTTTCATGACGTGAAAAAATGGGCATAACACTTTGTTGAACATGCTCTATTTTTTCGTGTCGTTTTTTAACGCTGCAGTTTTTTCACGTCGTGAAAAACAGTCACGTGTAGGCTTTAACAATATGCAAAAATCACGCATGCTCAGAAGCAAGTTATGAGACGGGAGCGCTCGTTCTGGTAAAACTAGCGTTCGTAATGGAGACAGCACATTTGTCACGCTATAACAGACTGAAGAGAAAGAAGACTGAAAAACGCGAAGTCTCTCACCAGACTTTTACTAACACAAAATCAGCAAAAGCAGCACAAAGGGTGGCGCCATCCAAATGGAACTTCCCCTTTATAGTGTCGTTGTACGTGTTTTACTTCACCGCGCTTTGCTCGAGCATTTTTTTTTTTTCAAGATCGTGTGTAGGCAAGGCAGGCTTGACAAAAATCAGGTCGAGAAAAACTTTGTTTTTTCTAGACAATTAAAAATGGTCGTGTGTACGCGGCAAAAGGCTTTCAGACAGGAAATCCTAATTCATGCAATTTACAGAATCTTCTTTGTGGCCTAGATGAGAGACAGCCTACTTCCAAATCTATTCAGATGGGAAAGAGATTTTTTTTATTCCCTCTTTACCTGTTCTAGGTAGGAAAATAGGGACTTGTCTAATTTAGTGGGGGCAGAGGAAGGAGTGTCTGTCTTCAAAAGTGAGGATCATGTCACTTCCTTCACTATTGGCGATACAGAAAGTGAGGACAATCTACCTGCTATGAATGTAGACGGCAATATCAACACTTTTTGTGATCCTAGAAAGAAACGTGGGGCAGAGAAAAAGGTAAACGACCCCCCTTTACTCGACTACCTACAGATAATGGACTTTATTGGCAAAACGTGGGACACATATTAAAATATAAACAGTTTATTAAAACACATTAAAATCAAAATCCCCATTAAAATATAAACCACAAATTCTTATAAAAGCATACAAACAATACTTATTACTGGATAGGGAAGCATATAGTTCGATATAATAAATGTTATCACAGCATGAAACAAGTAGTTGTAGAGTAGGCTTCTCCAAATCCAGATATCAGGTCAACATCTTTCATAATGAAGTTGCTTAATCAGGACAGTGGTATGCAAATTAAAGCTACATTTGGTATGCAAATTGAAGCGAATAGCATTAGTGAGTACAATGTATAGAAGTATAGATTCACATACATTCATTAATTGTATATTTTTTTCCAAATAATATGCTCACGTTACGTTTCTGACTGCTTGGAAGACACCACACATGAAAAAGTCTGGCAGATGAACACAGGGTCAAAAGCTATCCATCACTTCTCCATATACATTAGTATGGATACTACCCAAATATGTAGATTCTAAAACAACAATTTATGATGTTTAAATGCATACACAAATCCCAATGGCCAGACTACAACCAGCAGAATATGCAGGCGTTAAGTAATTACTCACACAAAGAAAAATACAGTATCTCACAAAAGTGAGTACACCCCTCACATTTTTGTAAATATTTGATTATATCTCTTTATGTGACAACACTGAAGAAATGACACTTTGCTACAATGTAAAGTAGTGAGTGTACAGCTTGTATAACAGTGACAATTTGCTGTCCCCTCAAAATAACTCAACACACAGCCATTAAACCGCTGGCAACAAAAGTGAGTAAAAAAAGAGTGGATTCCGCGCCAATAAATTAATGAAGCTACCTAGAGCTTAGAAACAGAAAAATAAATAAAATGTATTTATCCGTGAAAAATATGAAATATATTATTAAGCTGCTCCTCGGTGGTGCAGTGAGTTACTGCAAATAGTGGAAATGAAAAAGATATAGAGGGCGATAGTGGATGAATTCAGTGTAACACCTGTCTATAATTAAAGTGCAACATCATTTAGGTAGGCGAGTGATTATAAACAACACAAATGCATAACATACTTGAATAACATGTGATAGTCTTGGGCAAATTGACTGCACAAAAAAACACAATTGCATATAGAAGTCACTAGTGAAGAAAAATAAATAAATGAATTGGTCTTAGTGAGGATATTGTGCAATAATATATTTACAGTGCAAAAATAATTGTGTAAAGTCCCATAAACGCCACAAATGGATCAGTGACTGAATGATATGGAGTTGATTCATGGATGCGTCTGATTCCTTCACCACTGCATAATGTGCTCCACCCAAAGTGCTAAGGAGATGCTATGCTCTTACCAGACGGCGAGACCTCTTAATTAAAAGTAGGTCAGAAAAGCAGGACGGGATAAGTGCCTGTTCACACTGGGGGCGTAGCTGGATCACGATGGGACCATAGGTGCGACCATAATGCTCACAGGATGGCAAAAACAGATACGGAAAAAATCATAGTGTATTACCTTTATTTAAAATAAATAAAATCGCATGTACAGCCAAATGGCCTCTTACTATGGCGGGTGCCTGCCTGGCACTGGGACTGTAGCGTAGCAAGTGCTCTCTGTTCGGAGATCTCACCAAACGCTGAGTGCGGCTGGATGCCAAAGTTGGAGGCACTAAGTGGCCTATTGCGAGTAGAGGGAGCCAGATGTCGCCGCCGACATATGTTTCGTACAAAGGTACGTCATCAGGGGGTAAACCCCTAAGTGAAAATGTCCAAATTAGGCCCAAAGTGTCAATATTGTGTGGCCTTCATTATTTTCCAGCATTATTTCCTGCCTTAACCCTCTTGGGCATGGAGTTTACCAGAGCTTCACAGGTTTCCACTGGAGTCCTCTTCCACTCCTCCATGGCGACATCACAGGGCTGATAGTTCAAGCTGTTATTTGTCATAATTGTGATGATTATGGCTTACATCTCATGAAAACCCCAAACCCACAATCTCAGAAAATTTGAACATTTTTTAAAGGTGCAGTATTCTAGGCTCAAAGTGTCCCACTCTAATCAGCTAATTACATCATAACACCTGCAAAGGGTTCCTGAGCCTTTAAATGGTCTCTCAGTCTGGTTCAGTAGGAATCACAATCATGGGACTGCTGACTTGACAGTTGTGCAGAAAATCATCATTGACCCCCTCCATAAGGAGGGAAAGCCTCAAAAGGTAATTTCAAAAGAAGTCAGATGTTCCCAAAGTGCTGTATCAAAGCACATTAGAAATGTATATGTAAGGGAAAAGTGTGGGAAAAAAAGGTGCACAAGCAGCAGGGATGACCGCAGCCTGGAGAGGATTGTCAGGAAAAGGCCATTAAAATGTTTTGGGGACTTTCACAAGGAGAGGACTAAGGCTGGAGTCAGTGCATCAAGAGCCACCACACACAGACGGATCCTGGACCTGGGCTTCAAATGTCATATTCCTCTTGTCAAGCCACTTCTGAACAACAAACAACATCAGAAGCGTCTTACCTGGGCTAAAGAAAAACAGACCTGGTCTGTTGCTCAGTGGTCCAAAGTCCTCTTTTATGATGAGAGCAAATTTTGCATCTCATTTGGAAACCAAGGACACAGAGTATAGAGGAAGAATGGAGAGGCACACACTGCAAGATGCTTGAAGACCAGTGTGAAGTTTTGCCAGTCTGTGTTGATTTGGGGAGCCATGTCATCTGCTGGAGTTGGTCCACTGTGCTTCATTAAGTCCAGGGTCACCTCAGCCGTCTACCAGGAGATTTTGGAGCACTTCATGCTTCCTTTCATAGACGAGCTCTATAGGGATGCTGACTTAATTTTCCAGCAGGACTTGGCACCTGCCCACACTTCCAAAAGTACCAAAACCTGGTTCAATGTCCGTGGGATTACTGTGCTTGATTGGCCAGCAAAGTCTCCTGACCTGAACCCCATAGAGAATCTATAGGGCATTGCCAAAAGAAAGATGAGAGACATGAGACCGAACAATGCAGAAGAGCTGAAGGCCGCTATTCAAGCATTCTGGTCTTCCATAACACCTCAGCAGTGCCACCGGCTGATAGCTTCATTGCCACGCCGCATTCAGGCAGTAATTGCTACAAAAGGGGCCCAAACCAAGTACTGAGTACATATGCATGCTTATATTTTTCAGAGGTCTGATATTGTTCTATGTACAATCCTTGTTTTATTGATTGCATGGAATATTCTAATTTTATGAGATTGTGGATTTGGGGTTTTCATGAGCTGTAAGCCATAATCCTCACAATTATGACAAATCACGGCTTGAACTATCTTGCTTTGCATGTAATGAGTCTGTCTCATATATTAGTTTCACCTTTTTAAGTTGGATTAGTGAAATAAATTAACTTTTGCACGATATTCACATTTTTCGAGTTTCACCTGTATATAAGATATCAAAAATGTAACTATTTGTTATCAAAAACTGATTACAAATGAATGAATGCCATATTATCTACCTCTTTTGAAATGTGGGAGAAAATTGGAAGACCTGGAGTAAACGGACACATGGAGAACATACAAAATCCATGCAGACAAACACGTATTCTCAGCATGTGGAGTTGCTAATAAGCCTTGTCAAAATTCACCATGGTTTTAAGATGTTTAGATCTGGCACCAAAACGAGACATTGTGAGCATGCTGGCAATTGACACGTCCAACAAAAATATGAGTGTGATATCAGACCATTTCCTCTGGCTCCAAAGTTAAAAAAAAACAATGGATAGGAAAAGCAAGTCTCCATCAGTAACTCAAGTGTTCTTGGAAAGTTGTATGTGTACAGCATACGGATTATGACCCATCATTACTCAATAATGCTATTCCACATAGACACTTCACAGTGCCAAAATATATACTAAGACAATTTCTTTTTGAAAAAATTGAAAAAGAAATATGCTGTAAGGCTCATGATCTGATCTGTAATCCCCAGGAAGCAGGTTTCTGAAAATTAGACATTTTAAAGTAAAACATCATTTATTATGCAATATATACATTATAAAGTACAATGCTTTATGCATGTTTAGTATTTTTATCTTCTTGCTTAAATTAGTCTGTAATTTATGTATTTAAAATATTAAATATTTATTGTAGCTATTTTATTGTTTACATTTGTTTTGTTTATTATACAAGCTGTCTGGCAACACTTGCTGCATTCATTTTCCTTTCTAGCTCCACCCAAACACAAAACAGGTGTTTACATCTATTATAGGAATGACACATAGATGTCATACTATCTTGCTGAGAAAGTGGAGAGAATGTAGCAAAGCCAAGTTGTGTGTTAGACAAAGGATGAAGATTTTTAGACAAAAAAATGAGATTTGTTATTGGAGGGCATGATTAGTCCCAAGATTAAATCTGTCATAATATGCCATTATTGGAGCTGTTTTTTTTTTGTTTTTTTTTTATAGTTGCTGTCATATATGCCTTTTCTCAGAAAGGTGAAAATTCTTCTGTTTTTTACTTGCAAGACATGCAATGGCAAGAGGCATTTTTTCAAAACCTGTCCCCTTGTAGATAGAGGAGTTCATGTTAAATCAGTAATGGGAAATATATGATCACGTAAAATTCTAAGTCAATAAATGTGTATGTTTTTATCATTAAATGTTAAATCATAAAATATTCTTTAAAGCAAACGCAGATTTATGGACTGGTACTGTAGCCTCTCAGTAAGCTGCTAAGATACTGAGCCAGCCACTACCGCCCCTCCATAGCCCAGTGCTCCAGTGAGCAATGGAGGGGCAGTGCAGAGAAATGGTGACTGACAGTGTTCAGCTCTATGCTCAGTAAAGGCTGAGAACTGAGAGAACAGCGGTCTTTGATTGATCAGCACTCGGTCTAACGCCTCGTACACACGATCGGTTTTCCCGGCGGTCAAAAGTGCGCCGGAAAAACCGAGAACCTGCTCGGTTGCTTTTTCACCTACACATGGCCGGTTTTCCCGACATGAAAACTGCCATGACAGCTTTGGTCGGGTGTATGCTCCCTCGCAGTATTTCACATAGGAAAACTGCTGAGCAAAAAAACGCAGAGAATCACGGCGGGAAAAATGAGAACAAGTTCTCATTTTTTTGCTCGCAGTTTTCCTGTCGGAAAACTGTTACAGTATGGAGCATGTACACGGTCACTTTTCCTATCCAAAATCAAACATGGCAGTTTTCTCGTCTGGAAAAACGATTGTGTGTGTACCAGGCATTAGAAATTGCGGGAGACAGCTGCAGCATTAGATCAATGCTGCATCCACCTAGGTCAGTATTTTTTTCCCTCAAAGAGGATCTTCACTGTATCTAAGCACCACAAACCACTGTTTAATTCATTTTAATATTCAAAGCAAACTCCCTCATCCATCAATGTTTTATGTTGTTGAGAAATAACTTTGAAAAATCCTCCCCACTATTTCTGGCCGATTACATCTTGACTAAGGGCAAATGATTCATGTAGCATTTACTTCCTGGAATCCATCTGCCCCCCTGGTCAAGCATGCATGTATGCAGCTGGGTGTGCTTAGCTAAAAAAAGAAAACTCCTCCCCTTCTGAAGACTCCTGGGATGTATGACATTATTCGACTATGCATGGAAACCAGGAAGTAACCTAAAGACATGAAGAAAAAGATTAAAACAAATAAATATAATATACTTTCTTATATATTTATTAATGCTAGCAGCATAAGAATTAAAAATTGTTAATGTTGATTGAGAGAGTTCCACTTTAAACCCATACTTCTCTTTTGAGCATTTTTTTATTAATTTAAAAAACATCATTAAGTTTGAGCGGGTGAAAGCACTACCTCCGGCGGGCTATGGAAGTGATCAAGCAGCTTTGCAGCCACCCAGATCACTTGTATACAACCCCTTTCTGCATCTGAATGGACTATAAAATTCACCAGAATAAATGTCAAATTCTCTTGTTTGACTGGTTGCTAAGTTTCTGCATTCTACATACCACTGATGTATATTGCTGTACTTTATTGAAATGGCTAGACTAATCATCAGTGAATCATCAGGTTTGTGTGACTAAACTGAGAACAATCCTGTAATCCTGTACATAATTGTTAAATTTGCCAGTCAGCATGGAAGTGATTAATGATTATACGTAATTTCACTTGATGATTTCTATATAAGGCTGAATGACAATAATATTTTGTTAGGTATTCACTTTCATTTTTTTTTGTTTCCTCTCAACAGCAAAACTCCACTACATCACTAAGACTGTCCCTTGTACAGATGGTATGCTGGGCCTCAACTCAGCACAGCGTTTGGACGCAATAAAGGCCTCTGGGACAGAGCAGCTTTCCATTCTGTACACCCAAAGGTACGTCATATGGTACACAATGAGCCGAAAGCAGTATTTCCTGACAGTAAATATATAACTAATTTACAGCGATGATTTTTTATATCCTTCTCACTTATTTCACATTCTAAAGTGGACTTATTCAAAACATATAAACACCCTGTTATTTTATTATACAGTCTCTGTGTTAAGTCAATGAAAGATCATAAAATTGGGTCCTTATTCTGTTATGAGGGGAATCCTATATTGGGCCAATGCCTGGTGATGTGAGGTCTTTCAAAATTATATACAGAATGATAATACTCTGATAAACACATTTTGGTAGGTGGACTGCAGAATGTTGCTTCATTTTATTGGCAGCAATATTTTTGTTTTATTATTACATTCTCCAACATAAAATTCATTGTTAGTTTTATAAAATGTATTTCTGTGCAAATGACAAGTCTCCATTGATAGCACTACTTTCTGTAGCCCCGTTTTTATTTTTATTTTTTTGCAGTAAGGATAACATGCTATGAGCTCAGTGATTGACAGGCATGGACTTATGTGTATATCAGGGATCAATAGATCTCTGAGCATAAGATTAACTGTTCATAATCTGTTAAGATCAGTTTTAAACATTGCTTACAGATCACCTTTTTCTTTGGAGCAATTTGTATTGTATTAATTTTAGAAATGCATTGGGAAATGTCAGTTTGCATTGTGTGACATAAGTAGGAGATTCAGGGAAATAGAGTTTGTGTATACTTTTATTTTGTTTTGCTGAGGACTACCAAATTAAAAAGTTCTGCTGTTTACAACCAGAAAAATGGAAGTGACGAAAAAGCATGTTGTTTCCAGATTCCTATACTATAGCGCTCATTGGGGACCTTCTGGTTCTCGACAAGCTCAGTGGCAGGCCCACAGAATCACCGGCTTTCATTCGGGGCTCGTTGATGGGACAGTAGAGCCTGGAGAGAGGCACTTGCGAGTGGCAGGGTAGTTGGTGGCCTGTCCCACAATCTGTAAAAGCCATCCAGCAGCTAATTAGCCACTAGGATGGCTTTTACGCTTTTACATAAAAGCCAGACTCCAGCTGTAAAAGAAAAAAGCTGCAGGCATCATCTCTTTTAACCACTTAACTTCAAATGACGTACATATACATGAGTTGGCATTGAGTGGTTAACAAAAACACTGAAATAATAACTCGAAATAGATTAAAAAAAATACTGTATGTTCACGGAAAAATTACTTTACTTTTATATGTGTTTACTACATTTTCGAGCAGTCATGTGTGTTGATTTGCTTTTCATACAAAGCAGTCAGACCATACTGTAGGGAATAAGCCAACAGCCAAGACAAAAAACTCAGGGCACTAGGCATGGGTAATGACTTCATGTGTACATTTTTTTTACATTGCACTTTTTTTAGCGCAGTGCATGATGACAAAGGCACAGTGCACGTGTGAGACTTAACTGAACTTGCCTTATAGTGTACACATAAAAAAAAACAACCAAAGAAAAAACAAGATTTTCATTTTCTGAGGATATCTTGCTGTGAGACCTGGTCTACATTACAGACTAGAATATTCCAGATATTTCTGAGAATGGAAAAATTACAGAATGTGTTTGATGTTCCTTATAAAAGTAGCCATGCTAGGATTGTCTGGCCTCAATAATAGTTTCCTCATGACAAACAGGTCACTTATTAGCTTTAACAGGGAGAAAATACAAACACACCTATTAAACCATCTGATATATATTACCCTGGGTTATTACCAATGTATGTAGATGGCAAAAAAAATAATCATCCTCCTTAAGACGAATATGCATAGGTGTCCTTTCCAGGGTCTGTAATCGATTTGTTTTCTTTTTTGACAGATAAATTATGGGAATGCAGCAACCCTATGTATAGGATTATAGATTTAGAGAAAGAGACATTGCGTTACCTACAGATGGATAGATGTGATGGGATACTTTGCCTACGTCTCAGTTTCTGTGACTATATACTTTGAATTTATAGCCCATATGGTGTATTGTTATTTGTATCCCTAACCCAAGTGACTCAGACTTATTGCGGACATTCTTTCCATTTATCCCAGTTCCTGTCATTAACACAAATTGACAACATAATTACATGTCACTTTCACAGTGTGTGGTTGTTTTACTTTCTAAAACCATATACTGATGCAAGTTTTTCTTAGATGTCTGAAACAGGTTTCCTATTTTTATATTCCAATGAAGCCCTTATGATAATTAAGGCTACACTTCACTTTAAATCATTTGAATTGGATCCTTAGTTCATAGCACCTTTGTGCATTATACTTGTAGATAAAATAATACAATTACTTTTTCAGGCGTATATGCTTACATAGGTGAGAATTATGATAAATTAAAAGCTGAGCTCCTGCTGAAATACATTTGTATTTCTGCCCATTAGTCTCTTTTAAATGACTTGGCATTTCTACCAGTGACCTGACTTTTCTCTGCTACAATTCAGTTACACAGGTCTCCTTTTCGCCTCCACTCTGTAACTGGGCAATGGAAGGAGAAGCAGCACTGTAGCTACGGCCGGAACGGAGCCTGGGCCAGCAGGGTGAATCGGATGTGGGCAGGGAGGATGATCAGTGCAGCAGGGGAGCAATTACTGGAATTACAATAACCTGTATGGCTCTTTGCGGAAGCTAAAAAACTGTCTTATTCTCCTCTCCCTCCCATTGACTTTCAGCTACTGTAGAGAGAGCCATACAAAGGGTAATTTCCAGTAAGTGTCCCCCTCACCACACTGATCACTCTACTTGAGTACCATACTGTTCCCCCTGGTGCTCATTTCCCCCTGTGTGCCCCACTACCCCCTGCTGGTTTCCCTCAGCTTCTTCCCTCCAGCAGCTGTAAGCAAACAATAGGATCTTTCAAGATTGAGAGTGGGGGAAGGGTTAGGTAAATAAGTCATATTTACCAGCCCCTTCCTTTCTGGAATGAACACAATGTGTTCGGTACTGATTACTCACTGTGTTCATTCATAACTGAAGCATTGGCTGTACAGGGTCCTGTGTCAGGTCGTCTGTATGGGGCCCCATGGTTTCTAACAGCAGCCCTGACTGTCACACATCGGTTTCAGTACTTGTGCTGCCTCTCCCTCTTCTGCTTTAGCTCTGCAAGGATTGCAAGAGTCTGATATCAAGCCAAACTCATGAACTTTCATTGCTTGCATTCAAATTTTATTGATGTATTATCGAATACAGAGCTGCATTGATTTCAGTTTTTTTAAATTCCAGCTTAAAGAAAAAGCAGATCATTCCCTCCAAAAATATTGCTATCCAGTGGCGGATCGTCCATAGAGGGTGCCTGAGCGCCGCCCCCCTCTGGCTCTCACCGCCACTGAGTCTAATAACATAGATTCATGCATTGCACGAATCTATGTTATTATCGCCGCTACCGCTGTTATTCAGATGGTCGGCGCTCATGTCCGGCCATCTGAATAACGCCAGCTGGTTGGCTGTACGGAAATGTCTATCAGAGCCAACAGCTCTGATAGGCTTTCCCAGTACAGCCCTCAGTTCCCGGAAGCTTATTCTCGGAGCGCACAGACTGTACGCCCCTTGGATAAGACGACAGGCGTCTCAGCCAATCAGGTTGGCTGGTTCTGGCTACTGGTAACCTGATTGGCTGAGACGCCTGTCAGTCATCAAGGGCGGGCGAAGACATCGTGGGACGTGGATGCCTGACTCCAGCAAAGGTAAGTGCCGGCGGGGGGGGGGGGGGTAAAGAGAGCAATTTACAGGGCACAGTGGGGACAATTGGCACAGCGGCGACCATGGGCACAGTGGTGACAATGGATGGCACAGTGGCTGGTTTAATGGCATGGACCAGTGGTGACAATGGATGGCACAGTGGCTGGTTTAATGGCATGGGACAGTGGTGACAATGGATGGCACAGTGGCTGGTTTAATGGCATGGAACAGTGGTGACAATGGATGGCACAGTGGCTGGTTTAATGGCATGGAACAGTGGTGACAAGGGATGGCACAGTGGCTGGTTTAATGGCATGGAACAGTGGTGACAATTGATGGCACAGTGGCTGGTTTAATGGCATAGCACAGTGGTGCGAATTGATGGAACAGTGGCTGCATTTGATGGCATGGCACAGTGGTGCAAATTGATGGCACGTCGGCTGCGTTTGATAACATGGCACAGTGGCTGCGTTTGGGCACAGTGAGACTGCAATTTTTTTTCCCTTTGCCCCCCCCAAAAATTTTGAGCACCAGCCGCCACTGTTGCTATCCTAGTCACAATCTTGCTTTTCATACTCGGATCCAGTCCTTACATACACACACATATTCACATATTTGACCTATATAAAATAACTGCAAACTTACCTAGGTTTAACCCTATAGCAGATGACTTTACATCTGTCCTAAAGAACACTTTTCTTTAGTGCAATCTAGTAAAGCTAGGAAACAATCACTTAAAAGTACAATGTTCTGATCAACTGTAGAGAATGTAAACATATTCAATTTTAAGTTTAGGTAAAACGTAAAAGAAATCCGCACTGTACTTCAATTTAATCCAGTGTCCCTTGTGCTGGCTGCCATAGTTGAACTCCTCTGTCGTCTGCTAGTGTAAACTAATTCTAAAGGTGGGAGCTTCAAGGTTGTCACCTTGATGAATATTGCACTACCTGTTACTGACCCAGAACAAGCATGTAGCCAATGAAGTCTGTACTGAACTGATCTACAGGGTGATTTCTTGGAAGGCTAGGGAATAAGTGGAAAAGTATAGAAATTGCTTGAAGTATTCTGTATTAAAGTGAATCTGTCACTTTACACATTCAAGTCACATATAACACGTTTTCTTGATAGCTCGCCACTCCCCCTCCAAATAACATCTTGCCTTTCCTGCACTGCCCTACAGACCTGTTCACCTATCAGACCATTGGATAGAAAAGTCTGTGTCAGTTTGTGTCAAAGCTTACCTAGGGCTGAATTTCCTTTCCTTGCCCCGTCTGAAAATGCTTGAATCTGGAGATTGATCACGTAGATGCTGAGCCCTGCATCATGTGAGGGATAAAGAAGTGCCTACGCTCTTTCATAACTGAAGTACTGAGCACTTTCTAGGGTTTTAGCAGGTGAAAGGAGTGGCAGGTTGGCATTAAAGAGAACCAATCGTTGGATTAGGCCTATGCAGAAATATGAATTTTCAGTCTAAATATGAATACCGTAATTGTTCATGCTTACTTGAATGAAAACTGAACACTTCCCCCTTTTTTAGTTTTACTTGTTTTATGTAAGCTGGACCCATTTATCTTGAGTGTTGAAGGGTCACAAGTCACCTAAAGTTGACAATTGTTGCCTGTTAACTGATTAACCTCACACACCATTCAAGATGGAAGACTGTGTGTAAGGTCAGGCAGTTAACAGGATAGCAACTGTTAGACATCATGAGACCTGTGACCCTGTAATTATCTCGGAAACAGTTGCTCACATACAGCATATTCATCCTGAAGGGTTGTGCTGGCTTGGCACCATTTTTAAAACATTAGCAAAGCAAAAAAATGACTTTATTGTGACAGTTCTTAAGAGGACCTCTGCCCTGTAATTGCTTCAGCAACAGCAGTTCCCATATTTCCATCCTGTCAAGCTCCTTTTAAAGGATATGTTCATGTTTCCCAAAAAATAATAAATGCACATATTTTTTCAGAAAAAAAAAATGTGCATGTATAATTTTTTCCTGCAGGACCTTAGAAAGTAATCAGTGGAGGTGCAATGTCAGACTTCTTCAGACAAGCCCTGCAGCTTTCAGCCCATACCTCCATATTAGCTGTCTTTTTGAAAGCTGCAAGGGCTATGAATGAGCACTCATCAGCACCCCTCTCAGTTCATTCAGAACTACAAGCTGTCAGCTGCAGTGGCCGATGGTTGTTGCAGTTCATTCATTCTCAGGAAACTGTAAATGAATGACGTGGCCATGTGGGTAATGCTCTTTTAAATTGTGACAAAAGGTGGGGGTGAAGATTCCCCACCTACTGTCACATTAAGCCCCGTACACATCGGAGCGATTTGACAGGTAAAATCACATGCCAAATCGCAGCCTATTGCCAGCAACGGCACTGTCCCAATCATTGCAACGCCAACTTTGCAGCAACGCAGCGATTTCCAAAACCAGTTCCTGTACTACTTTGGGTGAATTAGGGGGCTATTTCAATAGACATCTGTGCATGAACTCACACACACAGATATCTTTCAAAATGCTTCTGAACTCACACTGAAATCAGCCCACCTTAAGTGTGAACAAGGGCTAAAGGGGGAATCGGCCAACCTGGCTGCCGGAGCACCCCAAATGCGTACTGGTGGAGCATGTAACATGTTTCAAAAGGTGTACTTCTTTTTTAGGCAGTATAGAGGTGGTATTCTTATAATATGTTGTACAACATAATAAAAAGTTATTATTTATTTATTCATAGTTAAGAAACAACATTGTTTTGGCTGACATTTTGGGTTTGATTTACTTAAGAGAAAACCACTTTGCCAGGGAATTTTCCGTTATTTTGGTAAGGTAAAAGGTAATACTGAGTGAACAAATAAGTTGAATGAGTATCCACAGCTGAACAAAGAAAACCCACAAATAATCCATATAGGAAATGTACAGTACGGTAGTAACATATGTCCATATTACAATCTCTTTAACCAACAAATTGTAGAGTTGAAATTGATAGCTCAATGCTGAAATTATTTAATTTTTTGTCACTACTTTAGCAAATGAGCTCACTACAATAGTTGCCTTATCAATATGCCAAAATACTAATTTCAAAATAACATCCCATTCAGTCACAGATTAAAGAAAAAAAAATGTGTCACTTGGTTAGACAGTATACAGTTTTCTGTATCAATAGCCATAAAACAACGCTAACACTGATATGCTCAGTGCCCAATATCACTATAAAAATGCACATAATCATTGGCCTCTATAGCTTTCATAAGTGGTGCCTCAGCACCTGTCCTTTTTGTCAACCTTCATACCATAGTATACATGCGAGTTATCAAAAGCAGTCCACCTGCCAGCAACAGTCCAAAAGTGTTTACTCTTGGTAAATCTGCTATGCTGTGCATTGTAGCATAGCATTCCAAAAAAAAAAAATTGTGTTTTTTTGGTCTGCTGCAGTGCGATGGAAAAGTTAAATTGTGAATCCGCGAAATGGACCTAAAATACCAGTGAAAATACCTACAGCAAGGGGTGTTTCACATCTTGAGGTGAATTAATAAGAAGCTGCCTCTACCTAATTATTCCACCTAAGTGGAATAAATTGATGAATTGATTAAAAGTGTAGAGTTGGTGCTAATTAGAATTCTGGATTAAAGTGTAATAGTGAACGTAAATAAATATACATGAATAAATAAATAAATATGGATGCTTGTGAATGCAGGATTTTTGCATGCAGTGTTCTAATTTTTTGCTTATCTATTAATTCTTGTCCAGGATTTTACTATTGCACCTTTTTTGCACAGGCATTATTGTTGAGCATCTATCTATTTATTCATTTATATATATTTAATTACGTTTGCGGTGCGATGAAAGCCAATTCATGATGGTCTTAACACACATTAACACTAGATAGAATCTGTGTTAAGCACCACAATAGACTGATAAATAGTGTAAAGAAAGTTTTTTTGATTTTGAAAGCGAGATCATAACTGAAGATCATTGGAGTACTTTGTTTCTAAATTTTTGGATTGTGTGGTGTGTCAATATAAATGCAAAGATTTTACTGCTTCTTTTAAATGATTTTTTTTTTTTTAGTACTGTTGTTACTGAAGTTTTGTGAAAACATGCCTATTAGATATAAATATTAAATATGTTATTGTTCTTTTTCCCTAGGTGGAGAGAGTAATGTCCATGTTGTACTACACTCTGATTATAGCATTTTTGATCGGCATACAGGCTGCACCAAAGACCAAAGACCATGCCCCAGGGGGAGCATCAACAAGACATCGTATTCAACACCATCACACACATCGAACTAAGTCACTTCACCGGCATCATGGGAAATTAGAGACTCATGAACCATCTATGTTTCACAACATCACAGTTGATCCTAAGCTTTTCAGGAAAAGGAAGTTTCGTTCTCCAAGAGTTTTGTTTAGCACCCAACCTCCACCATTATCAGAGGACCTCCGGAACTTGGAATATTTAGATGATGAGGAGTCCCTCAATAAGACTATCCGGGCTAAAAGAACAGTGCATCCGGTCCTTCACCGGGGGGAATACTCTGTGTGTGACAGTGTCAGTATGTGGGTCGGGAATAAAACCACAGCTATTGACATTAAGGGCAAGGAAGTAAGTGTGCTGGGAGAAGTCAATATAAACAATAACGTTTTCAAACAGTACTTTTTTGAGACCAAGTGTAGCGATCCAAAGCCAGTGTCGGGTGGATGTCGTGGGATTGACTCAAAACATTGGAACTCCTATTGTACCACCACACACACCTTTGTCAAAGCATTGACCATGGATGCGAAGCAAGCAGCATGGAGGTTCATACGAATTGATACAGCCTGTGTTTGTGTGCTCAGCAGGAAAACTCGAGCCTTCTGAACTATTTCCTGCTGTCCCAGCTTCTCCCCACCCCTACCTCAGCCTGTAAATTATTTTAAATTATATGGACTGCATGATATATTTAAAATTTTTACAAGAGACTATTTATTAAAAAGTTTTCAAAGCAATGTGTTTTCTACAACTGAATTTATTAAGCTTATTTTGCTGGGAAAATGTTTTCCATTAAACTAAATATCCAAATTACGTCCAAAAAATGTATGGTGTTTATGGTTGCACAGGCTTTACCTCCTTCCTCCTTACTTGACTTTGTCTCTAAAACAAACAAGAAAACTGCTCCAAATGTATAGCGTAGACACCTGGAGCTGTGGACACATGACTGCAGAAGACTCAAAAAGGCCCCAGATATGGCTGAGGGTTGTTTATACAGGCAAAGTTCCAGCACTTTCTTATTTTGTTAAAGCTTGCCACCACCCATTCCTGCTTTCTGTGTATATCTATTGCTCAGTGGGGCAGCCCATTATAATGATTGACCAGTAGGAATGCGAGGGGGTGGAACATAGCAACAAGCTACAACACTAGCCAGAAATGTTTGGCCATATCTGCAGACTTTTTGAAGCTGTTGTTTTATTACCTGCAGGAGCATTTTTTGTCTTTGTTCTAGAGACATTTTAAAGTGTCAGTCCACCTACAAGAACCTTACATTTTTTTCATTTTTGGTAGATGCAGAATATGTGCTATGACCATTGCAATAACTTCCTTCTCTCCTGGTTGGAATTGTTTCAATTTAATATATTAGAGAATGGAATGATACAGAAGCTTCTGGAACACAAATAGGTGTGGGGACACTCTAAACTCCCGGTTGGCTAGGGACAGAGTCACAAATTGGAGATATTTTGCTGCCTAAATACTTGAGATATTTAATAAGTCAGGAAAGTCAGGAGCTAACTCATGCCACCAGGCTTCATCTCAAATATATTACCTTTGGGTGGACTGACCATTTATTGAGCACTGAGGGCTCTGTGAGCTCCAACATTTAGGTTTTGGCTGCTCTGAAATGTCCTAAATCAGGGCCGCATTCACCTGCTAATAAATGAAGATAATAATAATCCTAACATAATAATAACAGTACAGGTTTAATTCACTTTAAGGTGCTTCACTAATACAAAACAAGTTCACCCTGAGGGAGCATATGGCTGGGGATTCGTATTTTGCTGCCCTCTCCCCCATTCTGACACCCAAGGGTGGCTGACGCCAGCCAGCATGGTCTGGAGATGGGGTTCCTTTCCCAAGGGAAAATGGGATACCCATCCTTAGGGGAGATGGGGACCTCATCCCTAGGGGAAATGGGGGCCAAAACCCCCAGGGAATCATTTTTAACAGTCATACAAGTACCTGCAGACATCACTTTACAAATGTGCATTCTGCTCTACTCTCTTTGTAATGCCACAGGCAAAATCAATGCCATTCCAAGGGATTGAAATAAAAATAAGTTTGGGGGAGAAGATGGCCAAATTTGCCTGACCTGCCAAACAAATACTTCTCTTTCCAAAAGGATACCCCTGGCTTTACACAGTGACTGCATTTTATGAATGTCACATAAATGTTAGGCCATACTATGAAGTAAGCACTGCACTGTCCAGCAGTTAATGGTATCTGCTTCCTACTGTAAATAGGCCCCAAAGCACTACAATTCATAGTTGGTTGGTTCATAGTTGGTAAGGTTAAATAAAGACACCTGTCCATACAGTTCAGTGTGTGTGTATGTTTATGCCACCATCATTTCCCATATCCCTACATGTTGCATTTGCTAAGATACCCATCTAAAAGTTTTTTTTTTAAATTATCAACTTTTCCTGCTGACACCACCAACCATGGAAAGGAGTCCCAAATTCTTACAGTGAGAATCCCTTATGCAGTTTAAGGTTAAACCGCTTCTCATCCAATGTCATAGAGTAGCTGAATATCTTCCATTAATGACCTGAATAGTTTTCCACGAATAATACGTTTAATGATTGTAGTTGCTTCTCATAACTGAGGTCCTCCAGCCCACTTATTAGTGTTGTTGCCCTTTTGTGAACTCTCTCTAGTTCCAGTACATCCTTCCTGAAGACTGGTGACCAGAACTGGACAGCATGCCCAAGATGTGGGTTAACCAGTATTGTAAAGTTGTACAATTATAGTTTAACCGCTTGCCGCCCACCCACTATCAAATGACGGAGTGGCGGTGTGGCTCTCGTTCTTTGACAAAAGCATATGACGTTGTCCCACATGCAGCGCGGTGATCGCGGCTGCGCCGTGTTAATAGGACACGGGTAACCCCGATCTCTGTAAAGAGCCTGTCACACACTGACAGAGTATGTGGCGAAGAGAGCCGATCAGTGGCATCTCCTCACAGGGGACACCGAGACATGTAATCAGGGCATTGATCATCATTGCCCTGATTACAATAAAGCGCCACCAGTGCAAGTAATCAGTGCCCACCAATGCCAGAAATCAGTGCCCACAAGTGCCACCAGTCAGTGCTGGCTATCAGTGCCACCCATCAATGCACATCATTCCTGCCCATCAATGCCCATCATTGCTGTCTTTTCTTTTCAATTTGTTTTTATTGAAATTTGCTTTCTCGAAAGAGACAATTATATATAAGCAATCACATCAAAAGTCAAAATATGGACAACGCAGGTCCTCATATATTCTTCCACTAGACATAGTGCGAACAATGGTATACAAAGCAAGGTTACAGTATGTTGCCAAGTGCGTAAACAAGGTTCGGGGGCTGTGCATCCTACTACACAATGTGGAGCCACAGCTCCCTATATAGGGAAGTAACAGCAACCTGGCATTACCTCAAGGGTTGCCTATTTGGTCATGCAGTTCGGTGCAGTATGTCAACGTCTGTCTATGTGGAAAGCCTCCCATCTACTAGGCCACCTAAAGGGGCATGTCGCGTGCGCAGTGCCATATGGTGCATGCGAACAGGTTTTCAGTATAACAGTTAGTGTTCATATATATTAAACAGGGAGAATAGCAAATCTTAACGGTGTAACTATACAACAAACAAAAAACAAAAGGTACAACGAAAAACAAAAAAAAAAAAAGAAAAAACATAACTATTGTACCAAAGGTCCATAGTTATTTCCATTAAATGGTGGAGGGGAAGCTATGGGGTGGGGTATTTAGAGACCCAGGGTGACCATTGTGCAAGAAGGGTTCGGGAAGTCCCAGTTTGATAGGCGAAGTGTTTCTCGTATGAATATTGGGTAGAGACCCTATGTATCACTTCGGTAAGGGTGGGGATCTGGGTGGTTTTCCATTTAGCTGTAAGGGCCAATCTGGCTGCTATCAAAATATGTATCACAATGCCTCTCATGGAGGTTGGGATAGGGGCAGTAGTAATGTTCAGTAAAGCTAAAGGCGGAGTGGGATGGACCGAGATGCCTATGACAGAAGTTATTAGTTTAAAAACTTCATCCCAAAATTTGCGAATGTGTTTGCAGGCCCATAGTATATGGAAGATATTGCCCCTATCTCCGCACATTCTCCAGCAAAGATGTGATTCTGAAGGGAATATCAGCGATAGCCTAACCGGGGTGAGGTAGGACCTATGTACAATTTTCAACATGTTATCCCAATGGTTAGTGCAGTGGGTGTATCTGTAAGTCATCTTGATCGCTCTCGTCCATTCATCGGTTGAGAAGGAGGTGCCCCAGTCTTTTTCCCAGTTTGTCATGTGTGAGGTCTTGGAGAATCGCTTAGTGCCATGTAACAGTCTATAAAACCAAGAAAGACCTCTGGGTTTATTATAGGACGAGCAAAGGTACGTCCATATGTCTATGGGCATGTCGAAGGTAAGTGTAGAGTGTGACCTTTGGAAGTATTGCAGTCTCATGAGAGAGTATGTATGGGTACGGGGTTGAGTGGACAACACCTCTTGGACAGTTGTTAAACCATCCTGTTTCCAAGCAGTAATGTTTAGGTCTGGGATGATATGTTCCATGGTCGTGAGGTCAGTGAGTCTGCGTTTATTTGTCGTCGAGGGGTCTAGACAGGATTGGATATTTCCCCACACTAATAGGGTAGCGTCAATAGAGGGTAAACTAATCTGTTGTAGGGGTAGGTTCGTCACTTTAGCTAAAAGTAAAGCTGGTAGGTCTTTCCCTGTTATAGCTGCTTTCTCAATCTTAACCCATAGTTTAGATGGTACTGGGTCAAACCAGGCCTTCATTTGATCTAGAATCGCTGCTTTATAGTAGTTGCGGAGGACGGGGAAGCCCGTTCCCCCCTCTAGTCTATGTCTTTGAACTGTAGCATATGTTACCTTAGGCATTTTACCTTGCCAAATAAATCTCCTAAACATCTTGTCGGCTTATAAGAAGAAGGATTCTGGGATTCTAATTGGGAGGGTTCTAAAGTAATAGAGAATTTTGGGCAAAAGAATCATTTTTAACGCAGCTATCCTGCCCAGCCATGACATCTCAAATGTTGTGATATGGTCAAGATCGGTTTTAATGGTTGCCATAAGGATGTTAAAGTTCACCTTATAAGTGTGGGTGGATGGAGAGACTAATCTAATACCCAGGTAGGTAAGGGAGTTAGCCATCCATTGGAATGGGAATCTTTCTTTGAGGTAAGTAACCAGGGATTTGGAAAGGTTTATTGGAAGAATACAGGACTTAGTAATATTCAGTTTATAGTAAGATACTGCACCGAACTGTTGTAGGATTTCCTGAGCCTTTGCCAAGGAAGAAGCCGGATTTGTTACTGTCAGAACAACATCGTCTGCAAAGAGACCTATTTTGTGGGTATCACCTGCAACATCAATCCCCGAAATTTCTTTGGCCGACCTGATGGTTTCAGCGAGAGGCTCCATCATCAGGGTAAAGATTATGGGGGACAGTGGGCAGCCCTGGCGGGTGCCGTTGGTAATATAGAATCGGTCGGAGATGGCACCGGACGAGAAAACTCTAGCAGACGGGCATGTGTACAATGCAGAAATTGCGGACAGTATGGTGCCCTGTATGCCAAATTTCCTCAGGGTAGCATTGAGATATCCCCAGTGCACCCTGTCAAAGGCCTTTTCAGCATCTAGTGCCAAAAAGGCTGCTGGGGTCTTCCTATTTTCCAGTATATGTATCAAATTGAGCAGCCTCCGGGTGCCGTCCGGGGCTTGGCGTCCTTTTACAAACCCTACTTGGTCTGGTTTAACCAGGTGAGGGGTGACATTGGCCAGCCTATTCGCTAGAATCTTAGCATAGACCTTGAGGTCTGTGTTCAGGAGTGATATTGGCCTAAAGTTCTGTGGAGTATCCGGCTTCTTCCCCGGCTTAGGCAGAGTAACAATAGTAGCCTGTAACATTTCTTCTGGAAGCTTAGAGGAGGAGGCAATACCGTTAAACAAGGCGCATAGAGGTGGAGCGAGAATGCTAGAGAACGTCTTATAGTACTCTGACGAGAAACCGTCTGTACCTGGAGACTTATTATTAGGGAGGGCCTGAATGGTATCTGAAACCTCTGTGAGAGTGATTGGGGAGTTAAGCATGGATAGCTGGTCAGTGGTTAAAGAGGGTAAGGAGACTGCGTTAAGAAACGCATTAATACTTAGTTCAGTAGGTTGTGTAGTGTCTGTGTCTTGTTGGAGGTTATATAGGTCCTTGTAATATTTCATAAAAGCATTGGCAATATGTGTCGGGTGATTTACCGTTTTGGCGGTGTGTGGGTCTCTAATATTAATTAAGCGGGCCTGCTGCTGTCGTTTAGTAATGTATCTCGCCAGGACCTTCCCTGCTTTGTTGCCGTGGGCATAATACATCGCTTTTAATCTCCTTAAGTGTGTTTGATGAGTGGTGATTAACAATACGAAGATCATGTCTGCATTTAAATAGGGATTCTTCTATCGCTAATGTGGGTTGTGTTTTGTGTTGAGCTTCTAATTGTTTAAGTTTCTCCAGCAAGTCGTTTAACTGTTTTGCCTTCCCCCTCTTTTGTCTAGCAGCAGCTTGAATTAATATTCCCCTGCTGAACGCCTTATGCGAGCACCATATTGATGCCATGGAGGCATCGCTATTGTTATTAATGGTAAAAAATTATTTAAGTTGCAGACCAATCCTGTCCGTTAGGACAGGGTTAGAGAGCAAACCAACATTGTTCCTCCATATGTAGGTCGGGGAAGAAAAGGGTTCATCTCGAAGGAGAATAGACACAGGGGCATGGTCCGACCACGTTATAGAGTGTATAGTGACCTCTGAAGTCTTCTGCAGCAAAGGCAGGTCAGTGAGGATCAAATCAATCCTGGAATATGCCCGATGGGGATATGAATAGTGAGTATAATCCCTTTCTGAGGAATGCAGGCATCTCCAAGTGTCATACAAGTTGTGGTTATGAAGAAGTGATTGGATTTCTATCCTGCGGGAGGTCTGTTGTTGTGAGCAGTCCAAGGATTGATCAGGTACACAATTAAAGTCACCACATAGAAGCAGCAATCCTTTTTTGATTTTGTTCACCTTCTTGAGCAACGAGGTTAAGAATCTTGGTTGGTTCTTGTTGGGTGCATAGATGTTGACTAGGGTGTAAGTTGTATTATTTAGATCACAGATTAGTATTATATATCTTCCGTTTGTGTCGCATATTAACTCATGCATCTTAAATGCCACAGTATGTTTGATGGCCAGCAGAACACCCCTCTTTTTTACTGGAGCAGTAGATTGGAAGATGTGTGGGTATGCTTTGTGTGTACATTTGGGTTGTTTGGAGGACATAAAGTGCGTTTCTTGGATGCATAATACATCTCCTCGAAGTCTGGTCATTTCGGACCACATTGAGGACCGTTTAAAGGGACTGTCGAGCCCATGAACGTTCATGGAGATTATATTTATCGACATTGTGGTATTAGAATGGTATGCTTCACATGTGGCAGGAAAGTCTCTGTATGTAGATGTAAGGAGGTTAAATTACCTGAAGGAGGCGCTGCTGTTCCAAAATTCGGTGGTTGTGGAGATCCTGTAGTATTGGCAATGCCTGAGATTTGTGGAGTTGCACAGAAGGGATCATATTCAAAATAGGGTTCCTTTGGTACATTGAGAAAAAAAGAAAACAGCAACAACAAAAAAAAAAGACAGGTAACATGAATCAGAACAAAAAAAAAACGAACAGTTTCATTAAGTGCGAAAATTCCGCAAGAAAAACAGGGGGATACGTCTCCCCGAGACCCAGAGCCGGCCACTCTGGTGTAGGATTCATTAAGGCAACAGGGTTGGCTATATCAGAAAAAGGAGGAGAGGGGAGCTATAATGTGCTCCATAGTGAAAGGTACTGGGTGTCATGTCTTCTGCCATTCAGGTGACATCCTCTGTATAGCCTGATTTTGCAATGAGGCCTCCCCATCCTCCGGGATCAATTTCCATTTTTTGGCCAGGGCAATTCCGTCTTCAACGGTGGTGATCGCAAACGTGCGACCCTCTCTAGTGACTAGTAATTTTGTTGGAAAGCCCCAGGAGTACGTTATTTTATGGTTCTGCAGGATCTTGGTCAAAGAGGACAGGTTTTTGCGCGCCATCATGGTGTGTTTAGATAGATCAGCAAAGACACTAATGTCCGAGTAAGGGCCCGGTAGCGGTTGATTCTTCCGCGTAAATCGCATGAGGTCATCTTTAACGTGAAAGAAATGTATGCGAGCAATGACATCCCTCGGTACCCCTTCAGGCAGGTATTTAGGTTTAGGGAGGCGATGGGCTCTATCTACTATGATTTCCTTAGCAGAAGTATCAGGGAGCATGGCTGCTATGAAGGCTTGCACATAGGGCCTGAGTTCTGCGGGGGTCACCGTCTCCTCCACCCCCCTCAGTTTTATGTTATTTCTTCTTGATCTGTCTTCTAAATCACTTAGTTTTTCTCTCAAGGCCTGAATGTCACTTTCTGTATCGTTGTGTGCATCTACTAGCTCATTGTGAGCTGTTGTGAATTCCCCCATTTTGTCTTCCACGTGGCAGATCCTATCCCCTATGGCAGACACATCTCTCTTCAGCTGAGTTACACATAGCATCATATCTTTATGCAGGGAGCCTCTAAGGGTGATCAACATATCCCTCATCACTGTATCACTGAGGGGCTGACCGGTGGTGGGGAACTCATTAATGTGTTCCACAAAGTCACTGGTGCTGTTCTGAGAGTTACACCCGTCCCCCAGCTCACCTGCATACTTGTGGGCTGAAGACTTCTTTTGCGCCGACTTCTGCGGGCTGCTGATGGGCGATGCTCCGGGAGAGGACCCTGCGCTGGCGCTGTGATGTGGTCGGTTGTCTGTGCCATAGTGTGGGGACGATCCGTTGCTGCCTCCGTGGCGCAGTCCGTACCGCGAGTCCGAGGCCTCGCCGCCATCTTGCGGCCTAGGCGTGCTCGCGGACGGGTAAAAGTCCGTCAATTTTTTTGGGCCCCTCTCCTTCTTTCTTTTCCCCATCGTGATCCAGGGGTTCTCCAGGAGGTAGGTAGGCTGTATGGTGCCTTAAAGTGCTATCGTAGTCGCTGGATGGAGCTGGCTACAGATGGGTCTCGCGGAGCTCACTCCTCACACAGCCATCCGCCTCGGCTGCCGGCCACGCCCCCCCATTGCTGTCTTTTCTAACTCCTGTTCCAGGACACCTCTCTATGACCGTGTAAAGAGAGGCTCCCTCCCAGCAGCCCAGAGCTCCCCGTATGAGGTATACCCCCCAGAAAGAGGGTTCCCTCTGACACGACAGGCTAACACTCCATCATCCATTTCACCCAGCCGACAACACCTCCCCCAGCAGGCTGGCCATGGATATATGTAGGGGATTGGTCAGGGCTCCCACGTGCAACCCATGTCACTCCAGCTCTCTGTCCTCTCCCTTTTCCAGAACCTTCTCCCTGGAAACAAGGAGGCGCCCAAGAGCTGAGGCACATGTCAGTCACCTACTGCTATACTAAACCACTCCCCTGCCCCCAGATAAAAACAAACAGACCTAGCTCACAGCACAGGCCTGCCTAAATATACCTGTGTTGGCAGCTTACACAAAACCTACCTAAGGTAGAAGGTGCTACACTTATAAAACAAATCCAGCTGCTCCAAGTGAGTAGACAAGAATGCAATCCAGGTAAACGGCTCATAAGGTGAGGGGGCAGACCTGGCATGTCTGCAGGCTTTTGATTCTGCCTTGATCCTGTGAGCAAAACTCTCGATTTTTTGACCTGGGCTGCTGGGGTATGTGTACAGGGACCTCACGGGCTCCTCCGAGTATGGTCAAATATAAGCCACCCTGGCCCAAAACACTGGGAGAATGGCTGGCCTGATTTGTCTGGGGCTTCCAAGATGGCACCGGTGACTGGGAGGAGGAAGAAGAATGGCCACCGCTGATAAAAACTGTGGAGGCTACTTAGCCAGAGTCTCCTCCATGCCACTAGGGGGCCCCATCAGGGTTGCCAGGCTCAGTAAAACCAGGGACAGTATGTAAAAATCTGTGTTTTTTTTTACATTTGTCCCTGATATGTCTGAAACTGACATGCTTTTGATGTGAAAATCCAGAGATTTTAGCTGCCCCGCCTCTGCACTGCCTCCTGGCGTGGTGGCCATCTGTAAGCCTGGGGGCCCCATAATCTTCTATTGCCCAGGGGGCCCCATGAGTTGTCAGTCTGCCCCTGCTTGTAGCCAATGGTGCTGGCTCCTGTGGGGCTTTACTAAGTCTCACATCTTTTTCCCTTTTCTTGATTAACAGTTATGGGATCAAAGTGCCTGGCATTATGGGGCTAGGTGCAGGGATTTTGGGTGTTTTTCTGTTGGGACAATGTTTTTTCCTATATGGACTGGACTCGTTATGCTCAGTAGGAATGATTTTGATGTTTGGGTCGAACATAAGTTTCGACTTGAACATTGGGTATTTGCTCGCCGTTAAGCAAATATTATGGGGCGTTCACAGCAAATTTGAGTGCCGCTGAATGCCCCATAATAAACTGTGAGATTGCAGGATGCCTTTGGCCAATCATGGGTCAGGTGGACTAAGTCTACACCCCACACTATGTAAGGCTGCTTAAACCGCGTCTGTGTGTAGTGTTGTTGGCATAGACAGAGGGATAGCTTGATTTAGCGTAAAAGCAGGCAGGTTATTCAGTTAGTGGCAGTGTATTTGATATATATACTCTGCATCCAGTGTAGCCTGTATCTACAGTGCATCCTGTGGTGTACTGTTTGTAATACACTTCAGGCGGTGTATTAATATAAATATATATAGATATATATATATATATAGATCTATATATATATATTCAGTCTTGTGTGTTTGTATGTGTGTATATATAAATATAAATATATATATATATATATATATATATATATATATATATGTATATTTATGGGTGAAGAGCTATGGCCGATACGGATATGAACAACATAGACTTACCATAAGACTTACAACCTGAAATGGACCTGAAGTGGGCCCTGGTCTGATGGACGGTATGCCAGAATAAGAAAAACATTCAGGTAGGGTGTAGTTTTATTCATTTTAGCTTTATTCATTGAGTAAAGTTTGGTGAATGCTTGTGCTGTTTCCACCTGAGGATTGGGGATGTACCGGGTGAAGCAGGCAGACTTCCACCTGCCTAGTCGCTTAACGACATGATTTGGGACCCCATGCCGGGACGAGGCCAAGGTTGTTCAAATAAGAAAAAGTGACCGGAGTACTGACTGGAGTTGAGACGTAGGTTGCGTAGAAGAATTCTCACGTGTTTCACAAACTGGCAGGCACTCAAGGGTTTGAACTAAAAAAGGTAGTAGGGGACTAGAGTTCGACAATTCCGGTAGGAGTGACAGAAGGCGATTAAGTAAGGTTACTAGACACCAGACATTGTTTGTTTTATAGAGGTGGATGTCTACCCTGGGTTTTAAATACTGCAAGGTGGAGGATGAAATGGTCTTAGTAGTGAGCCAAGTGACGTCTACGCAGAACTTGGCTCACAGGGTTGCTGTAGGTGAACTCGATGGCCGCGAGAACCCTAGTAGGCCAAGGAGATGGCTGCTTGTATGACCAGGCTGGGGAGAAGGCTAAATGGAGAACTAGGAAGGATAGTAGACATATCCCAGAACATGGTTGTACCAGCCTGCGTAGGAAGGACATAACTGAGAGTGACCCTGCCTTATTAATATCGTCCGTGGCCTGGTTGCTGGTGGTTAAGGCCACGGTTTGTCCTGTCCAGATATGACCCCAGAGCTGAGTGGCTGCCACGATTGGGTATAGTTTGAACAGGGAGGAAGTCTGGATAAACCCTGGGTTTAAGAGTATCTCTGGAGGCCATGGTCCTGCAAACCAATGGTGGCCAAAAATTGCAGTGAAGCCTGTGGAGGCTGCGGCTTCTGTCACTAGCTGCGGTGATACTACCGTTCCACATAGTAAGGAACTCCTCCCATATTAAGAGGTCTGCTGCTACCGCGGTATCTAAGTTAAAGATCTAACCAGGGTCCTGTGCCTGGGAGAGAAAGACCGGGAGGCGTGAAACAAAAGATTGACCCTGAGGAATCATCCTCATAGCAAAATTGAGCCTTCACAGGAGAGATTGAATTTGCTTCTTAGTACGCCCCCGTGCACGGGTGAAGTCTTGGAGAACCAAGCTGGTGTGGGTCAGCTTGAAGGAACGACAGGTGTAGTGAAAGCTAGTTTGGGTGGCAGCGGTGTTGAGTGTGATTTCAAAAAACTGTGAAAGAGTGTTTAAAAAAAAAGAAAAGCAAAGGGGGGATCCCTTTAAACCACTTGCCTAACTTGATGCTCTAGTTGTGAAGTTTTGGTTGGGGTTGAGAATTGGGTCGACCGGGAACCTATAGTAAGGTAACATAGGGAATTTATTTTGGCAAGAGGGATTGCAAAAGAGCCAATCGGGGCAGTAGATATAGGCACAAGTTGGTCTGCGACAACCAACGAGTCAGACTGTGGAGCATAGAATGAAATGAGGCCAAGCCAACTGAGGCACACCGAGACGAATTGGTGCATTGCAGGTGATACTGGTTTCGAATCGGAGCGTGGTAAGTGACAGTGGAATTACTGCCAGGACAGAGGCATGAATCGGTCATGCTGCGACTGACAACAAAGCGGATTCTCGAGCCTGTGCTTTTTTTTGAAGCATGTACTGAATTGAGACCAAACAACTGGGGCACACTGACCATGAACCGGACTCTGGAGCATGTACTGAAATGAGGCCGAAAAACAACTGGTGCACACCGAGATGAATCGGTGCATTAGGATGTGACTGGATTCGAGTCAGAACGTGATACCTGACAGTGAAGTGAGTGAAATGATTTGCCATGACAGGCACAAATCGGTGTGCCGCGAGTGTGACTGACAATGACCGCACTCTGAAGCATGTAGTGAAATGAGGCCGAAAAATTTTTGGGGCACGCCGAGACGAATCGGTGCATGCGGATGCAACTGGATTTTTGCCAGAACGTAATATGTGAACGTAATATGTAACAGTGAAATAAGTGAAATGATAACAGGGGCACAAATCAGTGTGCTGCAAGTGCAACTGAAAACAACCGGACTCGAGCATGTACTGAAATGAGGCCAAACAACTGGGGCACACCGGAACGAATCGGTGCATCATGGATGCGACTAGATTAGAATCGGAGTGCGGTATGTGACAGTGAAACAAGTGAAATGATTGAAATGATTTAGCCATGACTGAGGCAAGAATCAGTGTGCCGCGATTGAGGCTGACAACGAAGCTGACTGTGGAGCATGGTATGAAAAGACAAGTGAGACACGCCTGAACGAACCGGTGCGATGCGGACGTGACTGTATTCGAATCAGAGTGAGGTACGTAACAAATAAACAAAATGTTTTGGTATGATAGAGGCACAAGTTAGTGGCTGACACTACGGCTACGTGCAGGGTTTCTTAACCAAGGTTTCTTTGCTGAACGACTCATGAGTCCGGTATCGAGGTTTTGGCGATAGAGATGTCGCTAACATAAAATTTTCCGTTGGCGAACGTGAATTTCCGCAAATGTTTGCGAACGGGCGAACCGCCATAGACTTCAATAGGCAGGCGAATTTTAAAACCCACAGGGACTCTTTCTGGCCACAATAGTGATGGAAAAGTTGTTTCAAGGGGACTAACACCTGGACTGTGGCATGCTGGAGGGGGATCCTCTCATGGAAAATTACATAGTTGACGCAGAGTCGGGTTTTAATTCATAAAGGGCATAAATCACCTAACATTCCTAAATTGTTTGGAATAACGTGCACACAGAGTCTCAGGCCGCATACACACGAGGGGATATGTCCGCTGAAAACGGTCCGATGGACCGTTTCAGCAGACATCTCCGCTCGTGTGTATGGGCTAGCGGACAGATTTCTCCACCCGACAGATTTCAAAGCATGCTTTGAAATCTATCCGGTGGGGATCTGTCCGCCCGACATGTCTGCTGGTTAGTACACTTACCAGCAGACATGTCGGCCCCCACCGCCGCCGCGCCGCTGCCGAATGGATTCGGCGCATGCGCGGAAGTGTTTTACTTCCTGGTGCGGTGACGTGGCGGTGACGCGGCGGCGTCAACGTTACCGCCGCGTCACCACTACGTCACCGCGCTGTCCGGCGGCGGGGAATTTGATCCGATGGTGTGTACACGCCATCGGATCAAACTCCCGATCGGACATATCCGATGGAAATGGTCCGCGGACCGTTTTCATCGGATATATCCGATCGTGTGTACGCCGCCTCAGACGCGGCCCTACCGTGGTTCGCATCTTTCCTAGAAAATCGAACACAGACTGTGAAATTAGGAGGATTCACGTCAGGAACACGGACCATTACATGCGGAGTCCCGCAAGGATCGCCCCTTTCCCCCGTACTCTTCAACATTTACATCCGCCCACTCCTTCAAATCATCAGCAAACAGGACCTGCGCTACCACTCTTATGCTGACGACACGCAACTTTACTTTCGAATCACTAACAAAAAACACCAATATCAGGAACTAGGAAAATGCCTCACACTGATCGATAATTGGATGACTTGAAGCTCACTTAAACTCAATGGATCCAAAACAGAACTCCTTATCCTTCACGCAAATCGGAAATCGAATTCTAGGACCAGATGGACAGTAGTGTTGAGCGGAATACGCCATATTCGATTTCGCGATATTGCGCGAATATATAGAAGAATATTCGCTAATATCGAATATTCGTGATATTTTATCCAAAAAAAAATTTTGCAAAATTTCGCTAATGCGAAATTTCGCTAATGCGAAAATGATTGCGAAATTCTCATAAACGGAGATCATTTCCTGTATTACTAAACTAATATGCACTAAACACTAACTCTACACTATAGAAAGGGGGTGCAATCAGCGCAAACAAAATGAGGAAAACTTATATAGTAAAAATTATGATGAAAATAACTCTAAAGTTAGAATTTCGCATGAATGCCAGCTGAACACAAAAGAAACTTTCACAATATTCCCAAAAATTCATACAACATAAAAATAGTGCAGCGCAAACAATATAATCAGGGCTGAGGAAGTAATCTTTACGCAACGCGTCCGGGGACAGGAATTACCACACAGTCGCTCGTACAGTGTCTGAACCTTACTCTGATGTGATCTCTGTCTGGTCCTACGGTTCCTTTTTGATGCCCATTATTCTCTCACCAAATGTGAGTAAGTTGTGAGTTTTTTGCTGCAATAAATCCTTTATTTTACGGAAGCTCTTAGATGTTTGTTTTTTCTCATCCTTCATTTTTTGATTGATGCGAGAGGACTCAGTACAACATTCCTCCCTTGGGCTACCTGGCGGATTCTATGCGCAGTTTGACCATCTGATGAAACAGTGGTCTAATTCGGAGGTAATAGTACAATATTCGTGTGGTGGTGGGATCACTTTATACCATTAACACTCCGCACCTGGTGGATTCTGATCAATCAGACCAATTGAAGGATTGGACCTATTGCACTATTCTATGGACATTTGTCAAAGTTAATTATTCACTTATGCACATATGTTTTATCACTGGTGGGTGATATCACTTTTTACTGTGTTTCTGTTACACAAGTTTCACTGAATAATGGTGTATGACTAGCACCATTAATATACCATATTATATTTTATTATATTGTTTGCGCTGCAATTTTTATGTTGTACTAACTCTACACTAACTCTCCTTAAAAGAAAGGAGAACAAGGGGGCAAAAGAAGGGCGGAGAAGATAATCGCGCAATATTCCTTTTGCCGAATATTCAAGTTATTCTGATTGGCTCTGATGCAAAAGAAGGGCGCATCAGAGCCAATCAGAATAACTCGAATATTCGGCAAAAGGAATATTGCGCGATTATCTTCTCCGCCCTTCTTTTGCATCAGAGCCAATCAGAATAACTCGAATATTCGGCAACAGGAATATTGCGCAATATTCCTGTTGCCGAATATTCTAGTTATTCTGATTGGCTCTGATGCAAAAGAAGGGCGGAGAAGATAATCGCGCAATATTCCTTTTGCCGAATATTCGAGTTATTCTGATTGGCTCTGATGCAAAAGAAGGGCGCATCAGAGCCAATCAGAATAACTCAAATATTCGGCAAAAGGAATATTGCGCGATTATCTTCTCCGCCCTTCTTTTGCATCAGAGCCAATCAGAATAACTCGAATATTCGGCAAAAGGAATATTGCGCAATATTCCTTTTGCCGAATATTCGAGTTATTCTGATTGGCTCTGATGCACCCTTCTTTTGCATCAGAGCCAATCAGAATAACTCGAATATTCGGCAAAAGGAATATCGCGCAATATTCCTTTTGCCGAATATTCGAGTTATTCTGATTGGCTCTGATGCAAAAAAAGGGCAGAGAAGATAATCGCGCAATATTCCGTTTGTCGAATATTCGAGTTATTCTGATTGGCTCTGATGCAAAAGAAGGGCCGAGTAGCTGATGCGATTCTTTTATGTTGCCGAAAATTCTCAATGCAAATTTTAGGCAACATAAAAGGATCGCCTCAACTACTCGGCCCAGGGTCTCTAATCATACCAGCAATGCTTTTAGACGTCGATGGAGATCACTAGGATGTGATCTGTTTTAAAAATAAATTTGAAAAAATACGAATATTCGCCATAGCGAATATTCGCCGCGATATTTGAGTTATTCGCGAATACTCGAATATGCAATATTCGTAGCGAATATTCGCAATGCGAATATTTGTGAGCAACACTAATGGACAGCACACACCATTCTTGGACAAACCATCAACCCAACCAAACAAGTCAAAAGCCTCTGAGTCATCTTTGACTCAGACATGATTATGGACGCACAAATGGAAGCAGTAGTCAGCGGTTCTCACCACTTTCTCTGCATGCTACGTAGAGAATAAAGCAGTAGTGGTTGGTACAATCATCAATTCCCAACTCGACTACGCAAACTCCCTTTACTTAGGACTACCCAAATACCAGATTTTGCATCTACAAGTCATCCAGAACACGGCAGCCAGACTGGTAATAGGTAAAAAACTGTGGGATGCTATTGCCCTGGGCTTGAGGTCCCTCCACTGGCTAGCTGTAAAAGATCAGATCACATTCAAGACACTCTGCCTCACTCACAAATGCGCACAAGGAAGCGCTCCGCAATACTTAAACGAGAAAATTAAACCCTACGTCACCAATCGGGTGCTCCGATCAACTAACCAAGACCTTCTCGAAAATCCCCACAGCCCGCTACAAATCTAAGGGAGAACTTAGATTTTCAGTCCAAGGACCTCGGCTTTGGAATGTTCTACCCACGACCATTCACATGAAGAAAACCATCAGGCTTTTAGAAAAAACTGAAGACTAGGGTTGTCCCGATACCACATTTTCAAGACCTAGTACAAGTACCGATACTTTTTTTTAAAGTACACGTCGATACCAATTCCCGATACTTTTTTTTGTCATGTGTCATGTGTCAGTATTTTTTTTATTTTACTATTCAAAATGTTCACAATGCTTTCTTGGGGAGGGGGGGAGGGATGGATGGTCTCAGTGTGTGTTTTTTTTTTTAATATGTATTATTTTTTACAATTAATAATTTTTATTTATTGCTATATTTTTTTTCTTAGCCCTGTTGGGGGGGGGGTTTTGGTGAGATATCAGGGGGTCTTAACACACCTCTGACATCTCCCCTTTGAGACAGAGAAAGGGACTAAGAACAGTCCCTTTCTCAGCTGCACTGAAAATGAATGGAGGGAAGACAGAGGCTCCTATCCATTTAACAAATGAAACATTGTAAACACAGTTTACGATGTTTCAGTTATATGAATGAACAGAGTCAGTGATCACTGACTCTGTTCATTTGGAAAAGGTAGGAGCCAGGTTTAGCGGCTCCTACCGCCGCTCTTCATCCTGACAGAGGGGGTAGAGGAGGAGGACATGGAGGGTGAAACCACGGAGGGGGGAAGCAGCGGCACGGAGAAGGGACACGGAGCATGGAGGAGGACAGCAGCGGCAAGGAGGGTGACAGCAGCGGCAAGGAGGGTGACAGCAGCGACACAGAGGGTGACAGCAGCGGCACGGAGGGGGACAACAGCAGCACGGAGGGGGACAACAGCGGCACGGAGGGGGACAACAGCGGCACGGAGGGGGACAACAGCGGCACAGAGGGGGAGAGCAGAACCGAGGAGGATAGCAGCGGCATGGAGTGGGAACACGGAGCATGGAGGGGGAGCGCAGAGCCAAGGAGGATAGCAGTGGTACAGAAGGGTGGATACAGAGCATGGTGGGGGAGAGCAGAACCCAGGAGGATAGCAGTGGCATGGAGGGGGGGACACGGAGCGTGGATGGGGAGAGCAGAACGGATGGGGGGAACTGGAGGAGGATACAGGGAAAGTCAGGTATCGGGGAAGTATCGGAGCATTTTCCCCGAGTACAAGTACTCGGGGAAATGCTTAGTATCTCTTCTGAAAGGATCAGCACGACTATGAATACAAGCGCCTTGAGGCGATTTGGTCTGCATTTGTCAGCGCTATACAAGTCACTCACTCACTCACTCACTCACTCACTCATGCTGGCAGGCAACTGACTGCTATTCTATTACAGTCAAAATAGTTTTGTTTTGAGATCAGATGAGTCTTTCAGGACTGGAGTGGACACTGAATACACTGGCCTAGCTATCGATTTCCCTATTAAATCGGCAGCAGCTACACTGTCCCTCCTCTCACTAAGACTGCAGCTTCCGAATGAATCTAAAATGGATGCTGTCCAGGAGGTGGGAGGGCCCGGGAGGGAGGGTATTCTGCTGATTGGCTGGAATGTGTCTGCTGACTGTGAAGTACAGGGTCAAAGTTTGCTCAATGATGACGAATACGGGGCGGACCGAACATTGCATATGTTCGCCCGCCAGGGCGAATGCAAACAAGCTATGTTCGCCGGGAACTATTTGCCGGCGAATAGTTCGGGACATCTCTATTTGGCGACACAGGATATCCAAGCATGAAATGAAAACGTTAAATGAAACCCTACCTGCGACAGTTGAGCCAGCCTGGAGAATGAAGAAATTTATACCATTGGCAATTTTTATGATTTTGATAAATTTAGCTTTTTTGTTTTAAAGTATACACTTTACAATAGTTTTGGCTGTATTGCGTCTGCTGCTTAATTATTACTTTTACACAAATATTTATTTTTTGGACACAACTACTGTAGCACCCTGGTCCTAGACTAGGGCTACTGTGTAAATTTAGTTTTTGGCTGGGCTGTAGGCAGCCAGTTTATCTGGCCTTTATCTGGTCTTTTCCTAATCTCAATTAGGTTGTGCATTTCTCACTGTCACTAGTAGGTGTCACTGGTACTACAAGCCAGAATGAAATAGTAGAACTAGGTTGAATTATGAACATTTATTTTTTTTCCAGCCAGGCCAATAGGAGGTTATTGGCCACTGGTGCATTCTGGGAGAGCATATGTATTTGGGTGGGGCCATGTTCTTGCTCTCTTACCTCACGCCCTCCTAGCCTGAGGATGTGCTGCTGAAGTGAGCTCTGCAAGTAGGCCCAGAATCCTGTCTGGGGCCTACTAATCCTGAGATGATCCTTAGGATTCCCAGCGTGAAAGAAGCCAAGCCAAATACAGAAGACCAAGGGGAGGCCTCCTTCTGGAGAGAGCGAAGATGACAGCTGATCCCTCAGAAGGGCCTGGTAAATCGTTTGGAGGACACACCTACATCTAAAATGTGCTTACAGTGTTGCTGGGTCAGCTTACAGGTTCTGACACTGTGAAGCTGGATCTTGTTCTACAATCTGAAACGTGTTTGTTCAGACCTCCCCATTATAACCATGGACCCAGGCCTGGAGTAAATGCTAGCTTGCCCCCTGCCTCTGGAGGTCACACCATGCCTTTATAGACACGGGGGTGCTACACTACCTACTACATTTTTTTGGGGGGTGGAAATAAATCATGTTGGGTTGCTGCTGCTGTTTGTAAGCCAAACAATTATGTAAAACTAAAGTAAATTAGTAGACATGCAATTTATGTGATGCCAGAATATGTGCCATTTGGGCCATGTCTCCAAAAGTTATAATGCTCTTTAATTTCATAAACAACTTTAAGGTATTTGCAAGAATGGTATTTTAAGGAAATTGTATATTTTTGTGTTGCCCTTTGAGCAGCTCCAAAATGGCCTCCCCTAATGAACAATACAGTGGAACCTCGGATTTTGAGTAACGCGTTTAATTAGCATTTCGCAATACGAGCACTGTATTTCCAAAAATCATAACTCGGTTTGCGAGTATTGTCTCGCGAAACGAGCAGGATTCAGGCCAAAGCGGTGTGCAGTATTGCTTTTGGCCTGAGGTGGGGGAGAGAGCCAGAGCTGTTCAGAAATGCACGGAAAGGCCCGAGTCCTTTTGAGGTTTGCCGAGGTCAGCCGAACTGGCCCTGGGCCTTTCTGGCCGTTTCAGAGTCTCTCCGGTGCCCCCTGCCTCTGGCCGCATGCGGTATTGCATGCCATTGAAGTCAATGAGGAACAAATTATTTTGGTTTCCATTGACTTCAATGGGGAAACTCGCTTTAATATGCGAGTACTTTGGATTACGAGCATTCTCTTGGAACTGATTATGCTCGTAATCCAAGGTTCCACTGTAACTTTATTTTTTTATTGGTACATGCCTTCCAGGTCAGTGTCTATGCCCCTATTCCCTTTCCTTTGTCAAATTCTTAACTTTTAGCTTAGTAAATGGCAATTAATGAAAATGAACGTGTGACTCCCAGTATTTTTAATAGTGTTCAGATTACAAAATTTAAACTTAGATATACACTGAACATATGCCATACCATACCTGTTTAGCTCATGTCTAGTCTAGACTGTCATATTTGGCTGTCTGCATTGTATTCTCCTCCATTTCCTCACAGAATGATCCATCTATGGCCTCCCTCCTCTTCCACCTGGCTGGGTGGTAATTTTACAATTTTTTTTCTGGGGCTTTAGCCCTCGGGGGAGAGTCCCTCCCTCCCTACCTGAGCCGATTCTCCCAAAGTTATTGGGACTCTTGGGTCTTTTACAGCATCAAATCGCTGTTTTTTTCTCACAAGTTGGAGTCACCCCCTATTTCTCTATTCACATTACAAAAGGTGTGCAAGGTGTTTCTGCCATTAATTGATTTTGCATCTGTTGGCTCTTTTTTTTTGTTTATTTTGCTCAAAGTCTATGGCTGCTGTTTATGCTAATTTAACCATCCTTTAAATTATTGTTTTAGGGCATCCCATGGGTCAAGAATCAACCCCTGTGTCCTGTACTGTATAATTAGGATAATAGGAGTTTTGATGTTTATAGAGGAAATTCTACGCTATCTGGATGTTAGCATAAGTGCCTTGATGCAATGACACTAAATAAAAAATGTGTTGACGTGCAAACAAAGTTTTTTTTATCATAGAGCGTGTGATCACAGCATCACAAATCTTATAATACACCTATGTGTTGAATTATGGCCGCAGCCTCACCAGCATAGGTCAGGTGTAAGGGATAAGATTTGTGACAAATCTACGGGCACTCTATACCAGCATGAAAGAAGCATATACAGTGGAACCTCGGATTACGAGCATAATCAGTTCCAGGAGAATGCTCGTAATTTAACCACTTAAGGACCGAGGGTGTTTGTCATGTCCCGGGGTGTATTCGAACCTGGGTCTTCCTGGTCCCTTAAACCATAGCCTTACCTGCTGTGCCACAGAAGAGATCTAGACCTTGGGAATATCCTTATTGTGTTCAACAATACCTCTGACTCACTAGCTCCACCTGCTGCCAGCTGTGGACAATTCTCATTCTGGACAGCCTTTAAATAGGAAGTGAGGTCATCACTCAGCGCCCGTTTATTTTGGATTACTTCCTGGGTGTTTTGTCTTCAGTGATCTTCCCTGTATTGAACTCCTGCCTGATATCCCGACTATTCTACAGCCTGCTGATTTTGTACCTTACCGCCAGATCGTGTATGACCTTTGCCTGCCTGACCCTTCTCCGGAATCCGTTTGTGAACTATTTGCCTGATCCGTTGCCGACCGTATCTGCCTGACGACGCTTTGCCTGGACCTCCAGCATACTTGTTCCACTTCGGACACTACCTTTTACAGGTACCTTACATAATAACAATGGCAGTGGACCCTGCTGAGATTGTTAAGGCGATTACACGTCAGGGACAATTGATCGGAGCGCATGAACAGCATCTTTCTTCCCTGGATGCCAAGTTAGATGAACTTTGCACTATGCTCAAATCTTGTTTGCCTGGTTCCTCTGCAACGGTCCAGACGCCGAATCCTACTCCTGCTACGATCCAACCCGCCTCTTCTGTACCACCAAAACTTCCCTTGCCTGACAAGTTTGGTGGTGATACTGAGGACTGCAGAGGCTTTTTAAATGTTTGCCGTTTGCATTTCCGCAACAACCCTGTGACTTTTAGCACTTCATCTGCCAAAGTGACTTTTGTAATTTCCTTGTTAAAGGGGAAGGCCCTGGCCTGGGTCTCTCCTTATTTGGAACGCAACGATCCTGTACTTCAAGATGCTGACAAATTTCTGGCCTCTCTCCAGACTGTATTTGACAAGCCAGATAGAGCTTCTGCAGCTGAGTACTCCCTCTTGGACATACAACAAGGCACCAGATCTGTGGCACAGTATGCTATTGAGTTCCGTACCCTTGCTGCTGAGACTAATTGGTACTCAAGGGCATTACGTGCAGCCTTCCGAAAAGGTCTTACGGATCGCATCAAGGACGAATTAGTCTATAAGGATGTCCCAGAAGACTTTGAGAAATTCATAGAGCTGTGTGTTCGTCTGGATGTTCGGTACCATGAAAGGTGCCAAGAGAGACTTAGAACCCGCAAGTTTCCTAAACCAGTTTACCGTTTGGCCCCTAAATTCCAAGCGCCACCTCAGCCAGAACCTGAAACCTCTGTTGAACCCCAGGCACCTGTGGAACCCATGGATGTGAGCCGTCTCCACCTAACTGAGTCAGAGAAACAAAGAAGCATTCATTGGGCCTGTGCCTGTACTGTGGACTTAAAGGACATTTAGTATCTGTCTGCCCTTCCCGTCCAGTAAAAGACAGGGTCTAACCAGTGTTGGAGGAGCTGGCTTAGACCTTACAGGTAGATCCTCCAAGACCAAGATTACTGTTCCGGCTACTATCCATTTACCTTCTAAGCTTGTTTTCTGCGAGGCTTTTGTGGATTCTGGAGCTGCTGGCATATTCTTGGACTACAATTTTGCAAGAAAGAACAACATCCCGTTTGTTCCAAAGTCTAGACCCCTGAACATTACCACCCTGAATGGACAGCCCTTGGGAGATGGCATTATGAAATTCGAGACTACGACAATCACCCTTCAGGTAGGCCTCCTCCACAAAGAGGAGGTTGTCTTGTCTCTCATTGATTCTCCGCTTCTGCCTATCATCCTTGGTTACCCATGGTTGCAACTTCACAACCCTTCTTTTGATTGGAAAAAGGGAGAACTAACCTCCTGGGGATCGTCCTGTCGCCCTTATTGTTTGTCTCAACCCAAAAGACTTTCTGCTTGCATGTTGGCTCCTGTGACTATCCCACCTACCTTGCCTCGTGAATACCATGACTTTGCAGATGTATTTTGCAAGCAAAAGGCAGAGGAGTTACCTCCACATCGTCCTTTTGACTGTACAATTAAATTGATTCCTGGAGCACCTCTTCCCAAAGGAAAGACCTACCCCTTGTCTCTGCCTGAACAAAAGTCTATGGAGGAATACGTAAGAGACAACTTGGAAAGAGGTTTTATCCGACCCTCTTCTTCTCCAGTAGGAGCAGGTTTTTTCTTTGTTGAAAAGAAAGATGGGGGCCTTCGACCATGCATAGACTATCGGGGGTTAAATCAAATCACCGTAAAGGACTCCTACCCTTTGCCTCTCATTCTTGAACTGTTTGATGTACTTAAGGGGGCTGTTATCTTCTCCAAGCTAGACCTACGAGGGGCTTATAACCTGATTCGAATTAACGAGGGGGACGAGTGGAAGACAGCATTCAACACTCGTAATGGACACTTTGAATATTTGGTCATGCCATTTGGGTTGTGTAACGCACCTGCTGTCTTTCAACGTTTCATGAATGAAATTTTCCATGATTTCAGCAACCGCTTTATGATCATCTTCTTGGACGACATTTTAATCTTTTCCAAGACTCATCTAGAGCACATCTCGCATGTGAAACAGGTATTACAACGACTTAGAGAAAACCATCTTTATGCAAAAATCGAGAAATGCAGTTTCCATCAAAGCTGTATTCCTTTCCTTGGGTACATCATAAGTGCTGACGGTTTCCAAATGGACCCTCAAAAACTTACCGCTGTCTTGCAATGGCCCCAACCGACCACTTTAAGAGGACTCCAAAGCTTTTTAGGGTTTGCGAATTACTACAGACGCTTCATTAAGAGTTTTGCCTCCATTGCGGCACCCCTTACTGCCATGACTAAGAAGGGTACCAATTGCAAGGTGTGGTCTTCAGAAGCAAGATCGGCTTTCCAGAGATTAAAGGATAGGTTCAGTAAAGCCCCAATTCTTCAGCATCCAAATCCTGATCTCCAGTACATTGTTGAGGTTGATGCATCTGAGGTTGGAGCAGGTGCCGTACTCTCCCAGAGACAGCCAAAGTCTGGTAGAATCCATCCAGTAGCTTTTTTCTCAAGAAAGTTTTCTCCTGCAGAGATAAATTATGATGTTGGGAATCGAGAACTACTGGCCATCAAATTGGCATTGTCTGAATGGTGACACCTTCTGGAAGGGGCTCCCAAGCCTTTTACTATCCTCACTGACCATAAAAACCTACTGTATCTTCAGACTGCTAGACGTCTGAACTCACGTCAGGCTCGATGGGCTCTGTTTTTCTCCCGTTTTAATTTTGTCCTTTCTTATGTTCCAGGGCATAGAAACAAAAAAGCCGATGCTCTTTCCAGACAGTTTGCTACCTCTGAAGAAGATTAACCAGTCGAGCAGTATATAATCCCACCTCACAAAATTGTTGCACAGATATCCACGGCTCTTTCCCAACAGCTACAAGAAACCCAGAATCGTGTTCCCCAGGGCTTGAAGATACCACCAGGTCGCCTGTACGTAGCCCCTAGTCTCAGAAAACCTGTACTCCTCTGGGCACATGATGGCGTGTTATCCGGTCACCCTGGTGTCACCATCACTCTTAAGACCTTGCAGCGTCATGTCTGGTGGCCTCGTATGAAAAAGGATGTTACTGATTATGTGGCTGCCTGCCCAACTTGTGCTGCTAATAAAGTACCCCGCACATTGCCTGCTGGACTGTTACATCCACTTCCGGCACCTCGCCAGCCTTGGACCCATTTGACCATGGACTTCATTGTAGACTTACCCAAGTCCGAGGGCATGACTGCTATATGGGTCACAGTGGATCGCTTTTCCAAAATGTCTCATTTTGTGCCGCTCCCTGGATTACCTACAGCGAAAGCACTGTCCACTCTTTTCCTTTCCCATATTGTAAAACATCATGGCATACCTACCAATGTCGTCTCAGACCGCGGATCCCAGTTTGTTTCCCGATTCTGGAGAGCGTTCTGCAAGAAACTGGGAGTAACGCTCTCGCTCTCTACCTCACATCACCCTCAAACTGATGGTCAAACCGAACGCATGAACCAGACCCTAGAAACCTATCTTCGACATTATGTCAATGCCTTACACTCCAACTGGTCTGAATATTTGCCTTTAGCTGAGTTTGCCCTAAATTCCCGTTGGCACAGTGCTCTTCATACCACACCATTCTACGCAGCCCTAGGCTATCACCCTCAGACTTTTCCTCTACTTCAGCCTTCTTCTGGTGTACCAGCAGCAGATCAGCGGGTAAAGAATATTCTACTACATTGGAAGAAGATTCGTTCATTACTACGAAAGTCAGCAGGCAAATACAGACTTTTTTCCAACAGACGAAGACGCCTTATACCTCCATATGTGGTGGGGGACAGAGTTTGGCTATCAACCAAGTATGTGAGACTGAAACAACCTTCTACCAAATTGGGCCCTCGATTCATTGGTCCTTACAGGATCATTGCTCGAGTTGGACCAGTTTCCTATCGCTTAAAATTACCTTCCTCTCTCCGGATACATCCCGTGTTCCACGTTTCCCTCCTCAAAAAAGCTATTTTCAACCGCTACTCCAGATCACAACAGCTACCTCCTCCTGTTCTTGTTGATGGACAAAATGAGTTTGAAGTCTCCAAAATTCTTGATTCCAGAGGACAGGGCCGTGGCCTTCGGTATCTGGTTCATTGGAAGGGATATCCTGTCACAGACCGCTCCTGGGTTCCAGCCAAAGATCTGCACGCCCCTTCTCTTATACGAGACTTCCATGCCTCGTTCCCCACTAAGCCCCGCTAGGCCCCCGGAGGGGTCCATTGGGGAGGGGGCCCTGTCATGTCCCGGGGTGTATTCGAACCTGGGTCTTCCTGGTATCTTAAACCATAGCCTTACCTGCTGTGCCACAGAAGAGATCTAGACCTTGGGAATATCCTTATTGTGTTCAACAATACCTCTGACTCACTAGCTCCACCTGCTGCCAGCTGTGGACAATTCTCATTCTGGACAGCCTTTAAATAGGAATTGAGGTCATCACTCAGCGCCCGTTTATTTTGGATTACTTCCTGGGTGTTTTGTCTTCAGTGATCTTCCCTGTATTGAACTCCTGCCTGATATCCCGACTATTCTACAGCCTGCTGATTTTGTACCTTACCGCCAGATCGTGTATGACCTTTGCCTGCCTGACCCTTCTCCGGAATCCGTTTGTGAACTATTTGCCTGATCCGTTGCCGACCGTATCTGCCTGACGACGCTTTGCCTGGACCTCCAGCATACTTGTTCCACTTCGGACACTACCTTTTACAGGTACCTTACAGTGTCTTTCAGTTTTCGTGTTTACGAGACTAAAACATTTTTTTTTTTGCTAGAAAATTACTTAAAACCCCCAAAGATTATATATATTTTTTTCTAACACCATAGAGAATAAAATGGCGGTCATTGCAATACTTTTTGTCATGCCGTATTTGCTCAGCGGACTTACAAGCGCACTTTTTTTGGAAAAAATTCACTTTTTTAAATAAAAAAATAAGACAACAACAAATTTGGCCCAATTTTTTTATATATTGTAAAGATAATGTTACGCTGAATAAAATGATACCCAACATGTCACGCTTAAAAATTGCCCCCGCATGTGGCATGGCGTCAAACTTTTACTCTTAAAAATCTCTATAGGCGACGTTTAAAAAATTCTATAGGTTGCATTTTTTCAGTTACAGAGGAGGTCTAGGGCTAGAATTATTGCTTTCGCTCTAACGATCGCGGCGGTACCTCACTTGTGTGGTTTGAACACCGTTTTCATATGCGGGTGCTACTCGCGTATGCGTTCGCTTCTGCTCGCGAGCTTGTCGGGACGGGGCAGTTTAAAAAAAAAATTGTTTTTGGATTTATTTTTATTGATTTTATAATGTTTTACACTGAAATTAAAAAAAAAAATGTTCACTTTTATTCCTATTACAAGGAATGTAAACATCCCTTGTAATAGAAAAAAGCATGACAGGTCCTCTTAAATATGAGATCTGGGGTCAAAAAGACCTCAGATCTCATATTTAGGCTCAAATGACAAAAAAATAAAATGTTTCATTAAGACGCTTGGCGGGACTGACGTTTTGACGTCACTTCCGCCCAGCAGAGCTATGGGGACGGGTGAGGGACATTTTTCCCTCACTCGCATCCCCAGTCAGCTGCCGAACGGACCGGATCGCCTCCGCCGCTTCCGACGGCAATGGTAAGCGGCGGAGGGCACGGGAGAGCGGTGGGAGGGGGGGCCCCTCTCCTGCCACCGATAACGGCGATCTCGCGGCGAATCCCCCGCGGAGACCGCCGTTATCGTAGACAGGCCCGCCCACTGTATAGATGGATACCTTGGTTGTGGCAGCAGCTGCTGCCGTTACCCAGATATCCATCTTTAAAAATAGGACGTATATATACAGTGGGCGGGCGTTAACCGGTTAAATTACCTTGCATATCAAAGTGAGTTTCCCCATTGGAGTCAATGGAAATTAAAATAATTTGTTCCTCATTGACTTCAATGGCATGCAATACCACGTGTGGCCAGAGGTGGGGGTGCTAGAGAGCCTCGGAAACACATGGAAAGGCTAGAGGACAGCTCATCTGACCTCGGCAAACCTCGGAAATGCTCGGGAATGGAGTATTTATGAGTCTTTCCGAGTGACTCCGAACGACACCTCTAGCCAAAAGCGGTGCTGCACACCGCTGTGGCTTGAATCCTGCTCATTTTGTGAGACAACACTCCCAAACCGAAATTTTACAAATACAGTATTGCGAAACGCTTGTTACTCACAATCCGAGGTTCCAATGTAGTTTTTTCTTGCATTATGGAATCTAGAGAACTAGAATGGGTAAGCTGGTACACATTCCCATGCCCGGACAAATAAAGGCTTAATGTCAGCAGTGGTGGAACCCTATAATTGATACAGTTCAGATATCATATGAGGTATTGGTTCTTCAGCCATAAAGACACGTTCAAAAGTTGTGTGGGGGGTCCCCCCAAAATCCATACCCGGCCTTTCAGGTCTGGCATGGATATTAAGGGAAACTCTGCACCAAATGTAAAAAATGGCGTAGGGGCCCCCCAAAATACATACCAAACCCTTATTGGAGCACGCAACCTGGCAAGCCACAGGAAAAGAGGGAGGACAAGAGAGATGGCCCTCCTCCTGAACCGTACCAGGACAAAAGCCGCAACAGCTCCGTCTCCATGGGAGGCTCCCGCCGAGTGACACTTCTATAGACACCCCCCAGGCACGATATTTAAAAGAATATTTAATTTTATTGTTTCACTTTAAGCATTATTAAAATCACTGCTCCCGAAAAAAAAATATGTAACAACTTTTTTGCATTGATACATATCCCCTGGAGCAGGACCCAGGTCTCCAAACACTTTTTATAACAATACAATGCATATAAGCCTTTAAAATGAGCACTTTTGACTTTTCATGTTCGTGTCCCAAAGACTTTAATTGTGTTGGTATGTTCAAACATATTTTTGGCCTGTTTGCCAGTTCTGATGCGAACCGAAACAGCAGGTATTCAGCTCATCCTTATCAGTAAGCTGAATACCCAAGTATTTAAAATAGGGTTTGACCCAAGTAAATGAGAAGACTGGCTATAGGCTATAGGCTGCCTGATGAGGACGAAGTTGGCTTTATGGGTAGGATCTCCAATTTGGTATAGCTCATTTAGAAATTTGAAAGTGTCTGAAGTTCGCGCATTAGATTAGGCAATGAGACAAGGGGATTAGTGAGATGAAAAAGCACATCCTCCACATCGCATGTTTGTGTAGTGTGTTGCGGCACTGGTTAGATATCAGTCACAGAGACAGAGAGAGAGAGAGCCTTTTTTTCTAGCTAGATAGAGCAGGCAGGCTAGTCAGTTAAATTTACAGTGTGTAGAGGATATATATGCATCCCAGGTGTTGTACATATATTTATACACTGCATAGTTTAGCTAGATCAGTTCTTCCTAATTTACTGGCAGGTAGTTGATTGTGCTAGCTGCAGTATTCTCACAGGGTGTATTGACTGTGTCCTCTGCAGTGTGCACCATAAAGCTACACAGGCATACTATAGACACCCAGCAGGTACAATATTTAAAGGAATTTTTCATTTTTTTATTTTTTTATTTAAGCATCATGATGCTTAACCACTTAAGCCCCGGACCAAAATGCAGATAAAGGACCAGGCCCCTTTTTGCAAATTGGCACTGCGTCACTTTAACTGACAATTGCACGGTCGTGCGATGTGGCTCCCAAACAAAATTGGCATCCTTTTTTCCCACAAATAGAGCTTTCTTTTGGTGGTATTTGATCACCTCTGGGGTTTTTATTTTTGCGCTATAAACAAAAATAGAGCGACAATTTTGAAAATAATGCAATGTTTTTTACTTTTTGTTATAATAAATATCCCCCAAAAATATATATATTTTTTTCCTCAGTTTAGGCCGATACGTATTCTTCTACCTATTTTTGGTAAAAAAAAAATCGCAATAAGCGTTTATTGGTTGGTTTGCGCAAAATTTATAGCGTTTACAAAATAGGGGATAGTTTTATTGCATTTTTATTTATTTTTTTTTATTTTTTTTTACTACTAATGGCGGCGATCAGCAATTTTTTTCATGACTGCGACATTATGGCGGACACTTCGGACAATTTTGACAAATTTTTGGGACAATTGTAATTTTCACAGCAAAAAATGCATTTAAATTGCATTGTTTATTGTGGAAATGACAGTTGCAGTTTGGGAGTTAACCACAAGGGGGCGCTGTAGGGGTTATGTGTTCCCTGTGTGTGTTTAAAACTGTAGGGGGGTGTGGCTGTAGGTGTGACGTCATCGATCGCGTCCCCCCTATGAAAGGGATGACGCGATCGATGCTGCCTCCACAGTGAAGCACGGGGAAGCCGTGTTTACACACGGCTCTCCCCGTTCTTCAGCTCTGGGGACCGATCGACACACTCCAGCGGCGATCGGGTCCACGAGTCCCGGGTCACGGGCGCGCGCCGTGGGCGCGCGCCCGTGACCCAAGACTGGGTAGTAGTACAGGACGTACCTGTACATTGATCTGCCCAGCCGTGCCATTCTGCCGACGTATATGTGCAGGAGGCGGTCCTTAAGTGGTTAAATAAAAAAATAAAAATAAATTCCTTTAAATATTGTACCTGCTGAGTGTCTATAGTATGCCTGTGAAAACATCTTTGAGAACCCGGGTCTTGCCCCAGGGAACATGTATCAATGGAATTTTTTTTTTTTAAATGGTCGTTTTTTCTGGAGCAGTGGTTTTAATGATGCTGCATCATTAAAATCACTGCTCCAGAAAAAAACAACCGTTTTTAAAACTTTTTTCCATTGATACATGTTCCCTGGGGCAAGACCCGGGTTCTCAAAGACGTTTTCCGACAATAACTTGCATATGGGGCTTTAAAATGAGCACTTTTGAATTCGAACGTTCGAGTCCCATTGACGTCAATGGGGTTCTAAATATTCGCGTGAACGTTTGGTCCGTTCGAAGGTTCTGGTGCGAACCGAACGCAGGGGGGGGGGTTCGGCTCATCCCTACTTACCACTGTGATTCCTATTATGGATCCTGGGAGGTTTACTACTGGACAGTGTGTAGGAAGTGTCCACATCATGCAAGCAGTAATGTGGATATTTAAAGAATAATCTTGGCTCCTGTAAACACAAGAAGAGATTTGATCATCGTATGACTATGGATTTAGGCAATTTAGATATTAATTTTTTAAATGCTAGTAATTAGAGGAGGTGGAAGGGCTAGGGGGAGCCCAGAGTTCTGCTTTAAAGGCATGGATGTCACCAAGATATGAAGACACTAAAATATATTTTTGTTGCTATCTCTGTCCCATCTGGATAAGATTCCCATGATATCTTGTCCCTTCAACACCCTGGCATAATAACAGGGGGTGAGGGGTTAAAGTGATACTAAATTCTTGCTCTGCGCAGTGGTTTTGTAAAGAGCAACCCAGATCCTACTCTTTTCAGGTACCTTGTCAGTGCTCCTAGACCCTCCCTCCTGCAAAGTGCCCCCACAGCAAACAGCTTGCTATAGGGGCACCCATGCCAAACCGCTGCTCTGTGTGTCTATTCAGACATGGAGCCATGGCTCTGCCCCACCCCTTCTCTCTCCTCATTGGCTCACTAACTTTGATTGACAGCAACAGGAGCCAATGGCGCCCACTGCTGTGTCTCAGCCAATCAAGAGGGAGATTCCTGAACAGCCAGGCTCTCATGCAACATCGCTGGATCGAGATGGGGCTGTATTAGGGGGGCTGCTGCACACAGAAAGTTTTTTATCTTAACACATAGAAAGCATTAGGATAAAAAACCTGCCTTTAGAACCACTTTAGCTCTCCAAGCCTGACATAACAGTAAGAGCCCAACAAGAGAACTCTGGGAGCCTCAACAAGGTTAGCTAAAACTATCCAGTTAGTTCTAAAATAAAATAACACATTTTATTTAGGTTAATAATTTAATATTGCTGTGCATGGTTTAATGGAGACCACAACAAATTTTAGAGATTTCTTTAGTGTTTTTTAAGGCATTGGAAGATTTTTTGACAATAGTTTAAACTGAAGTGTAGTGCTGGCAACTTCTAGTAATCTAGAACATGCCACATTATGCAACTTGACTAGCATTTTTCTTTATTATATCATCCCTGTGTTAATCATTTATTTTTTACTGGCTTCAATTTCTGTTCTGTTCAAGTCATTTATGTTGAAGCGTTTACTCCTGACAAGCTGTCTTGCTGCAGAGACAGCATTGACTGATCTGGATAAGGGATCTGTAAATATAATGTTACTGTAGATGAGAGATGGAGACCTGCTGGGGGTTTTAAATCCCTGTGGCATTTGCACACGTTGGCCTTCATAGACCTGTATGGTCTGTCAAAGAGGAAACGCATATAATGTAGTAAGGCATCAACTATAGAAATATATGTTTATTGGAGTGGATTCGGATTAGAATTGAAAACGTGATCATGCATACATATGGGAGGGTTTGAACAGGTATTGAGGTAAAAAAACTGTTTTTGTACAAATCATGGTTTGGCTTATACAAGAATATGAATATTCAGTCTTAAATTTTAAATGTGCAATTCAACTTTATAAAAGGTATGTACAGTATTTCCACTGTATTTCGCTTCAGTCATCAGGTTGCCACAACATTTAATAAATGATAAAACTATACTTTCCAGCTATTTTATTAGAAAGAATATTATTTGTATCTTTACATATTATTAATATTCATATTCATTTTTAATAGTGTTTTAGCATGCTACAACATATATGGCTAGTATCACTTTTAGGAATTGTCCTATTTATTCTCTAATTGCCATTGTTTGGAATTCAGTACTTATGCTGTTTGTGAAATGTTTTAAAACATTTTAAATATGGAGATATGAAGTATGGGCCAGATTCGGCAAAGAAGTACCCCGGCGTATCTCCAGATACGCCGCCGTAATTTCAAATGTGCGCCAATGCATCTTTACGCCGATTCACAAAGCGAGATTTGCAGAAAAACATGGCTTCAGCCGTCCGACGTAACTTGCCTACGCTGGCGTATCATAGGCGCATAGTTACACTGGACGCATTCGGCGTTCCCATTAGAAATATGCAATTGAGTAAGATACGCAGATTCACGAACGTAGATGCGCCCGGCCGCTTCATATAAGCGATTTGCGTAAGGCTTACGTCCGGCGTAAAGTTACTCCTGCTATAGCAGGCGCAGCTAATGCAAAGGTATGGGCCAGGGAACGACGCCGTCGATTTTTACGTCACGTACGCCGTTTACGTAATACTACGTGAATAGGGCTGTGCGTAAGTTACGTTCATGTCATAGGCATTTACGCCGACGTATCTTAGGAAGCTTATGCGACGTGATTCTGAGAATGCGCGCGCATGCCCAGTTTGACCGGCCATTCAGTAGCATGGGGTCATGCTTAATTTAAATAGATGCTGCCCACCTCCTTCCTACTTTGAATTAGGTGGGCTTACGCCGGCCGATTTACGCTATGCCGCCGCAACTTACGGAGCAAGGTGGAAGGGCTCCCCCTAGCCTTTCCACCTCCTCTGTGAATACAGCACTTGCCTCTCTAAGTTGCGTATATTCGATACGCCACGCCCGCACAAAGATACGCTACGCTACCTGAATCTGCCCCTATATATTTTAACTTATTCCAGTTAACTTGTCATGCAGTTCTTTACCAGGGTCAAACTGGAACCTTTTTTTTAAGCCTGCTGGGGGTATGTGTCAAAAATCTACAACCTCATAGCAAGCAAGATCCCCTCTTCATATTATCCTGTTGAACTTAACAGTGATTCCTATTGAAGAATAGGATACAGAATTAATCATTTTTTATGCTAATAGTCAAGCTTTTGTAAAGGAAATTGCATGGGTAGCTGGGTCCTGCCATGGAGGATATTTTAAAATTAATAAAAAAAATATATATATTTAAACTATCACACAGCAAGGAGAGAGTCAGCAAAGCTATAATCTGGCACCACTTACTTTTGATGGCTATATGATTTTTTTACTTTTACATTTAGCTTGGCTTAAAAAAGCAGCAGCACCCTAATCTGCACCATTTCAGCCTATTTTTTTATTATTATTATTATTATTATTATTATTAAGCGGTGATAAACCTTAATTATACCAATGGAAGTAGAAGCCACAACAGATCTAAAAACTATAGCAAAGTTTTCTCTTAAATAAAAAAACAAAGCCCTCTAATTTGTACATATTTTCCAGTGGCAAAACAGTTTAATAGTATAGTTTTAATAGTATTTAAGAGTTTAATGGTTCCGTTCTAATAGTATTGTTTGTGTGCTTCTGGCTGTACAGTATATAAACAGCTTGGTAAGGCTACAATGTAAATGAATGAGACAAGGCACGTTTATTCTAAGCATTATTGTTTGTTTTTGAGAGACAATAGCAATTGTACAGTGGCTGGACAGAATGTAGGTTAGGCTTCAATATAAGAGGGAGACAAGTGCCGCAAATATTTTTGAATACCTGATTATGAAAATAGGCCACAAATTTGAATCCACAATGCAGCATTTTCCCTGCAGCAAACATTATAAATTTGACAGCTGAAGTCTAAAGTTGCAACACAGTGCTTCCACAGCTAGAGTGTCAGGATACTGTCATGGGCCACAAACTTTGAGATACAAAGAAGAATCTATTTTGTACATAAATTTGCTGAGTCTGTGAATCCTAAATCCACAAGATTCGCCTTGAACCCATGGTGTAAACAAACCTGAACCTCATGCCTTACACCAGCAGGGTATTGAGTACTTTGTTTTTAAATTTCATAAAAAAAATAAAACACATAAGATAAATAATATTTGAAATGATAATGCTGCCTACTAAGATCCTGGAGAGTTGTTTTATGTTGTTGAGTACAGTGAAGCTGAATACTTCATTGTATTGCTGCTTAAGGCCTATATCATTAATTGTGTGTTATCATGGGGCAGTCTATTGTTAAATTACATTAACCACTTAAGCCCCGGACTAATATGCTGCTAAATGCCTAGAGGCGTTTTTACAATTTGGCACTGCGTCGCTTTACCAGACAATTGCGCGATCGTGCGACGTGGCTCCCAAACAAAATTTGCGTCCTTTTCTTCCCACAAATAGAGCTTTCTTTTGGTGGTATTTGATCACCTCTGCAATTTTATTTTTTTGCGCTATAAACAAAAATAGAGCGACATTTAAAAAAAAAAAAAAACAATATTTTTTACTTTTTGTTATAAGAAAAATTGAATAAACAAAATTTTAGTCAAACATTTAAGCCAAAATGTATTCAGCCACATGTCTTTAGTAAAAAAAAAATCACAATAAAAAAAATTAGCTAACTAGCAGCAACAGTGACACTAATACAGCGATCAGAAAAATGATCGCTTAGTGACACTGGCAATAGGGAGTGAAAGGGTTAACTAGGGCAGTTATGAAGGGGTTAAAACTTTAAAGGGGGGGTACGAGGCTACCCTGAACCTAACACTAACTGCCTGTCACACTAACTGTCACACTGACACTAAATGCAGTGATTAGTACATATATGATCACTGCATTCAGTCACAGTGTGACAGGGGGGTGGGGGGGGGGGGTGATCGCAAGGGGTTAAATGTGCCTATGTGTGTGGTGTCAGTGTAGTGTTGGTGCAGACTTACTGTGCCTCTTCTCTCATCTCGGCGGTTTGAAAATACTGCCGAGATGAGAGCTGCATCACTTCCTCTGCCTATGTTTACATTTTACAGGCAGAGGAAGTGACACGATGGCAGCGCACGGGATTGGCTGGGAGCGATCACGAGGGGGCGGACAGCATCAAACCGCCGTCCCCAAAGGTAAGACGGTTAACTTATATTGCCACAAACTACCAGATGTTTGAGCAAATCCATATGATCATAGTTAACTCCTACTTTAGGTAAAAACAGTCATGTGTATTCAAAAACTGGAAGTAGGGACTTTGATGGCCAATCAGAGCACTATGTTTCTAGAAACCATATTAAACAGCAAGGTAAATTATTTAATAAAATAATGATCATAATCAAATCAAACCAATTAGATCCCTATATCTATAGTATTACGTGACCTACATGTCATTATATTGTTATTTTGGTTAGGGATTTTTTTTTTTTTTTTGGCATTTCCTGTAATCTGAGCTATATTCAATATAAATAATAGCTAAAAATACATAATTCGTTCTTACTACGCCAATACGCCAAATCCTCAGGGCAAATGTACAGATATATATGTTGCAGCTATATGGCCAATTCCACATGACAGCTTATCTCCCAGCTAAAGGTGCAGCAGCTGTGGCAAGTATTGTTACATTCCAGCTACATAAAATGTACAGAAAGAGGTTCTATATTCCTTAGTTATGCTAGAAATAAAATTCAATAATAGAGAGTGAGTGATATCTCCGCTACCTTCATTTTACATAGCACAGCTTAGTGTGACAAGCTGCTCAGCACTGAGGGGGAGAAAGAGGGTGAAGCTTCATGTCATAAGGAGACCTGACCTGCACTGATGGCCAGGATGTACAGATCTTTCTTGTAGACTGATATGGACCATCCTGCTTATTCTCTGATAGGAGCTGTAAGATGGATATGAGATTTCATAGGTATATGCAGTAAATGTACAGGGGTAGGTGGTGGATTGTGCCGAGTGTGTTGTGGGGATGGTGGCATGTTGTCTCTGCATAATGTGCTATACAACATCAGAATTCCTCATGTTACATGCTTCTACTGGTTTGTTGTATAGTCTCAACTGCTTTTTTTCTTATCACCCTAATTTCACCCTATCATAGTAATTTAACTTAGATGTGGCTCTGGCCCTAACTATACTGCACCTCTTACTCCTCTTACTCCAGTCCAGTTTATTATCTATGTACACCTCCAGATACTTGCTCTACCACCTTTACACCTACTTCTCTGACATAGACAGGGGTCACCGGAGAGCCTTTCTCTTTCTCAAGTCCACAACCAGCTACTTTGTTTTAGTCATATTTAGATACAGATGAGTATCCTCACACCATTTGACAAAATGCTCCACCACAATCTTATACTCAGTTTGTTCCATCCCTGATACTGTACATCTCACTACTGCAGAGGCATCAGAAAACATCTGAAGATGGCAAGACTATGTCTGGTAGCTGAAGTCAGTGGTAGAGACAATGAAGAGAGAGAGAGAGAACACGGTCCCCTGTGGAACCCCAATGTTGCTGAACAACCTATCTGACACACAGTTTTCCAAATGTACATACTGTGGTCTTCCAATCAGGTAATCAACAATCCACAACACAAGGGAGACATCAATCTTCATCACTGTTAGCTTCTCACCCAAGAAAACTGGCCTGATAGTATTAAAAGCACTGGAGAAGTAAGAAAAAAAAAAAAAAAACATGACCCTCATTGTGTTCTCTGTTTATGCAGGTTTGCATACATGCGATTTAGCAGGAAGATGTTAACTTTAGCAGGCCTAAATATGTACTAGCCACGGGCCATAACTCATGTAAAATTAGCCTGTTATACACCAATCCCGCAATGCCCTGCCCATTGAAATTAATGGGCAACGCTGCCAAAGTGCCTGCAAAGCGCTATTAACCCTTTCTTCAGCCGCTAGCAGAGATTAAAATCGCCCCGCTAATGGTCAAAAAAAGCGCCGCCATAACAGCAGTAAAGCCCCAATAAAGCTAGAAGCGCTTTACCGCTAACACCAGCACTGCCCCAGTGTGAAAGAGGTCTAAAAGGTAAAGTATCTGACATTGATGCAGTTTCCTTTTACTTCTATTGCTCTCCCCAGCAACCACCATAGAAAATGTGTTTTACATCCAATGCTTGTGTGTGCAGTCTAACAGATTTATTGACACTACTGCTGTTTATGACCTTTAAGTCTGATAAAAACTCTGAAAATTATTATATATTTTTTACTTTAAATGATAATTATGTAAATATCCTTTCCATATTAAATAGCCTTCCGGGTTTACAGTATCATTTTAAGTGATTTTCTGTGACATATTTTTCCATTATTCTTGCTTATGGCTCAGTAATTAAAACATGTTGTATGAGCATGTGTACAGTGTCTATGATATACAATATAAGCTTAGAATTTTAGATACTAAATGGTTAAAAATGTTTAAAAGTAAAAATTATATTTTGCACGACCTCATTCTCTAGTTTATGAGTAAACTAAACTAAAATCATCAACTGGAAAATGGTATATGCTCTGGGTTAAGGATAAAGACAAGGGCTGCTAAAATGTTTATATTCAGACCAATACTCTGCTAGACATATGTGCTGTATTTAAATGGAAGGATGCAGTGATATGTATTGTAAACATTACATTGGGGGCCCAGTAAAGTATATTCATACAAAGTCCAGGCATAATTTTTTATTTAAATATGTGCTAATTTTTTAACACTGTGAATGCATTAAGGCAGGGGTGTCAAACTCAATTTCTTCGTGGGCCGCATCAGCATTATAATTGCCCTCAAAAGGTCCGGTTGTATCTGTAAGATTAGTCCAGCGCATCCCCTCCCCTTTACATTAGATGTCAAGAGCCACCCCACCATCAGAAGTTGAGTTCCCCACTCTCTCTTATATCACAGTGCACCCTCCTTTTCTTATGTGCTGCTGGGAAGAAGGTGGATACATTGTTTGAAAGGGCTAGAGCTCTTCTGCAGCTCCAGGAGAGGTGCGAGGGCCAGGTTTGGCCCACGGGCCTTGTGTTTCACACCAGTGCATTAAGGGAAAGATGTTAAGCCTTTTGTACTACTGTATATACAGTGCCTTAAAAAGGTATTCATACCTCTTAAAATTTTTCACATTTTGTCATGTTACAACCAAAAACGTAAATGTATTCAATTGTTTCTTTATGTGATAGGCCAACACAAATTGGTACATAATTGTGAAGTAGAAGGAAAATGATAAATGTTTTTCATTTTTTTTTTTTTTTTACAAATAAATATCTGAAAAGTGTGGGGTGCATTTGTATTCAGCCCCCTTACTCTGACACCCCTAACTAAAATCTAATAGCCTTCAAAAGTCACCTTATTAGTAAATAGAGTTCACCTATGTCCAATTTAATCTCAGTATTAATACAGCTGTTCTGTCAAACCCTCAGAGGTGTGTTAGAGAACCTTAGTGAACACAAAGCATCATGAAGGTCAAGGAACACATCAGACAGGTCAGGGATAAAGTTGTGGAGAAGTTTAAAGTAGTTTATGAAAAAAATATCGCAAACTTTGAAAATTGGCTTGGTCAGGAAGGGGGTATAGTCTTCCATTGGAATAGGAAATGACCAGGGATCTTGCTGCCCTCCTCAGAATATTTGGTATTCTTGAGACTTAAATGTAAAAGGAAAAGAAGGGCGCACCGACTTAGTGCATTACAAATGGCTAGGTTTAATTAAAATTGTATAAAAGATCATGAATACTCACAAAACAAATAAAAAACAAGAAATAAAACATCACTCCATCGAAGGGATAGATGCCTCCGGAAGGTCCCCTACTGGAACCAAACAGCCGGAGAGTCCAGACAACATAGATAACAGCTACTGCTTACGTGTTGCGAGGGCAGACCCTCTTCCTCAGAGCCAAAAGTAATAGTTATTTATGATCTTTTATACAATTTTAATTAAACCTAGCCATTGGTAATACACTAGGTCGGTGCATTCACAGCAGTCAGTAGTCAGGGTTGGTTAAGGAGACAAAGCTATTGCACAGGTAGTGGGATTTCCTTGAATGCCATCTCTGAATCCTCATCTTGATTCTGGAAGTGGATATTGACCCTCTAAAATGCCTGAACACATGCACATGCACATACAGTACTGGACTTTTGGGTTGAAAAGAAGCTAAAAGCATTTTCATAGACAATAATGTGATCTCTGGTATGGCGAATCATGCTTGGAAGTGTCACACTTACGTTAGTATTATTGTTCAATTTTATTTTGTTGCCTGGACCTGACATGGTGTCAGAAGTCTAGTTGGAGGCTAAGGTGCTGAGAGGGCTCCCCTTCTGGTTGAGTGCAGCAGAACCCTAAAGGTGGAACAGGTAATGCAGTGCCCAAAGAAGCAATGTTTGCCGGTGGCTGTGGCCTGATGACTTGATTACTGTGGAGCAGCAGGAGCAAGCTGGAAACACTGTGTGGCAGGTATGTTAGAAAGGAGCCAGATGTAGCGGGTAGCTGGGAAATCCGGTAGGAAAATTAGAAGCCAGGCCAAAGGTAAGATTATTTCTTAAGCAGATTCTGCATTCAGGTCAGGTCACTGGAACAAGCCAAGGTCATTCACGGTAAGACAGGCAGAAGCAGACTCTATGAGCCAAGCCGGGATCAAGGGGAGCTGGCAGAAGTAGGTCAGAATATAAGCCAGGGGTCAAGCCAGGAGATCAGGATAAGCGGGTAGAGGAAGCCGGGTCGTTCAATGGGAAGTCCAAGATTAGAATGCAGGAACACAGGGGAACTGACTATAATCCAGCAACTCAGGGATCTCAGCAGTGGGTTTATATAGGCAGTAGGCGTTAGCATCTATCAAACCTGCACCTGCATTTTCCCGTTAGCACATCTGCATATGCCCATCAGCGCCGTCGCATCTGCGTACGCCAATGCGACTAGAGGTTTGTCTGGTGAAGCCTTGATGAGTATTGGCGACAATGCCAGTCCTATGGCCATTTCCCTGACACATGGACTTTGACCATTCAGTCCATGCCCCAACAAGGAATAACCTCCAATCCTTGTGCTCTACCTGCCTTCCTGCTTTGTCAGAGCCCTTCTCCTTTGCTATAATAGACTAGGGATTTCCAGGAACGGGGAGCACATGACCTCCTTCACCCCAGTAGTAGATAAGTGAGCATACCTTTCTGTAAGGTCTATCAGTAGGCATTGTCATTTTGTCAAAAATGGGCAGATGTCAGGTCTACTGGAAATTCTTTTTTTTATGGCTTTGGCTATCTTTGGTTTTCAAAAGAGGTTAATCAAGAACATTTTGTATAACATTTTTGAAGCTTGACAGTAACTTCATTCCTTTAAATTTCAAGTGATTGTTGTCGAAACTGAAAGCATAATAACATTTACAGTAATTTCTAAGGTTTGTGCGTGTATAGTATGGCACAATGTTGTTTCAGCTTATGCATTCATTACTGGGTGGATGTAGACCTTCTTTTCATTGATGTCAAACTTGCTTTAGGAAACCCCTTAATCCCTTAATGATAATTACCCTAAACTATTTGTCTAGAGTACATGGTGAGGCTTGCCTCTTTGGAGTACACCACACTTGAGCCAAAAAACATTTATTGGGCATAGGAGTTTTTGCGAATGTCTCAGGAAGTTAACATAATAATTGCAAACAGTCCACAAGTATGTGTTTCTAAGCAATAACATTTTCAGGTATATCACAGTACAGTCTGATTGAACAATTAAAGTTGAATAGGTATGAAAGTGATATTTTGTGGGTGTGGGCCTGTATTCATAATCGTTATTTGCAATGTAATCAGTTTTAAATTTACACATATAATAAACAATAAAAACATATATATGTTAAAAGATAACTAAACCCAAGATGAAAAATGCAATATATTGCAATTTACCCGTGCTAAGAAGCATGGTCTGCATTCGTTCGTTGCTAAGAACATTTTAAGTAGAGAAAATACAGTATTTACAGGCGTGGCTGTAAATTTTGAGAATGACACAAATATTAATTTTCACAAAGTCTGCTGCCTCAGTTTTATGATGGCAATTTGCATATACTCCATATACTCCAGAATGTTATGAAGACTGATCAGATGAATTGCAACTTAATCCCATAAAAAACATTTCCACTACATTTGTGAAGAAGGCTTCAGGGTGCCCAAGAAAGTCCAGCAAGTGCCAGGACCGTCTCCTACAGTTGATTCAGATCACCACCAGTGCAGAGCTTGCTCAGGAATGGCAGAAGGCAGGTGTGAGTGCATCTTCCCACCCAGTGAGGTGAAGACTTTTGGAGAATGGCCTGGTGTCAAGAAGGGCAGCAAAGAAGCCACTTTTCTCCAAGAAAAATATCAGGGGACAGACAGATATCCTGCAAAAGGTACAGGGATTGGACTGCTGAGGACTGGGGTAAAGTAATTTTCTTTCTTTGTTTGGGGCATCTGGAAAAAAACTGGAAAAGAAGAAAAGGTGAAAACTACCATCAATCCTGTGTCATGCCAACAGTAAAGCATCCTAAGGCCTCGTACACACGATCAAATCTGTCTGCTGGAAACGGTCTGCTAGACCGTCCCAGCAGACAGATTCGATCGTGTGTACGGGCGAGCCGACGGATTTGGCCACCCGACAGATTTCAAAGCATGCTTTGAAATCTATCGGGTGGGAATCCGTCCGCCCGACATGTCTGCTGGTTAGTACACTTACCAGCAGACATGTCGTCTCGCACCGGCGCCGAATGGATTCGGCGCATGCGCGGAAGTGTTTTACTTCCTGGTGCGGTGACTTGGCGGCGTCAACGTCACCGCCACGTCACCGACACGTCAGCGCACCGTCTGCTGGCGGGGATTTTGGTTTGCTCGTGTGTACACGCGAGCAAACCAAAATCCTAACAAACAGATTTGTTCAAATCGGTCGGTCCGACCGATTTGAACAAATAGATTGCCTCGTGTGTACGAGGCCTAAGACTATTCATGTGTGGTGTTCCTTCATAGCCAAGGGAGTGGGCTCACTCACAATTTTGCCTAAGAACCCAGCAATTAATTGAGAATAGTAAAAAAAACATCCTCCGAGAGCAACTTCTCCTAACCATCCAAAGGCAGTTTAGTGAGGAACAATGCTTTTCCAGCATGATGGAGCACCTTGCCATGAGGCAAAAGACATAACTAAGTGGCTTGAGGAACAAAACATCAAGATTTTGGGTTCATGGCCAGGAGACGCCCCAGACCTTAAACACTTGACGACCGCCACACGACAATATATGTCGACAGAATGGCACGGCTGGGCATAAGGGCGTACAGGTACATCCCTTTTAAAATGCGAGCCGTGACTGCGCCTGCAGGACCCGCGACCGTCTGTTCCCTGTCATCGGGAATAGCGATCAGTGATGTGTTGCGCAGAGCCACGCCCCCTAACAGTTATAATCACTCCCTAGGTCACACTTAACTCCTTCAGTGCCCCATAGGTTAACCCCTTTACTGCCAGTGTCATGTTTACAGTAATCGGTGCATTTTTATAGCACTGATCGCTGTAAAAATGACAACGGTCCCAAAATGGTGTCAAATGCCATAATGTCGCAGTCACGATAAAAATCGCTGATCGCCGACATTACTAGTAAAAAAAAATATTAATAAAAATGCCATGAACTATCCCCTATTTTGTAGACGCTATAACTTTTGTGCAAACCAATCAATAAACGCTTATTGCGATTTTTTTAACAAAAATATGTAGAAGAATATGTATCGGCCTAAACTGAGGATTTTTATATATATATATATATATATATATATTTTTTTTTTTTTTTTTTTTTTTTTTGGGGGGGGGGGGGATTTTTATTATAGCAAAAAGTTAAAAAGATTGATTTTTTTTTCAAAACTGTCGCTCTATTTTTATTTATAGCGTAAATAAAAAAAACGCAGAGGTGATCAAATACCACCAAAAGAATGCTCTATTTGTGGGGAAAAAAGGACGTCAATTTTGTTAGGGAGCCACGTCGCACGACCGCGCAATTGTTAGTTAAAGCAACGCAGTGTCAAATCGCAAAAAGTGGCCTGGTCTTTGACCAGCAAAATGGTCCAGGGTGGAACATCGTACGTTCGGGGCGGAACATCGTATGTTCGATCGTTCGTCAAATTACGAACATTTTGGGCCGTTCGCGCCAAATTCCAGTGGCGTTTCACGGCCCATAATTTACTGCGGCATCGCAGTGCATTGCTGGCTGATGATTGGCCAAGCATGCACTATGACCCGCATGCTTGGCCAATCACAGCTTGCAATAAACGGAGAGCCATAATTGGCCAAAACTTTGGCTAATTATGGCTCAGGGGGTTTAGTACACGCCCCACACTATAAAAGGCTGCCTGCAGGTCAGCCTTGTGTAGTGTGTTGCGGTGGTTAAAAGAGAGAAGACAGAGAGAGAGAGAGAGAGAGTGTAATTTTTAGTAGGTAAATAGAGCAGGCAGGCAGGCTAGTCAGTTAAAGTTACAGTGTGTAGAGGATATATATGCATCCCTAGTGTTGTACATATATTTATACACTGTATAGTTTAGCTAGATCTGCACTTCCTAATTTACTGGCAGGCAGGTGATTGTGCTAGCTGCAGTATTCTAATGTGGTGTACTGCCTGTGTCCTCTGCAGTGTGCACCTAAAGCTATGTGGTGTGTGTACTGCCTGCGTCCTCTGCAGTGTGCACCTAAATCTACGTGGTGTGTACTGCCTTTGTCCCCTGCAGTGTGCACCTAAAGCTATGTGGTGTGTGTACTGCCTGTGTCCTCTGCAGTTTGCACCTAAAGCTATGTGGTGTGAACTGCCTGTGTCCTCTGCAGTGTGCACCTAAAGCTACGTGGTATGTACTGCCTGTGTCCTCTGCAGTATGCACCTAAAGCTACGTGATGTGTACTGCCTGTGTCCTCTGCAGTGTGCACCTAAAGCTACATTGTGTGTGTACTGCCCATGTCCTTTGCAGTGTGCACCTAAAGCTACGTGGTGTGTGTACTGCCCATGTCCTCTGCAGTGTGCACCTAAAGCTATGTGGTGTGTGTACTGTCTGTGTCTGTGCTATTTTTCTCAATGATTTTCATCCATATTGCAGGGACCAGACATCACATTAAAGCCGCAAGCAGTTTTAAATTACTTTTTTCTTATAGTAATTAGTGTTGAGCAGAATATGCCATATTCGATTTCGCGATATATCTCGAATATATAGCCGAATATTCGAGATATATTCGTTAAATGCGAATATTCGCGATATTTTTTGGAAATGAAATGATTGCGAAATTTCGCTATTGCGAATGCGAATTGCGAATGCGAATGAAATTTCAAGAAATGCGGAAGGAGCACTCTGATTGGCTCAGAATATTCGTGATATATTACAATACAAAATAATTGCGAATATTCGGCAAATGCGGAAGGAGCACTCTGATTGGCTCAGAATATTCGTGATATTTTATAATACAAAATAATTGCGAAATTTCGAGAAATGCGGAATGGAGCACTCTGATTGGCTCAGAATATTCGTGATATATTACAATACAAAATAATTGCGAATATTCGGCAAATGCGGAAGGAGCACTCTGATTGGCTCAGAATATTCTTTTTTTTTTTTTTTTTTTTTATATTTAATCCTTCTTTATTTAGGAAATATTAATTTTACAACATAAGTTACTTAACAATTGCATTAGAATCAACAAAATAAAACAAAACATTCACTTATTATCTCATAGTCCTTTGTACTTATTTAAACCTCAGGCTTATATTTAGAGACAACAGGGTATACGTAGATGCGGGTAGTTATTTACGTCCTGGGTTAACCTAATGATAATACCCTGTATTATCTCCTATAGTTCCTGTTCCAGGCTTAGATTCTCGAACTATTTATTTCTCTTATATTACCATATCTCCTTTTCCTTTCCTTCCTCTTTTTTCTCTCTTCCCTCCCTTCCCCTCCCTTTCCTTCCCCCCCCCCCAAAAAAAAAAGAAGAAAAAAAAAAAAAAAAACCCCTCCCCCCCCCACCAACCCCACCAATTCTCTCTCTCCTCTCCCCTCCCCCAGGTCCGAGCTCTTCATCCAATCCCTTGGGGCCTCCCTCATTCCCATTCCATCACTCCCCTCCCATCAAACTCCTCCCTTCTTCTGAGTGCATGAATGCATTCCATGCTCCCCAGGTCAAGTTATATTGTTCCTTTCTGTCTTGGGCTGATAGAACCACATCCTCTATTGCACAGATATTCCTCACCCTATAGAGCCAATCGGTTATCCTAGGGGGATTATTTTTTCTCCAGTTTTGAGTTATCCCAGCTTTAGCTTCGTTAATCATATGGCATATGATTGATTTCTTATATGTTTTTATTGGGATCTGTGTTAGATGCAGCAGACAGAAAGCTGGGTCGTCCTGCAGTTGATATGTTGTAAATTTTTGGGTTATCCTTAGTACTTCCTCCCAGTATTTCCTAATCCTTGGACATGTCCAAAATAAATGATATATAATTACCCTATCTTCCCTGCATCTCCAACAGATATCTAGGGTTCCCGGAAATGCCCTACTCAATTTCTCTGGTGTGTAGTACCATCTATTTAATATTTTATAGTTTAATTCTTGGAGCCTAGTGCTTATTGATGTTTTCAAGGTTAAATTAATTATTTTCTGTTGCTGGATCTGTGAAAAATTCCTCTCCATATCTCTGGCCCATTCTCTTATAGATAGTATCTCCTGGCCTTCTAAAGATGTTATTCCTAACCTATACAACCTAGATAATAATTTATCCGGGGGTTCCTGGTTTTCACAGTATCTTTCAAATTGTGTTAGTTCCCTTTTATATCTACTTGTTGATCCCAAAGAGTTCAGGAAGTGGCACAACTGTACCGCTTGCCAATTTTTAATCCCGTATTTTCCTTCCTGGATTACCAATAAGGGTACAGTTGGCCACCTATCCTGTTCTAAAAAATGTGATATCTGTGTAAGGCCCCTCTCTCTAAGACTCCTATATGCTCCTTTCTCCATACCTGGTGGGAAACCGGGGTTTCCTAATACTGGATATAATGGGGAGAAGCTTGAGGTATGTTTTCCTAACTGGCATATTTTGTGGCCTATTGCTAACGTCGTCCCTATAATTGGATGTTTTTTTAACTGTTTCGGCAGTGTTTGATAGCACCATATTGCTCTTTGCAGTGGGACTTGGCTAATTTCTTGCTCTAGATCTACCCATAGTTTTGTTCCTATCCTCCTGCCCCATTCTATAATCCTTCCCATATGAATCGCTTGATAGTATTTGGTTACATCTGGTATTGCTAAACCCCCATTACTCTTGGGTAGGCACATCCTACTCCTACTAATCCTAGGTTTTTTCTTAGCCCAAATAAACTTAAAAAGGAGCCTATTTATTTGAAGTAAAAAGGCCTGGGGGATCTTGATTGGTATTGTTTGAAGGAGATATAGTATTCTGGGAAGTATACTCATCTTAATAGCATTACATCTCCCAAACCAAGAGTGAAATCCCCTCTGCCATCTCTTCACATTATCTTTGATTATGTTCATCAATGGAGGGAAATTTGCTTCAAAAGTATTACCAAGTTTTGGTGGGATATAAATCCCCAGATATTTCAGGGCTGTCTTAACCCACTTAAACTTAAAATTAGGTTCCAAGGTTTGTTGTAGGCCCCTCGGTAGTTCCACACTCATAGCTTCTGATTTCTCATAGTTAATTTTTAAGTTGGCTAATTTCCCATATTCCTCTATTTCTCTCATCAAATTCTGTAGCGACTCCCGGGGGTGAGACATGGTAAACAACATGTCATCTGCAAATGCAGAAATTTTATATTCTCTGTCTCCTATATCTAATCCCCGGACTCCCGGATTTTGCCTAATCCTATTCAGCAGAGGTTCCAGTGTCAATACGTATAGTAACGGGGATAGTGGACACCCCTGTCTTGTTCCATTTAATATTTTAATAGGCTCTGAGAGGATTCCATTTACCTTGACTGATGCTTGAGGTGTAGTGTACACCCCCATAATCCATCTATACATATGTTCTCCTAATCCAATATGTCTCAGTACTCCTGCCATGAACTTCCAATTAACTCGGTCGAAGGCCTTTTCGGCATCTGTACTGAGGAAGATCGAGGGTGTTTTGGTTTCCCTTGCCCAGTGTACCAGGTTCAATACTTTAATGGTATTATCCCTGGCTTCCCGGGTCGGGATAAAACCCACCTGATCTAAGTGTATTAGCTGTGTCAGGAAGGGTTGTAATCGGGCTGCTATTAGTTTAGAGAAAAGTTTTAGATCTGTATTCAACAATGAGATCGGGCGATAACTACCGCACTCCGCCGGGTCCTTCCCTTCTTTGGGGATCACCGCAATATGTGCCATAAGGGCTTCCGGACGGAACGCGGTAGAGCGGCCGATCCCATTGAACAACCCAATCATATATGGTCCAAGGATGGGGAAAAAATGCTGGTAGTACTGAATAGAAAACCCATCTGGGCCAGGGGCTTTCCCTTTTTTAACCATTTTCATAATTCCTTGAAGTTCCTCCATTGAGATAGGTCTATCGAGGATCTCCCTTTCGGTTGAGGGTATTCTTTTAAGTTGTGTTGAGGACAGATAGTCCTCAATCCTTCCTCTAGGGATATCTTTTTGTTCTAAATTATATAAGGAGGAGTAGTATTCTCTAAATCTCTGCGCTATTTCTTTAGGGAGTGACATTATCTGGCCGTTCTTGCCCTTGATATGTGGTATATACACAGTATTCCTAATATCTTTTAATTTCCCCGCTAATACTTTACCACACTTGTCACCTAATTCATATGTTGTCCTTCTACCTACTTGGATAATCGCTTTAGCTTTATACCTCAGTAGGTCCGCTAACTCCCTCCTTTTATGTCCTAGTTCTTCTCCTACTTTAATTGACTGTGTACCTTTATGTTGAATTTCCAGGGTTTGGATATCTGTTGTTAATTTCCTAACCTGACTCTCTCGATTTTTCTTTATTCTTGCCCCATGCTTTATCAATAAACCCCTCATCACCGCCTTGTGGGCCTCCCACACCACACTTGGGTCGCTCCCCGGGGTATCGTTGGTCCGAAAGTATTCTCCTAATTCCTTTTCTACTGCTTCTTTGACCTCTGGGGTCTGCAGTAGACTTTCATTCAGACGCCAACGATGTCCCGTGGAGAGAGCCTTACCTGATATTATTATGTCCATTGTCACTGGGGCATGGTCTGACCAGGTTATATTTCCAATTTTTACTTCCTCCACTCCCGTCAATAAATAATGGGGCATCAGAAAATAGTCCAGCCGGGAATATCTTTTATGTGGATTAGAGTAAAAGGTGTAGTCCCTCTCCTCCCCATGTAATATCCTCCATACGTCAACCAACTGCATTTCTTTTAACTTTCGCAAGACTCGCCTCCTAGATTTCCCTGATAGAGAAGAAGATCCTAGGGATGTATCTGATTTGGGGTCTAATGTCATATTAATATCTCCTCCTAGTATCAACTTCCCTTCTGTAAATTTATCTAATTTAGATAGTACTTTAATCAGGAAGGTATCTTGACTCGTGTTAGGCGTATATACAGTGGCTAGTGTTACTTTCTCGTCTCCTAAAGTGCCTTTTAGGAATATATACCTTCCATTTTCGTCTATCTGTTTTTCCGTTAATGACCAAGCAATCTGGTTGGATATTAATATAGTTACTCCTTTAGATTTAGATGTTGAACTGAATGAGTGGTAGACACATGGAAAAAATCTATTTTGTAGGTAGGGTAACCGACTGGCTCTGAAATGGGTTTCTTGGACAAAGGCCACATCTGAGCGCATTTTTTTTAATTCACCCAGGAGCATTCTCCTTTTTTCTGGGGTATTTAATCCCTTAACATTAAAAGTGGTAATCCTTATACCCCCCATCTTTGCAGCTCAGAGTCCTCTCCCCTCTCCTCCTCCCCTTGGGCCCGGGAGACAGGGATAGATGAATGGGTGAGCGAGGAAAAGGAACCACGCCCAGGAGAGAAGAGAAAGAGAGAGAGAAAAAAAATAAAATAAAAAAATGGAGAGGGGCGAGAGATCCCCCCTCCGACCCAATCCCCTTACTTATGACCTAGGGATCAAGAGGTATGGTACCAAGACCCCCCCCTCTACCCCAGAGCCAATTTAGCTCCTGCTTACTTACTCTAGTACTCTATTCCCTAAGTATCCCCCTGAGTAATTCCCTATCGGGGGGTATTGGTTTGCGCACTCCTGCATCGCGGTGCCCCCGCACCCTCCATCCCTCCTTCCACCTCCACTTTATTTCAATCGTGCTATATAGTATATTGCCCATCTCAATTAATCCCTGGATCTCAAGCCTTGCTATTTTACTTCCTACCCCCCCTTCCCCCTCCTCCCCCTCCCGCCCACCCCGTATAATTGCCCCCTTAAGGGGCTACTCCTTCTCCCTAGGTGCCTGATCCTAAATAACGCCAGAGTAATGCCCTCCCTCCTCTAAGTGTCTTCGCCCTATAAGTATCCCCCCCCCCTTCCTAGTACTGGAGTTGAATCCCTCTATAGGGTATGGTACTAGTTGTTTCTATAGTCTCTCCTCTTCTTACGGTACATGATGCATAGTAATCTATAATATAGTTTTCTTACAATAGTTCAAAAGAGAGGAAGGCAAACCACAAAACTAATTTTATAGTGCATTCTAAAACATCCTGCGTAGCATATCTCAATAGATCTAAATATCTTCCCTCAGGTCTAATTCACGTATCTATTCATAATACATCAATTTTACCCTAACAAAACCTTGATAAACCTTAGTAGTACATTAATAATTCCAAATAAAATATATTAATCCTTGTATCCAGTACTGGGGTTGAGTCCCTCTATAAAATATGTGTACTAATTATTTCAATAGTCTATCGTCTTCTCACGGTACATGATGCATAGTAAACTAGTAAACTATAATATAGTATTCTTACAGTAGTTCAAAAGGAAGGAGAGCAAACAGCAAGACTGATTTTATAGTGCATTCTAAAACCTCCTGCATAACGTATCTCAATAGATGCACTATCTCTAAATAGCTTCCCTCAAGTCTAATTCACATACCTCTTCATAGTACATCAATTTTACTCTAACAAAACCTTAATAAACCTTAGTAGTATATTAATAATTCCAAATAAATTATATTGATCCTTCTACCCGGGTTATCGATAGACTTGGTTGGGGGTTGGGTGCTCCCCCCCCCCACCCACCCTCTCCCTCCCCCTCCCCTCCCACCCCCTCCCATACGTGTCTGTTCCCTTAATGTGTAGTGATAATTAGTATTGATTGTGTATAGAGCTTACTACTTTAATATTGAAAACTATAGTTGGACTAACCTATCTAGTGATATACCCTCCTAATTAATAAGTCCATTGGACTCTCTAATTAATTCCCACCACCCTTAACCTTGTGTAGAGTGAATTAGATATTCTCTCTATTGTAGTGTGTTAGGTGTATTATTGCATTATAGTGTATAATGTGATTATATTACCCCCCCTTTAAACCCATCCCCCTCCTACCCCCCTTTTAACCCCCACCCCTCACCCCCCGCCCCCCCTTTCCTAACCTATTCCTCCCCTCTAGTCTCTATTTCCCCCCACCTCCCCTTCCTACCCCCCACCCCCCACCCCACACCCCTCACCCCCCCTCTCAGCACACCACACACTCTTAACACCAGCTACCCCACTCTGGAGTTTTTCCAACAGGAATAGAGAGAAAAAAAAAAAGAAGAGGGGAACCCGTCAAAGGGAAAAAGGGAAACCACAAAACAAATCAAATAGGCACCACGGGACAGAACAAACAAAACGGGCTAGTCTCTCTCAGGGGTCCAGACACAAAAAAAGAGGTAGGGGGGGGGGTAGAAAGGGAGTAGTCCACGGGACCTCCAGTTTCAGCTATTCCTTAAGATTGGCTGTCTCCAATCCTCCACCTCCAAAGGGTCGATCCCCAAAAAGGAGAAAAGTTCCGGTAAGTCATTTTTGGAGCGCAGCCAAAATGTACCTGTATCTTGTTTCCTAATTAACACCGATATTGGATACCTCCATCTGTATGTTCCCCCTAGTTCCCTTATTCGGTCTAATATGGGGCGTAGCATAGCTCTCCGTTGCAGAGTAGCACTTGACAGGTCTGGTAGTATCTTCAACTGGGCTCCATTAAATTCTATAGTCCCTATATCCCAGGATTTCCTTAATATTGCCTCTTTTTGTTTAAAATAATGCAGTCTGCAAATCACATCTCGAGGCCGAGAGCTATCCTTAGGTTTGGGGCCAAGGGCCCTATGCACTCTGTCCATCTCAAGATTTAAAGGTGAGGCATCCTTTAATAATATCAAGAAAATATTTTTTACCGTCTCTTGGAGGTCTTCTGAGACAGCTACTTCAGGGATACCTCTTATACGTAAATTATTCCGTCTATTTCTGTCTTGAATTTCTTCTAATTGCAACTGTAGAGAATTAATCGCATCTAATTGTTTACTCCTTTCCTGTTCCAGTGTCATCACACGCAGTGCGAGGTCTTTGGATGTACTTTCATTCATTGTCGTGCGTTTTTCCAAGCCCTTGACCTCCCCTTTGATCTCTTCCATATCTCTGGAGTGGGCTTCCTCTATTTTCATAATTAATGTAGTGATATCCTCTCTTGTTGGTAGCGCCTGGATCAGGGATTTTAGAGTCTCAAGCTCACTCTTCCCCCCTTCACATAATCTGGATGGGGAATCATCTCCCCCTGTATTAATCACCCGGGGGCTTTGAGGAGCTATCTGTAGTGTCTCTACGTCTGCCCGCACCTCTAGCCTTGGAGTAGTAGTCTGCGTTTGCATTTGCAGACTCTCCAGGTTCTGGGCCTGCTCGCCCCCTTTCTCCATTTTTGAAAAATAACTCTGGATCTCCAGACGTCCCGCTGAGCTGGGTGGCTGTGTTGACAGTGCAGTCCTCCGGGATGTCCGTGTGTCTCTCGCTCTAGCTGCACTCATGCCTCCCCTCCACTTTCCACCTGCAATTTCTCAGTTCTCAGGCTTTACGCTACACGTTCCTTTTGGCGTCTCCACAGGACGATTAGGGGCACTTAGTGCTTGAGAGCTGTCTTAGTTGTTTAATCAGACTAGGGCTATGCTGGAGCAGAATCGCCACACAGTTCACTACAGCCCTCTGCACCTTACCCATTACACACCGTCCCCACCTAGCCAACCATGGAGCCGTGGATCACAGACTTAGCCTCCCCGCCTGCACCTTCGCTCTTACTCCGGTCTCCGGTCTCCTCGACTTCTCCTTCCCCACATCCAGTTCTCTTCACTTACAGTTCCGCCGGAAGAAAAGTTCCTTCTGCGCCGTTAACATGCAGACCGCACAGCCAGCGAGGGGCGGAAGGTGGGGGGAGCAAGCTGCACCAAACAACAACAGCGAGAGGGAGGAGGGTAGGCTGCCAACACTCTCCAGGGATAGTCCGGGGAGTTTCGCGGGGGATCCTCGCCAAGTCAGACCGTCCACATGCTACCTTTCTCGGGCTATAGCTTTGTAGTACGCACGGAGGGGATGGAGGTAGCGGGAGCTCACACCTTCACCACCTCACTCAGCCATGCGCAAACCACGCCCCCAGATCACAAAAAAAAAAAAAGAGAATATTCTTGATATTTTATCGTAATTTCGCAAAAATGCGAATGAGAAATTGATTGCGGAATTTCGACAGTAACACTCTGAAATCGAATATATGTGTTATTTTAGCTAAAAAACAATATTGCGAATTTCTCGAAAATAATCGCACGATATCGCTATTGCCGAATAATCGCATTGCGATTTTTCGGCAATATAAAATGATCGCTGCAGCTACTCGGCCCAAGGTCTCTAATCATACCAGCAATGCTTTTAGACGTCGATGGGGATCTCTAGGATGTGATCTGTTCTAAAAAAAATTGAAAAAATATGAATATTCGAAATATTCACCGCGAAATTCGGAATATATCGCGAATACTCGAATATGCCATATTCGAGCCGAATATTCGCAATACGAATATTCGTGAGCAACACTAATAGTAATCTCATTTTATGCAGGGACAGTTCTAAACATCTATGTGTCACCTCACAGGCATACTTTAGACACCCAGCAGGTACGCTATTTAAGGGATAGAAGGACTTTCAACCATCTATTTTTTGTGACGAAAACTGTTTTAACAGCTTTCTCTGGATTTTGGTATTCCTGGCTTGGACTCTGTAATTTGGAGATTTTGAAGTGTCTTTGGAGGGAAGAAATCTCCAACCCAATGTCCAGATTTTGTTGAAGACCAGCAGGGTGTGTATCCAAGTGCACACAGCCCCTATAAAAAAGGCTTGGGTAAAAATCAGAGTTCAAGCCAGGGGGGCGGTGTGCTCCTATCTGAAGACAGGTAGTGGTTCCTGTCTAGAGACAGATTGAGTCTACCTGAGAAGCAGCTCTTTATGTGGGAGAGATTGAGAGTGTTAGGACAACTGAGAGTCTGGGAGACTGCAAGTGTTTGGTAGACTAAGAGAGCTGAGGCAACTAGGAGAGAGTCCAGGGGACTGATGGAATCTGTAAGTCTCAGAGGAGTGAGATCCTGGGGTGTCAGGGGAACCACAACCTAGAGACCAGGAGTGGGCCCATGCAGACCAAGGCTGAGTGAGCCTTAAGAGCCAAGTGGCTTGGTGTTTTTTGTATTTGCTGGAGAAAAACCACTGCACAGGCAAATCATTTGTGTTGAAATTTTACTTTGCTTTTCATTTAATAAAAGTGGGCTGGCAAGCCCTTAGCTATTGTTCCCGTGACATAGAGAGTCTACCAATAGAGATAAACATCCTCCATATCACAAAGCATAGCACATAACATTTTTTACCAAAAATATGTAGAAGAATACATATCGGCCTAAACTAAGGGGAATTTTTTCTTTTTAATTGGGATATTTATTATAGCAAAAAGTAAAAAATATTGGCCCGGATTCAGGTAGAGCGGCGCATCTTGGTGCGGGCGTAGCGTATCTACTTTACGCTACGCCGGCGCAACGGTGAGAGGCAAGCATGCTATTAACAAAGAATATGCGCTCAACGTTGCGCCGGCGTAGCGTAAAGTTGTCGGCGTAAGCCGACGTAAGTCAAAGTAGGTGGAAGTGGGCGTGATGTATTATAATGAGGCGTGACCCCATGCAAATGATGGCCACAGTTTCAAAAAACGAACTGCGCATGCGTCGTCTCTTGGACGCATCCCAGTGCGCATGCACACAGTTATGTCGAAATAGCTGTCTAAGATACGTCGAACACTGCCTATGACGTGAACGTAACCTACGCACAGCCCTATTCACGTAAACGGCGTACGCGACGTGAAATTTGACGGCGTCGTTCCCTGGCCCATACCTTTGCATTACCTACGCCTCCTATATGAGGGGTAACTTTACGCTGGACGTAAAGCCTTATGCAAATCGCGTATATGAAGCGGCCAGGCGCATCTATGTTCGTGAATCGGCGTATCTTACTCATTTGCATATTTTAAATGGGATCGCCGAATGCGTCCAGCGTAACTATGCGCCCACAATACGGCGGCGTAGGCAAGTTACGTCGGGCGGCTGAAGCCTTGTTTTACGACGTATCTAGCTTCGCGAATAGGCGTAACAATATGACGGCGCACATTTGTACTTACGACGGCATATCTCTAGATATGCCGGCGTAAAACGTTTGTGAATCCGGGCCATTGTGTTTTTTTTTTTTAATTGTCAGCTTTTTTTGTTTATAGCGCAAAAAAACTGCAGAGACAATCGAATACCACCAAAAGAAAGCTCTATTTGTGGGGGAAAAGGATGTACATTTTGTTTGGGGGCCACGACACACGACCGCGCAATAATCATTCAAAGCGTGACAGTGCTGAAAGCTGAATATTGGCCTGGGCAGGAAGGGGGTTAAAATGCCCGGTATTGAAGTGGTTAAACGACTAATCTCTCTGTGCCCTTTATATTGGAGATGAACAAACACAGACATAGTTCATCACAAAGAAAACTACATTTTTTTTAGCATACTTACCAGTAAGTCAGCACTAAAAAAAAAAAAAATTACACTATCTAGACACACTGGAATATTTGGCTGGAGTAGGGGCCTGAAAAGCACTTTGGCAGCAGCACTACATGGGTGCATTTAACCTTTAATTTGGCTGCTAGCGGGGGTTAAAAGCACCTGCTAGAAGCCGAATAGCGCAGCTAAAACAACAGTAAAGTGCTGCTAAAACTAGCAGCATTTTACCGTCAATGTCCGCCTCAGTGTGAAAGCAGCCTAATGCCTTGTACACACGATCGGTTCATCCAATGAAAGCAGTCTGATGGATTTTTTTATCAGATATCCGATGAAGCTGACTTTCATCAGTCTTGCCTACACACCATCAGTTAAAAAAACTATTGTGTCAGAACGCGGTGACGTAAAACACAACAACGTGCTGAGAAAAATTAAATTCAATGCTTCCGAGAATGCGTCGACTTGATTCTGAGCATGCGTGGATTTTTAACCGATGGACATGCCCACAGACGATCGTTTTTTTCTATAGTTTTTTTAACCACGATCTGCAGAAACCATTTGGGGTCTGAGGCGATTCGCCGCAATACTGCCAGCCATCACAAAAAAAAGCCCTAAGAATTGAGCGACTTTTGAGAATCGATCGACGATCGACTGTCCAAAATTTCAGCCATTTACCCCAGCCTTAGCACATATCATGTGCTTTGATCAACACAAGATCGGCAGTAAACACTGACTAGAAATCCATGATTTCATTCTACAATGCGATTTAGACTGCCTCTTTATTACAGAAAGCTGGCTCACAGCCGACTGTAACACCATTCTAGGTGAACTGGTGCCAGAGAATTATCGTATTATAATGGAAAACAGAATAGGGCAAAGAGGAGGAGGACTGGAGGTGATCCACAGGAATCACCTTGCGATCACTAAACCAGTCCTTCAAAACCCTCTTCCATTCATGAAAACCCTTACTCTGCAACTGCAAACAAATTCAAAGGAGACCGTCCACATTCTTCTCTGCTATAGGCCACCCGGCCCAAAATCGCAGCTGCTACCATCATTGACAGAGTTCATCTCCACTTACACCCTCAACAGCAAACACTATTTGCTACTCAGGGATTTCAACCTCTGGGCCAACTCCTCACAAGACCCCGTTGCCGTCGCCTGTATCAACCACCTGAAAGGATTAGGGCTACAACAACTAGTATGTGGGCCCACACATGCTTCAGGTCACACACTTGATCTTATTTTCAGACAAGATCTGGAAATAAAAACTTTGGAAAATGAACCGTTGCCTTGGACAGATCACCATGCAATTAAATTCATTATTTCCAAAATCCCCCCTTAACAAAAACGTCAAAACCAGTGACAACACACTGGACTAGATGTCAGAAGAAGCTCCATTTAGAACTCTTCAAATTCACATTAACAGCCAGCTGTCGTTACTGAAGCAAGAGCGCAGAAGGGCCGAAGCCGCCTGGAAAAGAAGCACTTCAGAGGAGAATCTTTCCACCTACAAGGCAACAACAAGAAAATACCACAAAGAAATCTTCAAAGCTAAGAAAAATTATTTTTCCAAGGCTATCAACAGCGCCCTAAACCGCCCCTGCGAACTCTTCAAGATGGTCACTCAGACCATGAAACCAGGATGTCTCGAAGTCCCCAATTCGGACACCCAAGAATTTTGAAATGAATTATTGGATTACTTCATTAATAAAATCGAGGGAATCCGGAAAAACATTCAGCAAGACAATACCTCCCTCAGCCCCCCCGCAACTCTTCACACAATACCCACAGTAGTTCACCACAATCAGGTAAGTTCACTCTGGAACCCATCTCTATCTATGCCACAAGAATATCATTGGTACTTTGCGTAATGGCACAGCGCCAAATGATATCATCCCCACTAAACTGCTGAAGGAATGCGCCGACATCCTGGCACCTCCTATCACGCAGCTTATAAACCAGTCTTTCAAGGAAGGCATAGTGCCCTCCCTGTTGAAAGAGGGCATAATCCAACCCATCCTGAAGAAACCCACCCTAGACCCCAAGGACCCACTCCACCGCCATCCCATAACAGGCCTAAATGCACTCTCAAAGGTAATAGAAAAAGTAGTGGTACAACAGCTGCAACAGCATCTAGATACCAACAAGCTACTTGATCAATTTCAATCAGGTTTCCGTCCCGGACACGGGACAGAAACCGCATTGCTCAAAATATGGGACGACGCTCTCGAGGCCGCAGACGAAGGAGAATCTTGACTTCTGGTTCTGTTGGACCTAAGCGCAGCCTTCGACACTGTCAACCACAAGCTATTACTGACTCGGCTAGCGGAAGTAGCCAGAGTCGCAGAAGGCGATTTATCCTGGTTCTCCTCTTTTTTGGAAAACCGATCGCAAACAATGAAGTTAGGACCTTTCACTTCTGAGAAACGCACAGTATCGTGCGGAGTCCTTCAAGAATCGCCTCTGTCGCCGGTGCTGTTTAATATCTATCTTCACCCTATTTTTGAAATCAGCAGCAGCCAAAAACTGCTTTACCACTCATATGCAGACGACACGCAACTGTATTTCCGCATTTGCAACAAAAAGGATCACCACCTCAATCTAGAGACATGCCTCTCTTTGATAGAGAACTGGATGACAAAGAGTTATCTTAAACTCAACAGAGCGAAAACAGAACTTCTCCTGTTTCACGCCAAGCGTATGAATCAACCTGCAACAACTTGGACACCCCCGCCCATTCTGGGCAAAATCATCACCCCTAGCGCCAAAGTCAAAAGTCTTGGGGTCATCTTCGACTCCTACATGACAATGGACGCACAAATAGGGTCAGTAGTCAGCGGATCTCACCATCTGCTGCGCCTACTACGCTGACTCACTCCTTTTATCCCCAAAGAAGACATAGCGGTCGTGGTGGGAGCAATTGTAAACTCAAGATTGGACTATACAAATGCCCTTTACCTCGGACTCCTGAAGTACCAAATCGCTCGTCTGCAAGTCAATCAGAACACGGCCGCCAGACTCGTGACTGGGAAAAAACCCTGGGAATCAATCTCACCTTCACTGAGAACCCTTCATTGGTTGCCAGTAAAAGACAGAATTGCTTTTAAAGCACTCTGTCTAACGCATAGATGTATCTATGGGAATGCTCCCCATTATCTATGCGAAAAAATAAAAGCTCATAATCCCAATCGCGTTCTGCGATCCACCAATCAAAATCTCCTCCAGATACCGAAAGCCAACTACAAGTCCAAAGGAGAAAGAAGATTCGCAGTCCAAGGTCCCAGACTATGGAACACTTTACCAACCAGCATTCAGTTGGAGGAGAATCATTTAGCATTCAGAAGAAAGATCAATACTCATCTCTTTTGATATCAAAGGAGACAGGAACAACAAGCGCCCAGAGGCGATTTAGTTTGCAAGTGCTGCGCTATATAAGTTTTCATTCATTCATTCATTCAACCATCAGATCATTTTAAAACAAGTTTCTAGTTTTTTCACTGATGGATAAAAAAAAACATGGGGCCCACACACGATCGGTTTGTCTGATGAAAACAGACCGTTTTCATCAGACGAACCGATCGTGTGTGCGCGGCATAAGAGTTAGGGAGCTGAGAGACAGAGGGGGGGGGAGCTGAGAGACAGAGGGGGGGGGGGCAGCTGAGACAGAGAGGGGTCTCCGTTTAAAAAAAAACGGCCCACTGAGCCAACGGCCCAACGGGAAACTCCCGGTAGTCCCGATGGCCAGTCCATCCCTGCCTGCCTGTTAATTCTTCCCTATGCACTAAAGAACTTTGAACATTTCTAATTTTAATAGGCAGGCACATTTCTCCTAGTAGCAGATTACTTGTACCATGGGATTTTGGCTGTTTAAATAAAATTTCAGCCCAAACTTATTTTTTTTAGATTTGAATACTTTAGGGGACAGTTTTTTACTTTGGATCCTGTTCCAGTGGTCAACTAACACCACGCCAGGAAGTGGGGTAAATGAGGACACAGGCAGCAATAAAAACTGATAGTGTTTGCAAATATTACCCATTCTGCTAAAAGGTATTCCCAGACATTAGTCGATGGCTATCAGATCATGCTTATTTTGACCACACGTTAATGATTATAGGTACTTTCCACTCTCTGCAGACACATTTTCCAATAGATCCTAGAGGTGGAACAACTGTTTTTCCTAAGCTTGTGTTGATGGTTGGGGTATCCAGGTTTTTGGGCTTCTTACTTGGCAGATATTTTACCTGCAAACATTTCCAGTTTATGAATGCTCATTATCTGCAAAAAATACTGAGAAAACATCCTGAGCACACCAGTTTAGCAGCTGGAAATAATTTTTTATTTTTTTTGCAGTTATAAATCTTGGTGCCCTTCTTTAAAATATGTCATCATTAGAATCAAAAGCAAAAGCTGTGAGCAATGCTTCCTGCTGTATGCTAGATCTACAATGTTGTACACGTACAATTCCTCGACATTCTAAAACTTCTCTAGAGAAAAACATATATCTGTTCTTCGCCGCTCCAGGGTATTATTAACAAGTCAGTCTCATATATGACTAAACTTGCAGAGCTACTGTATATTATACCTAAAATTTGAATTATCGCCCAATAATTTCCTAGATAAGTGACTGATGAGTGATAGATTTTGGTGAAGTTTAGTCACAGACTAAGCAACTAAATATCACTGATATAATCCTAGCCTAACACAAACCTCTAGAACAGGTTTACATGTGTGCATCATCCGAGGGGGACATTCAAGGAATATAAAAAACAGCATTTTAGCTTGCACATTTGGTGATTGGATAATAAAATCAGCAGAGTTTCCCCTCATTTCAAATCTGCCCCTCAGATTTGCAGTGACTGCACTTCCAAGTGCACTTTCAGTGCAATTCCAAGTGCAAAGTGGATTTGCCTTTCGTAAATAACCCCCCAGTGTCTATGTTTTAAAATGTGTAGATGGATTCAACAGGAATATTGAAGTGAATTAGGAACTTGTCAACTGTAGGAGTGATGAATTTCCCCAGGGACAACACCTGATTAGAGCCATAGGCTCTAATAGGCATCAAAATAGGTGAACAGCGAGGGCCATGCTGGACACTCGCATTTTTTACTTAAATGTGTGTTAGGAAAGCGAATGAATATTTGCTTTCCTAACACTGAACTGTCTTTCCGCCAATCAGCTGCTTACCTGTCACCTGATTGGCTGAAACGACAGGTGCCTATCAGGGCATCCAATCATAGGAAAGGACTGGAGGGGTGGGTGGCAGAAGACATCGAGGAGGACCATGGAGGACACCAGACACAGCTCGCCGCTCACTGCCACCACCCGCTGCCCCACCGAGACAGCGTAAGTGCGGGGCAGGCAGTGGGCTGGGGGCACAGTGGCAGCATTTAATGGGCACAGTGGCAGAATTTAGCTGCGTTTGCTGGTAGAGTGGCTAAGTTTGATTGTAGAGTGGCTGAGTTTTATGGGCACAGTGAGGCTGCAATTGATGTTTTTTTTTTTTCAGAATTCTTCAGTTTGTTTGCGCCCCCCGAACATTTTGAGCACCAGCTGCCACTGGGATAATCAGTGTTCACATTTGCTTTGTATGATAAATTATCAGTGCCATAAGAGGATGATGTCACTGCATTGGTTGTTTTGGCAAGGTTTTCCACTTTTATTACAGGGATTTTGGATATATACGTTTTTGTGTACCTGCTTGTGGTGGGTGGGTACAGGCATTGTTGCCTATATTGTTTTTTTTTGTTTGTTTTGTTTTTTAGAAGGAAACATTGTCCTAGATCAGCTATAAATTTACTGAAGTTCATTAGCATAATCAGGTTTTGCATTTTGAGATTTAATGTGGAATGTCTGTGATCCACCCAGATACTTCTCTCCTGCCAACTTTAATCCACTTTAAAAACAGAAAAAAAGACTGCATATGGACATAGCAAGGCAATGAGCTGGCTTAAAAATTGTTCTTTTGTAGATTAAGATGTACTTACTTCCCTTTTGCACATATATAATAATATATGTTACAGTAATACATACAGTATATATTTAATAGCAGACAGACGGGTTACTTTTTTCTAAAAAATGTGGGCCCCATCAGTTTGTTTTCCATCAGTGAAAAGAAATAGAACATGTTTTTAATTTTCCCGATGGATAAAAAAACGATAGAAAAAAAAAAAAAACGATTGTCTGTGTGGAAGTCCATCGGTCAAAAATCCACTCATGCTCAGAATCAAGTCGACGCATGCTCAGAAGCATTGAACTTCATTTTCTAAACATGCCGTAGTGTTTTACGTCACCGCGTTTTGGCACGGTCAGGTTTTTGACTGATGGTGTGTAGGCAGGACTGATGAAAGTCAGCTTCATCGGATATCCGACGAAAAAATCCATCGGATAAGATTCCATCAGATATCCGATCGTGTGTACAAGGCTTCAATTTGCATTGATCCTATCAAGTATCAATGTGTCATCAATCATTGCACCTAAAGAGATATCAGTTTTTGGCCAGGCTAAAGGTACCTATTGACCTGAAATGACAGTTGTCCAGTTTATTGATTTTATGGAGTATGGGTGCCCTGAAGACCAGACTAGCCATCTGTTCTCCAGGGAAACATTGAAAAGCTTAAAATGCCTTGTTTGATTGTAGAATTTCCCATAAAAAAAATCAGCTTTAGGATTATTTACAAGTGCTTCCCCCAACTCATTCTCATAATATAAACAGAAACATGTAGCTGATGTTTAACCATGGTTACATGTCTGGCAAACCTCTGTTGTCTTTTTGCACCTTTAGTGACAGTTGTTGATTGATCACATATCCCCTTTTAGTTGGGTTCTCCGTATCCTCCAGCTGTTGCACAATGGTTTGTGTTTATGCTGGCCATAAATTAATCTTTTCATTTTTTTTCTATTAACCAGTGGGTTGAATAAAAAAAACCAAAAAAAAAAACGATCAGATTTCCCCATTTACACATGCGAGGTGGATGTGGGAATCACTCCAGCTGTGCCAATGTGTTCTGATGGCAGGGAGCCTTACCCGCCTTTAGAATACATTGATCAGTGTTGCCTGCTATACCGTGTTTCCCCGAAAATAAGACGTAGTCCGAAAATAAGCCGTAGCGGGATTTCGAGGCAAGATCGAAATATAAGCCATACCCCAGAAAACATTGTTTTTTAAAACGTCATTTAAATTGATCGTGTGTGGGCAAAATGTCGTTTTTTTGTCTTCAAAAAAGCAACCAAAAAAAAATTCCAACATGCTTGAATTTTTTGTGTGTCGTTTTTCAAAACGTCGTTTTTTGTTTCACAAAAAGTCACCGTGTGTAGCAAAAACGTTGTTTAAAACAACGTTTTTTAACCCGCGCATGCCCAGAAGCTAGTTATGAACCGAGCTTCAATGGAAAAGAGTGGTGAACGTAACCTCGCTTTTTGTGAAAAAAACAATGGTGTGTATGCAACATCGTCTTTGAAAAGTGACGTTTCAAAAACTTTGTTTTTTACTTCACAGAAAACGTTGTTTTTTTTCATCACAAAAAATGTTTGTGTGTACGCGGCATAAGACGTAGTGATGGCGTGTCGAATCCCCGAAAATAAGACGTAGTGATGGCGTGTCGTATGCGTAGCGGCGCGGAGCGGTAAACAACACGTGATAGGCGTACTGTACTGGTGCGGAGCTCAGGAGCTGTAAAGAAGTCGTGCAGCCCTTCATATCTGCTCCACGGTATCTCTAAGTGACCAGAGAGGTGTCGGCAGCCCCATAAATACGGTAAGGTCGGCTCCCCCTGTCAGGTAAAAAAAGTGAAAGTAAAAAGTCTCCTCAGTGAAGTGAGGAGAAGGATGCTCTGTACTGAGGGGAAGAAGTAAAGCTTCTCCCCAGCACTGACCAGCAACAGTCTCTCACCCCACACAAACACCAGGGGATAGTTGAATAAATGTATTGTTGTACCATACTGTTGTACCATACTTGTCGGTAATAAAAATAAGACATCCCCCGAAAATAAGCCATAGTGTGATTTCTTGAGGAAAAATAAATATAAGACGGTGTCCTATCTTCGGGGAAACACGGTAGCTGGGCAAAAGGCCAAAAAGTATATATTTTTTTGTTTTGTTGTTATCGTTGTTTTGAAATATAAATTGTATGTGTAATGGCCTAACTTATTCTATGTTGCTGTTTGCATATACAATAATTGAACCTGGCAATACCCAGACCTGTTGATGGGTGGTTCTAGTGTCAGGCATTGCATTGCGGTACAGGCACAAGGGAGTGTGCCTCATTTCCACTAATGGGAAGTGAAGAAACAGAAAAAGGCTCTGGGCAGTTCTGGATTTCACCAATACCGCAACAAGAAGGATGTACTGACAAAATATACTGTCAGCTACCTCCTGAGGATATTTCATTTTGACCTTTAATCTATCCATATATGTGTTGTATAGAAGAAAAGCTCTGTGTCGGAAAGAGAACGGGGGGTTGGGTATTTGCTACCCTATTGTATAGAAGAAAAGCTCCGTGTCGGAAAGAGAACGGGGGGTTGGGTATTTGCTACCCTATTGTATAGAAGAAAAGCTCCGTGTCGGAAAGAGAACGGGGGGTTGGGTATTTGCTACCCTATTGTATAGAAGAAAAGCTCCGTGTCGGAAAGAGAACGGGGGGTTGGGTATTTGCTACCGTTATATTTGTTGTAAGGAACCTCTAAGACCCTTTTCACACTGGGGCGTTTTTCGAGCGTTATTCAAGGGTTTTTCGAGCGTTATTCGAGCGTTATTACAGCGTTATTACACCGTTATTCGAGCGTTATTACAGAGTTATTCGAGCAAAGCCTTATCTGCAATCCCAATGTGTTGGTAAAGCACCGATAAGACCCTAAAGTTTTAGGGCGTTTTTGCAGTGCCTCAGTGTGAAAGGGTAAGGCGTTTTTACATCACTTTTCAATTCATTTCAATGGAGAGGGGCGTTTTTGGAGCATTTTTTTTAGCGCTCAAAAGCTGCTCCAAAGATGCTGCTTTCAGGACTTTTCTCAACGCCCCGCCAGTTCAACGCCTCAGTGTGAAAGGGTAAGGCGTTTTTACAGCGCTTTCAATTCATTTCAATGGAGAGGAGCGTTTTCAGTGCTCAAAAGCTGCTCCAAAGATGCTGCTTGCAAAACTCGGTGTGAAAAGGTCCATTAAGATGCATGGAGAGCGTTTTAAGAGCGCTATTTTTAACGCTAAAATGCTGTAAAAATGCTTCAGTGTGAAAGGGGTCTTAGCATTAAACACGGCCCCCGGTTTCAACGCTGATAGTGTTAAGGTGTTCTGTTCCAAAAATCTGCCAGAAGATAACATTATTACTTGAATACAAGAGTTCTCTTATAAACACTAAAGAAATATTGGAAGCGTGACTTTATTATACACTGCATTTAAAAGATCAATAGATGGTTTGATGTGTACAGTTTTAAAACAGCTGATGAACAGATGTTAATAGCATCCATCAAAATGATTGCTTGATGTACACATAACACTTTTTAAAAGGCGTTCAAAGGACTGCTAGTTCAGGTTACATAGTTGCACAGCTGAATTTTGGAAATGTTATAAAAAAAAAGCACAAAGTCAAGCAAGTTCACGTTATTACTGAATTAATCCAGATGAAGACAAATACACGAAGATACTGTCAGTCAGAACAAGTCCTATTGCAAGGTGCCAATCAGTCTTTTTCTTGGACAAGCTGGTATTTTTCTTTGCACCTTCTGATAAGAAGGTAAACAAGTCTGTCTTTAATCTCTTAGCTGTATCTAACACTACTGCCAAGTCGAGCTGTTTAGAAGACCGGCAACCCAAAGGCCATTGCTGTAAATGGAATAATTTATTCTGAATTTTAAATCAATGACCACGAACATTTAAAAGTTATAATTACACATAAAATACAATGTATTTTAATCACTTCCATACAGGGCACTTATACACCTTCCTGCCCATACCAATTTTTAGCTTTCAGCGCTGTTGCAATTTGAATGACAATTGCGCGGTCATGCTACACTGTATTCAAACTAAATTTTTTATCATTTTGTTCCCACAAATAGAGCTTTCTTTTGGTGGTATTTGATCACCTCTGAAATTTTTATTTTCTGCAAAAAAAATAAAAAAATTACTGAAAATTTTGAAAAAAAGTAAAACATTTTTGTTTCAGTTATAAAACATTGTAAATAAGTATGTTTTCTCTTTCACAGATGGGCACTGATGGTACTGCACTGATGGGCACTGATAAGGTGGCACTGTTGGGCACATATGGGGTGGCACTGATGTGGTGGATTTGATGGGCACTAATATGCGGCACTAATAGGTGGCACGGATGGGCACTGATAGGTGGCACGGATGGGCATGGATAGGCGGCACGGATGGGCACAGATAGGTGGCATGGATGGGCACAGATAGGCAGCATGGATGGTCACGGACAGGCGGCATGGATGGGCATGGATAGGCGGCATGGATGGGCACTGATAGGTGGCACGGATGGGCAAAAATGGGCAATGATAGGTGGCACTAACATACTAATGTATGTGTTGTACTAATTGATGCCAATCAGTGCCAAACAATAATGCCTGCCAATCAGTGATGTCAATTGTGGGCACTGATTGGCATCCGTTGTGGGCACTGATTGGCATCCATTATTTGTGTTTGGCATCCCTGATGTTCCAGTGTGGGCATCCTTGGGGGGCTGTGTTGATAATCGATCAGCACAAACCCCCCTGTCAGAGGAGCAGCCGATCGGCTCTCCTCTACTCGCATCTGACAGACACGGCTGATCACTTGGTAAAGAGTCTCCGTCGGAGACTCTTTACCTAGATTGGTGTTGCGTGGAATCAGACTGACACCCTGCAACAACGATCGCCGCGATGCACGCCTCCAGGTCATATGACGTCCACTCAGGATATTGAAACCACTTTGCCGACATCTTTTTGAATAAGGCGGGCAGCAAGTGGTTAAATAAAATGCTAACAAAACATAACTTGGCCCTACTAAATTTACCACTTCTTAGGGTCCTTGACCATGGTACTGATGTATGAGCACTGGATCTTACGTGTATGTAGTGCACCCCGTAGGAGCTGCAAATAAAAGTGATCCCCCACTCCTGCACAGACAGGTATACCGAATTTTATAAAGCAGCCAAAGTCAGAGAACAGTCTGTGGTTTTGTTTTTGTTATTTATTGAGGATTAATAACTTGGATAGGGATGGGAGGTTATGGGACGCCCACTTGACTTTAAAAACTTAAGGGACAACTTTCATATACATCTAGGTACAGTTTCTTCTCATTTCTCCTACACAAACACTTGCTGGCTCAAGCTGAATCGCTCTTGAGATATGACAGGCTCCCAGTCAGATTTAGCAACAGCCCATTACCAGAAGTCCCTTTAAGTGTAGCTCAGATATAGTGAAACAGCGTGTAACTTCTAACTGTTGCTTCTGATCCCAGCACCACCTCTTCAGGCACTGTCAACCCACCTGGCTGCAGCTGCCCCTTTCATTAGCCCTCCTGGCTGTCTCTACACCAGTCCACCCAACTGACTCTTCATCAGCCTACCCAGCTTACTCTCAGGAGATCTCTAAGGGAAAGGCCTGAAGACTTAAGCACACTGCTGTCATCAAGTGAGACTGGCTACATGTGTCAGTCTCCCCCCTTTGTTAGTCCCACAGTGTTACATTACTCACCCTGTCCTCTCTCGCTCCTGTGCCTCCAGGAAAGTTGCCTCCTCTGTGTTATAGCAGGATCCTTCCAGCACCCAAGCCCCGGCCCAAGGCAGGACACTTCAGACTATGGGGTTTGTCTCAACGGCCATTGACAGCCTCCTCAACACTGCAATCTTCCACCCAATTACCCCTGCTGGCATGGCCCATGTCTATTTGCATGAATCACTTCTGATGAGTTTTCCTGAGACCAAGAGAAAAAGGGTGACAGGGGAGGGATCCCCAGCAGATTGGCAGCCTCAGCTCCTGTGTGCTGCATGAAGGGGGTATGAGCTTTGCAGTGTGTGATTTCCTCCCCTTTCTTCCTGTCACCTTAGGCAAGCTTTATCAATTCTGGACTTTGAGTGTATGTGGAGGTACAACTTATGTAGGAGGATTTGTTTTATCATTGTTTCAGGACAGTCACTTCACTGCATATATGTATTGATTACAACCACTTTAAGAGACACTTTCTCTAGAGCAAAAGCAAAAATACTGCTGCAGGTAAAGAGTGGCATTACCTACCTACAGAAGCTTCTAAAATCCTGTAGTTACAGCCTGGCCCTTGTGATAAACACCCTTTACTGCATCCTGCACGTTCTTACTAGCTAGTGAATCAGTCCTTTATAGTAATGGACGAATGACAGCGTGAAAGAGCAAGGTTTAGAGGCAAGTTTCAACACTGTGTTTGGGCTTTGCCTGTCACAAAGGTCCAGGGTCCGGCCTTAACAGCAGGATATCAGAAGCTGTTGCAGCCCCTATATGTCTCTTTGTATCTGTAGCAGTCTTTTCAAATGTTTACATGACTATACGTAGCCTATTTGAATTTGTATATATATTTTCCTCGTGGCTCAGTCCAAACTAATGTCAGCCATTTTATGTCAAAAAGGCTGTGATGTTCTTTTGATGTAATATCCAGCAAGTCAACAGTTAAAAAATATATAAGTTCTGTTCACACTGAAAATTGTAAAAATGTAAAGCCTATCTCTGAGCAAAGCCCATTCCCCATAGCTTTTTTTTATTTATTTTTATAAAACTAGTTTATCATCCACCTAAATCCACCATGTGTCCATCACTGGCACCTATACCTGCAGTAAAGACAAGGGATACAATGCTTTACTCTATGACCGGTTGACTCTTTGTGATGTTTATATTCTGTGTAGTCCTCTGGTACCTGATAGGACCCTGCCACTGGACAGTCAGTGACACGGGCACCCAAAGGAGGACCTTCCAAGTCTGCAGTCTAGAAGAGACTCGAATAAAGGAGCAGATGGGGGGGGGTGGGTAGTAATGTCCAGGGTGCTAACTCGTTCACCTTGCAGTTTCTGCACTCTGGATATTATTTTAGCAGTATTCACCCCTAGATACCCCAAAAGCATTTCATAGCTTATTCAGTTGCTGTACTATCTCTCTTCTTGACATCTTTTCCAGAAGGGTTAGCTGCAGCATCTGTATGATGACTTGACATCCAGTGGGAGTTGATGCACCTAGGTATCTGATCAAGTCACTTTCAAGTGCAATTTATTTTTATTTTAACAATCAAAGGGTGTGGCAGTAAAGATGTATAGAACGGTTCGCCGTCTAACAGGTCCCGACGAACATATGCGATGTTCGACCCGCCCCCTATTGATCATCATTGAGCAAACTTTGACCCTGTACCTCACAGTCAGCAGACACATTCCAACCAATCAGCAGCATACCCTCCCTCCCTCCCTGACCCTCCCACCTCTAGGGCAGCATCTATTTTAGATTAATTCTAAACCTGCAGTCAGAGTGAGAGGAGGAATAGTGTTGCTGCTGCTGATTTTATAGGGAAAGCGATAGCTAAGCCAGTGTACTCCAGTCCTGAAAGACTCATCTGATCTCTGCTGTTAGAACAGCATCCTGACAGCACCCCAAACAGCCCTTTTTAGGGCTAATCAATCAGTTTTTTTTCTCTCTAATCTGTGCTGCGTGGTTTACAGAGAGAGACAGAGAGAGAGAGAGAGAGATAGAGAGAGAGAGAGAGAGAGTGTAATTTTTTGGATTTAGATAGGGCAGGCAGGCAGGCAGGCAGTCTAGTCAGTTAGAGTTACAGTGTGTAGAGGATATATATGCATTCCAGGTTTTTTATATATATTTATACACTGTATTGAGTTTAGCTAGACTAGAGGTGCAGGGTGCTGTGTAATATAAAGGGGGCCAGTGGTGCAGGGTGCTGTGTAATATAAAGGGGTCCAGCGGTGCAGGGTGCTATATAAAGGGGCCCAGAGCTGTGGGGTGCTGTGTAATGTAAGGTGCACAGGCTCATATAGCGTAAACTGTGCCCACCTGTCCAGTGCCACATCTCATCTATATTTTGTTGGTACAGTTGTAAACATATAAGAACAAAAATCACTGCAATAGAGAATATTAGTCATTTGTCTGCCAGGATGTCTTTGGCTCATATAGTGTAAACTGTGCCCACTTGTCCAGTGCCACATCTCATATCTGGTGGCACAGTAGCTTGCACGCATAGTACAACTAAACTAATCTAAAAAAAAATTACAGGCAGAGGCAGGCCACCCCGCAGTGGCCATCGTGGTCATGGTGCTGTGATTCCCTTTGGCTCTAGAATAATGCCCAGTTGTCAGAGGCCACGTACCCTGAACTCGAAAAGTTCGGAGGACATAGTTGGCTAACACAGGACACCCAATCTTCTACAGCTTCCGCTCGGAACCTTGACGCACCATCCTCCTCCAGCTCAGCTTCGGGCACCTCTCTAGTTACCACTCACCCGCCTGCCGCTACCACCAACACTAGCATCACAGCTGCTTCACTTGATCTGTCAGAGGAGTTATTTACACATGAGTTGGAAGAAATGAGTGATGCACAACAATTATTGCCAAGGGATGTAGATAAAAGGGATATGTCTCAGTCAGGCAGCATTACACACATGGACGTACGGTGTGATGATGATGATGTTGTACCCGCTGCTGCTTCCTTTGCTGAGTTGTCAGATACAAGTGAAGCAGTTGATGATGACGATGTGTCCGTGGATGTCACGTGGGTGCCCACTCCAAGAGAAGAAGAAGAGGGGGAAAGTTCAGATGGGGAGACAGAGAGGAGGAGGAGATGAGTTGGAAGCAGGGGGAGGTCCGCGCAAGGAGCTAGTGGCACAGTCAGACAGCATGTATCGGCATCGCCGTTCGCGAACGCAAAATTTTAGGTTTGCGACATCACTATATACAAACTATCATATACAGTAACTTAAGGGCTTTTCCACTTTGTCTGCTCAAGAAAAGCAGTGTTAGTTTGTTTCAAGGTCATTTGAGTCACTTACATTATGCTACACATTGACGACCTTCCTGGTTTGATGCCTTTGCAATGGTCCTTTATCACCATTTAGCATTAAAAAATATTGTCTGTTAAAGTAATATTATAATATCAAAGCAAAGAAAAAAATGTGTGAGAACTGATGAAAAAGGTATAGGTTTAGAAAATGGATATAGGATGCTGCAGGGTTATGTCTAGCAACATCTAGAAACAATTAGCATGCTCGTCTCATAAAAATATCACGATCTGTTGAGTATCCTGTAGCACTCACTGCGTACTTCACAAACCTTTGATGTCTTTCAAAAGGCTCAGCAAATACAGTAATATCATGTTTTCTTCCTGCTGGGAGAACAGACATCACTGAAACGTTGAGCTATGTCTGCTTTCTAGGGTTTACAATCAACCATGTTACTTACTCTCCTTTAACTCTCCTTTAAAATATCTATAAACCCTAACTTAGTAATAATAAAATTTGTATTATACACAAAATATATACTTAAAATGTAAAAGTGGTGTAAAATGAAATTCTAGACCACCAATATAGATGGTATCTCATCATAATAGATCATTCTAGTATATATCTTATAGTTTGCAGACACTATGGCCCGGATTCACATACATCGGCGCATATTTATGCCGCCGTAGCGTATCTTCTTTACACTACGCCGGCGCAAAGCAGAGAGGGAAGCATGGAATTCACAAAGCAAATGCTCCCAGCGTTGCGCCGGCGTAGCGTATAGTCGTAGGCGTAAGTCAAAGTAAGTGGAAGTGGGCTGGAAGTGGGCGTGATACATTTAAATGAAGCGTGACCCCATGCAAATGATGGGCTGAGCTTCAGACAAGTACTTAAAATGAACTGTGCATGCGTCGTACCTTGGACGCATTCCCAGTGACAATCTGAACGTAACCTACGCCCAGCCCTATTCACGTACAACGTAAACTACGTAAAATTAGACAGCGTTCGTTCCCTGGTCCATACCTTTGCATGAGTTGCGCCGCCAATATGGGGAATAACTTTACGCCGGACGTAAACCTTACGCAAATCATTTAAAACATGCGCCGGGCGCAAGTACGTTCGTGAATCGGCGTATCTCCCTCATTTGCATATTTGCATCAAAAATCAATGGGAGTGCCAAATGCGTCCAGAGTAACTATGCGCCCACTATATGCCGGCGTAGGCAAGTTACGTCGGTCGGATGAAGTCATTTTTTAGGCGTATCTTAGTTCTGTGGGCACGGCGCACAGATACGACTGCGCATATTTACACTTACGCGGCGTATCTCGAGATACGTCGTCGTAAGTGTTTTGTGAATCCGGGCCTATAACTTTCACATAAACCAATTAATATACACTTTTTGGAATTTTTTTTTTTACCAAAAATACGTACAGTATCATAATACACTTTGGCCTAAATTTATGAAAAAAATATTCTTATTGGATATGTTTTAACCACTTTAGCCCCGGACCATATTGCTGCCCAAAGACCAGAGCACTTTTTGCGATTCGGCAGTGCGTCGTTTTAACTGACAATTGCGCGGTCGTGCGACGTGGCTCCCAAACAAAATTGACGTCCTTTTTTTTCCCACAAATAGAGCTTTCTTTTGGTGGTATTTGATCATCTCTGCGATTTTTATTTTTTGCGCTATAAACAAAAATAGAGCGACAATTTTTAAAAAAATGCAATATTTTTTACTTTTTGCTGTAATAAATATCCCCCCCAAAAATATATAAAAAAGCATTTTTTTCCTCAGTTTAGGCCGATATGTATTCTTCTACATATTTTTCGTAAAAAAAAATCACAATTAGCGTTTATTGATTAGTTTGCGCAAAAGTTATAGCGTTTACAAAATAGGGGGTAGTTTTATGGCATTTTTATTATTATTATTTTTTACTAGTAATGGCAGCGATCATCGTTTTTTTTTTCGGTACTGCGACCTTATGGCGGACACTTCGGACACTTTTGACACATTTTTGGGGCCATTGGCATTTTTATAGCGATCAATGCTATAAAAATGCATTGGATTACTATAAAAATGCCATTGGCAGTGAAGGGGTTAACACTAGGGGGCAGGGAAGGGGTTAAGTGTGTTCCTGGTGTGTTCTAACTGTATGGGGGGTGGACTCACTAGGGGAAATCACTGATCTTCTGGTCATACATTGTATGACCAGAAGATCAGCGTTTCCCCCGCTGACAGGAACGAGAGGTATGTGTTTACACACATACCTCCCGTTCCCCGCTCTGTAACGAGCAATCGCGGGTGCCCGGCGGCGATCGTGCCCGCCGGGCACACGCGCGCGACTCGGGGGCGATCGGGGGGCGCGCGGGCCGCCGGCGGCGCACACGCGCCCCCTAGTGGCCGCAGAAGTCCCGACATAGAGCTACGGGCTCTCGCCCAGGGGAGCCGACCTGCCACCGTATAACTGCGGCGGCTGGTCGGCAAGCGGTTAAAGCAGAAAGTAAAAAATTATGTTTTTATTTCTGTTTTCAAAATGTATGGTATTTTTTCAATTACATAAAAAATAAATAAAAAAAAACATGGGTGATCAAATACCACCAAAAGAAAGCTCTATTTTAGGGAAAATAATTATATAAATTTAATTTGGGTACAGAGTTGCATGACCGAACAATTGTCAGTTAAAGTACCGCAGTGCCATATAGCAAAAAAATGGCCTGGTCATGAAGGGGGTAAATCATTTTGAGATGTATTGTAGGTTTTTTACCTCAATGCAGAGAAAGCGTAAAGGTGACAGGGGAGACCTGTACAGATAATCAGGGCACTGAATATAAAGCCAGACACTATGGAGTGTACGGCTCATTGTTGCCCTATGTACAGATACTCCAGTCTCTGGTGTGGAACTCTGCAGCTCCTCCAGGGTTACCTTAGGTCTCTGTGCTGCCTCTCGGATTAATGCCCTCCTTGCCCAGTCCGTGAGTCTCTTGGCAGGTTTGCTGTTGTGCCATGTTCTTTCCATTTGATTATGATAGATTTGATGGTGCTCCTAGGGATCATCAAAGATTTGGATATTTTTTTACAACCTAACCCTGACTTGTACTTCTCAACAACATTGTCCTTTACTTGTTTGGAGAGTTCCTTTGTCTAATTATGTGACTTCTGAAGGTAATTGGTTGCACCAGAGCTTTTTATGGGCTTCATAACAAAGGGGGTGAATACATATACACATGTCAATTATCAGTTTATTTCTGAAAAACAGTTTTAAGTATATATTTTTCTAATTTTACTTCACCAAGTTAGACTATTATGTTTTGATCCTTCACATATAATTCAGATAAAAAACAAACAAAAAAACATTGAACTAAAGGCTGTAATGTAACAAAATAGGTAAAAAGCTAGGGGGTGGGGGGGGGGGGTGAATACTTTGCAAGGCACTGTACCACCAAATGAAAGCTCTATTTGTGTGAAAAAAATATAAAAAATGTATTTGAGTACAGCATTGCATGACAGTGCACTTGTCATTCAAAGTGCGAAATCGCTGAAAGCTAAAAATTGGCCCGAGCAGGAATGTGAGAAAAAGTGGCCAGTATTGAAGCAGTTGAGGTTTGACAAAAAAACCTGGAAGCCGATTGTGTGAACCAGTTTTAGTAAATCTCCCACAATGTGTCATGGGATTTCTGGGGGGGGGGGGGTTTGCAGATGCAGGCAGGAGCCGTACTCACGTACATATCACAGGCTACATTTATTGTACATGGCGACACATGGGAGGCCAGGGACAGACACCATTGTGCGACAGCAGCAGCTGCTAGTCCTAACTGTTAGGCCGCGTACACATGATCAAATCTATCTGCTGGAAACGGTCTGCCAGACCGTCTCAGCAGACAGATTTGATCGTGTGTACGGGCGAGCAGACTGATTTGATCGTGTGTACGGGCGAGCAGACTGATTTGATCGTGTGTACGGGCGAGCAGACTGATTTGATCGTGTGTACGGGCGAGCAGACTGATTTGGCCAGCCGACAGATTTTAAAGCATGCTTTAAAATCTGTCGGCTGGGAACCCGTCCGCCTGACATGTCTGCTGGTTAGTACGCTAACCAGCAGACATATCTTCTCGCACATGCATCGAATGGATTTGACGCATGCACAGAAGTAATTTACTTCCTGGTGCGGTGACGTGGCGGCGTCAACGTCACTGCCACGTCACCGCGCTGTCTGCTGGTGGGGATTTTGGTTTGCTCGTGTGTACAGCGATCAAACCAAAACAGCCAGCAGACAGATCTGTTCAAATCGGTCGGTCCGACCGATTTGAACAGATATATTTGCTGGTGTGTACGCGGTCTTAGATTTTCACTCTGAAAGAACCTGGACACACATTTCTGCTGAGTTTCTGGCCACAGCTGAACAGCCACTTTAGCACAGAGTGGAGATACATCCAGAGGCCTCTAAATGCAGAAAACTATCCACACCTGGCTACTATGTTAAAGTGGGGTTCCGGGCATATTTTTATTTTTTTTGCAAGCTAAAATTATCACATTAAATAGTACCTAAAACATATTAATAGCTCCCCAATCGTTCCAGAAATCATTGTACAAACTTGCCTTATATCCTTCAGGTCATGTTGTGGCCGTATCCATCATATGTGTGGGCATGTGAAGCCCAGTTCCTTTTTCTTCCTGGTTTTCAGGGAGAGGTGCATGCTGGGTGATTTTTAGGCACAGTAATGCCTAGAGACTCCTGGGAAATTAGTGTCATAATTTCCCACGTAATGGGGTCTTAGGATAGGAAGTTGAACCACCTAGGACCAGGAACTAGGCAGATTACGAAATCTGCCTAGTAACAGCCAGATAGAAGTGAGTAATTTTTTATTTTTTTTACATTATAGGCAAGCTGTTAATAGAAAGTAAAATTTTAGTAATGCAGTCTTACAAGAGTGTTATATATGATAAAATATTTAAAGTAAACACAGGTTTATCTTAGTCATTAGCCACCTCAATACCGGGCTTTAAAGCCCACCTCCATACCGGGCCTATTCTGGCACTTCTCTCCTACATGTACAAATCATCATTCTTTTGCTAGGAAATTACTTAATGGAGGTCATTGCAACTTTTTATCTTGCACGGTATTTGCGCAATAATTTTTCAAACGTCTTTTTTTTTGTCAAAAAAAAGTTTCATGAATTAAAAAATAACAAAACAGTAAAGTTAGGCCAATTTTTTTGGTAAAATATGAAAGATGATGTTACGCCGAGTAAATAGATACCTAACATGTTATGCTTTAACCACTTAAGGACCGCCGCATGTACATTTACGTCGGCAGAATGGCACGTACAGTCACATTGGCGTACCCGTATGTCCCTGCCTAGACGTGGGTCAGGGGTCCGATCAGACCCCCCCATGTACATGCGGCGGTTCCGTAGGCTTCAGGAGCAATCCGGGATGAGGGGGGCGGCTGTTTGTATTTGTCTGCCCCCTCCGGATCGCTCCCAGCAAATGCGCGTCCGCCACCCGCCCTCCTACTGTGTAAACACAGGAAGGGGGAAGTGATGTAATCTCTCCTCTCGGTGGTATTTTCAACCGCCGCTGAGGAGAGAAGACATCACAAGTGAGTCTGCACAACACTACACTGACACAGTAACACACAGGCACATAAACCCCCCAAATCACCCTCCCCAACCCAGTGTCACTGAATGCAGTGATCATATATGTACTGATCACTGCATTTAGTGTCAGTGTGACAGTTAGTGACAGTTAGTGTGACAGGCAGTTAGTGTTAGGTCCAGGGTTGCCCCCGTACCCCCCTAATAAAGTTTTAACCCCTTGATCACCGCCCTAGTTAACACTTTCACCCCTATTGCCAGTGTCACTAAGCGATAATTTTTCTGATCGCTGAATTAGTGTCACTGTTGCCGCTAGGTAGCTATTTTTTTTTATTGCAATTTTGTTTTACTAAAGACATGTGGCTGGTTACATTTTGGCCTAAATGTTGACTAAAATGTAGTTTATTCAATTTTTCTTATAACAAAAAGTAAAAAATATTGATTTTTTTTTCAAAAATGTTGCTCTATTTTTGTATATAGCGCAAAAAATAAAAATCGCAGAGGTGATCAAATACCATCAAAAGAAAGCTCTATTTGTGGAAAGAAAAGGACGCAAATTTTGTTTGGGAGCTACGTCGCACGACCGCGCAATTGTCTGTTAAAGTGACGCAGTGCCGAATTGTAAAAACGCCTCTGGGCATTTAGCAGCATATTGGTCCGGTCCTTAAGTGGTTAAAATTGCGCACACATTAATGGAATGGCACCAAACTTTGTTACTTATAAATCTCCATAGGCGACGCTGTAATTTTTTTACAGGTTACCAGTTTAGAGTTACAGAGGAGGTCTAGTGCTAGAATTGTTGCACACGCTCTAACGCACGCGGCGACACCTCACATGTGTAGTTTGAAAGACGTTTACATACGTAGGCGGGACTTACGTGTGCGTTCGCTTCTGAGCGCAAGCTACCAGGGACAGGGGCATTTTATTTATTTTTTATTTTACTTATTTATATATTACACTTTTTTTTAACATTTTTTTTTCGATCGCTTTTATTCCAATTACAAGGAATGTAAACACCCCTTGTAATAGGAATAGTGTGTGACAGGTCCTCTTTAAGGAGAGATGCAAGGTCAATAAGACCCCATATCTCTCCTGCAGGCTGGAAAGAATGAGATTGTGAAAAAAATTCACAGATCTCATTCTTACTAGCCGCAATTGCGGTTTGTTTACTTACGAGTACCTGGGCGTGACGTCATCACATCGCGCCCGGGCCTCCAACAGTCATAGATATAACTGGTGACCATCATGTCCTCTTCTTGCTCTGCCCCTCCTCCTTCCCCCTGCTGCCTTCTGGGGCCTGTGTGTGTCCCAGCAGATGACGGGGCCATTCAGAAAGTGCCTTTATCTCAAAGCTACTATAGTGGCGCCTGCACCCGATCCGATGGACAGATTGACCTCGGTGGGGGAGGGGGGGTTCTTTGACATTGCGGGCTCCCTGTACATGTAAGTGTTTTTATTAAAAGTCAGCAGCTACAACTTTTTTAAGGCTGCATATTATGAACACAGTGGCTGCATGTGATGTTTTTGTTTCAGTATTCAGTTTGTTTGCAAACCCCCCCCCCCCCCCCCCTCAAACCTTTTGAGCACCAGCCACCACTGATCTTATTTGTATTCACAAGCTGTGTTAATTTGTGTCTTTTCTACCTATCTGTTCAGCATTAACAACAAATATGTTAAATTAATTTAACCTTACCATTGAAATGTGCATTTGGGAAGAAACCATTTGCAACAAATATAATGATCAGTTTCTCCTGCTCCTCGGTAAGTTTTATTTAATAAAAACACATATGAGTTGGACAGAACAGCACTTTAAAACACCTTTTTGTATTTCTAAACTGATCCAGCTGAACTGAGTAGTAGATGATTGAAATGCCTAAAAATGAATTACACAGCCGTACTCCCCTCTGGCCTTTGCTAGTTAATCAACGAAGCGTGTGGTTCACTCTTACTGCATGTCTTGAACTAATTTTGTGTAGCATAGTGAAATTGTTACACATCAAAAAGCATGCAATGAATCATTATTTTTAAAGTGAATTACATACCAGACATTGAGCTTCCAACAGATATTTTTCCTGTGAAAGATAATATGTGGTCTGACAGTATGTGTGCAGCGTCATGCCAGAAATCAGATGAAGATTACATTTTAATATGATTTTTTTTTCTCCTGTCAAACAACAGGTATAGACAAGTGACATGCTATCCTATACTCATCTTAAACAAAAACATCCTAAATTGTGCATAGATCATTCCTGTAAGAAAATAACACATAACAGGCATTGCCCTAAAAAGATATGCAAGTTCCAATAATGGGCTTCTTTTATTTGCTCATTTGCCAAATTGCCTGTCCAGGTTACTTCTATGAACTACAAAAACCCCTTCCCCATGTCAGAGATGAGTACAATCGCTGAGTGTTGTTAACTTAAACACCAGATGGCAATAAAGGAAAATAAAGTCTGAAAAAATCGAATTAATGCAGATACAACATATAAGGACTCGTAAGATGCAATATATTACCTTTTTGCTTTTGGGTCCAGATACAGTTTAAATCTGTCCTTGTTCTAACATAATACCATAGCTCCCAACTGTCCCTGATTTCGAGGGACTGTCCCTGATTTCGAGCAATGTCACTCTGTCCCTCATCCCTCCTTCGTGTCCCTCATTTTGGTCTGATCTATATAGATGTATATAAAATTCACTTTTTATCTATCAAAAAGAGTTTCCCAGTGCTAAACCTTTCATTTGATTTCTAAATTGCTGCATTTGTAAATTCCAAAAGCCAATATAAAGGAATAGTAATGGTAAAAAGTACTTGTGGGTTTAACCACTCTTGTTTTTGTGTACAATTCTCCATTAGGGGGCATGGGAAGGGGTGTGTCTTATGCCTGCATACTTTTGCCGATAGGTGTTCCTCATTCCCATCTCAAAAAGTTGGGAGGTATGTAATACCATCCTGGTGTGTCAGACATAGGGGCTGATGGTTGCATGTCTTCATACCTGTCATACTTGTAGCCCTCTTTTTGGGGGAAATTACCCTCCTCAAACAAGATATTGTGCTAAACATGTAAATAAATAAGTGAACCAGAATCTAAGTGGAAGAGTGGGGTTGATAATAAAGATGGCAGTGTCTCCACCCAGGACAGAGCCTCTGTGAGGGGTTTCACATCCTGAAAAAAGTAATTGGAAGCAGAGGAACTGCATGCCAGTATGGAAATTATACAAGCTTTATATAATAAAAGATTAATATTGGTATATACATCCAGTGTACAAACAGTGTACAAACAGGTATTATCAACAAAGAGCACAACAAGAGTCCTGGTTGAATTGTGCACATATATCCAGGTATATATAATTATTAATGAAGATACCACAAGATGAATGTTGCAGCAAAGTTCAGTTGCAAGACCCCCTGAGGATGATCATGACGAGGCATCCATCTTTGTGATGGAGACCTAAAGACAAGAGCAGCAGTGATGGGGAGATCCTCCTACCATTGTCCAACCAGCCTGGAATGCAGATTCTCACAACAGAAACTGTGGTGTGGCACTGCCACTAGTCCCTATTAGTTTCTAATTTATTTATATAGCACTGTCAATTAACATAGCACTTTACATATATATTGTATATTCACATCCATCCCTACCCTCAAAGAGCTTACAATCTAAGGTCCCTAACTCACATTCATACATACACATACTAGGGCCAATTTAACATAGCGAGAACATGCCAACTCCAGGCAGGTAGTGCTGGCCCCTAGTGATGCTAGAAGGAGGTGCTAACCACTTAACCACTCTACTGTCCCGTCATGCAACTGGACTTCCAACTACCAGAAGTGGTTGTTGGTAGTGATGAGCGGAATACGCCATATTCGCTTTCGCGATATTTCGCTAATATTTCGAAGAATATTCGCGAATATTCGTTAATATCGAATATTCGTGATATTTTATAAAAAAAATTTAAAATTACGAAATTTCGCCTATGCGAAATTTCGCTAATGCAAAATCTCGCATTTTTTTTTTGGATAAAATATCACGAATATTCGATATTTACGAATATTCGCTATATTTTATAAAAAAAAATAACGAAATTTCGCATATGCGAAAGCGAAAATGATTGTGAAATTTCGCTATTTTTTTTTGGATAAAATATCACGAATATTCGATATTTACGAATATTCGCTATATTTTATAAAAAAATAAAAAATTGCGAAATTTCGCTAATGCGAAATTTCGCTAGTGCGAATGCGAAATTGATTGCAAAATTGATTGCGAAATTTGAAAAAATACGAATATTCGAAATAGCGAATATTCGCCGCAATATTCGAGTTATTCGCGAATACGCAATATTCGTAGCGAATATTCGCAATGCGAATTCTCGTGAGCAACACTAGTTGTTGGTTACCTAACCTGGCTTCTGTCTATGATGGTTATTGGCCCTAAGCTAAAATAGTGTCAGAGACCAGAAGGGACAAGGTTAACTGAAATATCAGGAGGTGCATATAAATTCTACTGAAAAAAACAAGTTCACCTATTAATTTACTGGAAGATGACCACTACATACATACAGTAGCATAGACCTATCTATCTGGCATTGTGCACATGAGATAAAAAACTACAGACAGTGACTTGTCTGTCACTAGGAATCGGGTAAAAAAATTATCGGCAGCTACAGTTAAACAGCCAGAACATAGGAACAATAGTCTCTAATAACAATAGTCTCTAATACAACAGCAGCTACTGTATGTGGACATTAACCAGATCTCCTAAAGCCTCAATTCTCTTGTTTCCTCTGGGGTTTTCTGGAAGTGCATACATAATTAATTGTGTTATATTATAAGCAGAGGTATTCACAACTACCGGCAGTAGAGAGCAGCATATCTCACATTCTGATATCAACCCATATGCCTTTTAGTACCGGGTGATGGGTGTGTTATAAAGGAGGCCCAAGAAAAATACAGATCCACTCAAAACAGCAGGACAGTTTTCAGGAGGGCTGGGAGGAGGGTGTAATGGTCAAGGGTTAACGCCGTTTACAATATTCGATATATCGGCTAGTCAGAGCAGCCGCTAGGTGGAGTAGGACGCTTCAGACGAGTCTTTTTTTAAAATTCAATATGTATATTGTTTTTCAATCTTAAAAATGTCATAATTACTTACAAATTTTCAAAAAGTGCATTGTGCATAAAAGTGAACAAGTAAACACCATCACTGAGTGTTGTGTACACAGAGTAAATTAACATTCCATTGCCCGTTTTTCTCCGTTTTTATTGTTCCAAAGGGGGGTAAACTCATTTATCCCAAGGTATCCCAACAGAGCTTTTGTTGTCTGCCAGACTTTACCAAGCAGCTTTATGGTTGGAACACTTATGGACAAATGAGCCCGCCTCCAAGGCTTCTATCAATGTTTTATGCGGGGCTCCTATTAGCATTAGTCTGAAGCAGTCTTTACTTGGATCTTGACTTCCACACCCTGCAATATGTTGTAGCTGGGCTGCCAAGAAGTATACTCTTGGGTGTGGAACCGCCAACCCTCCCTCCCCGACTGGGAGCAGCATAGTCTGCAACCCGATTCTGGCCTGCCCTCCTATCCACATTAATTCCCGGAATAATGTTTCCATTCTTCTGAACCAAATTTGGTTCACCCAAATCGGGGAGTTGTGGAGTACATATAATAGCTGGGGGAGCCAGATCATTTTAATTAGATTGCATCTCCCAGCTACGGATAGAGGGAGGCGGTTCCAAATATCCTTTTTTGCTTCAGCTTTAAAAGCAGTGGCGCTATATTTTTACTGGTATATTCCTTGACATCACGAGTGATCCAGACCCCCAGATATTTCACTTTTGTTAGAATTTTAAACTGGGGCATTTTGGCTATTATCTGATCTCGTAGTGAGTCTACTGGAAGCAAAGCTGACTTATCCCAGTTGATAGACAGTCCTGAGAACCTTTCGGACAATTTGGACCACTGGGGCCAATGAGTTGTCAACATCTCCTATAAAGAAGAGGATATCGTCTGCAAATAGCGATATCCTATCTTCCTCTAAGCCCCTTCTGAACCCCTGAATATCTTTCTTGAGTCTGGTTTTAATGGCTAAGGGTTCCATGGCAAGTGCAAACAAGAGTGGGGAGAGGGGGCACCCCTGTATCATTCCCCTCTTCAATCCAAACAGGTCCGAAACTTCGCCATTAATTTACATTTTTGCCCGTGGATCATTGTATAGGAGTTTAACCCACCTGATAAAAGATGGTCCAAATCCCAAACTTTCTAACACCTTCCATAGATACATCCACTCCAGGCTGTCAAATGCTTTGGCCGCATCTAGGGTCAGTAATGCTCTAGGGCCTTCATTATCAGTAGGGATCTGTATGTTTAAGAAGACCCTTCTTATATTGAGGCTTGTTGACCTATTTGAGATAAACCCTGATTGGTCAGGGTTGACAAGATTCTCAATACAGCCTTTTAAGCGCTTCAGACGAGTCTGCTTCACTCAGGGACAAGCTAGACAGTCAGTCAGTCAGGCAGGTGCGCTCCTCCCAGCCCCCGACGGCAAAGCACACACCACCACTTCCAGGACCCAGCCGTTTCTCCCTCCCCGTTGGCCTCCGTCAGTCCGTCTGTTGCCTCCCCCACAGGCTCCTTCCTACAGGTAATCCCATGTGTTTACCTGACCACCGGGCCATCCTCCTGCCCTCTGCCTGGAGGCAATTTGCGGCCGTCCTTTTTAGGATAAACGACAGTAACGTCCGCCCAAACATTCCTCTACACCCACAGCAAAGGATCCACCCCTCACTTCTCCGCAACCTCCCCCGAACTTCTCGGACAAGATTGCGGCGGCCACACATAGGTAAGCCCCCGGCTTCAGCCGAGGCCTAGCAACACGCTCGCTTCAGCGGTCTAAACCAATCAATCGCCCCCCCTGGTTGTATCCCGATTGTACCCACAAGCCCCAGCCACCCCAGGACTCCTTGCGGTCCCCTAGGATCTCCACCGCTCCCCCCGGGTGTCCCAGTACCCTAGCCCCCGACTCAGGCCTAGTCCCAGTCGGCGGCCATCTTGGTACACCCAAACAATTGTATAAATAGCAATACCACTGACCCCCACCTCCCTGCCTCAGCCCGTTTTTCCAGAATTGGCCCATAATTCAGTATTTTTGATCCAGGGTTTGCCGATCGCCTGTTGAGGGGTCAGGAAGGAATTTTTTCCCCGGTTATTGCAGATTGGCCAGCATGCCTGTTTTTTTGCCTTCCTCTGGATCAAAACGGGGAGGGAAGACTTGACGAGTGGCACCCCACTTGGATTTCTTTCCCCCCATCACCATCTCCTGCCAATCAACAGTACTTTCTTGGCCATGGGTAATCTAAGTTACTCTGCAGAAACCATCTGGGAACTAAAACCATTCGCCTCAAACTTACCAGTTGTCACGAAAAAAGCTCTAAGGAGTGAGCAACTATTAAGAATTGATCGACGGTAAAATATCATAAGCATTTACCCCAGCCCAAGCGAATATCATGCGCTTTGGTCAACATGAGATCGGCAGTAAAACACTGACAAGAAATCCAGGATTTCATTCTACAAAACGATCTAGATTGCCTCTTTATCACAGAAAGCTGGCTCACAGCGGACTGTAACACCATCCTAGGAGAACTGGTGACAGAAAATTATCGTATTATAACAGAGAACAGAGTGGGGCAAAGAGGAGGAGGCCTGATCCACAGGACTCACCTCGCGATCATAAAACCAGCTCTTCAGTACTCACTCCCATTCATGGAAACCCTCACTCTGCAACTGCAAACAAATCCCCAGGAGACCACTCATATTCTACTCTGCTATAGACCACAGGGTCCAAAATCCCAGCTTCTGCCATCATTGACGGAGTTCTATTACTGACTCGGCTAGCTGAAGTAGCCAGAGTAGCGGAATGTGATCTATCCTGATTCTCCTCCTTTTTGGAAAACCAATCACAAATAGTGAAATTGGGACCTTTCACTTCTGAAAAACGCACGGTGTCATGCGGAGTCCCTTAAGGATCCCCCTTATTACCTGTGCTGTTCAATATCTATCTCCGCCCTCTCTTCGAAATTATCAGTAGCCAAAAGTTACTTTACCACTCTTATGCGGATGACACAAAATTGTATTTTCGCATCTGCAACAAAAAGGATTATCATCTCGGTCTAGAGAATTGTCTCTCTTTGATAGAAAACTGGATGACAAGAGTTATCTTAGGCCGCGTACACACGATCGAATCTATCTGCTGAAAACTGTTATCTGTTATCTGTTATCTGTTATCTGAAAACAGCAGACAAATTCGATCGTGTGTACGGGCGGACAGACAGATTTTGCCAGCAGACAGATTTTAAAGCATGCTTTAAAATCTGTCTGCTGGGAACCTGTTCGTCTGACATGTCTGCTGGTTAGTACGCTAACCAGCAGACATATCTGCCCGCACATGCGTTGAATGGATCCGACGCATGCGTGGAAGTAATTTACTTTCTTGGTGTGGTGACGTGGTGGCCTCAACGTCACCGCCGCATCACCGTGCTGTCTGCCGGCGGGGATTTTGGTTTGATCGTGTGTACATGATCAAACCAACAAATCCCAGCAGACAAATCGGATCAATTCGCTCTGACAGACCGATTTGATCCGATTTAGTTGGTCGTGTGTACGCGGCCTTAAACTCAACGGTTCGAAAACAGAAATTTTCCTGTTGCACGCCAATCAAAAGAACCAACTTGCAACAACCTGGACACCTCCGCCCATTTTGGGTAAAATCAACAAGCGCCCAGTTTCCATGTGCCGCACTATATAAGTTTTCATTCATTCATTCATTCATTCATTCATTCATTCATTCATTCAATCTCACCTTCACTGAGAGCCCTTCATTGGTTGCCAGTAAAATACAGAATTACTTTCAAAACACTCTGTCTGACACATAAGTGTATTCTGGGAATTGCCCCCCCCCCCCAATATCTATGCGAAAAAATAAAAGTCTATAACCCCAATCGCGTTCTGCGATCCACCAATCAAAATCTACTCGAAATACCCAAAGCCAGATACAAGTCTAAAGTAGAGTGAAGATTCGCCGTCCAAGGTCCCAGACTATGGAACGCTCTACCAACCAGCATTCGGTTGGAGGAGAATCACTTGACCTTCAGGAGAAAGTTCAAAACCCATCTCTTGAGTTTAAAGGAGAAAAGGGACAAACGAGCGCCCAGAGGCGATTCAGTTCGCATGTGCAGAGCTATATAAGTTCTTCACTCACTTACTCATTCACTCACTCACGATATTCCATTACACCAACCCAAGACAGCTTCCGACACTCTACAATCCGGCAGACAGGACCCATTGTTTTTCCCCCAGAAACGAGACACACACAGCTCTGTCTCTGGATCCAAACAGATAGATTTTAATGGTAAACTCAGGTTTTTTATATACAGTTAGAAGCCCCAAGAAACAATGGCTTAACTCCACCCACACCATGACAAACGGAGCTCAATACACATTCCTTTAGATAATGACATTCAGATAATCTACATGAGCTAATTACTAGTCATTTACCCAGACATTCTGACTCCGCGATAAGCTCTTCTCACCTGATACACAATACACAATCCTTTAGTAAACATAAGTCAGACATCTGACCTTTTATATTGTGTTAATTCACATACCACATCTATCATCAATAGACCTTTCACACAATACAGTGTTCATTAGCATACACAATGAAAAGGTCTTTAGAAGCCAGGCTATCTACCAAGCTCCAATTCACATCACCACAGTAGCAGGCTTAATTAGCACCACAACAGTCTATGTACCACATTGAAGGAGACACTCTATTGACCTGTTGGGTTCAGAATGAACAACTTGTAATATTTCAAGATATCCTGCAATACATGAATTATTATTACTGTCTCATCTCATGTAATCCGAGATATCATTTCTCAGTTATCCTATGCCCCTAGTGGACATAGGATGACCCTAAACGCAAGAGTCATTGGTGAAGCTGACACAGGAGTACCCCACATCTTCAAGAGCCTCTGGGTCCCATGGGCCATACCATTACAGAGGGTTATCACATACCCGATGCTGAAGGTTAAGGGAGGGATTCTTTTGCAGCTAAGTTCCAGACTCACCTGAGGGGTGGCATAGGAGGAGTCATGCTCAAAGAAGCAAAGGCCAACGCTGGAATTACTTGCATAGATGTTCTGACTGGAGTGTTACCAGATGAGATATCCAGGTACTCAGATGAGATACCAAGATAGTGTCTGCATACAGGTGGGGCCCATGGGAAGTAGCAGGACTCAGGAGGAGCTGAAGTCAGGAAAGTAGCCAGTTCAAAGCCATGGTCAAGGGTCTATAAAAAGTACACTACTTCCCTAGGGATTTTTCTGAAGTGCTGTTTATAAACAGCACTCCGGAAAAAGACATCCACCTTCACACCTTTTTTTAAGTTTTAAAGGCTGAGTTCACCTTTGGGAGCATGTTACATATTACACGCATATTTAGGGTGTAACTTGTAACATGCTCCAGCAGTCCCCACACCAATCCTCCCCCTCTGGAGGGGGGTTCTTCTCCCACACTCACTGTCACAATTTAAAAACAGTGCAGCCATGCAGGGCTCTGCCCACATGGCTGCGTCATTGATTCACAAACTTCTTTGAATTAACTACAACCACCATCTTCCATTGCGGCAAAAAACTTGTAGTTCTCAATGAATGAGTGCTGATGAGTGCTCTCATAACTTAATGATCTTCCTGCTCTTCAGTAACTGTCTGCCATCCATATGGGAGGTATGGGCAGACAGCTGTACCGAGAGCCTGCAGAAGCCTGGCATTGCACACCTGAGCTACTGATCACCGGTGCAATGTTTTCCAGGCTCCTGCAGGAAAAAATAATAAATGCACATTTGTATCTGCAGATATATGCAAGGATGTGCATTTATTTATTTTTTTCCCAAAAAGTGAACTTAAAACTTACTGTAAGACCTTAAAACTATGCACCAAAGAAAGCCCGCCATAAATGTCACTTTCTGGGAACAGTGAGATGACAGTTTCTCATATGTATATTTGCTTTAATTTCCAATATAATGAATCCAATATGATATAGTGTACCAACAAATACCCATCCACACTAATCATACAATCACACACACACACAGATTATTTGTTTTTATTCCTATGTATTTGCTATTCAACCAATGGACGCACTTTTGCTAGTATAATAAAATCAGAATTTATAACACCTTTTTTCCTCAGAAACTTTGCCAATGTTAATGAATGTTTTTCATGTTCATGTTTGGATTAGAGCAAGGTTCTGCCAGTGACTTGAATCTATCTTGATGAACAGGGCAATTGAGCTGATAAATAAACAGTCTTGTTAGTGAAAATAAGAAAGATATCAAGACTGACCTATCATTTTCTTAGCAAATCAGTATTTTGTTTTGTACGTGATGAAATGAAGTATGAAATTGGACATGTCCATCAGTCAGCAGGATTTTTTATCTTCGGTGGGTGTCGGGCATCGTTCGTAGTGAATGATGGATCTACATTGCCGGACATGATTGACATTGATTGCATTTACATTGTGGGGCATTTTCCAAAACTGCAGTTGGGCATGTTTTAGGCCGCGTACACACGACCAAATAAATCTGCTCAAATCGGTCGGATAGACCGATTTGATCAGATTTGTCTGCTGGCTGTTTTGGTTTGATCGCTGTACACATGATCAAACCAAAATCCCCGCCAGCAGACAGGGCGGTGGCGCGGCGGTGACGTTGACGCCTCCACGTCACCGCACCAGGAAGTAAAACACTTCCGCGCATGCGTCAAATCCATTTGACGCATTTGCGGGCAGATATGTCTGCTGGTTAGCGTACTAACCAGCAGACATATCGGTCCGACGGGTTCCCAGCAGACAGATTTTAAAGCAGGCTTTAAAAACTGTCTGCTGGAAAAATACGTCTGCTCGCCCGTACACACGATCAAATCTGTCTGCTGAGACGGTCTGTCAGACCGTTTCCAGCAGATAGATTTGATCGTGTGTACGCGGCCTTAGTAGTTTAGACACAGTTGAGTTTACTGCCGTTTTTAAAGAAAAAACAGATAAATCGCTTTCAGAAAGGTTGTTTAATATAATTTCAAGCAACAAATGATTGTAACTTCTTTAAATGTTAGGACACAACATTAAGCCATACTTTCAGACATCTACTGATCCCACTTTTAGCCCATTGATTTGAATGGAAGTCCCATCCAAGTCAGATCATGATCCGACTTATGTTGCTATTTTTACTCTGAGAATTCTGAAGGGAAACCCAACATCAAAATGAAAAAAAAAATGGCGTGGGGTCACCCCAAGATCCATTTTCATTAAAGGGTGTACTCACTTTTGTTGCCAGCTGTTTAGACATTAATGGATGTGTGTCGAGTGTACACTCACTACATTGTAGCAAAGTGTAATTTCTTCAGTGTTGTCACATGAAAAGATATGATAAAATATTTACGAAAATGTGAGGGATTGAGACACTGTATATAAAAAGCCATCACACTCCACCTATAAGTAAAATATGAAGTTTAGGTGGATTTCCCATTTATTTTGATATAAATGTATGTTTTTTCACCTCAGTTTAATATTTATAACAAACTAGGTGGGATACTTCTCATAAGGGGGTGGTGAACCTGTGTTTACTATTGCTTTTCTCTGTATTATTTTATTTTACAAAAGGCAAAACATGTATTAATTGTGTATGTTCACATATTCACACATCCTTTACTCCCATAGCTCTGTGCCAGGAGCACAGATAAATACATGGTACTTCCTGATATATAGAACATGCGACTCACTCCCCTTCCTCCATTCTGAAAATGCTATTCCTTTCTGTTTGACCTCTCTGGCACTCAGAACTGTCACATGGGTATTGGCAAACGGATGATTACATATTCTCACGAAACTCCACCCTAGACCTGAGAGTTAAAATGTAAAAAAATATAGTCATTTGAATTATGGTTATACATTTGCCTCATATAAACACTATGTCCTGCTACTGCCATTTTCAACAAACTGCCTGCTATTCCTTTCTGATTGACCTCTCTGGCACTCAGAACTGTCACATGGGTATTGGCAAACAGATGATTCCATATGGGACCACAGGCATTATGCATAACCCACCCGAGCAAACATGCAATAGAGGAAAATAACACACCCACCACCATTTCTTTCTTCAAAGTTTTTATTAAAGTAAACACATATATTATAATTTCCACAACTTTATTGGATTTAAACTTGGCCACGGCCTGATTCATTGGTTTAAAATGTCCATTCAAATAATAATCATACGAAGATATTGTACTCATACCGTAAATAATTCAACTGATTAAATTTCCATAACCATCGCGCACAGCCCAGCCACTGAGACTCGAGCTGCATAACCATGAAACCAATTTTAAATCTCCCATCAGGCAACTTGCCTTTAAACCGAACAATGCTACCACATGAATCTGGCCGCGACGGGGGGGGGGGAGGGTGGGGAGCTCCGCCGGCTGGGTCCTCTTGAAGTTAATCCGGCCGCCTGCCTGTCACGGAACCGGGCCTATATATAGGCCCGAACCGGTCTTCCAGAATATTCCCCTTAGGTCACCTGACACCCTCCAACCAACCACTGCTCTCACCTGTCCTGACTCCTGGGCTACTTTAGCACAGCTGTTCCGCTTGATTGGGCCCCTTACCAACCTGCTCTGACCTGCAACTGACCCCTCCTGGATAAAAACCTTATCCTAGCTGCCCCTGCCGTGGACCCATAAGGAAAGGAGAGCCTAATTGGCCCTCTTTCCTTTCCCATGGGACCACAGGCATTATGCATAACCCACTCGAGCAAACATGCAATAGAGGAAAATAACACACCCACCACCATTTCTTTCTTCAAAGTTTTTATTAAAGTAAACACATATATTATAATTTCCACATAACCATAACTTTATTGGATTTAAACTTGGCCACGGCCTGATTCATTGGTTTAAAATGTCCATTCAAATAATAATCATACGAAGATATTGTACTCATACCGTAAATAATTCAACTGATTAAATTTCCATAACCATCACGCACAGCCCAGCCACTGAGACTCGAGCTGCATAACCATGAAACCAATTTTAAATCTCCCAAACGACAGGAGGGGGAGGGTCTCCCATCACCATCCTGTCCCCCCTGCCCCAGACCGCGGCCTCCTCTATGCATGTTTGCAATTCCATATTAAAAATATCCAGGCCTATATCTGATAAATGTACCCCATCCGTCCTATACAAGCCCGGATACCCACCTTCTAACTCAAAATGCCTAACTGAGATACCTAAACCTAGTGCCATAAATTTCTCTATAGCCCTATTCACCCATTTGCAAACCTTTTCTAAAGGTCTCAAACTAGCAGAATTTAACCAACAAAAACGTGGGATTATTTCTGAAAAGATTAACAAAGTCTCGGGGGAAAAGTGACTCAGAAACACAAAAACATCCTTCATGTCATTAATTAAATCATGCGTCCTCCACTTACCAATATCGTTCCCCCCCAGATGCAGAATCAGCATATCTGGAGGAGGGAACAGCGAAAATAATCTGTTTAATTCAGACAATAGATTAACCCATACCATTCCTCTGCGATCAAACCATTGAATAGTGAAGGATGAGGGGTCGAGGCCCAAATTCTCAGAATAAGTCCTATTTGAAGCTCTTCTCTGTGCCCAAAACACAAAAGAATGGCCTACAATCCATATGGAACGATGCAGACCTGCAATGAAATAATAAGTTAGTAAGGACGTATGTACAGTTTGAAAACATCTGATTTCCATCTCCCTAATCTTTTAATGGCATCTTCATCAAGCCCTATCCTTGCGGCCTCTGTCGCCGCCCCGATCCTGAATGAATGCGATGTGATTCTGGCTTCCTTGATACGGCTATGTGAGGTGCATTTCTTTAGTACCGCTAAAAACTGGTAGATAGAAACCGGGGAACCGTCCTCGTGTATAAACAGGAAACCCTCATTATGCGGGCGAATCCTTACATACTCCTGTAGCCTAGCTATCGGGCAAATATCCTTAATTATGTATTTCTTTAATGAGACCCAAGCTCCTTTGCCCCATGTGTCCGTCTTACCGTGCCTTATGAATAGACTTAAATTATCCTCTAGCAAGGAAACCTCGGATATTAGGATCCGGGAGGTGCCAACTTTAGAGGCTGGTAGAAGCTCGGAAATCCTACATGCACTGAAGAAGGAGACAACAAAAATTGCTTTAAACAGAAACGGCCTCGTAGGCCGAAAAACAAATTGCGGAGGTAGCGCCGCAAATCTGTAACAGCATGTCTGGTGTAACAGGCGACCTAGTATCCTTTCTAACGGAACTCTTCCTATAACCCTTCATAATCTGTTTCACTGAAAAGAAACAAAGGCAAGTCGGCCGTCCTATGAGGCGCAGAAAAAAGGAAACTCCAGCTAACGTTTTACAAATGTGGGACCAGGAGAGGCGCCTCCGAATCAGAGAACCCAGAAACTGTAAGACCAAGTCTTCTGAGTGCTCTGAGGCAGATAGATTCAACGAACCCAGGAAGGTTGACCATAACCACCATGAGGAAACGTAGCTTCTCCAAGTAGACGGAGCCACCGAATTCTTGAAAAACGTCATCATTGAATCAGATCCCATAAATGGGACGGGCAACTCCACCCCATCGGTTCTGCCCCCGGGAGTACACTGAAAAACCGGTCCATCTGCAGACGAGAGAGAGCATCGGCAGCATTATTTACCTTACCGGGGATGTATCTGGCCTTCAGACAGATGTTCCGCTTCAGACACAGGAAAACCAAATGCCGTAGGTACGTAACCACTGTAGGGGATTTAGATGACAAAGCATTAACAGCAAACAAAACACCTTTGTTATCAGTGCTAACCATTAGCCTTCTGTTTGAAAAGGCCTCTCCCCATATCTCTAAAGCTACTATTAAGGGAAATAGTTCAAGTAAGACTATGTTTCTAGTGAAGCCTCGCGTGACCCAACTCTCTGGCCATGACCCCGTGCACCACTGTGTCTTCCAGATCACCCCAAAGCCAACCGACCCTGCTGCGTCCGTTTCTAACAAAAAATTTTCATCTGGACTGAAATCCTGCTGCCACACCGCCTTCCCATTAAAACAATCCAGAAATTTTAACCAGACCAACAAGTCTTGCTTGATGCATGCTGTTACCCTGATGTGCGCAGATGGATTGGTTAGGCCTGAAGTTGCTGCATATAGCCTCCTAGAGAGAACCCTACCCATGGGCAAGATCCTTGAAGCGAAAGCTAATTGGCCCAACAGGGATTGCAACTCTCTTAGTGTTATTTTACCGCGCCTCAGGAATAGCCTCATTGTTTGGGACAACCTATAGACTTTGTCCTCAGGAAGTCTGCATTCCATGCTGGCAGAATCTATGGTTATGCCCAGAAAATCAATACAAGTTGTGGGGTGTATAGTTTTGCCCTGGGCCAACGGGATACCGAAATAGGTACATACCTGGTGAAAGGTATATAAAAGGGCGGAACAATCATCTGACCCATCTGCTCCAAAAAACAAAAAATCATCCAGATAATGGATCAAATCCCTTGAACCGGACACCTTATTGACCACCCATTCCAAAAATGTTGAAAAAGCTTCAAAGTAGAAGCAAGAAACCGAACAGCCCATGGGCAATGATTTATCAAAGTAAAAATGCTCTTCAAAATAAATGCCCAGGGAATTGAAGCCTACTGGGTGCAAAGGAAGTAGGCGAAAAGCTGATTGTATATCTGCTTTTGCCATTAAGGCATTTCTTCCTAAAATGCGCAATTTCTCTAAAGCTGCGTCAAAGGATGTGTATGACACAGATAACTTCTCTGAGTCAATTTGGTCGTTCAAGGAACCACCAAAAGGGAATGACAAATGATGTATTAACCTGAATTCCCCTGGCTCTTTTTTAGGGACCAGTCCTAAAGGCGAAATCCTAAAATTAGTAAAAGGTGGGTGGGCAAACGGACCTTCCATTCTACACGCCTTCACCTCCTTCCGAAGTTTTTCTCTTACCAGCCAAGGTGCGTCATTAACGGATTTCAAATTATTTACTATATTACAACCCGAACCCTCAAAGCGTGGTATGAGAAAACCTTCTGAGAAACCTTTAGTTAGCATTGAAGCCATCTGCTGGTTTGGGTAAGCTTGTAGCCATGGCAGCATGCTTTGTAGCATCACCGGGGTGACTGCTTTTGGGAACGTTATCCCTTGCACTGGATTGTAACTTCCGAAAACACTTCGCAATCGGATGGTTCCCTACACAAAAAGCACATTAATGCTTATATTTACAAGAATTTAGCCACTTGCAGTAAGAATCATTGAATGCAAAGCACAGGCCTCTTTTATAGGAAACACTCGTAGCTGGTTGCGGGGGTGTCACCCTGCTTGACTGAGCAAAGGGCTGTTTTTGCGGCAAAAATTAATTCAACCAGAGGCCAACATCCTTTGATCCCCACTGCAAAGAAGGCTGAACCGCTAATTTCTGGCGGAAAGCCTCATCATAAGACAACCATGCCAGCCCGCTGAAACCCCTATATGCCTCCAAGATTATATCCAGATGCTGGAAAAGGAGAGGGCTTCTGTTAGGGTACTTCTCACATAACACACTAGCATATATAACAAAAGCCTGCAACCATACATAAAAAGATTTAATTGCTGGCTTTTTATCCTCTGACCTCTCTTCTCTCCTTTCCAACCTTGACATATCCTTGACAGGGGGAAGAATAGAGGAAAATTCAATATACTCCCCTCTCCATATTTTCTCCTTCATGTTTGCTGGTAAATGAAAACCCAGCGGAGACAGGAAGCAAGGCATGCATTCTTTAGCACTGCTGTCAGCTAAATCTACCATAATACCTTCTTTAGCCCTAGACGCCATAGGCTGAGGAACAGCATTAGAAACATTACCTGACCATACCCCAGCTTCACTAGGAACAGTAGGACTAAGAACAGCAGCACTAGGCACATTTGACTTCATTATAGCAATCAGTTGCTCAATAGATGCAGTCAATATTGATAAATGTGATGCTGAATTGCACTCACCCTTCCCGCTCTGCGCCTGACTCCTCCTGGGGGGTGACATAGGCACCTCGCACCGCGCAGACGAGCTGCCGGTCTGCTGTGACTGACGTGGCTGTTGCATGCTTGGCTCCATGAGCGCTCCCTTGTCGCCTACTCCAGATGGCCGACCGCCGCTACTTGCGTCCCGCTGCTGAGCTTTCCCCTTGACTGGCGCTGCTGCTTTCTTCCCTCCTCTTCCCCTCCCGGCCTGGGGGGGAGCTGACACTGGGCGCTGGTCCCTGTAAGGAAGAGAAAAAACATCCCGGACACTTTCGCCGACACTCCGGGGGTCAGGGCTCACGCTCCTCTCTTGTGCCCGCCTTCTTTTGCTCGTCCGCCTCGCCGGACCGTCCTCCCTGCTGTCGCCGTCCGCCTCCGACACCTCCGGAAGAAACGGCGTGGTGAATGCCTCCTCCTCCAGCGAGCATGGTATGAGGTGGGGTGACTCCGCTCTGCTGGGACCCGCGGCTGGCTCCATCTCTGCGCTGGATATGCTCGCTGGCCGAGACGTTGCAGGTAGGGACAGGCATTGCCGCAGCCAGTCTTCACCTCCTTCATGCTCTGCACGAGATAATAGCTGGCGAAGTAAGGTCTCCATGACAGGAAAAATTCTGCAGAGCTTCCGCCGGCTGGGTCCTCTTGAAGTTAAACCGGCCGCCTGCCTGTCATGGAACCGGGCCTATATATAGGCCCGAACCGGTCTTCCAGAATATTCCCCTTAGGTCATCTGACACCCTCCGACCAACCACTGGCTCTCACCTGTCCTGACTCCTGGGCTACTTTAGCACAGCTGTTCCGCTTGATTGGCCCCTTACCAACCTGCTCTGACCTGCAACTGACCCCTCCTGGATAAAAACCTTATCCTAGCTGCCCCTGCCGTGGACCCATAAGGAAAGGAGAGCCTAATTGGCCCTCTTTCCTTTCCCATTCTCACAAAACTCCACCATAGACCTGAGATTTAAAATGGAGCCGTCAAACTTTACATAACTTGGTGACTGTAGTTACAGAGTCAGGAAAAAATAAAAAGCACAGATAATTTGTAGAAGCTTAAACTAGCATGGAACCACAGTCAACAAGCAGAGGATGGGGGGTTTTAACTAACATATTTTAATTGCATAAAATTTCCATTAGCAATCACAGGTTTTGCAAAAAAAAATATTTTTTTGGAAGGTTTTGTGTCTAGAAATATTATTGGTTTTAAATAATGTCCCAATGAAACCAAAAAATACTATTTTTATTGTAAATTTTGTTTTTCACCAAAATGGCTTCCCTGGCTTTTGTCTAAAGGTATTGGACCATGTATATATTAATAATTTCTATTGTAATAAAGTTGGTTGTATAAAGATTAGTGATTCTCAGAGACAGCACTGTACACAAAATATTAAGCTTATTATTGAGTGTCCCTGGAAATTATGTTTAAATGTTGGCATTAATATTGCAAAATGTGCTTCCTGTACAAAATTTATTATTTTACTTCCTAAAAAAATATTCAGCCTTATGACCATGGGGACTGTATATCATACATGTTGAACTTTAAAGAATACTGAATTTGTTTGTTTTCTTGTGTAAATTACACGCTTTACTAATTTATGACCAAAACTCTTTATTTGAATAATGCTTTTGTGCTCCTACTTAATTTTATTTATGACATTCAGCAATTTCCCAAAACCCTATGTGACATATTATGAACTGTGTGTCTGATCTGTGCTTATTTTGGGCTGAATGAATGAAGACAAATATTTAAAACTTTCTTCTGTTTTGGAAAATTTCAACAAAAGCGGCACAGCGAAGACATTAAACTATTCCCAATATCCAAGTGATACATTCCAGAATGTTTTTACGACGTTGCTTAACTTCCTTTAGTTAGTTTAGAATGTATTTTCTTAAAATTATAGGGACTACTATGTTATTCAAAGCCAGTCCAATCATTCATTTTTAGAAAGAATAATATGGAATGTCAATGCTCGATCCTGTGCAATACAAATATTTAGAAATGGGGATTATTTTTCCTTAAATGGCCAGGAAAAAAATATGGGCCGCACATACGGTAAATTACTTTGTAGAGAGGTAGACCTGTAAGTGGTTCGAAGGTCTGACATTTAAACATTGACACGATCCTGGTTCTATTCCATCAAGCTTACTACATTTAGGAAGCTTATTTTACACACAAATCTCATTTATCTGGTAATTCATGTGTTGCACAGTTGCTGCATTTAAAAAAATATTGTCAGTTGAATTATGGTTAAACATTTGCCTCATATAAACACTGTGTCCTGCTACTGCCACTTTTAACAAACTGCCTTCTAGCAGTAGCATAATAATTGCATCTGCCCTTGATAGCAGCTATTTGCAGTAAAGATAGTTCAGCAAAAATGAGTCTGTGGTGCTTAGATCTCATTGTTTAGTTGAGTGCCCCTTTGTTCAGAGGCAGGCACATGCTCCTTTAACTCCTCTCCTCACAACCTCTATGGTACCTAAACTATGTGTTTCCCTGTTTCCCAACCCCAGGTTCTCAGAATGCACCTGATGAGGCAGAGGAGCCATGAATCCTGATAATATTACACCCGACACGAGTCACCTAGCTCAGGTCCACTGTGAAACTTTCTGAACCACCATCCATCGATGCACCTTAATGTCACCTCTTTTCTGGAACCAGGAATCAACCCCTGAGGCTCTCCTGGTGAAACAGGACTATACTTACTATAACCATTGCTAATGATCTCTTTACTACAATTTACTATAAACTTTTAACATCCACATAAGAGCCCTTCTTGTCAATTTACATATTGTACGTAATTCCCAAGACTTTTCATGACTTCGTTTCTATGCCTTATACTCTGTAATCCCTAAACGCATCTCTGCAGACTAATGCCTTGTACACACGATCGGAATCTACGATGAAAAAAGTCAGACGTGTAGCACTACCCCGGAAGGAGCTGCTGGTTACGTTTTGGGTCTACGTTCTGCCTATCCACCCCTAAAGTTTAGCTCAAACTTGGCACACCTGGACCACACAACGATTGTGGAACCCACTGGTAGTTGGGAACCACAATGATATCATACAGTAATGGAATTGCAGTAAAATATTGTTACCTTACACTGGCACCTGTCCAAAGGGGTAGCAGATAAGACTCCACACAATTTGCAGCTTAACCAAGAGATAAGTATTTACTTGGTAAAGAAAAGAAACACAAGGTTAAACAATCTACAGTCGACTACTTACAGGGCCCTGTAAGAGTCAATGGTATGTTATAAGATAAACAAGATAGAGGTGCTATCAAACAAAAAATAATTCACAGTCCTGATATGCACACAAGTAACTACCCTGTATATGCTCTTAGACTTCCTCTAGCAGGCATTTTTATGCACCTGTCCTACGACTTTAGTTCAATCAAACAAATTGGAATACTGTAAGGCCCCGTACACACGAGCAAATTAATCTGTTCAAATCGGTCTGACAGACGGATTTGATCAGATTTGTCTGCTGGCTGTTTTGGTTTGATCGCTGTACACACGATCAAACCAAAATCCCCGCCAGCAGACAGCGCGGTGACGTGGTGGTGACGTTGACGCCGCCACGTCACCGCACCAGGAAGTAAAACACTTCCGCGCATGCGTCGAATCCATTCGACGCATGTGCGGGCAGATATGTCTGCTGGTTAGCGTACTAACCAGCAGACATATCGGTCCGACGGGTTCCCAGCAGACAGATTTTAAAGCAGGCTTTAAAATCTGTCTGCTGGACAAATCCGTCTGCTCGCCCGTACACACGATCGAATCTGTCTGCTGAGGCGGTCTGTCAGACCGTTTCCAGCAGATAGATTTGATCGTGTGTACGCGGCCTAAGAGTCAATCCGGTTAGCAATGGTCTTTGATAGCTTAAGTTGGTGCACATCAATTATTTGTAATTCAACTGGCATGAAGAACAAAAGTAGAATGAACCTCTACAGTGTATATTTATACAGCGTGATGGCAGCACAGGCGCCAATCCTTTAAATATACTACCACTGCAGGATGCAATGTGTCCGGGCATGTGACGTATTAAATTCCAAACAATAACAGTAAGTCTATTGGAATTAACTTCCCGCGGTACAGTTACTTATTGTTGGGCAGGTGCCCCCTCACCAAATGAGGCCTCACCTCTCCAGCACGTTCCGTGGGCAGTGTCTCGGTTCTCAGCCTCTCCGCAACTTGCAGTCTCTGGTTTTTCACACAGTCATCACAAGGTGTCGGTGACTGGGCAACTCTGGTTGCTGTGGAGCGTGAGCTGAACACCACGGAAGAGGATCCCTCTAGACTTAGGTGATCCGCTCTGGCGACGATGGACCCAGGCTTCTCGGGCCTAGGCACACTAGACAAAGGCCTCAGCACAGGCTTCCTGCTTGATAGAAGGTGCCGTCCCAAAAGACCGGATGCCTGCCTTCCCTTTCTTTTTTAAAGCTCTCCCAGAAGGCTGCGCCATGATGCATTGCACTCTGGTAGCACAGCTGCACTGTGGGATTGGTAGTCTGTTTAACACCCAAGGCAATGGAGTCTGTCTCCCTGTACTGCAAGTTATATAATGCATTGTTGTAATGTAATTAAACCGAACAAGTGGCTGCAGTATAACAACTGACCACCTGAGGTAACCGAGCTCCTTCTCAATGCAAACTGTAGTCTATAGCCACGCAGCAAAGTGGCACCTTGCTACACGGAATTTTTTCATCGGATATTCCGACCGCGTGTAGGCCCCATTTGACTTTTTTCCGTCGGAGTTCAGAAATGAGAACATGTTTTATTTTTTTCCGATAGAAAAATAGAATTTACGATCGTCTGTGTGAAAGTCAACGCATGCTCGGAAGCATTGAACTTAATTTTTCTCGGTTCGTCGTAGTGTTTTATGTCACCGCATTTTGGACGCTCGGAATTTGGTCTGACAGTGTGTATGCAAGACAGCTAGAATGAAATTCCGACGAAAAATTCCATCAGATTTTATCCCATAGGAAATTTCAATTGTGTGTACAGGGCATTAGTCTGAGCAACTCATTGCACTTAATTTTAATGTGTAATTGTTTATGCAGGAATGCTTAGTACACAAGAAACAACCTGACATGTCTCTATCTACCCTTTTGAGGTGCTCTCAAATCAGTAACTAGACATAAAATAACTCAAAATGATTCCCATCATAAAAGGTAGGCAATCACACAAAATATGACTTTAAAGTTAATATCGCAAATGTGCTGATATAATTAACCACTTCATGTCCACGCTATGGTTGAAAGAGGACTAAAGCTTGGCTCTCTTGTTTTAAGAGGGCATCCATGAACATTCTCCAAAAAGCATGTCCTCTGAGTACCCCCTGGAGCATGCATGTGGCACACTCTGGGATCAGGGCAAAGAGCCATCACAGCGACCCTTTACCTTGTGATCACATGTAAACTGACCACATGTAAACAAACTTGCTGGTTATTGGCATTCCTTTCTTCACATGCTGTCACAATGTGAGGATAGGAGAGATGGTTACCAGCATATGTGACATTTACACAGAAAATCAGGGCACTGATCATCATTGCCCTGATCATCATTGCAGCCCCATTAGTCCCAATCAGTACCACCTATCAGTGCCCATCAGTCCCGCATATCAGTGCAGCCTCATCAGTGCTCATAAGTACCGCCTTATCAGTGCCGTCTCATCAGTGCAGCCTATCAGTGCCCATCAGTGTAGTCTATCAATGCCCATCAGTGTAGTCTATCAGTGCCCATCAGTGCAGCCCATCAGTGACCATGAGTGCAGCCTCACTTTTCACTTAACTAAAGACAAGCTGTAGTTAATATAGATATGAAAATATTAGCTACAATTTTGCCTACTAGACTCAATTCTAAAGACCTAAATGAAGAATTTGGCAAGTGAATCGTGTCCTTGAAGCATTGCATTTGAGCTAATTCCCACATTTCATGGATCAGGAACTGGGAAATAGGTGATATATACTTGGATCGGTGGAAGTATCTTCATTGCTTCCATAATATTAGGAATGCCGTGAATTTCATTGGTTTCATGGTGGTGGAGTCACAGAGGTTCTGTGGTTTTTCAGATTAAGGTAGAGGTTTGCATGCTCTTTTGACGAAAATGACTGTTAGTAACACTTTAATGAAATATGAGGGAGTGTATATTGCATTAGTACATCATATTGCTTCATTCATAAAAATACATGTTCCTTTAAAATATACATTTTTGATTTGAGAATGTTTATGTAATTGTGTGTTTATTATATATGTATGTATTTATTAATTTTATATTTTTATATCTACACGGCTGAGCATTTTAAGTGTATATATACATAGTTTTGAAGCACCATGTTTCTTTGAATGTTTTACTGGGTGGTGTGGGTGTATATACTATTCTGTATTAGACCTTTTTTGTATTTAAACCCAAACTTCTCAAATTACTATTTGTCCACCCAGATGTGACAGTTGACAAAATATTACTCAATTGATGAGACCCATTTGTGGGTGAGCATTCTATTCTTCTATGATTAAATAAATTAGCAGCCTAATACATTACAGTATGTATACTCACACCAACCAGTATACAATACAAAAAAATATGGCCCATAGACCTATAGAATACAAAATCCAAATTATAACTCTCTCCCTTTCCCCTCTCTTTCCCCTTAACACCACACCATCCCCCTCTTTTTTCTTCCTTTCAAACTCTCTTTGTCCCTTCCCGCTTCCTAACCAGCTGGCAGCGATGCAAATCTAGACAACGAATACCATGCCCAAGGTTTGTTTTTTAGAAATGGAGATCTGCTGGACTGACTTGATCGATCACTGGTTATAGATAAGAGGTCAAAGGGACAGATAGGAAAAGTTTCCTTCCAGGGAATAGTGCTGGCTTTGTTTGGGGAGATGGTAAGCCCTGTTGTGGGCCTGGGCTGCTACCTCAGTGTGTGGCCAGGTGGTTGCTCCCATAGTAATCTGAAGAGGTAAGTGTAAAAGAGCACCCAATGTACAGTAGATATGAATATAAAATGCTTTATTGAGAGTACAGATGGTAGAGTAAAGCCAATGCGTTTTTGGGGACAAAAGACTCCCCCTTCCTTAGGGCTGCTATTGGATGTTATTGGAAAATGATCATGATGGGGTCTGTCTAAGACATGAACATTGGAGCTGAGATTGTCCAAATGTCGGCTGGAGCTTGAGAGGCATCATTCAAGCTCCAGCCGTCATTTTCACATCTTAGACAGACCCCATCAGGATTTTTTTCCAATAACATTCAATAGCGGCCCTGAGGAAGGGGAAGTCCTTTGTCCCCTCGAAATGCGTTGGCTTTACCATCTGTACTCTGACAAGTCTGTTTACATCTGCCACTCCATATAGGTGAAGGAAGGGTCCGATTGGGTCGGACCGATCGTGTGAAAGGGGCCTAAGGCTGCTTAGACAGTGATGCACTGTCTAAGCACTGTGATTTTAGTAATAAACGTGCCTTTATTAACAGTCTTCCATACAGGTATCATCGGGCGTTGCTGTCCAAGCAGAGTGCATTTGGTATCAATCCACCTGTGACACAAGCTGGTGCTATGCAGGAAGCATCGGCTTATGTGGCTCTGCTCCGCAGCCGCTTGCTTCCTCTACCGCCTGCTTTATTCACAACACTGATGATCTGGGATGGCGGGTTGGCAACTCGCATTCTGGGCTTGCTGACCCCATATCCCAGAGTAGGAAGTCACGGGCCACATCAGAGGGCTCCATGGGCCACATTTGGCCCCCAGGCTACTGGTTGGGCACCCCTGGTGTACACAGTACACAATACAGTGTAGCCGTAGTGCAGTTGCTACTACACTTCTGGTGGTGTACACAATACACAATACAGTGCAGCCGTAGTGCAGTTGCTACTACTTTTCTGGTGGTGTATACAGAATATAATAAAGTGTAGTGTGGTGTTGCAAAACAAAATATATATCATGTCCAGAATGCCACCAAGGAGAGGCAGATGCTCACAGGCCGCTAAAAGAGGGCAAGCAGGCTCTGTGTCTACAGTGTCTACAGTCAACAGTGCTGGTCGTGGACACAGTACATTCTGCAGGTGGCTGTGGGGTATGCTTTTCTTTTTTTTCTGTTCCTGGACGTGTTATTGAGCCAAAACATGCATAAGAGTTGGTGGAGTGGATAACAAAGCCGTCCTCATCCTCATCTGCTGTCACCCAGGCTCACAGAGGTTTGCCTTCCAATACAGCTGCCAATGTGGCCTTTTCTACCGACTCCTTGTCCACAGTCACTCCTTCCGTTGCCTCACCATCATGCACGGAGGAGTCCCCCCGAACAGTGTCGGGTACATGCTGCTGGAGGATGCACAATGTTTTGAAGGCTCTGATGTTGGTTCCCAGGTTGAGGAAGGGATTAACCTGAGCCTAGAGAGAGGGGGTGCCCAAGAAGGACAAGAAACTGGCAGTCATGTTCCCCCAGCTGCAGCATACTGCCAAGTTTGCTCCAGTGACAAGGAGGGAGGCGATGAGGAGGTCACTGACTCTACTTGGGTGCCCGATAGAAGAGAGAAGGAGGAGGCACAACTCCAATGAGGCAGGATGTTCTCTAGGGGGCAGCTTAAGGGCCTTTTTTGACATATGTGCAGCAGATTGCACCGTTGCGGTTTGCAACCCATGTCTGAAGTGGATCAAGTGTGGACAAAACAGCAGCCGCTTGGGCACCACATGCTTGACCAGACATATGACGAGCAATAGGCATCCCAAGCACTTGAAGCTAATCTGCTAGCAGTACACCACCATCTGATTTTAGCAGTCAAATTTCCCTACCCCAGTTGCTAAACTGTAAAAAGAAATTTGGTCCCAGCCATCCACATGCTCAGCATCTGAATACTAGCTTTGTCAAATTGCTAGCACTGCAACTGCTGCCTTTTCAGCTGGTAGACTTTGCCCCCTTTGTTGAATTTGTGGAATGTGCTGTACCTCAGTGGCAGGTTCCAAAACACCATTTCTTTTCACGGATGGCACGTGGAAGACAATGTTATGGCTTATCATTGGACGGGGCAGTCAGCAGTAGGTGCATATTACTGCTGACTCATGGTCCAGCAGGCATGGGCAGGGATGTTACCTTTCCTTCACGGTGCACTGAGTAATTTTGCTGGCAGCTGGGAAGGATGTAGGACAGGGTTCAGTATTGTTGGAGCTTGTTCCACCACCACTCCTCCAAAATGCAAGTGGTGATTCTGCAATACATTTCCAGACCGTGAGAGGTTACAATTTCCTGGTGCTGGACAACGTGTTGCTGAAGCTTCGTTCAGTCAGAGGAAGAGTGGTGGAGAAGGTGGCCGACTGACTGATGCCTTTAAACCATTTTTCAGTCCTCAGCAACAAGGTTTCATCAGTTCAAGCAGCCATCGCTAGCATCTGCATTACATGGTGCAGGAATATCTAGGGGCAAGAGCAAACTTGTATTTTCCAACAGAGCATCGACTGGGTTACTGGGTCTTGAGGATGGACCACTGGCCAGAACTTGCTCAATATGCAATTGAGCTACTGGCCTGCCCTGCATCCATCGTTCTCTCTGAGTGCACATTCAGTGCTGGCCAGAGGGTTTGTAACAGATCATAGAGTGCGCAAGTCCACAGACTCTGTTGATAGGCTCACATAAAAATAAATCAGACTTGGATCAGCAGCTATCAAGCATTTGATGCTGATGTCACTGATTGAATTTTCTATGGATGTGGGATCCCTTGAAGACTGCCTATGCTGAGTGACTATCCTATTCCTCCTCAATCTTGATGATGCTAGCTTCTAACAATATTTTTGGTTAAGTGCACCACCACCACTGTCCAAGGCACAATTTTTCTGCCCATGTTTAACAGGGGCAAGTAATTACAATTCTTCATCTAATATTTCACAGTAGGGCCCGTTCCTGCACCCACCAAGAGTAACTGTAAGGGCTTACAGTGTTGTGGCACCACCACAGGTCCAATTTTTCTGCCGCTGTTTAACAGGATTATGTAATTACAATCCTTGATCTAATATTTCACAGCAGGGCCCGTTTCTGTGCCCACCAAGAGTAACTGAGGACTTACAGTGTTGTGACACCACCACCGAAGACACAATTTTTCTGCCTCTGTTTAACAGGGGCATGCAATTACAATTCTTGATATAATATTTCACAGCAGAGAATGTTCCTGCGCTCAAGAGTAACTGTGAGGGCTAAGGCCCCATACACACGAGCAGACACATTTGTTCAAATCGGTCGGGCAGACCGATTTGAACAAATCTGTCTGCTGGGGACATATTGGTTTGATCGTGTACACACGATCAAACCAAAATCCCCGCCGCCAGACGGCGCGGTGACGTGGCGGTGATGTTGACACCGCCACGTCACCGCACCAGGAAGTAAAACATTTCCGCGCATGCGTCAAAACCATTCGGCGCATGTGCGAGAAGACATGTCTGCTGGTTAGCGTACTAACCAGCAGACATGTCGGGCGGACGGGTTCCCAGCCGACATATTTCAAAGCATGCTTTGAAATCTGTCGGGTGGCCAAATCCGTCGGCTCTCCCGTACACATGGTCGAATCTGTCTGCTGGGACGGTTGGGCCCACCGTTTCCAGCAGATAGATTTGATCATGTGTACGGAGCCTTACAGTATTGTGGCACCACCACCAAAGGCCCAATTTTTCTGCCGCTGTTTAACAGGGGCATGAAATTACAATTCTTGATATAATATTTCACAGCAGGGCCGTTCCTGCGCCCACCAAGAGTAACTATGAGGGCTTACAGTGTTGTGACACCACCAATACCAATGGCCCAATTTTTTTGCCGCTGTTTAACAGGGGCATGCAATTACAATTCTTCATCTAATATTTCACAGCAGGGCCTGTTCCTGGGCCCACCAAGGTTTCTTGGGTCAAACATTTTCTTCCATCCACAAACCTGACAAATGTCTTTTGCAACAGTAAGAGAGGTATATTTATTTTGGTTAACCCATAAAGGCAGCGGGTGCCCCTTTCCCAGTCCTCCCTGTTCCTACTTTTCTTATGATGCTTTTCACTTCCCTCCTCTCTTCCTCTCTACGCTTTTTTCTAATGTTTATCCCTATGCCATTGCTTAGTCTTGTTTATTTTTGTATATAACTTGGTACAGCCTGTCAAGATTAATTATATGATGCATTTGTTCTTCATCTCAATTTCTGTATATTTTGCATGCCTGCTCCTGTGTATTGCAGTGTATGCCTTTTACTTATATGTGTTCCACATGTACAACTGAAGATTGTCTCTTTTTATTGTATTTAACCTTCTACCATGTAATTTGTGTAAAACAAGAACCCAATAAAAATCTATAAAAAAAAAAAAAAAATAACACTGCATTAATATTGGTAAAGTTGTATCTGCTAAGTTTAAAGGAATGTGACTGTGTTGGTATAACTAAATTTTAAAATAGATTTATTTGTCATTTATCCATGCTCTGAGCTGATAAGTCTGTAGCAATAAAACAATGTAAAGGCTCAACACAAGAAATAACAGCTTGAAAGGGGCTGCAATTTCAATGAAAAATCATTTAAGTCACCAGGGCAGCCCTATGTTCTTTGAGCAATTGTTATATAGTTTATTAAACACCATGCCCTCTTTTGTTTTCATCTGGTATGTATTTTGTTGAACATACACATTTTTTAAATGAAGTGGACAATAAAGGTTTTAGAGTACACACTGTCCTAAATCATTATAACAATGCCTCATGTCTTAATGATGGTTATTTAGAAAATATATTAAATAACTGAAAACCTTATTTTCAGTTGATTAAAACAAAACGTCATGCTAAGATATTGTGGTCTGAGATCTGTGTGTATTTGTTAACTTTTAGGCCGGGTTCACACATGCGGCGCACAGCAGGGTTCACTGCTGGTTCACTGCTTCAGGTCCGATTTCAGCCCGAATTTTGGGCTGAAATCGAACCTGAAAAACGCACCAAAAAAGCGTTTTTTTGGCACACCGCACCGGACCCACTGCGGAGATATGTGAACCGGCTCCATAGAGAGTCGGTCACATTCCCCTGCTATGCGAATTGGAATGCGGGGAAATGCGCATTCAATTCACATAGGTGTGAACCCGGCCTGAGTAGTAGCTTAAAACTAAAACATGATACAGATTGGGATTATAAATATTTTACACACATAAACCAAAGTTTTTTAAAGCAGTACTTTTAGGTGGATGGAGAGTTCTTTATCCTCTTTATTCTTTAACCACTTGCTTACTGGGCACATAAACCCCATTCGTGCCCAGGCGAAATTTCAGCCTCCGACACTGCGTCACTTTAACTGACATTTGCGCGGTCGTACGACGTGGCTCCCAAACAAAATTGGCTGCGACATTACGGCGGACACATCGGACACTTTTGACACATTTTTGGGACCATTCACTTTTATACAGCGACCAGGGCTTTAAATATGCACTAATTACTGTATTTTCGCATCTGCAATAGAAAGGATCATCATCTCAGCTTAGAGAATTGTCTCTCTTCAATAGAAAAGTGGATGACTAGGAGTTATCTCAAACTCAACAATTCCAAAACAGAACTTCTTCTGTTTCAGGCCAGTCGCAAGAGTCAACTGGCAACAACCTGGACACCTCCACCCATTCTGGGCCAGATCATCTCCCCTAGCGCCAAAGTCAAAAGTCTCGGGATCATTTTTGACACTCACATGACAATGGACGCACAAATAGGGTCAGTAGTCAGCGGATCTCACCATCTGCTGCGCCTACTCCGCAGGCTTATTCCATTCATTCCCAAAGAAGATGTGCCAGTCGTGGTGGGAACAATTGTGAACTCCAGACTGGACTATGCAAATGCCCTCTACCTCGGACTCCCAAAGTACCAAATCGCTCTTCTGCAAGTCGTACAAAATACGACCGCCAGACTGGTGACTGGAAAAAAACCCTGGGAATCAATCTCACCGTCGCTGAGATCCCTTCACTGGTTGCCAGTAAAAGACAGAATTGCTTTTAAAGCTCTCTGTCTGACTCATAAATGCATCCATGGAAAAGCCCCGCAATATCTTTGCGATAAAATAGAACCCCTCAATCCCAATCGCATTCTGCGATCCAGTGACCAAAATTTGGTCAAAGTACCCAAAGCCAGATTCAAGTCCAAAGGAGAAAGAAGGTTTGCGGTCCAAGGTCCCAGACTTTGGAACACTTTACCAACCAGCATTCGGTTGGAGGAAAACCACCTGACCTTCAGTAGACAGATTAAAACTCTGCTCTTTTGATGTCAAGAGAGACTGATACAACAAGCGCCCAGAGGCGATTTGGTTCGCATGTGCCGCGCTATATACGTTTTTCATTCATTCATTCATTCATTCATTCATTCAATTACTGTATAAATGTATAAATGTGACTGGCATTGAAGGGGTTAACACTAGGGGGTGAGGAAGGGGTTAAATGTGTATCCTGGGTGTGTTCTAACTGTGTGGGGGGAGGGGGGTGACTGGGGGAGGTGACCGATGCTGTGTTCCTATGTACAAGAGAAACAGCATCTGTCTCCTCTCACAGAGCTCCACGTTCCTGCTCTGTCACCGCCGATCGCATGTACCTGGCGGACACCGCGGCCGCCGGGTACATGCATCGAATCCTCAGCGATGCGACGGCACTGTTTTTCCCCGCTGCGCACCGCCCAGTGGCGCGCGCGGGGAATTACAACAACATGACGTCCAAAGACGTGACCCCGGCACTTAAGGTCTGCGCTGTTGACGTCTTTTGTCAATAGCGTGGATCTGTAGTAGTTAAAAAAAGAGATCTGTAATGAACAAACAGCAACAATTACAAGAAATAAAGTAAAACAACCTGGTGTTAAGATAAAGCTCTCATTTTTTCATTTGTCACTTTCTCCACAAACACAATTGTAGAATACCCAACTTAAGACAACCATAGATGGCTCGAATGTCAGCCTGTTCAGTGAGGACCGGCCAAGCATTGATCCATCTATGGTCAGGCGGATTGATACCTATGTCAATCCATTGATCGACTTGGGCAGAGCCAGCATGTCAAATTTTTAGTATACACAGAGAATACTCAGTATTCTCCACGGGAGGGATTTCCCCTTCAACACTGACTGTGTTGATGGGGAATTTGAGTGGTTATCTTTCCTGCAAACAGAGAAAGGAAATTGCATAATCTATGCCATGCTTTAGACCACCAGTCATATACTAGACTCCAAACATAACTTCAAAAGTTGAATTCAAAATGTTGAAATTTGCAGCTTTCATCTACATAATTTTTGATGATCCGGCCACAAAGGTCTTTGTTTAGGCACTAGTTCAGGTGTGTCCTTTTTGCCCTGTGTTGTCCTATTTTCACCTGAAGTAAAAACTACAAATGACCATGCTGACACACATCCCATAGGTATAGTCCATTGGAAAGCCATTCCAGAGCATTGATGTTTAAGCTGTCACTGCATGGAGTGCATGCAGACAAGAAGTGCATGTAGATGGAGTGGCTCAATCTCTAAAGGAGTGAAAACAGCATAAAAAACAAACAAAAAAAAAAACACTCAATTGTCTATGATAGCCACTGCATTGGCAACTTAAATGTCGCCCAGTTAATGTTGATTTAAATCTGGAAACATTTATAGAGTAGATTTATTGGAGTTTGTTTCCTATAAATCCCGACATTATCTGAAGCTTTTATTTACTAAACAAGTAATCTCAACTCAAAGAAATTATCTTTCCCTATACAATTTTTACAGTCTGGAAAAAGACATGAGCAAGCTAACAAAAAGAAAAATCCCCTCCATCAGGGACAGGATTAAAGGCTATGTGAATGCTAATTAAAATAACAATAATCTTTTTATACATCCTCCTTCTAAAGAAAAATGTTCTATGGAACATTGGCCTGAATAGGGGTGAAGTTCGGGTTAGAGACCAATTCTGCAGATTCAAGATTTGTAGTCCTGGGCAAATTTATATACAGATTTGCGTGAGAGATTTTTTTTTAAATCATCATGCAATGCATGGTCTTTTATAGCGAGGGTGCTTTAAAATCAAGACAGCCACCTCAACTATAAAATAGGGGTGTGGACAGTGGTGTAGAGCAGAGAGATGTATAGGGAAAGATTAAAGTGCTAGTAAACTTTATAAAGCTTACCTGTAGGTACTTGCACTGTTTAGGAGATATTCAGAGTGCATACAGCCAGCGACCTCACTGGCGCATTTGCTCTGAAGGTCCGGCATACAGTCACGGACCTTCAGAGCTTGTGCCTTAGGCCGCGTACACACGATCAAATCTGTCTGCTGGAAACGGTCTGCTAGACCGTCCCAGCAGACAGATTCGATCGTGTGTACGGGCGAGCCGACGGATTTGGACACCCGACAGATTTCAAAGCATGCTTTGAAATCTATCGGGTGGGAACCCGTCCGCCCGACATGTCTGCTGGTTAGTACACTTACCAGCAGACATGTCGTCTCGCACCGGCGCCGAATGGATTCGGCGCATGCGCGGAAGTGTTTTACTTCCTGGTGCAGTGACGTGTACACGCGAGCAAACCAAAATCCAAACAGACAGATTTGTTCAAATCGGTCGGACAGACCGTTTTGAACAAATCTATTGCCTCGTGTGTGACGTCAACTTGCCCCCGACCACTCTCATAGCCAAATTCTGAAAGAAGATGGAAGCCCTCTCAGCTGTGAGAGTGCAGCGCATGAGGGCCTGGTTTTATGGCAATTCTTTCATAATGTGCTAGCATACGATCCATACTAGCACAATATGACATTGCTTGAAGGGGAATATTATTATTATTTTTTTTTTATCTTCAACTGCCGTTTACTACCGCTTTGCTACTTTTCTCATTATTGTCTTTAATTCAATTTTTTAGTTGATTTGAGGCTTCATGTTGAGGACAAGGGTCTCTTTCCCACAACCCTGAGCTGTGAGAGTCTGCTGGCAGGAGGCTTATTGGAATCTTAAAGCCCCCATTAACAAGGGGGCCCCCAGATTCCGGCCCCCCTCATGTGAATGAGTATGTTGTACAATGTACCCCTATGCATTCACCAATAAAAGTATCTATAAACAAAATAATTCCTTTATTAAAAATTGTAAAAAGTCCCAAGATGTATATCCATCATCAATCATGCCACCCGCTACCACTGCCAGGCCTGAAAAAGAAAAAAATGCTCTGCCCGCAACAAAGGCTTACCGCCATCTGCCTGCTCTGCTGTTTGACAGTTTTTTATATTTATGTAAGGGGTGGAGGCACCTGGTGAAGCCTCCTGGTGCCACCACCCCCTTGTGACATCACCGGCCCAGCATGCATGCACAATAACTTGCATATAAGCCTTCAAAATGAGGACTTAATTTTTCAAATTCAGGTCACATAGATTTCAATGGGGTTTGGTGTTCAGGTCCGAACTTTTTGTAATGTTTGGCTATTCTGGTGCAAACCAAATCGGAGGTGGGGGACAGCCCATCTCTACCCATGACCTCTCAGCAGCCTCCACTGACAGGGATGATGGTATTGCAAAGGATGTCACATGTCTGCCCACAGCACACCACCAGCTGTAGAGTATAGCAGGCAAATTACTCTGCCCCCAGCTTCTGCATCAAAAAAAAAAAAATACATTCCATGACACCCACATGCCCAGCGTCTAAATCCCAGTTTCTCCAAAGTGCTGGCTTTAAAACACCTACTTTTCCGTCTGGTGGATTCTGCCCCTTCCTTGAAATTGAAGAATGTAGAGGATCTGTGGTGGCTCAACGCGATTGGCACTGCACTGACAAGCCATTCACCTCTGCAGCCAAGGGTTCGGATCCTGGCCACGGCTACATGTGAATTGAGTTTGGTGGTCTCAGCCCGGCTCCCGGTGGGGGTGCTATGCAAGGTACGCCTGTGCTTGGTACACCCACCCCCCCCCCCCCACAAAAACCACCACCACACTTGCACGCACACAAAATTGGTTTAACACGCACGCACTTTGGCCATGCGGTCTCCTAAAAAAAAAGAGAGGCGAAGGACATACGGGGCTGGCTGGGTGGGCTAGACCTCCTCACTCCCTAATAGGGGGAGTCCCTCTGCACCGTTGGGCCCCAGTTGGGCTCCAAAGTGGAGCATTTATGGCGGGGTAAGTGGGAGGCCCCCCTCACACCTGCCATTGCTACCCATGGGCATGAAGAAGTATGGCAGATTGCCTCTGGGGGGAGGGTCTGTCTACTCCCAACTCCTGCAGTCTGGCTCCTCTCTCGAGTTTACGCACAAAAATACACTTAAAAAAAAAAAAATTGAAGAATGTGCTGTACCACAATGACAAGTTCCCAGTCGCTATTTCTATACACGTAAGGCAATGTTTTAGCATTGTTTGACAAGGCAGTCAGCAGCAAGGTCTGCATTACTACTCACACGTGGTCCATAAAGCATGGTCAGGGACGCTACATTTTGTTTACAGGGCTGGAGCTCGTTTTGCCGCCACGTCTCTATACAGCTGGTGGTGATAATGCGAGATCCCCCCCCCTCCTCCTCCTCCTCCATGCCATCCTGTGCTGAATTGTCCTATGAACCACCAGTAACTCCTAAGTGTTCAAGGGGTCTTTCAATGAGTCTGGCTAAAAGACAGGAGCAACACCGGAGCAGAGATTCTTTCAGCTCTGCAGGAACAGGCCCAGAAGTGGTTCCAGCCACAGAAGCTTAAGCCAGCATGTCTTAAACAGGTACCCAGGTTTGCGAGATCTTCTAGGGCAAGATCTTCTAATGGCACTAACCTTCTGTCCGCCCTGTCAGAGAAAGCTGACACATGTGCCATGCCCGACACATGTTCTCAATTTATTGGTGCAGCCTTTTTAAGCACTTATACACCTTCTTGCCCAGACCAATTTTCAGCTTTCAGTGCTAAAACAAATTTTCTATATTTTTTTTCCACAAATAAAGCTTACTTTTGGTGGTATTTTATCAACACTGGGTTTAAAAAAAAAAAAAGTTTCTTTTTTTCTGTTACAAAACGTTGCCAATAAGTAAGTTTTCTCCTTATTATTAACTGATAAGCACTGATGAGTCTGCACTGGTGGGCACTGATGAGGCAGTACTGATCGACACTGATGAGACAGCACCAATGAGGTGGCATTGATGATGAAGCACTTATATGCAGCACTGATGGGCATTGATCAGTGGCACTTATATACAGCACTGATGGGCACTCAAAGACGGCACTGATAGGCACTGATGGGTGGCACGGGGGCACTTCTAAGCGGTACTGATGGGCACTCGTGGGCACTGATGGGCAGCACTGATGGCACTGATAGGCAGCACTGATCAGGAGGCACTGGCAGGCATTATTGAAGGGCATAGAGTTCCATCACTAATGGGCACTGATTGGCATCCCCGTTCGGCTCTAGTGGGCTTACCTTTTGGTCATGGATGGGCATCCCTGGTGGCCATGGGTGGACATCCCTGATGGGCACGGATGGGCATCCTGGGGGGAAGCTGCACTCATAATCATTGCAGACCCCACCTGTCAGAAGAGCAGGCAATCAACCCTCCTCTACTCGCATCTGTCAGTGCGAGTAGAGGATAACGCCAATACACGGCTTTTCCTGGTTACACTGTGATCAGATGTGGTTGGACACAACTAATCACGTGGTAAAGAGCCTATGTCATAGGCTATTTACCTTGATTGGAGATCCACAGTCAGGATAACAGATCCATTTTCTGGCCATCATTTTGCTATATGGCAGGCGGTAAGCGGTTAAACAGGTACTCAAGTTTGCAAGATCTTCTAAGGCAGGCCAGAAGAGTCTGTAGCCATTTAGGTGGTCATACACAGGCAGTGTTTGGTTGGCTGAAATGCAACAGGAATTCCAACTGTCCATAAACCGCCCGATTTGTGACATGCCCACCAGGTGGAACTTAACTTTGGCAATACTGCAGCGGCTGCACATGCAGCAGAGGGCCGTCAATGAGTACCTGTGTAAGTATGGCACAAGGACAGGCTCAGGGCAGCTTTTTGTCCCCCTACCAATGGCTGTTGATTGAGGATGCCTACACTATACTGCCACCACTTGAGGTAGGCAACAAGGGTGCAAGCCATGATGATACATGCATTGGTGACAATCCCTCTTGTGATCTTGCTGGACAGAAGAGAAGAGAACGTATTTTCCTCTCAAGGCCCACTTTATGCAGACACCATTCTTGCAATGCCACACAAAAGGAGAGAGAGAAGGAGGATCTGGGCAGTTTGGGAGGCATAGGAGCAGAGGAAGACATATGTCAAACCTTAAAAGTTGATTTTCAGTCCCCAGAAACCCTGGGAGTAGTACATGCCTGGGAGGAGGCAGTTCAAGATATTGTAATCCCCAGTGACCCCAAGGACTCTTGTTTCTTATACCTCTGCAAATTTGTGGTGCATGGGCTCCCTTATTTTTCAAAGCCTGTGAAAGGATCCAAGAATTTGTGACATCAAGGAGATAAATCATTATTGGCTGGCAACCCTCCTTGACCACCATTACAAGGGGAAAGTTTCAAAATTCACCCTGCCCTCGCAGAGGGAGCACAGGATGAAATATATTGATGACTCATTAAAGAGGTAGGTTACAGTCTCATGAAAAAGTTATGTTTAAGGCTTCTGGGGCCACCCCAGTGATACATTTCAAAAAATGTTTTGTCCTCGGTGCCCAGGACTGTCAGCTTCAAGATCCCATTGGCGGCGTCTGCATCATATGTTGGAAGATTATCTAGGGGCAAATAAAATACATGGAGATATTTCCAGGAGACAATCCACTGGGTTTTTGGGTTATGCAAATAGACCACTGGCCAGAACTTGCCCAGTATGCAATTGAGCTGATGAGCTGCCCTGCATCCAGTGTGCTTTTCAAATGGGCCTTCAGTGTTGCCAAAAGTTTTGTGACAGATAAAAGATCTCTGTCTACAGACTTTGGTGATCGGCTGACATTTGTCAAAATGAATCCTGGATTAGCAGCAGCTATCAAGCCCCTGATGTTGTTAATTGTTATTGGGATCTGTTATATCTGCAAGCCTGTCTAAGCTGCCTAGCTTTGTGGGTGTTGATTTTATCTTGAAGTACTTTTTTGGTATAGGTATGGGCACAATTAACACCGAAGGACTATTTTTTCTGCACCCGTCAGGTGCATCAAATGTAATTGTTTACAGCAAGACCAATCCTTGCGTTCATCAAAAGGTTTAGGAGTGAAGGCACCATCAGCACCCAACAGACCAATTTTTCTGCAACTGTGTGACAGGGTATAAAATTTCCAGTTCTTGCTATTATCAAGGGTACATCTGGAAGGTTACGAGGTGAAGGCACCACCAAAACCCAAAGCACCATTTTTCTTCAACTGTTTGACTGGGGCATCAAATTGTAATTGTTTACAGCAAGGCCAATTCTTGCTTTCATCAAGAGTACCTCTAGAACGTTACAGGGTGAAGGCACCACCAACAATTAAACACCAAGGGCCAGATTCTCGTAGATGCGCGCCTAATTATGCAGGCGTTGCGCATCTCAGATGCACTACGCCGACGTAACACGGAGTGGCAAGTACCGTATTCCCTAAGTAAATGCGCTCCAAGATGCGCCTGCGTCGCGTAAAACCATCGGCGTAATCCGGCGCAACTCCAAAGTAGGAGGGAAGTGGGCGTGTTGCATTGTAATGAAGCGTGACCCCATGCAAATGCAGGCCGGGACGAACGAAGCATGCGCCGTGACATGGATGACCCGCGCCGTGACGTGGTTGACCCGCGCCGTGACGTGGATGCCTTCTGCGCATGCGCAAAGCCTCCCTACGATGCGCCGGCGCAGGGTATATAATGCGCCCACACATGCGCCCGTTGCAGCGCAAACGTCTCCCATTTTTTTGATAGTGACGGCCAAAGTTTGTGCTGGACAAGATGACAACTGCTGTTAAGGAGAGGAGGAAGAAGAATTTCTCCCCAGAGGAGAGGGCCATTGTCGTGAGGGCCATGGAGAAGTATGACTCGCGGCTCTATGGTGCTGACAGTGCCCGGACCAGCAAGTCCCGGAGGGACCAAATACTTATGAGGGTCGCGTGCCAGGTCAATGCCCTCTCTCATGAGGTACGGACACCGCAGGACATTCAGAAGAAAATGAATGACCTGCGGCGTCATGTGAAGGGCAAGCTGGCTGCCATAGCTCGGCATGCCAGGGGCACTGGAGGGGGCCCACCCTGCCCTGTCCGCCTGACTGAGGAGGAGAAGGTGGTTGCCCGCTGCCTGCAGACGGAGCAGGTAGATGGAGTTGGGGGCTATGAGTCCCAGAAGTCAGCTGTGAGGACAGGTAAGTGTGTTTTATATTCTATCTGTTGTGTACATGTATGGGGGTGGAAGGGAACATGTGCCAAGTGTGTGGGTCCACCAACATGGGCATCTTTTGTGTCATCCACAGATGTGCAGGAGGGAGCGGGGCCATCTGTTGATGCCAGGGCCCATCAGGATCCATCCCCTGAAGATACAGTCCCTCTGGCTGCCCCCCTGGAACAGGGCTTGGAGGGAAGTGGGCACACCTCAACGGAGGAGGTGGTTGAGGAGGGTGTCATAGTCCAGGACCAGGACCTATATGTTGTTGTGGAGGAGGATGGTGGGTTGGCCGGACCAGCCCAGGCTATCCCTCTACCTTTAGCAAACCCCTCAGTGTCCCCCTCCAACCTCTCCAGTCCCTCTCTTCCCCCCCCCCCTCATCTCCGGCCCCTCAACATCCTCCCCTTATGCCCAGTCCCCTGCCACTCCACGTAAGGCAACGTGCAAGACCAGGGGTGTATCCAAGGTCCTGCCGGAACAGCTGGTCAGACAGCAGGACCAGCAAAATAAGCACCTGGCCGAGGTTGTGGAGGAGATGAAGCGCCTGGCCGACAGCCTGGCATCCTCGGGACACATTACAGATGCCATCCAGGATCTTGCTGTCAACAGCGCAGCAACGCTGACCAGCCTGGGGGAGCTGCAGGAAAACACCTCCGAACTTGTGGGGGAGGTTCATGCCCTGCGCCTTGCTGTCGAGGCGCAGACTGCTGTGCAGACCCGCATAGCGGTTGCCCTGGAGGGCATGCAGGCAGCCAGGGAGGGACGTGGGGATGCTCCTCCTCAACCTGCTCCCCCCCCCCATCTGTGGCTGCCCCCAGGCAAGTGAGGGGCAGGACCCGTGGCACCAGGCGGAAACCCCCGCCAGGCCCATTAATTTTCTTTTTGTTTAATATTATGCTCTGGTTAAGAGCTTTTTTTGTTTAATATTATGCTCTGGTTAAGAGCTTTTTTTGTTTAATTTTATGCTCTGGTTAAGAGCTTTTTTTGTTTAATATTATGCTCTGGTTAAGAGCTATTTTTGTTTATTTTTGGATACTGCACACGGTGCAGTGTGAATGGTGTGTGAATGTGAGGGGGTGGCACTCCTGCCAGTAAGGGGTGTCACCCTCGGCCGTGGTGGTGAAGTTAACCCCACGGCTGTATGAATGATGTGTGAAAGGTGTATGAATGGACAGCAACATCATTGGGGCCTTGACGTGGCGTTGCTGCTCCCAAGTCCTACATGCTGGACTTGGGCTAATCCAATGTGATGTGCATGTGGTGTGTGTGATCTAGGGACATCAGTGGTGTACACGCATGCAGTGTCTGTGTGCCATGATGAATGTGTGTGTTTAACGGTCAAAGATTCGTAACACGAGGACCCTCCTGACTGCTCTTCCATCAGATGACGGGGTCTCCTCTGGCGGGGGGGGGGCTGTGTGGTTGGGGGGTCAGGTCATCACGTAGGGCAATGTGCAGGCCCTTTCGCATGGCAAAGTTGTGCAGAATACAACATGCACCAATGATCTGACCCACAAAGTTGGGGGAATACAATAGGGCCCCCCCAGACTTATCCAGGCATCGGAAACGGGACTTCAGGAGGCCAAATGTGCGCTCCACCACTGCACGGGTTTTGATGTGTGCTTCATTGTATCTTCTCTCTCCTCTGGTTTGGGGGTTCCGGAAAGGAGTCATGAGATGGGGTCCCAGTGTATATGCAGAGTCACCTGTAAGGGAAAAGACAGGAGCATGGTAGTCATGCATGTGCCACTTCTGTTGTGCATCATGGGAGGGGATAGTCATGGCTGCCACCCATGTCACTCACCAACCAGCCAGCTGTCCCCATACATGTCCTGCTCAAAATCTTCGGGGATGTTGCTTTGACGGTAGATGTAGCTGTCATGGCTGGACCCGGGGTCTTTGGCACGGACGTGCCATATGAGGTATTTGGCATCGGCTATCACCTGTACGTTGATGGAATGCCAATGCTTCCGATTGCGGTATATGTGCTCTGTGACACTGGGGGGCTGTAGTGCCACATGTGTGCAATCAATGGCCCCGATGGTGCGTGGGAATCCGTCAATTCTGTAGAAATCTGTCATTGCCTTCTGCCGCAGGTGCACAGTGGTGGGTCTGATGAACTGGTTGGACATGCGTCTGAGGATTGCGGGGACAACCTGGTGCAGACATCTGCTTATGCTGGTTTGTGACATCCCAGCCACCACTCCACTTGTACGCTGGAATGATCCACTGGCCAGGAAATGGAGTGTTGCCAGGACCTTCACCAGTGGCTGCAGTGCATGTGAGCGGTATGTCTGGCTGGTGATGTCATCCTGCAGGGCTGTGGTTATTTCCAGGATGGCAGCAGGGGTGAATCTGAAGATGCGATACACCTCCTCATCAGCCATGCCAAAGAGGCTCATGCGCGCTCGGTAGATCCTCTCACGTGCCCCCCTCCTCCTCCTCCTCCTTCTATGCTCCTCTTCCTCTGCATACCTTAGTAGTGATAAGACCATGGCTGGCCCTGGCATCTTGGCATACGAATGTGTTGTCCAGTAAGTGTGATTGCTCAGCTCGTCCGTTACGGTGCTGCTGTAGTTGCTCTCCAGCTGACTTGCACACGGCCTTGAGCAAAGTTACCCGTGCTTTTATGAGGGGTATGTTTACTCAAGGCTTTCGAGTTACGCGCACCACGAGTAGCCAACGCCGGACGCGCGTAGTTTCGGAAATACACGCATCTCCCTCATTTGCATATTTGCATGCTAATTCAATGGGAACTGAATATTTTTGATGCGTAACTATGCGCCTACGCCGCGCTAGCTTAATGCATTTTCGCCGCCCAGACGGAAACAAATTTCGCGCGTATGTGGTTCTGGGTTTACCGCGCATCGATACGCAGGCGCACATTTACTATTACGCCGCGCATATACATTTACGCAGGCGTAGCGCCGCTGAGAATCTGGCCCCAAGTTTCCATAACAGTTTGACAGGGGCATGGACCTCCAAAGAATTCCACTAACCGTGTTTGGGGGAAGAAGAATGATGAGTACCATCCCAAGAACACCATCCCTACTGTGAAGCATGGGGGTGGTAGCATCATGCTTTGGGGGTGTTTTTCTGCACATGGGACAGGGCGACTGCACTGTATTAAGGAGAGGATGCCCGGGGTCATGTATTGCGAGATTTTGGGCAACAACCTCCTTCCCTCAGTTAGAGCTTTGAAGATGGGTCGAGGCTGGGTCTTCCAACATGACAATGACCCGAAGCACACAGCCAGGATAACCAAGGAGTGGCTCTGTAAGAAGCATATCAAGGTTCTGGCGTGGCCTAGCCAGTCTCCAGACCTAAACCCAATAGAGAATCTTTGGAGAGAGCTCAAACTCCATGTTTCTCAGCGACAGCCCAGAAACCTGACTGATCTAGAGAAGATCTGTGTGGAGGAGTGGGCCAAAATCCCTCCTCCAGTGTGTGCAAACCTGGTGAAAAACTACAAGAAACGTTTGACCTCTGTAATTGCAAACAAAGGCTACTGTACCAAATATTAACATTGATTTTCTCAGGTGTTCAAATACTTATTTGCAGCTGTATCATACAAATAAATAGTTAAAAAAAACATACATTGTGATTTCTGGATTTTTTTTTTTTGATTATGTCTCTCACAGTGGACATGCACCTACGATAACAATTTCAGACCCCTCCATGATTTCCAAGTGGGAGAACTTGCAAAATAGCAGGGTGTTCAAATACTTATTTTCCGAACTGTATATATATTGTAATAGTCAGAGTCCCGGTCCCTATGACATGGGAGGTAAAATGGACACAGGGTTTGCGTGTCTGCGGACCGCAGAACTACAGAGCGTAGCGTTTAAATGGAGAAAAGTGCTCTGTCAGTTTTCTCCAGGTTTTGATAGTTCTGAATGGGGCTGTGTAGTTGGAGATCCTGCAGAGACTTGGGCGGGATGGGGTCTCCAACTCTGTGTCCAGATCTTACAGACAGCCAGCAGGTTGGGTTCCCAGCTGAACACTGACAATATAATCAGGGACTGGTCAGAACAGAGAGAGAGGTGGAAGGTGTGCAGCTGGCTGTTGCTGCAGGACAGACCTGTATGTGGGGATCTGTCTGTCTGTCTGCCCTGGAGACTACATCCCTGGTGTGGGGGGACTTCGTGCCTGAGGGACTGGGAGGCTGGTGGAACTGAGGTGACTAGCGAGTCCAAGAGGGGCTGAAGGAAGTCCGGAAGTCTGGGAGACAGTGGGCTGGAGAACCTGTTGAGGCCAGGAGTGGGCCAGGTTAGCAGGTACAGCAAGGCTAAGTAAGCCTAGGAGCCAGGAGGCTTGGTATTTTGAGTTCTGTGAACATTTCTGGAGAAGAACCCCTGCGTGGGAAATCCTGTATTGTGAACTGTTCTTTTTTTTGTTTCCTTCAATAAAAATGGGCTGCCATGCCCTCAAACATAATGTCTGACTGCTGTGGACTCGCTAAAAAAACGCATTTACCATTGAGTTAAACCCCCAACGTTTACAGTGGTGGAGAATGCGGGCATCTAGACAGTGAAATCCGGGTCCTTGCTCTGTGGTGAGTCGCAGCAGGAGTTACTGCTAGCTGTGTGTAGCAGCCAGGCAAACTGCATTGCGCAGAAGTTTTTTTTGGACTGTGTTGCATACAGGTGGTGCACCTGTGAGAAGATTTTTTCCCTTTTTATTGCTGTGAACTGTGTAACAAGCTGCTGTGCATGCGACTGCAAGGATGCAACAGTCAAAACACAAGAAGTTCATGTTGAATCAAGTTAAAGGGGAAGTGAGCTCAGCGTGGCCTGAGAAGATGTCTCCACCTAGGAGGGCCAGTCAAAAGGGGCCGATGGTGTATGAGACTGTGAATGAGTGGTTCAAGTGGAACCAGACTAAAGAATCGGATGCGGTACAAAGGACTGAGATAGTGGCATCTGATTACATGCAACCCATGCTGCCTACAGAGGAGGTTGGAGACTTCCTGGAAGAGTTTGAAAAAGTCGCTGTAAGGAGGAGATGGCCTAGAGACCGGTGGCCAAAATTGCTGCAAACCTTATTGCTGGTAGAGTACCGGTCGGTTTACCATTTGATGGACGGTGACCAGGATGACTATCGCAAGTTTAAAGAGGAAATCCTTCTTAGAGGCGAGTTCAATCGCATCATGGGCCACCAGCAACGCTCCAGCAAAGCGAAGTCGTCACCCATCGCAACGGGAGAGGCATCACTGCGACAACAAAGCCACGATCGAGCAATGGCTCAGGAGAGCATGAGTGTGCATCAGTGTACCAGCCGTGCGTTTTCTGCAGACATATCGGTTGTCACCCCTGGCAACAGTGGTAAGAAGATTGTGTGGCCTGCAGGGGGTACCGATGAGGAAAGTAAAAATGTGTATTATGGCTGCTTATGTGAAGTGGTCAGTCCAGAAAGGACACAACAGTCTGTAACCACCATGAGGTGTAGCCAACCATCTTTGGAGTGCTGGTCTGCTGTTACCCCTAGCAACAGGGATACTGTGTTACATGCAGGGGGTGTTGGTGGGTCTGGAAAGGCTGCAGTGTTTTTCCATGACCACATGAAAAATTCAGCCTATGGAGACACCACAGATGAGAGACAACGCACTCAAATGAAGGCTATGACAACGGCTACAGGAAGTGGTAAGACTGTTGCAGTTTATGGGACAGAACCCAATGAAGTAGAAGTGTGTTCAGCGGGGAGATTCGCAGTACAGGTGGACTTGCTACGGTGTGCTACCCAGAGTAGGGGGGAGGCACAGGGTAAAGCCCAACTGTCAGCAGGACTAAAGACTGAAAAGGACATGGGGACTCTGTATGTACCTGGTGGAATCCAGCAGAGTGCTGGAAGAGCTGTACTAGGGGTGACCAAAGAAATAAGTATACCATGTTCCCTAGTGACAGATATAGGTGCTGTGGGGTTGCCCAGAGAAACCTCCCAGGAGCCCACAGTGTTGGAGCGGAGGGTTTCCCAGGTCAGCTGTAGAGCTTCTCTAGTGGGTAAGGGGCCACCCACAATAGCTACAGCTATGTTTAAGTGTCATGATGATCCTCTAAAGGTTGAGAAATGTATTTCTGGAAATGTCATATTTGAGAATGTTGTTGGTGATATGTTTACTAAAAAGGATGGGACTAGGATGTCTTCCTTGACTACCAGAGGCAGAGCTGCAGGGTTGTCAATAGAAACCTCCCGGGATCTCCCTGTGTTGGAACTTGAGGTTGTTCAGGACCGCTCTGGCCCTACTCTGGGGGTACAAGGAGGAACTGCTCCACACAATGAGAGTGTGTGGGTGCCGACCACCCGCCTGGTATGTGATCAGTTTGGTGAAAAATGTATTCATACTGTAAAAGCTAGTAGTGTAAAGCAGGATGTGATGGTAGCGCCACCAGAACAATCTGGTCAAAATAGGGTATTGCATCCTGTGGTTTGTGACGAAGCATCGTCCCAATGTGACATAAGTGAAACTGTGCTTGTACAATGTGATGCGTCTAGCGATGACAAATGTACTGTATCGGGTAATGAGACCCAAGTTCCTTTGGTGCCTCTTGGAACAGGTGATGCAGTGCTGCAGAAGGCCTGTCAGGGAAGTACCACTGACTGGGACAGCTGGGCTAAACAATTGCTAGCCATGCTGGATAAGGCTAGGTTGGGTAACACAGATTTGGACATAACACCTGCTATGCCCAATGAAGGGAGTGCAGGGTGGCCAGTGGCCAAGGGCGTGTTGGCCCCTGCAGAGATTGGCTTCCTCCAGTCAGAAGGACCGGTTAAGGGCACATGCATGGCAGATGTGTTATCCGCAGCCCAACCGCTGGAAAATAGTGAGCGAAAAAATGCCAATGTGACTTATGACCTGCAGCGGCTCACTGATGCTGTGACGGAAGAGATAAATGTGAGATGTATGTCTGACGGCGCTCCAGTTGAGCACCAGGCTGTGAAGACTGATACCGCCAGTGAGGTGGGGGTCGCTGAAAATGTCTCTACCTTTCCAGCTTCAGTGGATGAGCCCCTCCAAGTCATTGATAAGGGAAAAGTCCCTAGAAAGGTCTTGTATGTAGACGTGGGTCGCATTAAGGTGACTAATGTATTGTTAAAAATGCTTAAAGTCCAGAAAGGCAATTTGCTGTACACTTGGGTGCCTCCATTGTGGTCGGACAAGGTGGTACTGCGTAGTACCAGTAGGTGGAGCCAAGTAGTACAGGCTATTCTTTATGGTGATTACAAGAGGAACTGGTTGGTACCATGTTTATTGGCAGTGTGGCAGATGGTCTCAAAGTTCTCTGAGAGGGTACTTCCAGTTACCGGTTTGGATGGAAGTTGCTCAGGAGAACGTTTGACAACATCAGAAGTCTCTCCGCCTGATGCGGTGACTAGGAAAATTTCTGCTGATGCAGTCCAGAGTGCGGCTGAGCGGTGGTCAGTAGAGGGCACGGACACTGCTTCACCCACTAGACTTTACAGGAAGGAAGGGAGCGAAATGGACGTGGCAGTAGCAGAGATTTTACCTGTCAATCGCACAAAGGTACAAATTAAAGTACCCGGAGACACTGTGGGAGAAAGTGCTAAAGGAACAGGTTCTCTATATGAAGAATGTGAGGGTTTCAGGAAAGGCAGTGTTCCCCTGAGAAAAGAAAATAAGCCCAGGAACCCCAGAAGAGGGAGAAAGCGTAGGATAGAAAAAAGTGGGATCCCATGGAGAGTCAGGGTAGGACTGACCTGGAAGCGCACCCGAAAAAAGGGTTGGGCCTACGCGGCTGACAGCCGGCACAGAGGTGTCCCAACCCTAATGACGTGTGCTGGTGTTCCGCCCCCTTCGGGATCGAAACAAAGGGGGGGGATATGTAATAGTCAGAGTCCCGGTCCCTATGACATGGGAGGTAAAATGGACACAGGGTTTGCGTGTCTGCGGACCGCAGAACTACAGAGCGTAGCGTTTAAATGGAGAAAAGTGCTCTGTCAGTTTTCTCCAGGTTTTGATAGTTCTGAATGGGGCTGTGTAGTTGGAGATCCTGCAGAGACTTGGGCGGGATGGGGTCTCCAACTCTGTGTCCAGATCTTACAGACAGCCAGCAGGTTGGGTTCCCAGCTGAACACTGACAATATAATCAGGGACTGGTCAGAACAGAGAGAGAGGTGGAAGGTGTGCAGCTGGCTGTTGCTGCAGGACAGACCTGTATGTGGGGATCTGTCTGTCTGTCTGCCCTGGAGACTACATCCCTGGTGTGGGGGGACTTCGTGCCTGAGGGACTGGGAGGCTGGTGGAACTGAGGTGACTAGCGAGTCCAAGAGGGGCTGAAGGAAGTCCGGAAGTCTGGGAGACAGTGGGCTGGAGAACCTGTTGAGGCCAGGAGTGGGCCAGGTTAGCAGGTACAGCAAGGCTAAGTAAGCCTAGGAGCCAGGAGGCTTGGTATTTTGAGTTCTGTGAACATTTCTGGAGAAGAACCCCTGCGTGGGAAATCCTGTATTGTGAACTGTTCTTTTTTTTGTTTCCTTCAATAAAAATGGGCTGCCATGCCCTCAAACATAATGTCTGACTGCTGTGGACTCGCTAAAAAAACGCATTTACCATTGAGTTAAACCCCCAACGTTTACAATATATATATATATACACATATATATATATATATATATATATATATATATATATATATAAGCAGGCACCTTTGATGCTACCAACCCTAATAGTGGGTTGGATAAACCTGTAGTGTACTGTACTAGGTTGAAGGTTCACTATATAACTAGGTAGTCTGTGCACTATGTTCAGAAGCACAAGTGTGTGTTACATATATGGTTAATAAATAGTATCAGTGTCTACTTTATTTAATTTGTACTGGCATGTCAGCCGACTTGTCAAATGCTAAATAGAGTATACATGAAAAGAGCGTACTAATCTGAGTCATTATAATTACTGTTATTTGCGCAAAGTAATACATTTTTCTGATTGAATCTACTGCATACCTGATGTTTTAATTGATATAGGAAATATATTTTTTCTCTGTACTTCTAGAAAGCCTACTCTACAGAATGTCTGCACAGGTTTTAAAATCCAAAAACTATGCGTGATCAGTGAACAGCCTATTTCTCACTTTAAAGGTTTCTACAGATTCCTTATTACTCATTTTGTTGATTCCTGCTCCTCCACATTTCCTTGTTGGTTGGGGAAAGGTAGGCAAAGAATTACCTCCTGCTTCTCTATATTGACTTTCTTTTAATACTTTAGTGGGGTCATTTACAAACTTGGCCGAGTTATTTTTCAACTACTTTCCAACACCTGTAAATGCATAAAGGAGGTAGCTTGAAGATAAGCTTGAGATTTAAACTGAAATACTGAATCTCTTGTGGGAACCTTCAGTTAAAGTCTGACTTGACTGGATGAATTAGATGTTCCAATCCCAATGGGTGAGCTCAAAGCTGGAATCGATTTCCAAGAATGAGCTCAGGAACGTGAATTATATAACTCTGGGCCTCACTTGTTCCCAGAAGAGGTCTCATTAAAAAAACATTTCCTACTGAGAGTGATGTTTCTATATTCAGTATCAACCATATTGACAACTGAACCCTTCACCACATGAATAAGTGCTACCCACATGTTCCGTCTTGTAATTCCCAGATCCAAAAATCCTTCCCTGCTGTAACTCTGGCTTTAGCAGTGCACTTTAGTTATTGAATCAATGTATATTTTCTATATGGATTTCACCCTTACCTCGTGTACATCCATTTTAATGGTTTGTTTGTCCGTGTCTTACTTTTTCAAAATTTTCTGTAAATACCAGGCTGTGGCATTTCCAGCCTACCCATATCCTATGATTATGTAATTAAACTGCTCCCAAGCACTTCCCATTCTCTCTGTATTAAAGAAAGAGAAGAGTGGAAGACAGTACATGCAGTGGTCAGGAATCAACAATGCAGTGTTTAGACACACATTTCACTGGAAAGGTTATTTTACAGAATTTTAATATGGTCAGTTTACTAATCTAATAACTGGGATATTCAACCAGCCTTTACTGTCTGACCTTATTTTTCACACACTGACTGAGAACACAAAATAAAACATCAAATGTCTGTTTTAATTTACTTGGAAAAACTGTCTTGCTATTTCTATTACATAAAAGAGGTATAACCACCCAAGACAGTCAAACTTTAATACTAGGATGAATGTTGCATAGGTTGCTGACATATTGGACTTTCAGCTCTCAGTTGCTAAGAAATTATACCTGTGATGTCAGGTGACAAATATAAATTATGCTCAGAATTTTAAAGCAGTGCCTGCACAAAAGATATTATTATTATTAGTTGTAGCAGTAGTAGTTGTATTCTCCTGCCTATTTATTTAGTCCTTTGCTTATTTACAGTTCAGTAGTCTCCAGTGGAGGTAATAATACCCATTTGGGTGTGACAATAACATATGTTTTGTTTTCATCAGCCTGAGAAGTTATCACTTAAAATGGCCCAGGGGTTAATTTTGGACCTCTTACAGTTATTTATTTCATGTATTATTTGAATGTTACCAATGGTATTCATGTTTAAACTCATCTAAGTATTCAGAAGCAAAGCAGTGAGACAATCTATTTTTCCTTCAAACTGCTTCTCGCCCCTCAAAAGCTTCTAGACCTCTTTATGTTCATACCACCATTCACTGTGGCTCACAAGCCAAACACAGTGGCATGTCAGCCAACCATTCTGGGTGCCTGTACCATCACCTCACTTCTTATCCTACTGCAATTAATAATGAGGGCAAGTAGGTATGTGTTGACACAAAAAAGCCAGCAAAAAATGTCCAGAGATAGTCAAAGTAAATAAATTGCAAAAATGTGCTGGCACCTGCAGATGGTTTTGGCTGGACTCAAGAGCCTGGAGAAACCCCTGAAGTCCACACCAGTGAGCGTGGAATGCACAGGTGGAAATTACATCACCCGTAGACTAGCAGGACAGAGTGGTTGACAATTTTTCTCTGTCCTCCTACTCTTTTGGTAATGTACGTGCGTTCCACTTAAAGCTGGGAGCTATGGGCAGCTATAAACCCTGCAAGAATTCAGGGCCTTATAGACAACTAATACAAAATACTGCACACTGTCATTGATGCTAAAGGGGGCAATAACAGTATTAAGAGCTAAGGGTATGGAGACTTTTCAACCGGGGTCATTCAATTTGTTGTTGCCATGTTTTATTTTATGATTGTGCCAATCTGTTATGACCTACAGTTGAATATGAATCCCATAAGAAATAAATGAAATGTGTGTTGCCTGCTGACTCGTGTTTCCTTTAAAAATGGTATATACTGTATAATACCAATTCTCCATGTGTATGCAAACCTTTGAGCACAACTGTACATAGACTGTTTTCACAATATATTTAGTCTAGTGTTGATTTCAAGATTAGAGGCTGTCTGATGTCTCCTTCTCCAAATGCCTGGTAATTTGTTTTTTAAATACTGTGCCTAAAGTCAGTACAATATTTTCCCCCCCTCCCATTGTGGCCATCCAACAAGGCTAACAAATAGTGTTGAGCAGAATACGCCATATTCGATTTTGCGATATTTCACGAATATATAGAAGAATATTCGTGAAATATTCGCTAATATCGAATATTCGTGATATTTTATCAAAAAAACAATATGGCGAAATTTCGCTAATGCAAATGCGAAATTTCGCTAATGCGAATGCGAAATTGATTGCGAAATTCTCGTCAACACGCGAAAACGGAGATCATTTCCTGGTTTACTAAACTAATATGCACTAAACACTAAGGCCTAGATTCACAAAGCGATTACGCCTGTGTAAATGTTGTTAGACTGGAGTAATTTCGACTTACGGGCGTTTTTACGCTAGTCGAAATCCTCAAACCATGAAAAGACACCTGCGGGCTTCATTTCGACTGTATTACGTGTTAGTACGCCTTCAGATCTACGCTGCCAGAAAATTGCGGCCACTGGGCGGACTTCCTGTTGTTTTTCGCCGTCAGGGTATGCTAATGAGCTTTTGCCTGCAATCCACAAAATTTCGCACTTTCAACGCAATCTCTTACGGCACCTTTAGTCATCTTTTTTTTCCGTTTCACTATACCTGCTTTTTGCTGGTCTAATATTAGACAGCCCATGTTAAGTATGGCCGTCGTTCCCGCGTCGAATTTCAACGTTTTCCGATGTCTTTTATTATTTTTAACGTAAGTCGTCCGGGAATAGGAATGTTCGTAAACGCCGCTACTCAAACAACGAATGACGTCACGACGTGATTTCGCGCAATGCACGGCGGGAAATTCCTGAACAGAGCATGCGCAGTTCGATCGTCGCGGGGACGCGCTTAATTTAAATGCTTCACGCCCCCTAATCACGTATTTCGATTGCGCGGCGGAAAAAAAATACGACACAATAGCGTACGCGCAAAAAAACTACCTGAATTCGGTGTAGAGTCTGGTGAAATACGGCAGCGTACCGTATTTCGATTACGCAGCGGAATATTACGTCTTTGTGAATCTGCCCCTAAGGCGGCGTACACACGATCGGATATATCCGATGAAAACGGTCCGCGGACCATTTCCATCGGATATGTCCGATCGGGAGTTTGATCCGATGGCGTGTACACACCATCGGATCAAATTCCCCGCCGCCGGAAGGCACGGTGACGTGGCGGTGACGCGGCGGTGACGTTGACGCCGCCGCGTCACCGCAACGTCACCGCACCAGGAAGTAAAACACTTCCGCGCATGCGCCGAATCCATTCGGCAGCGGCGCGGCGGCGGTGGGGGCCGACATGTCTGCTGGTAAGTGTACTAACCAGCAGACATGTCGGGCGGACAGATCCCCACTGGATAGATTTCAAAGCATGCTTTGAAATCTGTCGGGTGGACAAATCTGTCCGCTAGCCCATACACACGAGCGGAGATGTCTGCTGAAACGGTCCATCGGACCATTTTCAGCGGACATATCCCCTCGTGTGTACGAGGCCTAACTCTACTTACACAAACTTATATGACTAAACTAAAGCTAATTTTTTTTTTTTTATACACAAAACACAGAAGGGCAGAGAAAGTATTTGCGAATATTCGTAATATGAATATTCGCATTGCGAATATTCGGCAACATAAAGGGATCGCCTCAGCTACTCGGCCCAGGGTCTCTAATCATACCAGCAATGCTTTTAGACGTCGATGGAGATCACTAGGATGTGATCTGTTTTAAAAATAAATTTGAAAAAATACGAATATTCGCAATATCGAATATTCACCGCGATATTCGATTTATTCGCGAATACTCGAATATGCAATATTCGTTACAAATATTCGCAATGCGAATATTCGTGAGCAACACTACTAACAAAGTGACAGTAGCTTGATAACCTGCACTTGGCCTGGCTGCAAGCACTTCCCTGAAACAAGAGGAATTCAAAAGAGAGGAATGCATGTCCCATCCCGAAAGCCTGCATTCAGGGCAATGCATACATCCTTGTATACAAGTACTACTCCAATGATGCCCGAATATAAGCTGTAAAGCCCTTGCGGCTGTGTGCTGAAAGCCTAACATAACTGTCCTGAACCTTTGGGTAAGAATATGTTTATCTGTAAAATGCAAAATGAATTGCAAAGCTATGAAAAGGTAACACATGCAACAATATTGTGTCTTATGTTGGGGTTTTAATCTTGAAAAAGCTTGTTCATTTCTAAGAAGTAGATTAAAGGTGCACATCCCTGAAAATCAAACATTCTTCAGTATGCCTAAAGCTTTGCTCTAAACACTACTGTATCTAAAAGTTATGTTATGAGAAACTGATGTGAGATTCCCCAATAGTACAATATGTTTGCAGCAAGAAAACAGTCTGCTCATAAAAGTTAATAGGTATGTATCCTCTTGTGTTATTTGTAATATAATATGTTATTTCAACACCTGATCTTCACCTTGAAAGTGAATGGTTTAAGTTGTCAGCCTGGGAAGTGTTTTAATAGTTTCTATAAAAAAACAGTCCTTCAAAAAAGTTGAATTAAATATTTATTGTGTAATCAAGATAAAAGAGGAAGTTAAAACCTTTATATTATTGAGGTTTGATTGTGCTTTAGTGGTGTTAAAGTGCCATAAAATTCAACCGTGATTAATCCATGTGGCTCAGAATGCTGAAATGAATATAAAAAATATAAACCGTACAGTATTTACACAACATTTATTCTCAAATTCATAGCCAAAAAGGAAAGACTTAGGTCAACTCAGATTTATGCAGTGTGTTAACGCATGCAAGTAAATGAGTATTATCATGCACTGCGAGAGAAAAGTTTATATAGAAATATTTACATAAGAGTTAGGTTAGAGTTGGGTTTTAACTTAAAGAAAATGTATTGAGTATGTTAAAATAACATACATACTTACCTACATGCTGCAGCATGTCCTCTGCCGTATCTAAGCCCAAGAACTGCGCGATCACATTATTTTTGATTTCTCAGTTCTCTGTCCACTCTGGGCAGAGAGCAGTAACTGTCAGTTACCACTCTCTGCTTGTCCTTCCAATGCTCACTGGACCGCTAAGCTGGGGAGGCACTCAGTGTTGTGCTGAGAGGCTGAGCCAGCTATTAGTCATCCAAGTGGATCCCGATTTTATTGCTAGGATCCTTCCAAAGTCTGGAGCAGCACTGTGACATCAGCCGACAGTGGACTGGTCCATTATCATCTGAGTCACAAGTAAAGGCACTCCTGTGATCCGCAATTGAAATATGGCCAGAAAAGCTTTAGCCATACTTTTCTTTTAAAACAGGGACATTGGGGTTCTTAAAGATGATGCATGGTTCTTTTCATGTTTGAAATATAGTCTTCATTTTCTGACAGCACACAAATGGCCAGGTCTTTTCTCTTTCTCTTCCCCAGCCACTTGTCCTCTCTTCACCTCTTGCTAAATGCTTTCAAACCCCCACTATTTACCTAGGTTGAGGCATTCGAATTTCTTTACTCAGGCCAATTCAGCAAACTCATGGTAATAAGAAGCTCCATTATGGTAGCCCATAGATGAGTCAGTTTGACGGGTTTACCATAAAAAATGGGTCAAAATTCATCGGGTTCCTGCCGAACTTGCACTTAATTTACTAATCTTTTCATAGTCATCAACAACATCACAGGACATGTGGGCATATAATCATTCTTTTAACTTTGTAACATAAGCTGTAAAAATCAACATTTGTTTCCTGTAATTCAAAAACAATTACATGAAAACTCAGGTGGGTGCCTATCGGGGTGTCAGGAGCTCCCCCTATCCAGAGGCCAGGAGTGGACCGCGCAGCAAGGTGCTGTGACTAAAGTCTAAGTAAGCCAAGTAAATCAGGAGAGCTTGACAATACAGTCAAAGGGACTGGCAAGAACTGCTGTGTTGCTAATAAGCATAAATAACCCAACACCATAATATATGTAGTACTACCCCCAGAGGAGCTGCTGGTTTGTTTTGGGTTTACGTTCTGTGATTAACCCCCTTAAAGTGTCTCAAAACCCTCCCTTGACACAACTGGTAATATGGGAGTTGTGGACCCCAGTAACTTGTAGGGAAGCACAATATCCCATTACACCACAACAGATTATTCAAATTAAAGGGGTACCTTAAATGGAAGAGATCCTGCAGTATGAAAGACAGGCTGCACACAAACTTCAAAATAACCAAAGTAGTACTTTACTTGAAATGGAAATAAAAGAACATGAGTAAAACAGTGATAAATTATTTGCATTAGACCTGCAGGATCAGTAACAATAATAATGCAAAGGTGTGAGCTAGACTACAATGTCATACAGACCTGGGTAAGCACACAACAAGGAGGACGCCAACAAAACATACACATTGAAACACCTCCTTGCCAAGCCTCACCCAGCTCTCTGTCTCTCTACAATACTATACAATGTAATAGAACCAATTGCTTGATCAACGAACAATAAAATAAATATCAACAGTATGTAACACTAAATAGATAGTCCTTAAGTACTATAGCTATAGCTAATCAGTATGGCCTGGCGTCTCAGATCAAACTTCAATACAGTTGTATGCTAACAGTTAGTGCACTTGTGCGTTGGTGCGCAAAGAGCAATTTATAATCCAAAAGGGAAATGGTAAAACTGGTGAAATTCCCTGAACAGTCAAAATGCAAAGATCAATTTTAGCAATCCTCCCTCGCGCAAGACAGTCAGTTCTCTCAGGCAAGTGCCCTTCCCTCCCAACTGGTTCAGGCCTCGTCCTTCTGGCACTCCGTCCCCGATCTCCAGTCACAGTCCTGTTAGCCGGCAACCTCCGGTTCTCAGACAGGTCGCAGGGATACTAGAAGCCCGTCCGATCACTCCGACAGAGGTTCCGTCTCCTTCTCAAAGGCGCTCCACCTGGGTATATGTAAGCCTCAGCTGTGGCCTACTCCCCGTGGAGACACTTCTGGCAGTGTCCTGGGTTGAAGAGGCGGTCCCGAGAGAGCACGCCAAACATGTCCTCTCCCTTAAATTACCTTCCCCAGCAGGCGGCGTGGAAGGCAAAGCATCTTGGGGTTATGCAGCTGGTCTCTGGGTAAAGTAGTTTATTACTGGTCACGGCGAATAGAGTCTCTTCTCCTCCTGAACTCAATTCCCCAACATTCTCTGTGGTACCAGAACAAAATGTAAACAGGCGGCTCTAACCCATTTCGGCCACAAGATCGAGATCCTTCACGATCAGCAATGGTAGTCTTTCATATCACACCAAAAAGGTGATACCCCGCTACACACACATCTATCTATCTATCTATCTATCTATCTATCTATCTATCTATCTATCTATCTATCTATATATAGAGAAGTGCCTGTAGCCCTGTATAGAGGAATACCTGGTGGAGGTGTAGCGGTGGTGTGAGAGACCCCCGCAGTGTCTCCCCTGGAGTGTAAGGTTGGAATAGTAGAGACAGCTGGACTTTTCTGGGGTATTGGAGAATATAAGTAACATTTTGGCGCTAAAAAGGCTGATAGGTAAATAGAAGAGGGATGAGGCAACTAATGTAATTCTTTTAAACAGAACTAAATCTTAATTATCGGGTCTTAATTCACCTTGTATTGTATTTATTGTATGTTACATTGAAGGTTCTTATATTTGATATTTTTTAAGTTTTAGCCTGTCTGGTTATTTTATTATATGGTTATTTTTACTGGGTGTTGCAGGGGTAAACTTTGGTAATATGGCAGAAGATAGAGTGCTAGCTGTATTATCAATATGCTACTCTTCTGAATAGTTAACAAGGTTAAATAAGTGTTATTCCTTAAATGATCGCACTAAGGAAAAAATTATAAAGTACAATATTATGCACAGTTCTGTAAGAAATAATGGTGATTATTGGTCTGAACCTGCATGTATTGACCTAGTAGTAAAGGATAAAAGGTTACCCCAGGATGTATCAGGAAAAAAGACTGAGGCCCAGATTCACAGAGCGATTACGCCTGTCTAACTGGTGTTAGACAGGAGTAATTTCAAATTTCGCGCGCCGTATCACTAGTTTGAATCCTCAAACCATGATACGGCGGCTTCGGGCTTCGATCCGAGAGGCTTACGTCTTCGTAAGCCTTCGGATCTACGCTGCGATATTTTTGCGGCCGCTGGGAGGAGTCCGCATCGTTTTCAGCGTCGGGATATGCAAATGACTTTTTACGGTGATCCACGAAGATACGAGTGGTCTTCGCAATCGCTTACGTCATTTTTTTGCTACGTACTGTTAGACCAGCTATTTGCTGGTCTAACGGTGCGTAGCCCATGGTAAGTATGGCCGTCGTCCCCGCGTCAAATTTTATTTATTTTTATTTTTTTACGTAACTCGTTCGGGAATAGGAATGTCCGTAAACAACGCTACTCAAACAACGAATGACGTAACGACGTGAATTCGCGCAATTCACGGCGGGAAATTTTTGAACGGAGCATGCGCAGTTCGATCGCCGCGGAAACGCGCCTATTTTAAATGCTTCACGTCCCCTACTCGCGTAGATGGCTTGCGCCGGGAGAAATACACTACGCCGCCGTAGTTTACTGGACAAAATCTACCGGGATTCCACGTAGAGCCAGATAAAATACGGCGGCGTAGAGTATTTCTGATACTCTACGCGAATCTAATTGTATGTGAATCTGGGCCTGAGACTTTAAAGGCAGGCCTCATAAATGTCTGCTCAGCTATAAAAAATGCAGCGGCCATTTATGACCTAATAGTTGAGCATAATCTGGATCTACTTGCCATAACGGAGACGTGGTTTTCGGCTGCCTCTCCCACACGGCTGGATGAATTAGTTCCAGTGGGATAAAAATAGTGAAGTGTGATCGGCAGTTTAAAAGGGGAGGAGGTATAGCCCATATTTTTAGAGCGGTATTTGATTTTGAGGTCATTAATTGCGCTGAAATCTATGCTTCACAGAAAGCTTGGCTTTAAGATGGAAGAAAAGTCCGGAAGAGACTGTTGGCCTCACTATCATCTATCATTCTCCGAGTATGAATTAGACTGTCTTAAAGGATATTACAGAATTGTTATCGGCCTCAGTGTTGCAGTTTCCCAAGTCTTTAGTTGTGGGGGACTTTAATATGTGGGCTGATGATTTGAGTAATACAGAAGTTCAGCAACTTCTGCATTATGCTAATAGCCTGGGTTATACAGAGGAAGTGAGTAAACCCACCCATAGGGCTGGGCATACTTTAGATTGGATATTGCATAATGGCTGTGTAACCAGGACTGAACCGCCGATAGAGGTGGCTTGGAGTGATCATTTTTTTATAGGTTTTAAAATAGTAGGTAATGTACAAAAAAAAAACCCTCATATACCTAATATAGTTATTAAACCATTTCTTACACGCAATTATTCGAAAGTGTCCGCAGATGCTTTCTCTAGAATATTTCTAGAGAATGCAGATATCAGGGTATTTAAAAATATACATACTGTTTAGGATAAAATAGAAATATTTAATTCAGCAATAACGAAAACTTTAGATCTTCTGGCCCCTTCTGGAGTCAAAATATAAGATCCCCAACAAATAATCCACTCTGGTTTAATCAGAATACTCGAACGCTAAAATGGAGTTGCAGAGCGTTAGAAAAACAATGGAGGAAAGATCCTAATTCCGTTACTAGAGAGGCATATTGAGCAGATTTGAAAAAATATAAAGCTGAAATAAAAAAAGCCAAAAAAAACATATCTAACAGAGAAAATTAGGTTGGCGAAAAATAAGGCCGCAGAATTATTTAAAGTTGCCAATACTCTTGCAAACCCAAGCTGTTTAGACATCAAGGAAGAATTCTCTCCGGAATTAAGTGAGAATTTAGCAGAATATTTTAAGCAAAAAATTATTGACATAAGAAACAATATACCAGATTCTTGTTATACAGAAAGTTATCCAGGATACAAAGGGGTAAGTTTTACCCGTTTCTCGGCGGTAACTAGCGCAGAGATACTGAAGATTCTTAAGTCGCTTAGAGCTTCGTTTTCAGCGCTTGGCCCCTGCATTGCGCAGCTGGTGAAGGACTCTGCGGTTACCTTGGCACTGTTTATAGCGGACATTATTAACATGTCTTTTGCTATTGGAACAGTGCCAAGTATTTTAAAGCAGGCAGTTATAATTCCCCTTTCGAAGAAGGCTAACGTGTTACGGTCAGATTTAAGTAATAATCTACCAATTTCGACGCTGCCTTTTTTAGCTAAAATAATGGAGAGGTCTGCTGTGTGGCAACTTTAGCCACACTTGGAATCCAATAATATTTTTTGATGAATATCAGTCGGGATTCTGTCCTGGTAGAGGCACAGAGACTGCTCTCATCAAGGTTAAAGATGATTGCCTATGGGCAATGGACAGCGATGAGGGGTCAGCGTTAATACTGCTGGATCTGTCGGCTGCATTCGATACTATAGATCATGCCAGACTTCTGGAAAGGATGGTGTCTGTGGCCGGGCTTGAGGACATGGCATTGACATGGATGACCTCATTTCTGCAGAATAGGGCCCAGAGGGTAAGACTGGGAACGATTTATTCAACTAATAGTTCATTGTCCTGCGGGGTTCCCCAGGGTTCGACGTTATCGCCGATATTATTTAATATTTACATAAGGCCGTTGCTGTATATAATTCGGCGCCATAACCTTGGCTTTCACTTCTATGCAGACGATTCGCAGATCTATTTTAAGTTGCCTAAAAATAAGGAAGTCCAGGTGGATTTGGCAGCTTGTCTGGAGAAAATACAGTCCTGGATGGGAGCCAATTACTTAAAACTTAATGGCTCAAAAACGGAATGTATCATCATTAGTAATCAGAGTAAAACCAGTTCGACGGATTTTCGACGAATTTTCCTTCTTGGCCGGTTTTGTTTATGCCATACCCGACCCCGGCCACTAAGGTCCGGGACTTTGGCCAATTATGGCTCTCTCAGCAGAGCACGCTTTGATTGGCCAAAACATGTAGGTCAAGTGCATGCTTTGGCCATCTGTCTCGCAGTGCATTCCGTGTTACTCAAATTTCTTGCGAAAGCCCCATAACATTCACTATTCGGCGAACAGGCGAACACCCGATGTTCAAGACAAACTTACGTTCGACTTGAACATCAAGTGCATCCCTAGTTAGCACCAACACACAATATACCAAAAGAAAAAGTGTCAGCAAACTGCCCTAAAATCTGTGCCAAATCCCAATGATACAAAGCTTGCTCTCTGATGTAAGGGGGGCCTCTGATGGGGACACTGGTGTATAGGGTAACAACCTATCCATACATGACCTGATCCTGTCATCCCTATCTCTAGTTCTTGCATATGAGACTTTTCTCATGCTGTACCTGTGCTATGGGCTTTTCTCTGTTACTGTAACAAACTGACACCCTGTTATCTTGAATGTGTTTTCCATGAAAACACACTCCTTCATGGAAACCTAATTTCTTGCTTAGTTACATCCTACCGTAAAAACATTGTATTTTTTTCTATTGTGCACACCGTTTATTCAACTCCTTCAATTTCTTTTAATTATTGGTGACATCTCTTCACACTTTAACCTACTGCTTGCCCATGACCTCAATGAACTCATTGTTTCTGATTTATTTACTTATTCCATTAGTGATATCTATTCCCCTTAGACACCCTATGCACTTCAACCCTGACCTCAGATTTTAAGAGCTGCAGGGCAAATACATTCTTGGCTTCTGAATACACTTTAATTTATAGATTGGGTTATATATGTCTGTTACTTCCCCTTCAGGATTTACTATATTTGCATTTTGAATAGTAAATAAGCTTTGCGTTATAATGTACAATCTAAAGTAAACTAATCCATACCTTGTAGGATTTCTCAAAATACTACTTGCTTGGATGCCCCTGGCCTCAATATTTTTAAATCACTAACCTAAAAAAAAGCCTGACTTGCTAAGGAGGTGCCCAGGGGAGGGGGGAGGGAGGAGGGTGCAGCACCAATGGGGGACTGCCAATACAGGACAATATCATTGTACAAAGCAGGCAAGTATAACATCTTTATGTTAACATATATTCTATATCTTTATATAACACAGGGAATACAACACGTTTGCAACACATGTTCTGGACTTATTATTTGTCCACTTTCACCGGTTTGACAAATATGTTTTAAATGTGTTTTCAGCTTTAACCTGTAGATTTTGGTCATTCTACACTCTGTAGACATGTCACCCTACTATCCCAATTCTTATACTTGGACACAGCTAGAGTGGTCAGAAATGTCTCATAATTGATCAGGACTGAGATTCTGATATAATGTGGTATGGGAGGTACCCAACCTCTTGGGCAACCATCCAGTAGCTTTTTAACTTTGTGAGAGTGAATCTGGAGCCACAGACAAGAGGAATTGTGTACTGCCTGCAGTTTACAAGTTAAATATAGTATAACATGTTGCTGAAAATGCTTTATTCCAGCTTGTCACTGCACACTATTTTGCCATGAGAACGCTTACCTAGTAATCTGTTGTTCTAGTCTTCCCTCAACTCTAGCAAAGTGGCAAAAGTTGAAGCAGGACATATACCTGCTGGATGATTGCCTAACCCTTGTCTGTTTCATCTGGAAGCCATAACCCTACATGTGAAAGGGGGAAAGATTTCCTTTAATTCTATTGAAAAAAATAAGTATAAAAGGAAAAATGGTGTGGTTGTTTCCGGATACAGATGACAATATCTCACAATCCCATGGTTAAATGAAATAAAAAAGAAAAAGAAACAATCTGGGTGGAGAAGAAAACTTCCCCAAATTAAGGGATTTTAATGTGAGAGGTGTCAACTGCTGTAAAAAGATAAACACATTGAACACAGATATTTTAATGAAAATATATCAAAATGTGATAATAATTGTTAAAAACTATTTCCAAAAGTTAATATGGACCACAGTAGTTACAAAAGCAGGATATATGACAGTATGCAGGTAGCCAACAAGTTTCGCACAAAGGTGCTTCGTCAGGGCCTTTCAACTTTTCTTTTGAATAAAGTAGTAAATTCTGCTAATTACTGAGTCAAATGTACCAGGACGCAGCCCATCAGTTCAACTGGTGAGAAGGACAAAGTGCCAAGACAATGACCAGTGGTAGTCAGGTCCACTAGGTCAAGAGATGTGCAGATATTAGAGCATTTGGAGACTCCAACAACAAGAGTCTAGAACTGATAGGACCAATATCTAGTTTCCAAAATCGAGAATATCCTATCCAATGCAGAGCACATTCACATGCCAGCAAGCAACTGGGCAAGAACTTGTGCCTCCTCCTCTCCAGACAGCATAAAATATCTGCACATCTCTTGACCTAGTGGACCTGACTACCACTGGTCATTGCCTTGGCACTTTGTTCTTCTCACCCATTAAACTAATGGGCTGTGTCCTGGTACATTTGACTCAGTAATTAGCAGAATTTACAACTTTATTCAAAAGTAAGTTTGCAAGGCCCTGACGAAGCACCTTTGTGCGAAACGTGTTGGCTACCTGCATACTGACATATACTGTCATATATCCTGCTTTTGGAACTACTGTGTTCCATATTAACTGTTGGAAATTGTTTTTAACCACTTAACAACCGCCGCATGTACATATACGTCTTCAGAATGGCACGGGCAGGCAGATCAACGTACCTGTACGTGCCTGCCTAGATGTGGGTCGGGGTCTGATTGGGACCCCCCCCCCCCGGTACTTGCGGCGGTCAGTAATTCTGGGGGAGCGATCCGGGATGAGGGGGCGGCTATTCGTTTCTAGCCACCCCCTCGCGATCGCTCCCAGCCAGTGAGAATTGCACTCTGCCCGCCCTCTGCCTGTGTAACTGTAAACACAGGCAGAAGTCGGTCTTTTCGACCGGCGCTGAGGAGAGAAGACATCCCACAGTAAGTTGCACCAACAGACCACTAACACCAGTACACACAGGCACACAAATCACCCCCCAGTCACCCCCTGGTCACCCCCCCCCCCATTTTCTGATCACTGCATTTAGTGTCATTTGTGACAGAAAAAAGTGTTAGGGCAGTTAGGGCAGTTAGATTTAGGCCCCTTTAGGTTCAGGGTATCCCCCTACTCCCTAATAAAGGTTTAACCCCTTGATCACCGCCCTAGTCAACCCTTTCACCCCCTATTGCCAGTGTCAGTAAGCGATCGGTTTTCTGATCGCTGTATTAGTGTCACTGGTGCCGCTAGGTAGCTAGTTTTTTTTGAGGTTCGCCGCCAGGTTTCTATAGCGTTAGGTATGCCCATAAATAAAGGTTTTAACCCCTGATTGCCCGTAGAGTTAACCCTTTCACCAGTTATCACTGTATCAGTTTGTCATATTCCCGCAACTTGTGTCAAAAAATAAAATATTCCATGGACTCGACATGCCTCTCAGCAAATAGCTTTGGGTGTCTACTTTCCAAAATGGGGTAATTTGGGGGGGGGGGTTTGTGCTATTTTGACATTTTATGGCCTTCGAAACTGTGATAGGTAGTGAGGAGTGAAATCAAAAATTTGCGCCCTTAGAAATGCTGAAGGCGGTGCTTGAATTTTGGGGCCCCATACGCGGCTAGGCTCCCAAAAAGTCCCAAACATGTGGTATCCCTGTACTCAGGAGAAGCAACAGAATGTATTTTGGGGTGCAATTCCACATATAACCATGACATGTGTGAGCAATATATCATTTAGTGACAACTTTTTTTATTTTTTTTATTTATTTTTTGTCATTATTTAATCACTTGGGACTAAAAAACAAATATTCATTGGACTCAACATGCCTCTCAGCAGTTTCCTTGGGGTGTCTACTTTCCAAAATGGGGTCATTTGTTGTTTTTTTTTTTCTGCCCTGCCATTTTAGCGCCTCAAGAAATGAGATAGGCAGTCATAAATTAAAAGCTGTGTAAATTCCAGAAAACCAATAAATATACGCTTATTGCGATTTTGTTTTACTAAAGACATGTGGCTGAATACATTTTGGCCTAAATGTTTGACTAAAATGTAGTTTATTCAATTTTTCTTATGACAAAAAGTAGAAAATATATTATTTTTTCAAAATTTTTGGTCTTTTTCCATTTATATCGCAAAAAATAAAAATCGCAGAGGCAATCAAATACCATCAAAAGAAAGCTCTATTTGTGGCAAGAAAAGGATGCAAATTTCGTTTCGATACAACATTGCATGACCGCGCAATTACCAGTTTCGATACAACATTGCATGACTGCGCAATTACCAGTTAAAGCAGCGCAGTGCCAAATTGTAAAAACACCTTTGGTCCTTTAGCTTGGTCCGGTGCTTAAGTGGTTAACAATTATTATTAAATGTTGATATATTTTCATAAAACAACCTGTGTTCAGTGTGTTTGCCTATTTACAGCAGTTGACACCGCTCACAATAAAATCCCTTAATTTGGGGGAGTTTTCTTCTCTTCCAGATTGTTTCTTTTTTATTGAAAAAAATAAGTAAATTACTCTATGCCATTTAACAACATGGTTTGAACTATAAATCATTTTTATGCATTGAAATGTTTCTGTGACATAACCACAATTAAAACCATTGTATATTCTCTTATAACAATTGATAGTATGTAAATAACAATATTATATAACATTTAGATAAAACTATAAAAGAATATTCAAGAGGAGAAAATATTAACAAAGCATGGCAGATCAGAAGGACAGGGAGGGGGAAAGAGTAGTAGTTTTAGGAAAATCAATAAACTGGACAATTATTGATAATAATACAGTATAAAAGAGTCGCTGAAGAAGCCTTAAAAAATAAATAAAAAGCTCTATATGTGCTGCGGTTAAAATATGTGTTTAAACATATATATATGAATATATATATGTATATGTACAAAAAAAAAGAAGGTGGGACACAGTAGCAGCACTACTATTAGTGCAGAAATTTGAGACATATACATGGTAGGTGGCCTTTTAGAAACCATGATATGCATTAGGGTGGGTAATAAATGGAAAAGTGTTGATGTTAGGTGATCTTTCAGAAACCGTGACATGCGTTAGGGTGGGCAATAAATGGAAATAGTATCAGAGATGTATCAAGCGTGTCTTGCTATTGCCAATATGCCAAACATGACATACAGCAGAATGTTTGGGACATGTTTATCTAGAGTGGGGTTACCAAATGGGAAACTGTTGCCTATGTTCTTGATAGAAAACAAACCATAAGGCTAGTATTTTTCCGCAAGATGGCATCCGTAATCTGGAGGTCTTTATCATAAAATTATTATTGCTCTTCTTGCACATGAACCCCCAAGGTTTTTCTGTGATGTTGTCAGGGTCCTTTTTCTCGTTCTATTACAGACATGTAAGATGTGTACTCATATCCTACAGGCAGCACTCCATCCTCATATTATGCACTAATTTCACAGAGCTGTTTTCAATGACAGCAGTTAAGCACAAATGCATGCTTCACTCCCTTCAGCTAATAGTGATCCCTCTTATCCTGACTGTGCACTTGTGACCTGACATGGCCCAGTGGTCTTAACACTTTTGGTTAAACAGACTGATAGGACAACAAAGATGCACACTCCTGTTTCTGTCTCAATAACTTTAGCATTTGCCACTATGTATTGGTTGCAACATGCAGTTTGTTCTTTATGACCACCGAGATAAGCCAAAAGGTTTATGCCAAATGATTTTAACCTAATTATATAAAGGATGTTAATACTTTGGACCTGGAGCTTGTGGCTGCTAACAGAAAAGTCCTGCAAGATTGAGGTCGGTTTACTGACAAAACCTAGACAGATATTTCCAACAGATCAGTTATTAAATAAAAGGGAACAGTACATTACATGCGGATGGTAAATAAAAGAACGATAACCAGTAAGGTAGAACATTCAGTAGAGTGCTGTCATGGAAAAATAGGTTGTTTGCAGAGCACACATCCATTTCTCCTTGTTCTAAATAAGCACACATTTCATCTTAATGATATAATGCATCTTAAGCTAAATTCACTTACCTTTCATTCGATTCCCATTCATTCAAGTCAAGAGACAACACCAAATCCATCCTACATTCTTAGCACGGCCTGCATCACTGACTGCCGAGACTCTCACAGCCTCCTTTTATTATCACAAAAGATCTCACAAACAGGTAGTGATGGCTGCAGCAGCCAATCACTTCCTCCATGGGAGGGGATATCACAGGATGTCCCCTCCACACCGGAAAATGACCATATAACGATCTGACTATATAAGGAGTAGGGATGAGCCGAACACCCCCATGTTCGGTTCGCACCAGAACCTTTGAAAGGACCTCAACGTATCGAAACACCCCATTGACGTCAATAGGACTGGAACGTTCAAATTCAAAAGTCATAGCTTTAAAGCCCAATATACAAGTTATTGTCAGAAAACGGGTTTGGGGTCCCGGGTCTTGCCCCAGGGAACATGTATCAATGGAAAAAAAACTGTCATTTTTTCTGGAGCAGCGATTTTAATGATGAAAAAAATAAATGAAAAATTCCTTAAAATATTGTACCTGCTGGGTGTCTATAGTAGTGACACATGTTTAGAACTGTCCCTGCACAAAATGAGACTACTATAAGAAAAAAGTAATTTAAGACTGCTTGCGGCTTTAATGTAATGTTTGGTCCCTGCAATATGGATAAAAATCACTGAAAAAAATTGCATGGGTTTCCCCACCACCACTTCCCCCAGGTCGTTACAAGCCCTTTTGGCCCTATATACTTTTCACAGCAGTATACAGGCAGTGCAAACAAGACAGGGACTGTAGGTTTGCTGTTAGGCAGCACAGTGGTGCAGTGAGTAGCACTTTCGCCTAGCAGAAAAAGGGTCGCTGGTTCGAATCCCGACCACGACACCATCTGCCTGGAGTTTGCATGTTCTCCCTGTGTTTGCGTGGGTTTCCTCCGGGTACTCCAATTTCCTCCTACACTCCAAAGACATGCTGGTAGGTAAATTGTATCTCGTCCAAATTGGCCCAGTATATATGTGTGTATGACTGTGTGTCCCTAGCGTGTCAAGATCCTACGGGGTAAAAATGACCGCACCACCCAAGCAGACACTGGCTGGAAAAAGCGCCCAGAGGCGATTCAGTTCGCATGCATTGTGCTATAAAAGTCATTCATTCATTCATTCAAGTAGAATCTGTTTGTAATTTTAAACTATACAGCACACGGGAAATACAACACGTTAGAAGACTGCAGCTAGCACAATCAAGTGCCTGACAAATAGGAATAGCTGATCTAGATAAACTATACAACTATACATAAATATATGTACAACTCCTGGAATGTACATTTATCCTCTACACACTGTAAATTTAACTAAACTGACTAGCCTGCCTGCTCTATCTATCTAGTAAAAAATAAACTGTCTCTTTCTCTGGGACTGATCTTTTCATTAACACCGCCGCAACACACTACACTACACTGCCTTTTATAGTGTGGGGCGTGTGCTAAAGCCCTGAGCCATAATTGGCAAAAGCCACCCTGGCTTTGGCCAATTATTGCTCTCCGTTTTTTGCGCGCTGTGATTGTCCAAGCATGAGGGTCATAGTGCATGCTTGGCCAATCATCAGCGCGCAATGCCGCAGTGAATTATGGGCCATGACGCGTCACTCGAATTTGGCGCGAACGACCCGTTTTGTTCGAATTTCGACGAACAATCGAACAGCCAATGTTCGATTCGAACATGGGTTTGAGTCAAACGCGAAGCTCATCCCTAATAAGGAGTTGACAACACAAGAAATACAGTTATAGGATACAATACAATAATAATACATTAACCCAGGAACACAGTTGATGAGTGGAGCTTATCTGCAGGTGTATGCTCATGTCACCACCTCAGTGTTGATCAGGCATATCGAGGCGTCAAGAGCATATATCCACTAAACCGAGAGAAAACATCCCCCCCTGGCGAACATCTGTGCATCACACAGGGGCCCTTTTGCCGGCAGACATCCTCACTCCGCAAACACCCTTCTTCAAATAAGGAAGTTTATCTCAACCTGCGTCATTCTGCCCCAGTCAGTTCTTTAGAGCAGGTTGCGGGAGAACTAACACTGGGTAACACTATGGCAATACACATTAAATACATCTTCATAAAATGTCCATGACAGTGCATTGGGTAGTTACATCAAAGACATTGGTACATCAACCTGAGCGTTCAGAGGTGTGATACAACAGGTACGTAAATACAGATAGGCAACTTCTATACCGAGACATAGAAAGCATCAAAAAAGGGGAATATAGCCAAAAAAGTCATGAGAGATTCAACCCAAAAACTAGAGGCATGAGGGAGGGAGTAAAGGAAGTGGAAGGAAAGAAGAAAAATGGAAGGGAGGGAATATAGTTTGAGGGGAAGAAAATGGAGGAGGGAGGGGGCAGAACAGGTGGCAAGGAAAAAGGAGGGGGTGGTTTATGCACAATATAACTTCATCTGCCATTATGCCCTTACTGGGTATCCCGTGTCCCTATAGCATTAAGGAGGGGTGGGCTCCTTCAAGGCACATCTGCCCTTTATCTATCCAACTACTTCACAGTATTTGTGCTCCAATTAAGGAGACTCTCAAAATTATAGAGCTAGGACCATATTAAATTGTGGTGCCTTGACGTGGCCTATGCATTTACACACATTTTTGCAAATTTGTGCGACTAAACCCCTTGGGGCAGATTCACAGAGAATTAGATTCTCGTAGAGTATCAGAAATACACTACGCCGCCGTTTTTTACCTGGCTCTACGTGGAATCCAGGTAGATTTTGTCCAGTAAACGACGGCGGCGTAGTGTATTTCTCCCGTCGCAATCCATCTGCGCGAGTAGGGGGCGTGAAGCATTTAAAATAGGCGCGTTCCCGCGGCGATCGAACTGCGCATGCTCCGTTCGCAAATTTCCCGCCGTGCATTGCGCGAAAACACGTCGTCACGTCGTAGTAGCGTCGTTTACGTACATTCCTATTCCCGAACGAGTTACGTTAAAAAAAAAAAATATTTTCAAATCGACGCGGGAACGACGGCCATACTTTACATGGGTTACGCACTGTTAGACCAGCAAAAAGCTCCTCTAACATTACGTAGCCAAAAAATGACGTAGGCGATTGCGAGGGACACTCGTACCTTCGTGGATCGCCGTAAAAACTCATTTGCATATCCCGACGCATGAAAACGACGCAAACTCCTCCCAGCGGCCGCAAAAATATCGCAGTGTAGATCCGAAGGCTTACGCGCAAAATTTGAAATTACTCCTGTCTAACACCAGTTAGACAGGTGTAATTGCTCTGTGAATCTGGGCCCTTGTTTTTAATGCAACCTGTTAGACAGTTCTAACTTGGTTTTGTTGCAGGCTAGCTGGTAAGTGAGCTAGGACATTTTGTTTGTTTTTCAAGCTGTAAAGTGCATGCTAGAACCACATCCACAAAGCATACCACAGTGTGTATATCCAGGCACTAACTTTAAAGTGTCTCAAGTAGAAAAAAAAACTTACTTACCTACAGCAAGCAATCAGATTAAAACCTGCCCTAGATGTTGAGGATGTAAATTCAAAAGTTTGAAACTGATGAATTGCACTGGACGATGACACTGTAATTGACATACAGGCCTATTCGCGCCAAAGACGCAAACGACGGAAAAACACGACGCTGTCCCGACGTCCATACCTAACATGATGTACGCGGACCTATGCAAGGTTACCCCATATATAGCAGGGGTAACCTTACGCTTACGCAAACTACGTCGATGGCGCGCAAATTCGTTCGGGAATCGGCGTATCATGCTCATTTGCATATTCAACGCAGAAATCGACGGGAACACCACCTAGCGGCCAGCGTAACATTACAACTTATATCCGATGGTGTAAGTGACTTACGCAAGTCGGATCTAAGCAAAATCTATGCATAACTAATTCTAAGAATCAGTCGCATAGATACCCAGGGCCAGATACAGAGATACGACAGTGTATCTGGAGATACACTGTCGTATCTCTTTTGAGAATCTGGCCCATAGTATTTATCTGATGCACAGTTTAGTGTAGCATCCTTTTGTTGTGTTTGCTTTGGGGTCTATTTTTATAAAATTTGCAGTACCGATATCTCAAAAATTCGCACAGCTGTAGCAAAAAATCCTCATAATTTGTGCAATATGTTTACTTCTTATGATCATCAGATTCATCTAGTGACCATAACAAGGTATTTTACTGAAATACCTTAATCAGTAACCAACATATTATATTAGCAAACATTCACAAGAGCTGTGTGAATGCTGGAGACATTCGCACAGGACATTTTTATTAAATAGACCCCTTTAGTTTTGTCACATATAATTCTCTTCATAACATTGTTCTTGGATGCACAAGAGTCTCAGGTCAAACTATAATCCACAAAACAAACCTTTAACCTCATTACTGCTGCAGCCAAACACTACTGTATCATAAATGCTTATGTGGTTTGCTGACTTATTTTGACTTCATCTTTCCATTAGCGGGAACATCAAGTTTACACACTTTCCATAGATTCAAATTCTTGAATAAAAAAAAAAGTACTCATTATAACAGTTGCATTGGCAATGTAATAATCTTGTTGTCTATATATGTGTAGCACTACCCCCGAAGGAGCTGCTGGTTAAGATTTGGGCCTTGCACATTACCTCACTCTTCGTTGTCTAGGGGATAAGATGAGAGTCTAAGAAAACTCAATGTCCACACAAGTTGTAAATCCTTTTTCTGTCAGGTTTTATTTCACACAAACTTGTCTAGGTAGAGGGATGGAGGGTTAGGGGAAGGTTCAGGCACACAATGCAGATCACTGGAGAACTTCTAAGTTTTGAAAGTCACACTCACCACTTTCCTTAGAGTGGGTATTGCTCACCCGGATAGAACCTTCTCACTGGCCTAGCAGCCAGGATGATGCACGGACAAAAAGAATACAGTCTCTGCCACAGACCTTTCTTTGAAAGTAGAAATAAACAGTTCCAGAATCCTCTGCCACAGGATTTAGTACCGGGATTTCCAACCGTACAGTTTAGAGCCTTTAGGCCCACCCGGCAACACTGTAAGGCATCATAGAATATGGTGCATCCTCCAATAAAGTTACCAGGCCTCTCCCGAGATACCAGCCTTTCACTTGGTCCTCCACAGGACAGGTCCTCCCCGGCTTCCTCCATTGAGTGACTTCCTCTCGCAGGACAGACAGCACAGGATCGCCTTCAATGTGTAGGCCCCAGTCAAGACAACTAGGCCTACCTGGCGGAAAAGTAGCCTCGGGCTAACGTGATGCCGGGCTGAAAATGGACCATCACATACCTCGAGCCAGAAGAGCCACGAGGCCAAAGGACCTCAGAAAATGGTGTCTGCCCCTTAAGTATCCTTCCCCAGCATGCCCAGCGGGGAGACCACTCCCACTGGGCTGTTCCCAGGGAAAAACACCTAATACACTCTGGCCTGCCTGTGTTCCAACATGGGCCTGTGGTGATAATGCCACCTACAGGAAAACAATGGGAACACCCTCCAAGCCCTAATCAGAGTTTGAGCCAACTATCAGCTCAGACACCCACTAAATTTAAACAAAGCGTCTGGTAATCAGGAGCAGGGCGCTACATATGATAGATAAATATGAAATTGCAATGAAAGAGTTGGATTCTTCGAGTGCAAATGCTGAATTAACCCTATACACACTGCTATGCATCCTTACATATTTCTAGGGCTCCTGAAAAAAACGACCGTTTTTAAAACTTTTTTCCAGTGATACATGTCCCCTGGGCAAGACCCGGGTTCTCCAAGACGTTTTCACAGGCAAACTATAGACACCCAGCACGTACAATATTTGAAGGATTTTTTTTTTTAAGCATCATTAAAATCACTGCTCCAGGGCCTTATTACATGCTGAGGGCCTCATTACATGCTGTTCTCGTGAGGGGGATTAATACTTGCCATAAGGAAGTGCAGGCCCTGGGTGCCAGAGTAGACAGAGTGGAACACAAGATGGAGGATTACACTGCCTCATACAATGTACTGGCGGAAGCCCACGCTGCACAGGGAGAAGACATAGCTTGGATAAAAGATAAAATCGCAGATTTAGAGGACAGGTCTAGGAGGAATAACCTCAAACTACGCGGAGTCCCGGAATCCGTCCCTCCTAATCAACTCCTGCAATTTGTCCAGGCCATGTTTTCCACTCTGGTACCAGAATTGACTGTACAGGACCTCATTGTGGACAGAATCCACAGGGTTCACAAGCCGTCCTTTCTTCCAGATGAAACACCAAGGGATGTCCTCCTGAGAGTGCATTTCTATCATGTTAAAGAAAAAATATTACTGGCTTCCCGTAACCTAGATAATATTCCCTCTCAATACGCTGGCATGAAAGGCTGCTGCCGGACCTCTCCAAACATACATTGCAAAGGTGTCGCAACCTGGCGACCATCACCAAGGCTTTGCGAAACCACAACATCATACATAAGTGGAGGTACCCAGCAACCCTTTCCATTACCCACAACGGGACCATGATAGTGATCTCCACACTGGAGGAGGGGATCACTGCCCTGAGAAAATGGAATATCTTGCCGGAACAAGTGGCTGACCAACTGCCAAGTGCAAGCCCGCAATACGTACATGGCGAGTGGCAAATAGTGTCTCACAAGCGTTCGCATAAAAAGAAAAAGTAGGCCGCAGCTGGTGGAAACTCATAAACCAACCCTTCACAAAACCGACTTTTCTCCGGGGACAGGGGATTAGTGTCTGTTACTTGCCTACTTTATCCCCTCCACCCTCACTGGTGACAATCAGCAGTTTTCCTGCACTCAGATCAGTTTCAGGATCCTTTTCTTATGTCCAATATGTTGACTGTTTTTTTTTTTTTTGTTGTTCTCAGCTTTCTTTTTTCGTTCACTTTTCCACTTCCACCCTATGATGCACACGGAACTTCAAGATACTTCCGGCCGCAGAGAAGAAGGACCTTCGCTTATGTGATTCATCGTACACCACGGTTTAAGCCTGCCGTTTGGAAAACCGGACTCGCAGTGAGTAATCACATTACAATGTCACGCTACCACTTACCCTATCTTACAAATGCAACTCAAGTGCATATCCATTAACGCTCGGGGTCTGAATCACCCTGCGAAAAGATTCTCACTTTGGTCCGAAGCATGCAAACACAAAGCAGATTTGCTCTGCGTACAGGAGACGCACTTCCAACGGGATAAGGCTCCACGCTTGTTTTGATAAGGGTGAATACCCGGAGCATTTCAAAAAGGCTATAGTTACTCCAATACTAAAGAAACTTAATTCTGATCCAAGAAAAAAGGAGGAAAGAAGACCCATCTCAGGAATAGCCTTTCTGGCAAGGCTGTCAGAGGGAATAGTCTGTCAACAGCTGCAATGTTTTGTGAAACAACATGGGTTGCTGGCGGAGCAGCAGTCAGGGTTCCGTCCCAGTCATGGTACGGAAACCGCAGTAGTGGAAATTATGGATGACCTACTGTTTGAGGCAGATGCAGGGCAGACCTCCGTCCTGCTCTTATTAGATCTTTCGGCAGCATTTGACACCATCGACCACGAGATCCTATTGCATAGACTAGTTGAGGTGGCGCATGTTAGTCCAGAGGCTTTAGGTTGGTTCATAGCCTTCCTAAAGGGTAGAGAATTCAAGGTACGACTGGGCCCATTCTATTCTGGCCCAGTACGCCTTGGTTGTGGGGTACCCCAGGGTTCCCCCTTATCTCCCCTCCTCTTTAACATCTACATGCGCCCTCTGCTGGATATGATAAAGAACCGTGGGATGAGATGTCAGTAGTATGCTGACGATACCCAGTTGTATACCAGGATTGATGCCGGAGGGCCAAGGGCCGAGGCGGATCTTCTGGAGACTCTTGGGGCCATCAAACAATGGATGGCCGACAATTGTCTCCAATTGAACCAAGCAAAGACCGAGCTACTCCGGACGGGATCGGTCCAGAACTTACACTGGGTATTGCCTTGGCCGGACGAGGAGGGGAGATTCCCTGTAACTGCCGAAAAGGTGAGGACCCTAGGCGTTCTGTTGGACTCTGGTCTGTCCCTGGATGCACACATCGGCAGTATTACCCAGGTATGTTTCCTCAAGATGAGGCTGTTGTACAAGGTTGTACCCTTTCTGTCAAGCTTTGCCAGAATTGCTGTAGTTAGAGCACTAGTCTTACCCCATTTGGATTACTGCAATGCTCTTTTCATGGGCTTGCCTCAGACCCAGATTAGATGCTTGCAGAAAATCCAAAATCAGGCAGTTCGGCTGGCACTCAGGCTACCAGGGCGGACGTCCATCTCCACCCACCTGAAGAGCCTCCATTGGCTCCCAATACGGGAGAGATCAGAATTTAAGGTTCTTTGTATTGCTTACAAAGCCTTTAATAACCTAGGCCCATGTTATATCCGCAAGAAATTGCGGCGACAGTTTGTGACGAGAACCTTACGGGCCACGTCACAAACTAGATTGGTGGTTCGGCCTTATAGGCTGAAAAAATGGGGGGGCAGAGCTTTCTCAGTTCAAGCTGCCCAGTTATGGAATCTGCTTCCATGCCACCTGCAACAACAGGAAAAGTACCAGGTATCCAGAAAAGATCTGAAGACCCTGTTGTTTACTAGGGCCTTTAGTGGTTTGGGGTGAGATATCTCTTTCTCTACCTTTTCCCCTTCCCTTTTCTCCCTTTCCTTCCTTTCCCCTCCCTTCCCATTTTGTTGTTTTTATGCAGTTTTTAACGTTTTTATTATGCATACATGCAGTACCGAGTTTTAGAATGTCTATATATTTATTGTAACCGCCACTCGATTTTATGTTGTTTTTAAAGTTTGTTCTCTTGGCATGTTTTTGGTAACGTGATTGGACGGGAAGCAGGCGCATTGATGCAAACATGTTTTGTGAACTATGCGCCTTGTATAAGAAACAAACAATAAACAATAATAAACGCTGCTCTCATAAAAATTACCCGCACTTCTTTCTTGCCTGTACGCCCGACCACAAGAAGGGCGGAGTTCTAATGGCCATTAGTGACTCAGTTTCGTTCCAGTTAAAAGAGTCCTTTTTAGATTATTATAGTCACTGGAGATCTAAATACCAAACCCTACACATTTGTCACACTCTACTCCCCAAACACTCATCAGCTCCGCTTTATACGGAAAATATTGAAAAAAGTTTATTCTATGAAATATGGCAACACCCTAATATGTGGAGACTTTAATCTGGTGTCTGACCTGTCAATAGATACCACAACGCGGCAGACCAAGGGGAAAGTATCACTCCAAACGCTACTCCACACTGAGGAACTGTTCGATACGTGGAGATGTCACCATGCCAATGAAAGAGACTATACGTTCTTTTCTCATAGACATCGTTCATACTCTCGAATAGACATGTTCCTGATGGATAAACGGCTCCTTCAATGTGTAGACTCTGCTAAGATACATGACATAATGTGGTCTGACCACGCAGTAATTTCTATGTCTGTGCGGGAGGGGTGTGTCTCCTCTCCCCCCCCCCCCCCCCCCCATCTGGCGTTGTAATCCGAGGTTGTTCCAAGAACCACATACGTATAAAACAATAACACAGCATATTGAAAATGTCTTCCTTGACAACAAAGGGTCGGTACAGGATCCCTTTATGCTTTGGAATGCCCTTAAGGCATACTTGAGGGGAATTCTTATCCAATTAGGGGCTCAGGAAAAGAAACTCCTCACCCAAAGAATCAATACTTTACTCAAAGACATACATGAAGCAGAAACACTGAACAAATTAGCTCCCACACAGAGTCTAACGAGTAAACTAGCCACACTTAGGGAATCATTAAGGGAACATCTTTCTCAGCTATATGATAGACACCTGAGGTGTTTACAACTGAACTACTACGCTAACGCTAACGCTAACAGAGCAGGCAAGTACCTGGCGAACAGATTGAAAGCAGTACGCACCAAAACCAGAATACCCTTTCTTATTCATCCCAAGACACAACACAAAATTCTTGACCCACAAGATATTGCAAACCATTTTGCTGATTATTATTACAGCTCATTGTATAACTTAAAAGAGGATAGCAACATGCCTCAGCCGTCTGCAGACAGAATACACTCATTCCTTCAGAGGTTACATCTCCCTTCCCTTTCAGAACAACAAATTGAACACCTTAACGCTCCCTTCTCGACCCCAGAAATTGAACGGATCATAGATACTCTCCCAAATGGTAAATCTCCAGGACTGCTAATGAGTACCTTAAAATATTTAAACACATACTAACTCCATATATGCTGCCGGTATTCTCCTCAGCAGCAGAGTCCGCATCCTTTCCCCAAGAAATGTTAAAAGCACACATCGTTACATTGCCCAAACCAGGCAAAGACCCTACTACCCCATCCAACTTCAGGCCGATCTCTTTACTCAATTCCGACATTAAGGTATATGCCAAACTACTGGCCAAAAGATTAATGTCTGTCATCCCATCGCTTATACAACGAGACCAGATGGGGTTTGTGAGGGGGAGACAAACTTCCGACGCTACTAGGAGAATTGTAAACGTGTTGTACTCTGCTGTGTCTAGTCGAACGCCTTCTCTGTTGTTATCCATCGACGCAGAGAAAGGCGTTCGACAGGGTCCATTGGACCTATATGCAAATGGTGCTTTCCAAGTTTGGTTTCAGAGGGCATATATTGTCAGCTATATTAGCACTATACTCCTGCCCGTCTGCACAGGTGCACTCGGCTGGCTTCCTGTCCAAGGTCTTCCCATTGACTAATGGTACCAGACAAGGCTGCCCCCCTTCACCAACTATATTCAATCTTATGATCGAACCCTTAGCCAAATCAATCAGGTCTCATCCTTCTATCACGGGTTTCCAGTTTAATGCTAGTTCCCATACAATAAATCTTTTTGCAGGCGATGTTATTCTGCTACTGACCAATCCGTATAAATCTCTGCATCATGCCCATAACATCCTAACAGAATTTGGAGAAATCTCCTACTATAAAGTGAACTTTGGCAAATCCCTTATTCTAGACTTGGGAGTACCTCCCACAACACGTGCCTCTCTACAAAAACAACTGCCGTATTCCTGGAGTGATAAAGGTATTGTATACCTTGGTATAACCATAACTAATAACATCTCGACCCTAGCTAAAACAAACATGATTAATCTAATGAGCAAACTGGAATCCCAATTGAAGGAAATGTCAAAAAAGGAAATCTCATGGATGGGAAGAATATCGGCCTATAAAATGATAATCCTACCACAAATTGTATATATATTCCGCACATTGCCGGTCCATATACCTAAAAGATTCCTTAACAGACTCTCTAGTATGGGTTGGAAATATGTCTGAGAAAAGACAAAGGCTAGATGTCCTTGTACTACCCTTATTGCACATAGAAAGGTGGGGGGGGGCAGGGTTGGTAGATCTGACTGATTATCTATGGGCTGTCAGATTAGACCAAATGAAACATTGGACAAGTACCACAGAAACACCACTTTGGGTGGACATAGAAAAAACCATGGCACCCACGACTGACTTAGAATTACTACTTCTCAGTGATGGATGGTCTTCATGGGACTTTGCAAACCTTTCTCCACCCATACGGGTCTCCCTGAGTGCATGGAGACTATGCCTCACACGCAATAGGGCGGACGGTCAGGAACTACCCTACAGACTTCCAATAACACTATTGGAAGCTAAAATTCCTTCGCTGTCAACCAAGGACTTAACGAACCATGGTATTACATGCATATCAGACTTCTATGACGGTCCCAAGCCCAAATCCCTAGCACAAACAATGGAGCAATATTATTTGCCAGATGACAAATTGTTCACATGCCTACGGATCCTGCACTTCCTCAAATCACACACTAAACCAGAGATACGTGTGCCACCCAGACTATGGAACTTTTACTCTGACAATGACGACTCAAAGAAAGGTACGGCGCTGTTTTATAATCTCTTACAGGACAAAATGACCTTCAAAAAGACGACTGCAATGGACAAATGGGAATCCGATCTTGCCATCTCCTTTTCTGACTTACAATGGCAGGACTCATTTAGAGAGATTCACAGAGCCTCCCATTGTGTTGGTCATTGGGAGATGACAATAAAAATTGCCAACAGATGGCACTATACTCCATTCATACTGGCAACATACTATCCGGCGCTTTCACCACAATGCTGGAGGGGATGTGGTCAAATTGGAAATCTTTTACATATGTTTTGGCAATGTCCGAATATACGGAGTTTATGGAACCAAGTATTTTCCTTTATTTCCTCTCTGACGGGAATATTGACTCAGCCCTCTCCAGCATTGGCTATCCTCCATCTAGGTGTAGACCGATTCCCAATGGAGCATAGGCAGGTTGTCAGCCACGTCCTTATGGAAACAAGGGCGACCATTCTGCGCACTTGGAAAACAAATATAACTCCAAATCTATCTGATATTGTTAGGGCAGTTCATAGGAACTACACGTTTGAACGGTTAATTGCAATCAATTCTCTGCAATGTTATCGATTTGACAAATGTTGGTCTATCTGGCCTAAGAAATTATCAGATTGTGTTAATGACATCTTCCTGGCATGTTATTGCGCGTGAAGTATGAAGTATTTTGTGCATATTAAGTATATTGTGTATTTCGTGTGTATCAAACGATCTCTTTTTTATTTTATTCTTTTGTTTGTAATGCTTATATGAAACTCTTAATAAAAACATTGGGCCAGATTCAGGTAGATCAGAGCATCTTTGCTCTGGAGTAACGCATCTCATTTGCGTTACGCTGCAGAAATTTTAGGAGCAAGTGCTGTTATTCATGAAGCACTTGCTCATAAAGTTGCGGCAGCGCATCGCAAATGAGCCAGCGGAATTCAAATTGGGCGGGTACGGGGCGTGTAGTATTCTAACTATGCGCGATCCCGCGGCGAACGTACTGCGCATGCGTCGAGTGTCAATGCATCCCAGTGCGCATGCTCCAAGTTCTGTCAGTGAACGTCAATGACGTCACGTCCCCATTCATGAATGTTTTACGCAAACGACGCGATTTGTTTTTTTTCCGACGCGATGACGACGGCTATACCTAACATAGGATACTCCACTAGGGGGCTGCTTTATCTATACGCCGCGTATCACTTCCGGAAACGTCGTAAAGTCACTGCGTCGCGCCCGAAAAAGATCGTGAATTGCCGATTTCCGCTCATTAACATATTTTTTGAGCGTAAATCGGCGGGAACGCCCCCGGCGCCATTTTTAAGTTGAAGTAACGATGCAATGGCGAAATTCAATTACGCCGATCGCATTCGGAACTCCAACCCGGCGTTTCTTGTTTTCTGGTTATAGAAAACAGAAACGCCGGCTTAAAGTGACAGTTAGGCTGGCGGATCACTGGATCCGCCAGCCTAACTCTTCATGAATCTGGCCCATTGTGTTAAAAAAAGAAGTATATAGGCCTCCACTAGAGCTCTTGCTATCGCACACCGGATGGCTCTGTACAAGATCGAGGACCAGGAGAACCGGGTCAGGAGGAACAATATTCGTATTAGGGGCCTGCCTGAAGCGACTGGTGATGATGACCTCCTCCCGTCCGTCCGAGGCATTTTTAATGGCATGTTGGGCCTACCAGCGGACAACCCACAGGGCCTTTCACCCTCGTAATCTGTCATCTGACAGTCCCCGTGATGTGATTTGCAGGGTCCACTATTATGATGAGAAGGAGCGCATTATGCGGAAAGCCCGCGAATCACCCTGCCTGGACTTTGACGGCGCCTCCCTGTCTTTCTACCCAAATCTCGCCAAGGAGACCTTGGATCGCTGCAGGGCTCTGAAGCCGCTGACCGAGGCTCTCCGTGCTGCTTCTATCCAGTATCGCTGGGGGTACCCGGCGGCATTGATTGCTCGCCGGGACGGCAAATCGGCGATCCTTCGCTTTCCCAAAGACCTGGTACCCTTCTGCAAGGATATCGACATCGCCCCTCCTGACCTCCCCGGCTGGCAGGGTGCTATTCCCACGCTGCCCTCGGTCCCGGATCCCCAGTGGAAACAGGTGGGCCGCAGACGCCGCTCTGGGGCTCCCGAGGCTTCAGCCATCACAGAGTGATCCTGTCCCAGGGTATGATGTTTTTCCTACTCTTTGACCCCGGCCCCAGGTTGCTGGTCACCCCTGTTTCTGTTTGCCGCCACTCCGAGTGACCTGGCGGAATGGGGCCCTTCACCAGTTGATCCCACGGACGGATCTCTCCTTCTAATTTTTCAGCTCTGAGTATGCCTTGATGTACTTTGTTTGGTTGATTCACCTAATGTTATGCACTGTTTGTTATGCAGGTTGTGCTCACCATGTGTATTAGGTTTTAACCTGTTTTTCACTTGCCAATGGTGCCGCCACTGGGGTTGCATGGTGACAGTCGCGATGTTACAGATGCCTGTCATCTGCTCCCTTTTGCGGCTCTGCCCCTTGCCGGGGATGGATGGCGCGGCTGCGCGCTCTTGCGTCCCCGATCCATTGGAGGCGAAGGGCGCGGGAGTGGCGGGCTGCTCGTCCATCCCCTTGTCGCACAGCATTCAGTTGCGTGCAATTAATGTTTCTCCCCCCCTGGGAAGTTTGTACTTGTATCTGGTTATTAATGTTTTTTTCTTCTCTCCCTTGATTCTTCTCTGCTCCATCTCTTTCTCCTCCCTTCTCCCTCCCCCTCCCTATGTGGTTTCTCCGTCGCAATGTAGACTTGAGCCTCCCCTGTTGTCTCCGATGGCATCCCTGAACTTGATCTCCCTGAACGTCCGGGGTCTACACGCCCCAGGTAAGAGACACAACTTGTATAGAGAGATGGATCGCTTGCAGGGGGACGTTATTCTCTTGCAGGAGACCAATCTCACCCACACTACTTCGGTGCAGCTTTTTTCTCCACAGTACCCGACCTGGTACTATAGTCTTTCTGACGTACATAAGGCCAAAGGGGTGGCCATTGGTTTCCGTAGGGGAACCTCTTTTGAATTAGAGTCTATGTTAAGTGATAGCCGAGGTCGCTTCCTGTTCCTGCAGGGTAAATTGGGTTGTATGCCCTGCACCATTGCCACATTGTATGCCCAACTGAGAACAGGTAGCTTTTCTGTCCACTACCCTTAGTAAACTTCAGGACTTTGCCCGTGGGTGTATTCTCCTCACGGGAGATTTCAATGTCCCGCTTGAACCGTCCATGGACACGTCCCTGGGCTGTTCTTGTATCTCACAGAGGTGTTTGCAATTCCTGCGTAAGCGTTTGCATGCGGCCCAGTTGATGGATATCTGGAGGATTCTACACCCACGGGAGAGAGACTACACTAATTTTTCCCACCTTCATCGATCTTACTCCAGGATTGATTTTTTCCTTATTGATCATCACCACCTTGGCCTGCCCAAGCGGGCGTCCATCGCTACCTCCCCCATTTCTGACCACGCCCCGGTGATCCTCACGCTGTCCCTCCCGCCCCTACCGGTTAGACCCTCCAACTGGAAGCTGAATGATCAATTACTTGCTGAGTTGAAGCTTCTGGAGGAAGGATTGTCCGAGTACTTTGTGGATAATGCTATACCAGGGAGTACTCCGGGGGTGGTGTGGGAAGCCCACAAGGCTTTCATCTGGGGGAAGCTCATTGAACTTGGGTCTAGACGGAAGAAAGAGCGAACTACTCAACAATCTGATTTAATCCGAGTCATTGAATCTCTTGAGCGGCGCCACAAGGCCAGCCAGTCGCGATCGGTTTTCGAAGCCCTGACCCAGAGGAGAGAGGAATTAAAGGCCCTCTTTCCCTTGGAGCAGAAGCAAGCATTTCGTATCGTTGCACAGCGTTTCCATGAATGGGGTAACAAGCCGGGCCGACTGCTGGTCCGCTCCCTGAAACAAAAAAAGTCGGCCACTTTTGTGGCTAAAATAAAAGCCTCTTCTGGCTTGATGGTACATGAAACATCAAGTATAGCCAAGGAGTTTCGCTCTTTCTACCAAGCCCTATACCACGTTCAGAGCTCAGTTGGGGATGCGGATGCTAAGACCCGACTCATTCAGGACTATCTCTCTCGAGCTAAGCTACCCAAAATTCCCACTGAATCCCTATCTGCCTTGGAGAGTGACCTGACGGTCGTTGAAATGCGGGCCGCACTGAAGGCTATGGCCTCCGGTAAGGCTCCCGGTCCTGACGGCCTCACTGTGCAGTATTACCGCTCCTCCTTCTCCCACGATTGACTGAATACGTCAACACGGTAGCGGGAGGTGGCGCTCTCCGCCCTGAAACCTTGCACGCCCACATCACTATTATCCCTAAACCTGGAAAAGACCCCTCTAGCTGTAGTATTTATAGACCTATCTCCCTATTAAACATTGACGCTAAACTCTACGCGAAGGTGATCGCGAATAGGCTGCTCCCGCTCCTTCCCCAATGGGTCTCACCAGAACAAACGGGTTTCATCCCGGGGCGGGAAGCCCGTGACAACTCCCTTTGCACCCTCTCCCTGATTTCATTTGCGCGACGGTCCTCCCAGCCCACCCTTCTATTGTCCACAGATGCTGAAAAAGCTTTTGATAGGGTGGACTGGGGGTACCTGTTTACTACCCTCTCCCATTTAGGCATAGGCAGCGCTCTTCTGTCCCGAATCTCCGCCTTATATGCTACACCCACGGCACAGATCCGTGTTAATGGCTCCCTTAGTGAAGCGTTCTCACTCCACAATGGGACGCGTCAAGGGTGTCCCCTATCGCCCATTTTATTTGCCCTGTCCCTCGAGCCCTTCCTTGCCACTGTGAGACATAATCCAGATATACGTGGTATCACTGTAGGCCCCACAGAACACAAGTATGCTGCATATGCAGACGATATTTTGTTTTACATTCAACAGCCCACAGTGTCTTTACCTAACCTGATGTCCGCCTTCTCTGTGTTTAACACTCTATCCAACTTCAAAATTAACATGTCTAAATCCGAGATCCTTAACCTTTCAGTCCCGGCTAAGGCAGTTACCCCTTTGAAGAGATCATTTCCCTTTAGCTGGCAATCAAGTTCCCTCAAATACCTGGGTATCCATCTCACACCCAAGCTTTCCTCTTTGTTCCGAGCCAATTATGTACCCCTGCTTAATACAATTAGAGCTGACCTACGAACGTGGACCCAAATGGCACATTCCTGGATTGGACGACTGAATGTGATCAAGATGAACATACTTCCCAGGATATTGTTCCTCCTCCAGATGATCACCTATAGGATTCCCGTGGGTTTTTTCAATATAGTGAATTCACTTTTGTGTAAATATGTGTGGAACAGGAGGCGTCCCAGGCTAGCTAGGTCTGTTCTTATTAGAGCTAAAAGTAATGGAGGCCTAGCCCTCCCTGATGTAAAGGGTTAGTTCCATGCCGTGGTACTGGCTAGACTTTCTGACTGGAAATATCATAAGCATTCTAAACTGTTGGTGTCCTTGGAGGAGGAATTGTATGGCTCAGACCTTTTCACCCAACTGTGGTTACCCAGGAAATGCAGATAAGTGTCTGCATCACCCCTTACCCTCTCCACGTTTATGGTTTGGAACTCCCTTTGCAAGACCCATAAGTGGATGCCCAACTCTCCCCTGATGCCCTTGTCGGGGCATAATTATTTCCTGCCGGGGAACATGACCACCTCGGGCAGACCGTGGTCCCTGGGGAACGCTACTTTACTGCATCATGTAATTACCCAGTCGGGTGTTGCCCCTTTAGCTACCATAATGGGCTCGTCACCTTGCACCCCTCTGGACTACTGGAAATACCTCCAATTGACTGCTTTTGTTCGCTCTCTACCACGCCCTCTACGCACTCTGTCGGATATGTCTGTGGTGGAGAGAGCCCTTTCAGAGGACCGGCCGACCCAGAGACCCCTCTCCTATTTTTATAAGGCTTTACAGTCCCTCTCTACTGCGGATAGGCCCCATTTCATTTACGGTTGGGAAAGAGACCTCGACACGGTGTTTACTGATGCTCAGGTTTCTAAGATTCTGAGCTTGGCCCACACCTCCTCAATTTCATCGAGATCAGCCGAGGTCAATTACAAACTGTTGTCCAGATGGCACCTCACTCCGATGTTACTGCATAACATCTTTCCCCTGACATCACCACTGTGTTGGCGCGGGTGTGGGGAGAGAGCCACTTACGCTCATATTTGGTGGTTCTGCCCACGCATCCGTCCATTCTGGAATTTAGTCCTTTATTGGATGAAAGAGATCCAGGGTTTTGAAACCCCAAGTGATCCCAAGGTTGTGTTATTACACTGCACAAAGAAATCAGTCAGCTCATATAAAAAGTCAATGACACCACACCTGCTTAATGCGGCGAAATCCCTGATCCATTTACTGTGGAAGCAACCCTCAATCCCCTCCTTACGTCAGTGGCTGGTTGCGGTGGATCGCACTTACTACTTAGAGGACCTCACGTTCTCTCTTCGGAACAAATCTGACCTCTCACGGAAAATATGGGCTGACTGGTTTATCTTTAAATATAGTTCTACATATGCTGAACTCATGGCTTCGAATGTATAATGTCTTGCATTATGTTGTACAGCGATGGCATTTGCCATTTGTTATATGTTATTGAAGAAGAAATCTACCCTGGACCCCAAGGATCCACTCCACCGCCGCCCTATAACAAGCTTAAACACTTTTTCCAAGATTATGGAGAAAGCTGTGGTGCAACAGCTGCAACAGCATCTAGACACCCACAACCTACTCGACCCATTTCAATCAGGTTTCCGCCCTGGACACGGGACGGAAACAGCATTGCTCAAGATATGGGACGACGCTCTCGAGGCCGCAGACGAAGGAGAATCTTGTCTTCTGGTTCTGTTAGCTTTCGACACAGTAGACCATGAGCTTTTATTGACCCGGCTAGCTGAAGTAGCCAGAGTCGCAGAAGGCGATTTATCTTGGTTCTCCTCCTTTTTGGAAAACAGATCGCAAATAGTGAAGTTAGGACCTTTCTTTTCAGAAAAACGCACGGTATCATACGGAGTCCCTCAGGCATCCCCGCTGTCGCCGGTGTTATTCAACATTTATCTCCGTCCGCTTTTTGAGATCATCAGCAGTCAAAAACTGCTCTATCACTCATATGCAGACGACACGCAACTGTATTTCCGAATTTGCAATAAAAAGGATCACCACCTCAATCTAGAGACATGTCTCTCTTTGATAGAGGACTGGATGACAAAGAGTTATCTAAAACTAAATGGAGCGAAAACAGAACTCCTTCTGTTTCACGCCAAACGTAAGAATCTACCTGCAACAACTTGGACACCCCCGCCCATTCTGGGCAAAATCATCACCCCTAGCGCCAAAGTCTAAAGCCTTGGGGTCATTTTCGACTCCTACATGACTATGGACGCACAAATAGGGTCAGTAGTCAGCGGATCTCACCATCTGCTGCGCCTACTACGTAGGCTTATCCCTTTTATCCCCAAAGAAGACATAGCGGTCGTGGTGGGAGCAATTGTTAACTCCAGATTGGACTATGCAAATGCCCTTTACCTCGGACTCCCAAAGTACCAAATCGCTCGTCTACAAGTCGTTCAAAATACGGCCGCTAGACTTGTGACTGGGAAAAAACCCTGGGAATCAATCTCACCTTCACTGAGAACCCTTCACTGGTTACCAGTAAAAGACAGAATCACTTTTAAAGCACTCTGTCTAACGCATAGATGTATCCATGGGAATGCTCCCCATTATCTACGCGAAAAAATAAAAGCCCATAACCCCAATCGCGTGCTGCGATCCACTGATCAAAATCTCCTGCAGATACCGAAAGCCGGATAAAAAACTAAAGGAGATAGAAGATTCGCGGTCCAAGGTCCCAGACTATGGAACGCTTTGCCAACCAGTATTCGGTTGGAGGAGAACTACTTAGCATTCAGGAGAAAGATCAAGACTCATCTCTTTTGATATCAAAGGAGACAGGAACAACAAGCGCCCAGAGGCGATTCAGTTCGCATGTGCCGCGCTATACAAGTTTTCATTCATTCATTCATTCATTCATTCATTCATTGGTAACAGAGAGACGTAACATGTAACATGTGATAGGTCCTTGAACATGTGCACAGTAATTAGTCAAAGCAAAAAGTCCTAATGAGGAAAAAACATACGATGCCTTCCTTCACTATGATTGCAGATCCCAGCACTTCACCACTGCAGTCCGGTGAACAGGCACTCACAGGCAGATATGCAAACGAAAGGACAAAAGAAAGAAGCCTCATTGCACAGACACCAAGTGGACAATACGATCCAATACATCAGCAAATACACTCACGAATCCCCGCTTTGTTAAAGCATGAAACGCCGCTCAGTGTGCAGTCTCCTCAATTCGATCCGATGGACTCGGATTCAATCGTAGGCTCCTCCCTACGCGTTACGTCACTGGCACGCGACTCAATCATGGGTTACTACGTGATTGAGGATAGCTTGTGCTTAAATAGCCACCTCGCCGTCAGCGTGTCATTGGAGTGAGCAACAGGGAAAAAACAAACATCATTGAGGCACCAAAGCTTCCACATATAGCAGAATTCTATGTGAGCATAAAAGCAGATACATGGATATACATAAGTTTAAAATATAAAATTGATTAAAAACTAAATAATATTTCTTATTGAGCTGAATACACCCTCTAGTGGCCAGATACCAAACGGAACGAATGGCATCAGACAGGACCATCCACCCTACTAGATGTATTTTAAACGAGAAAGAACTATAGTTAAAAAGTTAAAACAATACGTTAATCTGCACTGATAATAACTAAAAACATCAACATAAAACACAGAGAAGATTCATTAAATATTTAAAAATACCATGTTGAGAATAAATAGAGGGGAAAGCCTTAGAAATCAGAAATGAAACAATCTCCCTGAATAGGTTGTACGTTATTCACTTATAAGTTAATATTAGCGCATCCACATTTCTATATATTTATCACTGTTTCTATTTGTTTTTGGTAACACTCGGATAGCAGTTGTATTATTTGTTTTTTTATTAGGTGTTTCTGGAATTATTAATTTAATAGCGCTGTAGTACAGTGCGGAAAATAAGTATTTGAACACCCTGCTATTTTGCAAGTTCTCCCACTTGGAAATCATGGAGGGGTCTGAAATTGTTATCGTAGGTGCATGTCCACTGTGAGAGACATAATCAAAAAAAAAATTCCAGAAATCACAATGTATGATTTTTTTAACTATTTATTTGTATGATACAGCTGCAAAGAAGTATTTGAACACCTGAGAAAATCAATGTTAATATTTGGTACAGTAGCCTTTGTTTGCAATTACAGAGGTCACACGTTTCTTGTAGTTTTTCACCAGGTTTGCACACACTGGAGGAGGGATTTTGGCCCACTCCTCCACACAGATCTTCTCTAGATCAGTCAGGTTTCTGGGCTGTCGCTGAGAAACACGGAGTTTGAGCTCCCTCCAAAGATTCTCTATTGAGTTTAGGTCTGGAGACTGGCTAGGCCACGCCAGAACCTTGATATGCTTCTTACAGAGCCACTCCTTGGTTATCCTGGCTGTGTGCTTCGGGTCATTGTCATGTTGGAGGACGCAGCCTCGACCCATCTTCAAAGCTCTAACTGAGGAAAGGAGGTTGTTGCCCAAAATCTCGCAATACATGGCCCCGGTCATCCTCTCCTTAATACAGTGCAGTCGCCCTGTCCCATGTGCAGAAAAACACCCCCAAAGCATGATGCTACCACCCCCATGCTTCACAGTAGGGATGGTGTTCTTGGGATGGTACTCATCATTCTTCTTTCGTCCAAACACGGTTAGTGGAATTATGACCAAAAAGTTATATTTTGGTCTCATCTGACCACATGACTTTCTCCCATTACTCCTCTGGATCATCCAAATGGTCATTGGCAAACTTAAGACGGGCCTTGACATGTGCTGGTTTAAGCAGGGGAACCTTCCGTGCCATGCATGATTTTAAACCATGACGTCTTAGGCCTCGTACACACGAGGGGATATGTCCGCTGAAAACGGTCCGATGGACCGTTTCAGCAGACATCTCCGATCGTGTGTATGGGCTAGCGGACAGATTTGTCCATCGGACAAATTTCAAAGCATGCTTTGAAATTTGTCCGCTACAAACCTGTCCGTCGGATATGTCCGCTGGTTAGTACGGGAAAACAGCGGACATATCCTCCCACACATGCGTCGTATCCTGTGAATGGATCCGACGCATGCGCGCGGAAGTGTTTACTTCCTGGTGCGTGACGTAGCGGTGACGTAGCGGCATCAACGTCACCGCCGCGTCACCGACACATCACCGCGCCGTCCGCCGGCGGGGAATTTGATCCGATGGTGTGTACACGCCATCGGATCAAACTCCAGATCGGACATATCCGATGGAAATGGTCCGCGGACCGTTTTCATCGGATATGTCCGATCGTGTGTACGAGGCCTTAGTGTATTACCAACAGTAACCTTGGAAACGGTGGTCCCAGCTCTTTTCAGGTCATTGACCAGCTCCTCCCGTGTAGTCCTGGGCTGATTTCTCACCTTTCTTAGGAATATTGAGACCCCACGAGGTGAGATTTTGCATGGAGCCCCAGTCCGAGGGAGATTGACAGTCATGTTTAGCTTCTTCCATTTTCTAATGATTGCTCCAACAGTGGACCTTTTTTCACCAAGCTGCTTGGCAATTTCCCCGTAGCCCTTTCCAGCCTTGTGGAGGTGTACAATTTTGTCTCTAGTGTCTTTGGACAGCTCTTTGGTCTTGGCCATGTTAGTAGTTGGATTCTTACTGATTGTATGGGGTGGACAGGTGTCTTTATGCAGCTAATGACCTCAAACAGGTGCATCTAATTTAGGATAATAAATGGAGTGGAGGTGGACATTTTTAGGCAGACTAACAGGTCTTTGAGGGTCAGAATTCTAGCTGATAGACAGGTGTTCAAATACTTCTTTGCAGCTGTATCATACAAATAAATAGTTAAAAAATCATAAATTGTGATTTCTGGATTTTTTTTTTTTGGATTATGTCTCTCACAGTGGACATGCACCTACGATGACAATTTCAGACCCCTCCATGATTTCCAAGTGGGAGAACTTGCAAAATAGCAGGGTGTTCAAATACTTATTTTCCGCACTGTATATTTCCACATATTTTTCACTTTTCACCTGTTTCCACTATCAGCAGCAATTATGGATATTTTTAATTTTATGGAAAATCGTACTATTGATTTGAAAGAAGTTTTCACCACCAAAACCATTTCCCAAACGGGTGACCTGGATACTAATTTCAGGAAATTCGGGCACCTGATGGAGAAAAAAGTCAGTGTTTGGTGGGACCTCACTACACATGAACAATACATCAAAGAAGGAATAGTACCAAGAAGGCTCAGATGGGATGTCCCCATTAGTGATGAGCGGAATACGCCATATTAGATTTTGCGATATTTCACGAATATATAGAAGAATATTCGTGAAATATTCGTTAATATCGAATATTCGTGATATTTTATCAAAAAAAAAATTTGCAAAATTTCGCTAATGCGAATGCGAAATTTCGCTAGTGCGAATGAGAAATTAATTGCGAAATTCTCGTCAACACGCGAAAACGGAGATCATTTCCTGGATTACTAAACTAATATGCACTAAACACTAACTCTACTTACACAAACTTATATGACTAAACTAAAGTTAATTTTTTTTTGGTTTTTTGTTTTTTATACACAAAACACAAAAGGGCAGAGAAAGTATTCACGAATATTCGGCAACATAAAAGGATCGCCTCAGCTACTCGGCCCAGGGTCTCTAATCATACCAGCAATGCTTTAAGATGTCGATGGAGATCACTAGGATGTGATCTGTTTTAAAAATAAATTTGAAAAAATACGAATATTCGCAATAGCGAATATTCGCCGCGATATTCGATTTATTCGCGAATACTCGAATATGCAATATTCGTAACGAATATTCGCAATGCGAATATTCGTGAGCAACACTAGTCCCCATCAATGATGGCCTATTGGATAATGAGGCAACGTAAGTCCAGTGTACCCTGTCGAACGCCTTTTATGCGTCTAAAGAGAGAAGCAGAGAAGGCATTCCTGTAGATTCTGCGTAGTGGATTAGAACGATCAGTCGTCTAGTGGCGTCAGATGCATGCCGGCCTGTAGTAAATCCCGACTGATCCCTATGAATGAGAGAGGGCATAATTTCTAAGAGTCTCAGGGCTATAGCTTTAGAAAATATTTTGACATCTAAATTAAGGAGTGATATTGGACGAAAATTTTGGGCAACAGACGGGTCCTTCCCTGGCTTTGGTATGGTAACAATAAGCACTTTGAGCATTTCTGGGTCAAAACATGAAGAGAAGGCAGCGCGGTTAAATACTACTACTAGATGAGGTACTAAATATTCAGAGTATCGTTTATAGTATTCCCTGGAATACCTGTCAGGGCCAGGGGCTTTGTTGATAGAGAGGGCCTGTATCGCTCTGCGTATCTCTTGAGCCGAAAAGGGAGCGTTTAGTGCCAGAAGCTGGTCATGGGTAATAGAAGGGAGGCGTACTTTGTCTAGAAATCTATTAATGTCATCTTGAGTGGGTTGGGGTGTCAGTTAGTTGGTGTTCAGATTGTATAAGTCACCATAGTAATCACTAAAGGCATTGGGGATTAGTCAATAAGGATTGGGTGTGGGGGTGGAATAATTTATGGATCTTGGACTTACCGCCTTATTAGAGGTTAAGTACATGGTAGCTTGAAGCTTACGATGTAAATAGTTGTGGGATTGGAGCAGTAAAGAATGGAGTTCCTGTCGTAGAGAAACAAGTTGGTCAGAGATAGGTAGGTGTGGGGATGATTTGTGGAGTGAGTCAAGGGCCTGAATCTTAATTGTAATTTCATCTATACGCTGCATCGTCTTTCTTTTATGAACAGCAGATAATTTCATTAGAATTCCTCGCATAAACGCCTTGTGGGCTTTTCACACTACCGCAGGGTCAGCCACAGATCCAATGTTGACTTCAAAGAATTCTTTGATGTGGTTAGCGATATCGGAATAGTAATCTTTGTGCTGGAGTATAAAATTGTTCACTCTCCATAAAAACAAATTATGTTTCTTACTTGCATCTCCAATGGAAATTGTAATTGGGGAGTGGTCTGACCAAGTGGCAGCGAGGATCACCGTGGTTTGTAATGTTTTGTAGTACCCATTTATCCGCTAGTATTAAATCAATGCGCGATGAAGAATTAAAACAAGGGGAATAATAGGAATAGTCTCTTTCTGATCCATGGTGGCACCTCCAGACATCATAAAGGTCGCTCACAGCCATGAGGTGTTGTAGTGAGGATGGCCTCCTTTTGGTGGGAGACGTGGAATCCAGGGAAATGTCTGGGACTAGATTAAAATCACTGCATTTTATGAGTTGACCCCTCTTGAGGGGTTGATTTGCTCTAAGGACCCTACGTAAGAATCGTGGACATTTGGGGCGTAGACATTGATCAGTGTATATACCTGATCATCGACAGAGCATACCAGTATTATGTAACAACCTTCAGGGTCGACAGACACTTCCAGTTGTTGAAATTTCAGTGAGTCTCTGATCGCAATCATGACACCTCTGGATTTGGAGGAGTATGAAGCATGGTATATTTGTGGAAAACTGCGATGGGTGCAAAGCTTCCAGTCAGACTGAAGTAGGTGAGTCTCCTGTATAAAAACCAGATCACTCTGAAGAGCTTCAACAGTCCTCCAGAGTTAGTGCCTTTTGACTGGGTGGTCTGTTGACATTTAGTGAGAGGAGTGAAAGTGGCATGATGGCGCCAGGTGTGTTGGTGCGAGGCAAAAACTTACAGTTAGATGTAACACCCAAATATCCGGAATCAGAGGTACAGCAAGTAGTGGTCGGACGGAGGTGGTCTCCAGCAGTCCTGTAATATGGTGTATAGAGCTGTTGTTTAAAAACAATGGCCCAGATTCACAGAGCGATTACGCGTGCGCAACTGCTGTTGCGCGTGCGTAAGTCTAAATGTGCGCGTGCGTATAGTTGGACGCGATTCACAAAACAATATACACCAGAAATCTACGTTTTTTTGTCCGGCGTAATTGAGTTAGACATGCGCTTCCCTTCGCGCAAAACTGCGCTAGACACATCATTGATTTGCTAGTCAAATATGCTAATGAGGGAGTTACGGGGATCCACAAAAAAACGCAGTTGCTGCGCAGGCTACGCGATGTGCGCAACTGCAAAATGTCCTGTCTAAAGTTAGAGCACCTAAAAGCTGGTCTAACTTTTGAAAAAACGTCTACATCTCACAGAAAGCAACAACGTTACTGAGGAGCAGACCACACACACGTGTTGCACTACAATTTGACTGCCAACATGCTAGGGGCATCGTCGCTCATAGCTGCACTAGTGAATATAGATGACCAAAGAAGGAGGAGGGCACGGAGGATGGCACGGGAGAGGGTATACCGCACCCGCATACACCTGTTTGGCATGAATGATTCAGAGGTCTTTCGCATCTTCAGATTCCCCCCTCATGCCATCCTGGAATTAACCACAACCTTGCAGGAGGACATCACCAGCCCAACACAACGCTCACATGCAGTGCAGCCACTGGTCAAGGTACTGGCAACACTCCATTTCCTTGCCAGTGGCTCTTTTCAGCGTACAAGTGGAGTGGTGGCTGGGATGTCACAATCCTCCATGAGCAGATGTGTGCACCAGGTTGTCCCTGCAATCCTCACACGCTTGGCCAACCAAATCATAAAACCAACCACTGAGGAGCTGCGAATCAAGGCAATGGCAGATTTCTACCGAATTGCCAGATTCCCACGCACCATCGGGGCCATAGATTGCACACATGTGGCACTCCAGCCCCCCCATGAGACCGAGCACATGTACCGCAATCGGAAGAATTGGCATTCCATCAACGTACAGGTGATAGTCGATGCCCAAGGCCTCATATGGCACGTTCGTGCCAAACACCCCGGATCCACCCATGACAGCTACATCTACAATCAATGCCACATCCGAACGGAATTCGAACAGAACGTGTATGGGAACACCTGGCTGGTTGGTGAGTGACATGGGAGTCAGGCATGACTATCCCCTCCCGTGATGCACAACAGAAGTGGCACATGCATGACTAACATTCTCCTGTCTTTTCCTTTACAGGTGACTCTGCATATGCCCTGGGACCCCATCTCATGACTCCTATCCGGAACCCCCAAACCCCAGGAGAGGAACGATACAATGAAGCACACATCAAAACCCGTGCAGTGGTGGAGCGCACCTTTGGCCTCCTGAAGTCACGTTTCCGATGCCTGGATAAGTCTGGGGGTACACTGTTGTATTCCCCAAACTTCGTGTGCCATATCATCGTTGCATGTTGCATGCTGCACAATCTCGCAGTGAGGAAGGGCCTGCAGATAGAGGAACGTGATGACCTAACCCCCCAACCAGACAATCAACCCCTAACCGAGGATACCCCGTCTTCTGAGGGAAGAGCAGTCAGGAGACAGCTCATATTGGGCATCTTTGCACGTTAAACACACACATGAATCATGGCACAATGAGAATGCATGCATGCACACCACTATGGTCCCTAGCACACACACCCCACATCCTCATCAAATTGGATTGGCACCAGTCCACCATGCTAGACTGGTGAGCAGTAACGCCACGTCAAGGCTCCAATTATGTCACTGTACATTCATACACCATTCACACGGACCTGGAGATCACTTCTCCCTGGTCCTGGGGAACCCTTCTCCACCAAAATTGAGGATGACACCCCTTTTCCAGCAGGAATGTCACCCCCACATTCAAACATCATTCACAACCCAAAATATGCCAAAAATGTCAGGAAAAAAAAAATGCATAGAAACAAAAATTGCATCGAAAAAAATTAATAAGCAGAGAACAAAAATAAAAATGCTTTCAAAACAAACAAAAGGGGGAAAAAAAATTAATGCCCTCTGCCTGAGCCACGCCTGGGGCGCCCCCGGCCACGGCCCCGGACCCTCAGGGGAGACGCATGGGGGAGGGGAAAAGCCGGGGAAGGAGGAGCAGCCCCTGAGATTTGCCCACCTGGCGGCCTGCCCTCCAAGGCCACGGCTATTCTGTCCAGGGCAGCACCAAGTGTTGCCGTGTTGCCCTGGATAGCCTGGGTAAGGGCCCTCACATCCTGCCCAACGCCTGCTGCTGTAGTTTGCAGGTCATTTAGGCAGGTTGTGGAGGCCCGGGAGTGGGAGTCCAGGTTACCCAGGCTATCGTTAATGGAGGACAGGCTCTGATCCACCCGCCCCATAGTCTGGCAGAGCTGTCTCAGAAGGCGGGTCTGGGTGGCCAGGTTCCTTCTCAGACAGGCGGGCAGGAGATTGGGCGCCCCCCTGGTGCTCTGGGATGACCTCCTGGCTCCAGCTGATGGTTGTGGCCGGGGAGAAGGGGAGGCCCTTGTGAGGGGAGCCATGTTGGGGGAGGAGGGGGGGGGGCTCACCCTTAGGGAGGGCAGGCTTCTTGCAGCCAGAGGGGAAGAGTCCGCAGAAACCAAACGTCCAGTGCCTGCCATGGACTCCTCCTCCTCATGATTCTCCTCCTCCTCATGATCGTCCTCCGCATGATCCTCCTCCTCCTCTTGTTCCTCCTCCGCGGACTCTGGCCTTGTTGGGGGGGCCTCATTAGGCTGCTGTCCTGGCGTTGGAGCGGTCAGGCCAGATGGCCCTGCACCTTCCTGCACATCTGTGGATGACACAAACCATTCACAGGTTGGAGGATCCACACACTTGCCACATATTCCCTTTCACCCCCTCCCCCACACATGCTACACACCTGAGAGAAATAAAAACCTTACCTGGCACCGCGGGGACCGGACTTGTGTCAAAGCCTGGCAGGCCCTCCACTTCATGCCGGTGAAAGGTCAGGGCCACCACACGCTCCGTCGCTGTAAATCTAACCCGGCATGGTGGGCCCCCTCCTGTGCCCCTGGCATGGGCATTTATTGCGGCCAGTTTTTTTTTAACCTCACGCCGGAGGTCATTTATTTTCTTTTCAATCCCAGAGCGGGTCCGTGTCTCCCCCTCCCCCGATGAATTGACCTGCTCCGTGATCATATCCAATATCTCCCTCCTCCTGGCCGGGGTGGTGGTGGCACTCTGCGGGCCGTGGAGAAAACGCCCATAGTCGGTAATGGCCCGGGCAAGAATTCTTTTTTCCCCCACAGTAAAATTGAGCTTTCTTTTTCTCTCAGTCATACTTCCAAACAAACTCACTAGCAGTCACCAAAAATCTGTCACAAATACAAGCACAACCAATCAGACAAGAACACACACAAAGAGAAAAAGAACAGCCAAAAATCACACTAGCACTCAGCAAGAAACAGACACAACAAAATCAGATGAAAAAATAAAGCAAGAAAACAAACGCTCAGAAATATATCAATCAAACAAACAGTCTCAAACACTTATCAAAATACACTTTCACAAAACTACCAACAAGCACTAGATCACACAGAACACTAATCTCACAACTACTGTACAAAACACACTCTAACGAACAACAGAGCAAAAGCACTTGATTCAATGGGAAGGGACACAAAGGGATGTACTTTTGCAATGGAAGGGCGTTTGTGTGTGTCTATTTATGCTGTCTGCGTAGTTCACAACATTGCCCTAGTCCATTTCCAATTTCACTGATTGCGCCGCTCCCGAGTTGTGAGCATGCGCACAACGGAGCTGACATGGTTTCCTTCACGCGCGCATGCGCGAGTCGGCCGGCCCTTCATTTGCATGGGGTCACGGCTCATTTCAATGTAACACGCCCACGTCCCTCCCAATTTGTATTACTCCTCCTTACGCCTCAGGAAAAAACCTTACGCTTGCGCAATCTCTTGCGTAAAAGCTACGTGAATCGCCGGATTACGCGGCTAGATTGCGCAAGTCTAACGGAAAAGTGGTGCGCTACGCCGGAATGATAATGCGCCGATCTACGTGAATCTGGGCCAATGTGTCAAAATTCTGATAGAGCTGACTTTATAAAACTGTACACAGAAGCCACGGGAACAACAAGTAGTTCAGAGAGTTCACACTGTCAGTTGAAAGTAGAGCATCGAACTAGGTGATCCAAAAAAGAAAAACAAAAAGAAAAAAGAAAACCTTGACTGGAGGTTGTACCACACTAGCGGCAAAACCGAGGGCGAGCTAGACGCTCGGAAAAAAAACCTCTACTTGGGGGTTAACGAGAGTCCAAACTCGGGCAGATAGCTGAAAAAAGAACAAAGAAAAGTAAACCAAAACCGATCATCAAAGCCCAGGGGAACGGGCAGGTCAATGCAATACGCCTACAGGATAATCAACACTGTAACATTAGGACATCTCGTCAGAAGATTGAGCTGGAGCATTGCGAGAGGAGGTTCTATTGACTCTTTGCTGCAGGGGTGTAGGTGGATCCGTAATAATGCCCCAAGCCTGGAGCAATTTGAGACCCTTCTCAAGGTCATTGATCACATAGGACTTGTCATCTTTGGTAATGAGTAATGTAGCTGGGTATCTCCATTTATACTGTATCTTGTGGTTTTGCAAACCCTTGGTCACTGAGCTGAGCTGTCTGCGGAGTTGTAGAGTAAATTTGGAGAGGTCAGGGAGAAGTTGTATCTCTGTGAACGGAGGTGGAAGGGGTTTCTTGGTTTTGAGGCTCATCGTTAAACTTTCTTTTACATATAAAAAATGCACTCTCATCAGAATGCCTCTAGGTATTGAGGCCGATAGATGGGATGGCTTGGCAATCCTGTGGATTCTGTCAATAAGGAGATCCCTGGGGGATGCATCAGGCAGAATCAAGTGCATGAGCTCTCTCGCATACTTGGGCAGATCAGCAGGCAGAATGGATTCTGGGACACCTCTCATTTTAATATTATTTCTGCGAGATCTGTCTTCTAAATCTGCTAGCTTAGTACGCAGCCATTTTTGATCCTCTCTAATGTCCTTGCACATATCTATGACTCCATTAACTGTGGAGGCACAATCAGTCATGTTCTCCTCTATATGTGTCACCCTGCTGTCCAGGGAGCGAATATCCGCATTAACTTTGTAAAACAAGGAGGAGAGATCAGACATCAGTGAAGTTTGTATTGACAGTAGCATGTCCTTTAGGGTGGAATCGAGTACAGGCTGTCCCGAGGTAGGGAATGATGCCATGGAGGAATGTAGGGCCTGGTTCGACGTGAGGGGATTAAAAGCCGGGGCCTCGATTTCTGCATGCGCCGAGCCAAGCGGCGCGGCGGCGTATCCTGCCGCATCTTCGCTTTGGCCGGGCTGCTCGTGAGCGGGTCTCCCCCGGAGGGGTGGTCTATTAATACTGGGGAGTCTGTAGCAAACAGATCTGCTGGTGCGTCCTCTGGCAGATCAGTATACGAGCGCCGCAGCGTGGCATGGCCGGCGCCATCTTGGGAGGCACTAACCTTCTCCGCTGGCTTAAGGGCGAAGGCTGTCAGTTTCCGAGGCTTGTAGTCCGAGAACCTCTTCCGCAACGATGTCGCCATGGTCTGGGAGGTTTCCTGTCTGCAAAGCCGGAGTCCAAGCAGGCTGTGGTCATTCAATCTTTCCCCTGGGCAGACGAGCGAGATGATCAGGCTGCTGCTTCCATCGCCGGTCGGCCACGACCCCACAAATAAGTTTTTATGCAAGTAACTGTTCATAGTACCCACACCCATCCAAAGATAACATATCTGTCAAGCAACACAAATGAAGTTCCAAGATATATGGTCAAATGATGAGAAAATCCTCAATTATGTCAGTATTGTAGGTATACAGGCATATATCCACAGTATAAATGAATCAGCCAAAATATATGTGAACATGGATATCACCTCCCTCGCACACCAATCACGTCCCATTTGGAAATGAATCATTAATGTCTTGAATGTTCATGTGTGTCACAGAGACCAGATTGTCATGGAATGTTCCATAGGGTGCATGCATGCATGTTAGACTTATCATTCCAGATGTCTCTGAAGATATAAGACCAGAATTTCCATTTCAGGGATATTCCTGCTTGGATATTGAATGCCCCAGGAGAGAAGGTGGATGTGGAATGTGAAATTAAGCCTGACCGGTTTCGCCGGACCCATGCCTGTTGCTTCAGATGCGAAAAAAAAAAATGATGGTGATCATCAGATTGCGGGTGTAATTCTCTGAAAAAATATGTGCTTTCATTATTTTTTTTAAAAAGGTGAACTTTGCATTTAATACCATGAGTCATAGACTTGCAGCAAGTATGCAGATTTGTTTTAAATTTCTGATCTGCATGCCTGTTCTAGATCAGTCTGAATTTTTAGAAGGTCAGAAGTAGAAGCCTCTGTATTTCTTGTAGTTCTACTAGTAGAGGTTTTCTTTAAATCGGTAGTAAACCTGCTGCCGTTTTTTAACATCTGAAAAGCAAAAGCCATAATAAGCTAGTATGCACTGCATACTAGCTCATTATGAAATACTTACCTTGAAACGAGGTGTGAGGAACTTACCTGGTCCACGCTGAGGGAGATGTCATCTTGCCTTGGCGTGTCTTCCGGGTATTGCCGCTCCAGCGCTGTGATTTGCTGGAGCGGCGATGTTGTCACTCCCGCACATGCGCGGGGGAGACTTCTCCCCGGAAAGGTCTGGCGGCTGCCGGGCGTTTAGCCAAAGAACTCCGATGCGCATGCGCCGCTGCAGTCAGCGGCTCATTGCAATGGGAATATCTCCTAAATCTTACAGGTTTAGGAGATATTCTACCTACAGGTTAGCCTTATTATAGGCTTACCTGTAGGTTAAAGTGGTAGTACAGAGTTTACTACTGTACCACTTTAAGTCAAGATACCAGAACAAAGAAATAGTTCAACAGAAATGTTCCCAGTAAATGCATTATAAAATATAAAAAAAAAAGTTTTGATTGTACCATATGCTAAAATGTAGTTATGGGATCCTGCTGCCCTGCTTCCTATTTTAAAAGGAACAACCTTGGAGGAGGAATTGGTAGCATGTGAACAATTACCTGATACTGGTAGAAGAGTTATTTCCTGTTGAAGAATGCAGATTTGTCTCTGAGATGCATTTCTTTATCTGTTCTAGTTTTTGTTTATCTTGTCTGATCTGTCTGCCAAGGAAAATCTGCATGCCTTTGGCTAATTTGGTCCTACTCTGAATTCTGCCTTTCAATTTGGTTCATATCTTTGAGTCAATGGACCTAACCTTTGGCTAGTCTCCTGGCCTTTCTCTGACTACATTCAGTCTGATTCTCTTGGCCTGACTTACATCTTTGGCAGTAAAATTGTCCATTCTTCTTGCAGGGATTTCTGGATGTTTCAGTATAAGCTTGCCAATACTCCATGTTCCACAATGTAGTACGTGCACTTGGAAAGCCTGAGAATTATCAAGTAGAAGGTGGCGTGAGGGGTAGTTTTCTTTCATTTACCCTAAATTTAAGAAAGCTCGTATTTATATGTATATAGAGATTTTGGGGTGTTTTGTGCATACAATAAAGGAAAATATTAAAATCGGTAGTATGTCATGGCACTTATGTTTTTTACTTTGTTCCTCTTCCTACTGACAAAAGACTTTGAAATGAGGAAAGCATTGGCAGATGCCCAACATTCTGGAATCCCATGGCAAGACTCATCTCAACTCATGCATCTCGCATCATGCTACTATCAGAAATTAAACTTATTCTGCAACACCTGACAAAGATTTTTTTTTTTTTTTCAAACAAATTTTTATTGAGTATAAGAGAGTCAAAAACAATACAATAAAGCATAGAGCATACCACAATGGGAGATACAAGTACAGGGTAACAGTATTCGAAATGTATGCACTAGTATACACAAAGCAAAACCTACACAACATGTATACATAGTAACAGTCTTCAACAGGAAGGCATGAGAACAAGAGAAGAGCGGTGTAGCGACTGTAAATCCTGGGGCCTGGTATAATAGGCAAGGTAGGGTATAGGGGGACAGCAATAAAGAGGGAGAGGGCACAGTGGAGTGTGGGGATGGGACATCCTGCCTCTCTGAGAGTTTCCCCCCTCGCGACAGCGACTGTGGAGTTGGAGGATTTCATCGTCACTAGTAGTAGTAAAATGAAGGCCCCACCCGTACCCGTCCACCCCTATCGGGATCATTCTGTGGACAGGTAGGGGTAGGGGACACAACTCCGAAATCCCAGAGCGGGGAGAAAAAAAAAGGGGAGGGGGAGGCGCAGGGGGGATGAAAAAAAAGGGGGGAGTAACTCGACTCATGGGAGAGTCTGTGGACCATGACTGAGGACGTGGTCCAATGCAGCAGGGAGTACAGATGGGGTGGAAGGGGGTGGACGGTCAAGTGACTCTCTGTAGTGACTCCAACAGGCCCACGTGAATCTGAACTTATCATGAGTATCTTTGGATTGGTGAATGAGTCGTTCTAGTTCCTCAATCTTTGTGACTCAGGCGTGCCAGTCCTTAATCGTGGGCGGGGTCGTAGATCTCCATCGCAAGGGAATGAATTGGATGGCTGCATTTATCAGGTGTAGGGGTAGAGAATGACGATATTGCGAACGTGGTAGAACAGAGTGGTGAAGCAGGTACTGTACTGGGGAAAATTCAATTTGGTGGGTAGTGATACGTACAATTTGTTCATGTATCTCCTTCCAGAATGGTTGCAAGTTGGGACATTCCCACCAGATGTGGAGGAGGGAGCCTGGACCCCCACCGCACCTCCAACAGTCCAGTGTGACCGATGGGAAGATTTTGTGGAGCTTATCAGGGGTCTTGTACCACCGTGTTCCTAGTTTATATCTATTCTCTTGTGCTGAAACATTGATTGAGCCCTTATGTGTGTGTTCCCAGATCAGTTCCCAATCTGTGTCTGTCAGGTCAAGGGACAGGTCTGTCTGCCATGCATTGCGGGTATTGGCAATAGGGGCCGCCGTCGAGATCAGCAGTGAGTACAGGGAGGAGATCAGATGTCGTGGAGGGTCCTCGGCTGCACAAAGTTGTTCCAAAAGTGTAAGGTCCCTACACCAGAAAGAGGGTGACCGGGCACTGTCAAAAAAGTGTTTCAGTTGAATGAATTTGAAAATTGACAGCTTCAAATGCGGGAGGGCAGCTACCATCTCCGAATATGGGAGAAGGGCGTTATCGCGGAAGAAATGTGCTGCACGTGTTTTCAGTGCTTCAGATTTGGGTGTCTGTACTGTCGTGGGGATGTCCGGTGTGAAAGTAGGGTTGCAGAGCAATGGAGTCATGGGACCCGGCGAGGGGGGGTTAGAGTGAGCGAGCGGCAGGCCGTTCTAAATTTGAGAAGGGTGGGACCAATGAGTGGGTGGTCCAGACAAGATTTTGGGATCGCATGCGATGGTATCCACGGGAGGTGTGAGATAGGGAAGTTTAGGAAAGAATTTTCTAAATTAACCCAGCCTTTGTCGTGAGCATGATGATGCCAGTCTACCAACCAAACAAGGTGGCAGGCCGCATGGTACCATGTTATATCTGGCAACCCTAGACCACCTTTCAGTTTTGGTAGGATAAGTTTAGACCAGCTCAACCTGGGTGGTCGGCCCCGCCCACAGGAATGTTCTGCAGCATTTTTTGTAGAGAGCGAAGAAGGATGGTGGCAGAGCAATCGGGATGGCTTGTAGGAGGTATAAGATTCGGGGGAGGACGTTCATTTCGATTTATTTCGATGCCCAAGTAAGTGAAGGAGTTGGTGGCCCACTTAAATGGGAAGTTTTGTTTGCAAAGAGATACTGTCGATTCGGGCATGGAGATATTCAGGGCAGTCGATTTTTCAAAATTTATTTGGAGGTTGGACAGGGAGTTAAAAAGTCGGAAGTCGGCCAGGAGGTTGGGTAACGTAGTTAGGGGATCTGAGAGAAACAGTAAAACGTCATCCGCATAAGCCGCCAGTTTACAATGGTTCCCAGGAACCTCGAATGCCCTTGATCGCAGGGTTCGCGGTTCGACGTAAGAAGGGTTCCAGTAACAGGACAAATAGAATGGGGGACAAGGAGCAACCCTGTCTAGTACCGTTGGAAACAGAGAAGGCGCTCGACAGGTGGCCGTTCACACTAAGTCTGGCGGTGGGAACCGAGTATAGTGCCATGATCAGTTGGACGGTTCTGGTCGGTAGACCCAGTTTGTGCAGGACCGCCGACATGTAATCCCATGCCACCCTGTCAAACACCTTCTCCGTGTCCAAGGATAGGAGAAAACCTGGTTTGCGGGACGACGAGAGCCAGTGGTGGACGTTGAGGGCTTTGATGGTGTTGTCCCTGGCTTCCCGCCCTGGGACAAAGCCTACCTGGTCTGTAGAGATGAGTGCGGGGAGTAGGGGCAGGAGATTGTTGGCCAGTATCTTTGCGTAAAGTTTCAGGTCCACATTCAAGAGGGATATGGGGCGGTAGTTCGAGACAATAGTGGCATCTTTACCAGGTTTGGGGATCAGGGTGATATGGGCTTCCAGTAAGTCTTTGGTTTGAGCCGTCAAGTCAGGGAGGGTGTTGAAAGCCGCAACGAAGCGCGGAAGTAATGAGTGGGTAAACGTTCTGTAGTATCCGGTCGGTAAAGTTGTTTCAAGGCAAGAAGAGTTTCCTCAGACGTGATTGGGGAGCTCAGGTATGTTAAGTCTTTAGATGTGTCAATAGCGGGGCAGTAAGAAACGAGTCAATGAGGGTGGTCCTGTCTGCGGTCGGAGGGGTGCCTACTGGTTTGGGCAGATTATAAAGGCTGGAGAAGTATCGCACAAATTGGTCTGCAATTTCGTCCGATTTAGCCAATTTGTCTCCCGATGGGGACGTTACTGTGTGAATAGTGTACGACGCTCTTTTTTTCTGAAGAGCCGCTGCAAGAAGCTTACCCGACCTGTTCCCGAACTCATAGAAGAGTTTATTCGCGAGTGCGTTTTTTCAGTTCAGTTGTGTCTGGAGTTCCTCCAGGAGTTCCCGCCGAGCAGCTAATAGGTCATCGTGCGTGTTTTTCGCTATAGAGAGTTTGTGTGCGCGTTCCAGGGTTTTGACCCTGTCCAACAGTTCAGCCTGTCGGGCTCGCCGGAGTTTCGCGCGTTTCGCCGCCAGGGACATGAATTCCCCCCTCACCACACATTTGTGGGCAGCCCAGATCAGAGTAGGAGAGTGGTTGTCCGTCGCGTTTTCGGCGAAATAGTTGGCGAGAACTTCCGAGATGTGTTGCACGTTAGTGTCGTCCAAAAGGAGCGAGTCGTCCAGCCTCCAAATTTGTGATTTGGAACGGATTCAGGGGAGAAGTAGCGTCATGGTAATCGGGTGGTGATCTGAGAACCACATAGGTTCGATGGTAGCATCAACCAGAGAGGCGAGGTCATTTTGTGCAAGGAAGAAGTGATCTATTCGTGTGTACTTCGCATGTAGAGGGGAGAAATATGTAAAGTCTTTCGTGGACGGGAGGAGGGTGCGCCACGCGTCATGTAGGGTTAGAGTAGTCAGTTGTGTTTTAATCGCTCTCAGGGCTCTGTACGTCAGACATGAGGAGCCATTGGAAGTGTCAAGGCAGGGTGTCAGTGGCACATTAAAGTCTCCTCCCAGCACCAGCACGCCAGCCTGGAAGGCGGTCAGTTGAAACAGAACCTTGCGGAAAAAGGAGACTTGTTTCGTATTGGGGGCATATATGTTGGCAAATGTGTACAGCACTTCGTTCAGTGTGCCCTTAAGGAAGAGGTACCTACCCTGAGGATCCTTCTGAATGTCAGTTATGCGCAAGGGGCAAGTCTTGGAAAACAGGATGGATACCCCTTTGGACTTGGCCTCTTCGTTTGGCGCATGGAAGACCGTCGGGAAGTTGCGATCGTATAATTTAGGGACACTGTCAGACCGGAAGTGAGTCTCTTGGATCAGTACTACGTGTGGCTTGTCTTTCCAAAGCGAGTATAATAGACAGGAACGTTTTTCAGGGGTGTTCAAGCCCCTTGCATTCAAGGAGTATAGTTTGAGATGTTGCTGGGAGGGGCCTTGAGCCCCGGCGTGCCGAGTTGCGTCGTTAGAGGAGGGCACCATGTGGTGGGTGGGGAGGCGGCGGCTAAGGCGAGGAAGAAGGGAAAAAAAAAGAAAAAAGGGGGGGGGGGAGTAGTCAAGTGCTGTTACAGCAAGAAATAACCGATTAGACGAGAGGACGTTGTCCAGTCGCCTAGTGTCACTAGATCCAATCGGTGACGTACGGTGTGTGGAGGGTCACCCCGTCCCCTGAAAGGATGCGGGGCGCCGGTCCAACACCGTATGGGGGTTGACCGGGATCATGGCAGGGAGCCCAGCTCCAAAGCGATAGCACTGGTCCTAACACGAACAGTCCAGTACCGAAACTGGATAGGTAAATCAACAGGGTACCAACAGGGTACCACCCCAGGGTAAATATCAAAAGGGGCTATAACCAAAATGAGGAAGCTGCTCCTCCCTCAAAGGTATTCATAAACCGTCAGGTGCAGAGAACCTCCGAGTTACGGGGTGATAAACACGGCAACAGGATGCGGGGCGTCACGGTATCTGTATGGCCTAAGCCAGGAGGGATGTCTCCCCAACGTTGATGGTGGTCCTCCTGTCTCGGGGGACCCCACGCAGCAGAATGCGGCCAAGTCCAGGGAGTCAGGAGAAGCGGAGAGGCCTCTAGGTCAAGGGGGTCTCCCGAGCCAATATAGGCATGAGCAGGTCCCGGGGCCCCCCCCCCAAGGCCTGGCGTGGCTAAAAGAGGTGGTGGCGCTGGAAGGGGCTGTATTATCAAGCAAGTATTGAATCCCGGGGGAGGGGGGCAGCCTATCAGTGCTGTAACTATTACCCATATAAACTTAGCAATCAAGCTATAAGGTTAAGATATCAATGGGCATCGTGGCCCGGTACGAACTGTCTCATACTCTTCAGTGCTGTCTTTCGACCTGTGGAAAATAAAACCAGGAGCGGACACATACCACAACTTGTGAATGGGTCGGTCTCGGTGTGGTGTGCAGGGATGAGTTCACATCTTGCTCACAGGTACTCGTATAGATGAGGGGATGGCCCGCTTGTCAGTCCTGACCTGTCAGAGACCCTCGGCACGGCGGTTTAGTCCTTTCCAAGTGGGCTGCCAGTGGCGCATTGACCAGTTCCTGTTGTGCCCGAGCATCAGCGAGGGAGAGCGGGAGAAATGTGGTACCGATCGAGTGATAGAGGATCTTCTCCTGGGCCGTGTCAGCAGAGCGTTGTCAATGGTCGGGTATGAAGCGTCTCCTTCCCGGACATGTCGGCGGCCTGCCCAGGATATCATTAAAGATGGCGGTTACCTCACGTTGAACATTCTCTCCTTCCACCGATTCCGGTAGGCCCCGCACGCGCAGGTTCCAGCGTCGGCCTTGGTTATCAAGGTCCTCCAGGTGCCTGTTCACATCCCTCAGTTGAAGGGTGTGATCGTCTATTTTGCATGTGGACCTAGTTAGGACTTGGCTATGATCCTCCAGGGTCTTTTCAGTGCCAGTCACCCTGTCTGTGAGGGAGCGGAGTTCAATCTTCAGGTCTGCAATGGCGGCCGCGAGTGCGTCCTTTATGTCAGTCGCAACTGCCTTCAGGTCCAAGATGTTGAGTTGTGGGAGCGGGGGGGCCTCCGCACCTCCCGTGGCCATCCCCAGCAGTTGTGGATGAGTCGGTGGGTGCGCCGTCAGGACGATGTCCGTAGCATTAGCGGGTTCTGGCGGAGTCGGAACAGGGCCTAGTACGGAGCCCTGGCGCGAAGGCGCCATGTTGCTCCTTGCGGAGCGGAACATCTCCGGGATGTTCTGCCCCTGAGAGGCGGCGGACTCTCTCGGGGAGCGGGATCTGGAGTTCGAGTTGGTTCTGGAGGCAGTTCCCATGTCGAGAGGAGCAGGTAGGGAGAAGGGTCTCGGCTTATGAAGGTTAATTCACCCCGGGGTGGCTGGAGCTAAGGAGTCTAGCGTCCATCTTCTTGCCCGGTCCGGCCACGCCCCTCCTGACAAAGATTCTTGAGCAGCAGCGGAAAAGGTTGTCCTGTGCATGAGCACATAAAGAAAAAGCTATAACAATAAAAAGGTAGACAACTTGCAACTGATGCTTGAAGACCAGATTATTGGCATTGAATACTTTGCCTACCTTTTAATGTGATGGTATTATGGTCACAAAGACCCAGTACAAGATTGGCAAGGCAGCAGATGTATTCAGGGCTTACATCAAATCTGGTCTATGCCTTTACTCACTACAACCATGAAGGTGCACCTGTACATTACAATTGAAATTCCCAATGCCCCTATATTCCAGTGCAACTTGAAAGATCACAAAAACTTGCTCAGAAACTGAATAATTCCCCCAAATTGCCTACAGAAAATTCTGGATATCACAAACAGAGATCGTTTCACAAGCAACCCATATGGAAGAAAAATATATTTCCAATATATTTATTTAAAAAAATTATATATTTTAAATATATTTACAATATATTGGCCTACGCGAATATATTTTTACATCTATTCCAAAAATGTAAATTCAAATATATTTTCCAAAGGCATATATTTTAAAATATATTTTTTTCAATATATTTGACATATATTTTTGAGCATCTAAAAAAATGCATTTAAACATATATTTTTAAATATACTTGTAAAGGCATTCCAAAATATAATTTAAATGCATTTTCCAAAGACATATATTGAAAAATATATTTTTTAAATATATTCTTCAGATTTTTTTCAACATATATTTTACATATATTTGTAAATGTGTTCCAAAAATATAATTTTAATATATTTTCCAAAGGCATATATGTGAAAATATATGTTTGAAAATATATTGTCCAGATATTTTTGAACATATAAAAAAATGCATTCAAACATATATCTTTAAATATACTTGTAAATGCATTCCAAAAATATAATTTAAATATATTTTACAAAGCTATATATTAGAAAATATATTTTTAAAATATGTTTTTCTGAAAATATTTAATGTCTAATAAAGACATTTCAACATATATTTTGTCTGATATTTTTGTAACTATGTCATAGATAACATTCTGAATACATTTATAAGAGACCCACTACCATTTTAAAATGGCTTGTTTTACTCTTTTAAAAAAAATAAAAAAAAAATAAAAGATTCAAATAAAATATATTTTTTTTTATAAGATTTTAAGCACATAATCCATTCAATACAAAGCAGATAAACCTCTCGCATCCACTTTCCATTCCCAAAGAATTTTTGTATAAGTCATTCTGAATTGAGAACGCTTGTCGGCGGACCAGCAAGTACAGTTATATTGATTTATTGATTGACCTGAATGAATGAGAACCTTCACAGACATCCACCTCCACAGTCCAAGGGTCTTGTCTGCTTACAGAGTACAGAGAGAAACTCTGGATATAAATCTTCAATGTTCTGTTTAATCCATGAATCAGAAGTTGCACTATTATTACCAAACTCGCTCATCAGTGTCTTTATGGACCTTGCTTTGTGCACTGGTGGGCAGTCATGTTGGAACAGGAAGGGGCCATCCCCAAACTGTTCGCACTAAGTTGGGGGCATAACATTTTCCCAAAATGTCTTGGTATGCTGACGCCTTAAGAGTTCCCTTCACTGGAACTAAGGAGCCAAACCCAACCCCTGAAAAACAGCCCCACACCATAATCCCCCCCCCCACACACACACACCATAATCCACCAAATGATTTGGACCAGTGCACAAAGCAAGGTCCATAAAGACATGGATGAGTGGGTTGGGGTGGAGAAACCTGACCTCAACCTGATAGAACACCTTTGGGATGAATTTGTGTGGAGACTGTGAGCCAGGCCTTCTCATCCAACATCAGTGCCTGAACTCAAAAATGTGCTTCTGGAAGAATGGTCAAACATTCCCATAAGACAGCCTTCTCAGAGGAATTGAAGCTGTTATAGTCTGGCATGCTATTAAAACTCATGTGCGTGTAAAGGCAGGCGTCCCAAAACTTTTGGCAATATAATATATATTGTATATATACTGTATATTCTTTTTATACTAAGTCCAGTCCATTGTTTGGACTTTGTACCTGCCGAAGGGTAATTCCAGCAGCAAAAAGTTCCCCCCAGCACAAAATTAAAACTCAGCAGCTACACAAAGGGGGTTATTTACTAAAGGCAAATCCACGTTGCACTACAAGTTCAAACTACAAATTCAAAGTGCACTTGAAATTGCAAGGAAAGTGCACTTGGAAGTGCAGTCGCTGTAGATCTGAGGGGGGCATGGAAAATAAAAAAAACAGCATTTTAGCTTGCACATGATTGGATGATAAAATCAGCAGAGCTTCCCCTCATTTCAGTTCTACCCCTCAGATTTACAGCGCCTGCACTTACAAGTGCACTTTCAGTGCAATTTCAAATGCACTTTGCACTTGTAGTTTGCGCTTGTAGTGCAAAGTGGATTTGCCTTTAGTAAATAACCCCCCATACTGTACACATACTGCAGCTGCTGACTTAATATTAGGACACTTACCTGTCCTGGAATCTGGCGATGTTGGTATCCCAGCCAATGTTTCCATTGGCTCTCGGGTGCTGCTGCCTCCATTGCCTATATATAGGGACAATTCACACCACATGCAGCCCAGTGCGTTTTTTTTTTGTCTGCATGGAAAGTAAGTTATATGGTTTTCAATGGCATAATTCACACTAGTGCTTACAGTTCCAGAAAAAAAGTAGAGCATGCTGCATTTTTCCTGCACTGGACTGTAATGGAACACTGTAAAGCACATCAAAAACGCACTAGAATGCACCTGAACACACTGGAACACACATGTCCTTATCTAAGGTTAAGAAAAAAAAGAGGGGAAAATGCACTGGAATGCTTTAAAAACACACTAAACATACCCTGGAATGCATCAAAAACACACATGCAGAAAAGCATTGGCAAAGTAGGTGGGGGGGGGGGGGGAAGAGGCAAATAAGTGGAGCTTCCACTTTTGGGTGGAACTCCGCTTTAAATGTCATATCCCTGCCCAAGCTGCACTGCCAATGCTAGGCTGTGCTGGAAGATAAATATGTAAGTGATGAGAGCTGCATTCTTGTGCGTGTGTATATATATATATATATATACTGTGTGTGTGTGTATATATATATACAGTGCAGAAAATAAGTATTTGAACACCCTGCTATTTTGCAAGTTCTCCCACTTGGAAATCATGGAGGGGTCTGAAATTGTCATCGTAGGTGCATGTCCACTGTGAGAGACATAATCAAAAAAGAAATCCAGAAATCACAATGTATGATTTTTTTAACTATTTATTTGTATGATACAGCTGCAAATAAGTATTTGAACACCTGTCTATCAGCTAGAATTCTGACCCTCAAAGACCTGTTAGTCTGCCTTTAAAATGTCCACCTCCACTCCATTTATTATCCTAAATTAGATGCACCTGTTTGAAGTCATTAGCTGCATAAAGACACCTGTCCACCCCATACAATCAGTAAGAATCCAACTACTAACATGGCCAAGACCAAAGAGCTGTCTAAAGACACTAGAGACAAAATTGTACACCTCCACAAGGCTGGAAAGGGCTACGGGGCTGCCTTGGCTCAAGTCCCGGCCAGCTGCCTGCCTGCTTATCTTCCTCCGCTCCCCACCAAGCAGTAGCGGGGACCCGAAGTGTAAGACTTGGCAGGCTGTGTGGTGGGCGGCTGCAGCGATGGGCAGAGAGACGCTGATTGCCGCCATTACTAGTAAAAAAAAATGTGTCCCTGGATTTGTTTAAAAAAATCTGGTCACCTTAGTATATATATATACACACACACATACACATAGAGTATATCTGATATATATATATATACACACACACATGTACCAGAATGAAGATACACAATATATATATAGAATGCATCTCCCATCACTTACTTACATGTATAAATATTTTTCTCATTTCTTTTATCTCATTCTTTTTATTGGGATGTGGGTTTGAATTCTGTGCCTTCGATCTTATAATATGTGAATTCAGCCCTGGGGAAAACTCTTTAAATGAGACTGCAATGATAATACAGGAAACAATACAGGAGGTGTGTGACAGGAAGTGAGCAGTGGGAACCAGAGGGGTGAACTTTCACCTCTCACTTCCTGTTCCTGGTAAGGCCTAGTCTGAAAAGGAAAGCATGGCAGCATGGTGGAGACGCTCTCTGTATTCCCCTGGATGTATTCTCCTGGATGAAAGGTGAGCCTTCTATGTAATAATATTAGAATTGTGAAAGTTTGGTGTATGAGTTAAGTTGTATTTGTCTATTTCCTGCTGAATAGTTCTCATTCTGTGTACAGTCACCTTCCCAGTTACCATACAGCATGTGCACAGTAATGTAATATTATAGAGCTCCTCTTCCACAGCATGTCACCCTGCTGCATATAATATGTATGGCATCCATGTTATATCCAGTAACTGTGTAACATACTGTCAGTGCACATTGCTGTATATAATATGTATGGCTTCCATGTTATATCCAGTAACTGTGTAACTTACTTTCAGTGTACATTGCTGCATATAATATGTATGGCTTCCATGTTATATCCAGTAACTGTGTAACATACTGTCAGTGCACATTGCTGTATATAATATGTATGGCTTCCATGTTATATCCAGTAACTGTGTAACTTACTGTCAGTGCACATTGCTGTATATAATATGTATGGCTTCCATGTTATATCCAGTAACTGTGTAACATACTGTCAGTGCACATTGCTGTATATAATATGTATGGCTTCCATGTTATATCCAGTAACTGTGTAACTTACTTTCAGTGTACATTGCTGCATACAATATTATATGGCTTCTATTCTATATCCACTCGCCATGCAGCATAGGAGTTGATTTACTAAAGGAAAATCCATTTTGCACTACAAGTGCACTTGGACATGCAGTCGCTGTAGATCTGAGGGGTAGATCTGAAATGAGGGGAAGCCCTGCTGATTTTATCATCCAATCATGTACAGGCAAAAATGTTTTTTTTTGTCCCCTTCAGATTTATAGTGACTGCACTTCCACGTGCGCTTGTAGTGCAAAGCGGATTTGCCTTTAGTAAATATACCCCATAATGTCAGTGCATAGTGCTACCAATGTTTATGTCTCCCTCCCCTTTTGCATATTATTATCTGCCCTTCTACTAGGTGCCATTAGATATGGATTTTTCCATACAGATACCAATTATGGGCCACCTTTCAGGCCGATAACAATATGAGGTAATGATATTATGTTTACATCCAGCTGCCCCAGAAGTAGCCTGATATCAGTTGACATCTAGGCCTTTTTTTGTATTCTAACAGCCACTGGCCACTGTCAGAATGCAGGAAAAAAGAGCAGATAGCAGGGAAATCAATAGCCTGCTGTCAATCAGCAAAGGAGAGGATTTGAAGGAGAACATTCTTCTTCAGGTCTTCCTCTGCTGATTGACAGCAGGCAGTGGGAAGGGGGCACAATAGTCAGCCTAATTTTAAAATTTGAAACAGCCAATGGCAGTCTGGCTATGGTTCCCCCACTGCCTGCTGTTTACATTCAGCTACCATCAAATAAATTGTGCAGAAGGAGGTTAGCGGTGTCTGGGGTGTGTGTGTGGGGGGGGGGTTTGAAAGATGGGTGTGTGTGTGTGTGTGTGTGGGGGGTGGGGGGGAGTGGATGGGGGGTGTGGAGGTGGAAAGATAATTTTTATTTTTTTTATTTTTGGCGGATTCTGACAGATGGGCCGCCAGCCGCTGTCAAAGCACCTGACCAAGACTAACTGACAGCTGGTGAATATAAAACCAGAATAAGCACTTGGAAGAAGAAAACCAACAACTGAGACAACTTGCCTTTGGTAAGCGGACAACTTAATTGCGGTTTATATCACTGCATTAAACTGGCACTGTATCTGATCATCATATCTGCATCATCCTTCATTATTCATTTGGTCATCAGCGTTTGAGTTTTGTGGTGATATCATTAAGAATTTTTGAGGTTTGGTTTGCCAATTGTGTGCTGTTGGCATACAATTTTGGGATCACCGATTTGGCGTATTAACCTCTCATTGTTTATACATATAATTTGACATTCATTTTGTGAATTTATATACAAATTTTTCCTTGCACTCTGATTTTTTTGTTTTGGTTAATTATTGTGCACCGTTTTTGGCATATCAGCCCCTGGATGCCAATCTTTCAATGGAATTGGTATTGGTGAAATTTTTTCAATTTTAATTTTCATTGAATCTTTTTTATTGGCACAGTCTTTTATTTTTGTTATCTATTTATTGTGTGTTATTCCACCAGTTCTGCTGCCTTTGTTATTGTTATCTTTATTTTCTGTTTGACCAATCATTTGCCCTTTCATTCTACAGTGTTTTAAGGCAGAGGTAGGCAACCTTAGAGAGTTGGAGATCTACCTGAACAACATGGGAGAAGTCAAAGATCACAGGGCACAGTCTCCTCCAATGTTGCCTCCTCACACCTGACTAAAACCTATAATTGCCGTACTACCGCGCTGCAATTGTGTGCCTTTCACTGCAATTTTTGGTGTAAACATTTTGCCTCCTCACCACCTTGCAGAATTTCTCAGAGGCGCATTGGAGCATTGCATACCGCACTTGTGAATGAGCCCTAAGTTGCATTTGGCAATAGCACTTTTAAGGCTCATTCACATGTGAATTTGGGGGTGGTAAAACCCTGCCCCCAATCCCTACCCCCTTTAGCTGCTAAGTGGGAGGGGGTCAGGGTGCCATGGGAGGTGGATGCTTGAGAGTTACTATTAGATCTCAAGCAACCAGAAATAACAGTACCAATGGGGATCGTTGAGTAACTGGAAGTTTACTGTACTACATTCATTATAGTATCAGTGAGTGCACTGAGGTAACTACATACTATATGCACAAGTAGGATTTTTGTTTTGTGGAACATCCTTACTTTTACCTTGGGAGAAACCCTCTTGGGGGGGTCAGCAGCAGACTGGAGGAAACCCTCTAATCATTTAAGTACATTTTTCCACAAGTCATCAATTTCTAACAAATGAAATGAATGGATATAGTGAGAAAATAGGCCATTATGTTACTTAAAAAGTTGTTATGCTTTTCCATAGAGTTGCCTGGTGTAATGGATCTTTTGAAAACAACAAGAGCGCAGCTAATAGCACTGAAGAATGATGGTGGAAGTTCATCCTGTGTGGGTGTATCGTGTGCATCACCTTTTGTCCCATCTGAAGACTTGAGCTCATCTCCTTGTCAAGTGTCGTACTCAAGGCCTAAACAGGTAGGTTTTCTTTTGGTATCGAAACATTAAATGGTTGTCTTTTTTTTTAAATATCAAACATATCCTACTCCTATTTACCTGCTCTGTGTAAGGGTTTTTGTACAGAGCAGCTCAGATCCTTCTCTTCTCAGGTCCCATGCCGGTGCTCCTGAACCAGAGCTCTGTGTGTCCAATCACACACTGAGCCTTGCCTTGACCCCATCTCCTAATTAGCTCACTGGCTGTGATTGACAGCACCGTGAGCCAATAGCTCCCACCGCTACAGAAAGCCAATCAGCAGTGCAAGTCCCTGGAGAGACAAGGCTCTCGTGGACATCACTGGATTGAGAGAGGGCTCATGTAAGTATAGGGGGGCTGCACACAGAAGTTTTTTTTACCTTCATGCATTGAATACATGAAGGTAAAAACCCTTGTACCTTTACAACCACTTCAATAAAAAGTAACCTTTAAGGAGGTGCCTCCAAGCGGCTGACAGATGGAGAGAAGCAAGTACAGTTAGACCCTATGAAAACATCAGCTTTGACATGTAGACTGTAAGCCAATTTGACTGTTGTGTCAAAATAAGATATCTTGCTCAGTCTGGTAGTAGTCTGAACTAAAAAGGCAAGTTGTAGGCAAGATGTTGATTTTTATACAGATTTTTTAAAAGTCTACAATATTTTTTTTTTACATGCTTAATTTTGTTCGTTTTATTTACTCAGCTGCATCTATTAGACCCCTTTCACACTGAGCCAGTATTCAGGTGTTTTAGCACTAGAAATAGCCTCTAAAAATCTCATGAAACTGCATCCCTTTCAGTGCAATGAGTACTTTCACACTGGGGCAATGCGCTTGCGGAACTTTAGAAAGAGTCCTGCAAGCAGCATCTGGGGCAGGTTGGGAGCGCTATAAATAGCGCTCCTAAAACACACCTGCCTATTGAAATTAATGGGCAGCACTTCCAAAGCACTTTAAAAGCGCATTAAAAACTGTACTTTTTCCCTTTAAAAAAAAAAAAAAAACGCCTAAAAAGTGTTGCAAAAACCGCCGGAGCTTTAGCAGCGCTACAGTGTGAAAAGGGTCTTATATGGCTTTTGATTCACAGGGAAAATCTAATAAGTCTAATATTTTCCATTTACTTTTTAACCACTTAAGACCCGGACCAATACGCTGGTAAATGACCCAAGGTGTTTTTGCGATTCGGCACTGCGTCGCTTTAACAGACAATTGCGCGGTCGTGCGACGTGGCTCCCAAACAAAATTTGCGTCCTTTTCTTCCCACAAATAGAGCTTTCTTTTGGTGGTATTTGATCACCTCTGCGATTTTTATTTTTTGCGCTATATACAAAAATAGAGCGACATTTTTGAAAAAAAAACACTATTTTTTACTTTTTGTTAAAAAAAAATCAAATAAACTAAATTTTAGTCAAACATTTAGGCCAAAATTTATTTAGCCACATGTCTTTAGTAAAAAAAAAAAATCGCAATAAAAAAAAATAGCTACCTAGCGGGAACAGCGACACTAATACAGCGATCAGAAAAATGATCGCTTAGTGACGCTGGCAATAGGGAGTGAAAGGGTTAACTAGGGCGGTGATCAGGGGGTTAAAACTTTATTAGGGGGGGTGGGGGGGCTATCCTGAACCTAACACTAACAGTTTTTTACAGTGCCTGTCACACTGACACTAAATGCAGTGATTAAATCACTGCATTCAGTAACACTGTGACAGGGGGGTGGGGGGGGCGATCACAAGGGGTTAATATGCCTATGTGAGTGTGTGTCAGTGTTGTGTTGGTGCACACTTACTTGTCATGTCTTCTCTCATCAGCAGCGCTGGGAAACAGCGCTGCGATGAGAGATTACATCATTTCCTCCTTCCTGTGTAAACACAGGAGGAGGAAGTGACAGGCTGGGAGCGCGCTCCCATTGGCTGGGAGCGATCGCGGGGGGGGCGGAAAACACGGACATCCGCCCGCAGATCCCGGATCGCTCCCAGAGGTAGGGAGACCCCCGCACGCCGCGGAGGGGGTCCCGATGGGACCCCCGAACCGCACTCAGGCGGGGACGTAAATTTACGCCCTTGTGCCTGTACGAGCCATGTTGTGGCCGTATATGTGCGTGCGGGGGTCCTTAAGTGGTTAAAGCTGCCACTTTGGCAAAGTTTCCTGGGACTTCAAACGGTGTGATCAGTGACGCTCTTACGAGAACAATTCCGGTGTTGAAATATCACCTGAAGGGAAACATCGGGAACCATCAGAATACCACAAATAAACTTGTATGTCATTTACCACAGTTAACACCACTTTCTATTCTCTGTGTTGTAGTGTTTGTATATTTACATGATAATAAAGTTGTGTGTATTGTACTGTGTTATCGTTTTTATTTCCAAATATTTGCTGGTTTTATAGGCCTACAATATATAAAATACAATATATAAATGCACAGCATTTCAAAATGTAATAGGAATGTATTTTTTTTTATTTTACATTCAGTACATTTATATTTAAAATATATTTTAAAAAACATTCTTAATATATTTTTTCCCAAATATATTGCCATATATTTGAAATGCTACAATTTTGGCCAGATTCAATATATTTCAAAAATATATTTCAATATATTTGTGAATATATTGGGTAATGCATTGTGAAATATGTTGCAAATATATTCATAAATATATGTTAAATGCATTTAGCAATATATTTATGCAGCCATAAATATATTGCAAAGTGCATTTTGGAATGCATTGTGAATGTATTCAGAAATATATGTTAAATGTACTTCTGAATGCATTTAGCAATATATGTCTGAATATATTCACAATGCATTCCAAAATGCATGTTGCAATATATTTATGGCTGCATAAATATATTGCTAAATGCATTCAGAAGTACATTTAACATATATTTATGAGTATATTTGCAACATATTTCACAATGCATTTCCCAATATATTCAATAATATATTCACAAATATATTGAAATATATTTTTGAAATATATTGAATCTGGCCAAAATTGTAGCATTTCAAATATATTGCAATATATTTGGGAAAAATATATTTAGAATGTTTTTTTTAAATATATTTAAAATATATTTTTCTTCCACGTGGGAATACTTGAAACACAGTAGCTAGAAGATATTGTCACCACTTGGAGGCTACAGTTGGTTGGGCAAATTGCAATAGGCTGGATTCCACCACCTAGAAGAAATTAAAAACAAGAAGACCCCTAAAAATCTGGTGGCCTTCTTACAAAACAGACCTGAAATTTATCAAGGTCCCTTGGGTTGGGGCTTAAACAGCTGAAGTTAACAGAATTTTATGGAAAAATAGGCTGGGCAAGAGGATTCCACCACCTAGATTCACAAAGAACGCCTGTGAAATGTTGTTAACTGGAAATTTCAACGGGCGTTTTTACGCTAGTCGACCAAACCTGAAAAAACCTGCGGGCTTCATCGACTGTATTGGTGTACGCCTTCAGATCTACGCTCAGAAAATTGCGGCCACTGGGCACTTCCTGTTGTTTTTCACCGTCAGGGTATGCTAATGAGCTTTTGCCTGCAATCCACAAAATTTCGCCTCAACGAAATTTATCTTTTTTTTCCGTTTCAACCTGCTTTTTGCTGGTCTAATATTAGACAGCCCATGTTAAGTTGGGTCCCGCGTGAATTTCAACGTTTTCCGGCTTTTATTATTTTTAACGTAAGTCGCGGGAATAGGAATGTTGAACGCCGTTCAAACAACGAAACGTCAGACGTGATTTCGCGCAATGCACGGCGGGAAATTCCTGAACAGAGCATGCGCAGTTCGATCGTCGCACGCGCTTATTGCCCGATGCACCAAATACGACACAATGTACGGCAAAAAAAACCTGATTCGGGAACTGGTAATACGGCAGGTACCGTATTTGTGCACGGAATATTACGTCTTTGTGAATCTGCCCCATCAGTTTTTCAGACAGGAAAACCTTGTTTCAAGGTAAGTGTTTTTTTTCAGCAGGAAAACGGCTGAAATTAGTCCTGCATACACACGGTCACACTAATCTTGTCTGAAATTTCGACCCTCAAGAACGTGGTAACATACAACATGTACGATGAGCCAGGATCAATGAAGTTCGATAGGCAGTTTGACTCTTCTGCTTGATTCTGAGCATGCACAGGTTTTTTTTTTGCGCCTTAATTACATACAGGCGACCGCAATTCAAAATAGGAATTTCGCGATTTTTCCTGTCACGAAAATTGAGATCCTGCTAGCAATCTTTTCTTGCCAATAAAACTGACAGAAAAATTGTGATGGAGCATACACATGGTCGGAATTCCTGACTAAAACCTCACATCGCACTTTTCTTGTCAGGAAAACTTTGTGTATTAGTCTACTACACTAAGTTATTTGAAGAGGTTTTTTCTTACTTCTATTATATTATTTAAAATACAGCACATGTGGCTTACATGAAATAAGGTTTTTTTTAGGAAAAAAATAAAGTAAAAGTCAAAAATATTCTCACCCAAAGCCTAAGCTCTTAAATGAAATAAGGGTTAATAGGAAAACAAGGTAAAAGTAAAAAAGCATCATCACCAAAGCCTAAACTTCTGGATCCCATTTTCTCATTCCAAATTACCGTAAACTGAATCTGGAATGCATATGAATAAATATAAACTATAAAGGGGTAACAAATATGAATAAACTTTTGAACCTTTCAAATGAGCTACTGATTTAAGCCAAGTGAAACTAAGGCCATGTTGCTACATGTGTTAGAAGTATTGAGCCAATTGGACTGATACGCTGTTATCATCTGATTCATCCTCAACATCCCAAATTGATTTCATGTTGTGACATACAACGAATTACTGAATTGTGAGAGAGGTTCTTTCCATAGTTAAAGGACAACTATAAATAAAAAAAACTTACATCCTTTAACAACACTTTCCTACATTTGCCAGCTCTTTAAAGTACACTACTGGGCAAAAGTTTTAGGCAGGTGTGAAAAAAAATGCTGTAAATGAAGAATGCTTTCAGAAATAGAAATGCTAATAGTTTATTTTTATCAATTAGCAAAACAGCATCAATTCTTCTTGGTACAAGTACACATAGTTTTTAAAGGAACTTAGCAGGTAGGTTGTTCCAAACATTTTAGATAACTAACCACATCTCCTTTGGATGTGGGCTGCCTCAAATCTATTGGTCTATTTATATAATCCCAGACAGCCTCAATGTTGAGATCAGGACTCTGTGGAGGCCAAATCATTACTTCTAGGACTCCTTGTTCTTCTTTGCGAAGGAGATCGTTTTTAATGACACTGACTGCATGTTGGAGTTATTGTTCTGCTGCATAATACATGTGGGGCCTCCCTGATGGTGTGGTATGATAGATAAGTATCTGCCTGTATTTCTCACCATTGAAAACACCATTGATCCTGACCAAATCTCAAATTTTATTTGCAGAAATATAGCCCAAGTTTGCAAGCAACCTCCACTATGTTTCACTGTTGTCTGCAGACACTCAGTACTGTACCATTCTCCTTCTTTTTGGCGAACAAACTGCCTCCTGTTACAGACACATATTTACTCATTAGTGCAGAGCACCTGCTGCCATTTTTCTGCACCCCAGTTTTTGTGTGTTTGTGCATGGTTTCACTTAGGGGTGTACTCAGTTTTGTTTCCAGTGGTTTAGACATTAATGGCTGTGTGTTGAGTTATTTTGAAGGGACAGCAAATGTTCACTGTTGTACAAGCTGTACACATTGTAGCAAAGTGTAATTTCTTCAGTGTTGTCACATGAAAAGATATAAAAAAATTTTTTTTTACAAAAAATGTGAGGGGTGTTCTCACTTTTGTGAAATACTGTATATAATTTAGACATGTGAGATGTAAAGGTACTAAAGATGGCAAAATCTGAATAATTCAAACAACATTATAAGACAATATGACTGTGTATATCAGGTATTTACTCAGATATAAAATACACATTTTTTGTAACTCTGTAAAAAATATTGCATCATTAACCACTTAAGCCCCGGACCAATATGCTGCTAAATGCCCAGAGGCGTCTTTGCAATTCAGCACTGCGTCTCTTTAATAGACAATTGCACGGTCGTGCGACGTGGCTCCCAAACAAAATTTGCGTCCTTTTCTTCCCACAAATAGAGCTTTCTGTTGATGGTACTTGATTGCCTCTGCGATTTTTATTTTTTGTGCTATAAACAAAATAGAGCGAAATTTTTTAAAAAAAATCAATATTTTTTACTTTTTGTTATAAGAAAAATCGAATAAACTAAATTTTAGTCAAACATGTAGGCCAAAATGTATTCAGCCACATGTCTTTAGTAAAAAAAAAATCGCAATAAAAAAAATTTTGCTACCTAGCGGCAACAGCAACACTAATACAGCGATCAGAAAAACGATTGCTTAGGGACGCTGGCAATAGGGGGTGAAAGGGTTAACTAGGGCGGTGATCAAGGGGTTAACACTTTATTAGGGGGGGTACGAGGCTACCCTGGACCTAACACTAACTGCCTGTCACACTAACTGTCACACTGACACTAAATGCAGTGATCAGTAAATATATGATCACTGCAATCGGTGACACTGTGATAGGGGGCTGGGGGGTGATCGGAAGGGGTTAAGTGTGAATATGTGTGTGGTGTCAGTGTGACTTACTGTGATATCTTCTTTCCTCTCGGCGGATTGAAAATACCGCCGAGAGGAGAGCTAACATCACTTCCTCTGCCAGTGTTTACATTACATAGACAGGTATCTGCACCCCCCTGAAAGGTGTCAATTGTGACACCGTAGGGGGGGAGGGTTCTGATCAGCGGATCTTCACTTTAGGGTGACTGTGTGAGTTATTTTGAGTGGAGCTTTAATGGCTGGGGTAGATTCAAGACTACCAGGGTTCAGACAAAGTGAACTGAATGATGCGGACCATCTGACTGAGGACATCTAGTAGCTGAAAAAAAAAAGGATACAAATATTTTTTTGTGTTTTCATCCTTTAATGGGCTATTCATTTTATCTTATTATTATATTTGGGCAAAGTTTGGCTTTAAGGACGACGACTGCAAATTTATTATTTGCTATTGTTATCTCTAATCTACAGTTAACAAATCAATCCCACTAAAAGTACAATATACTTTCCAAAGTCAGTCTAAAGAACTATTTTCTGAATTTCTAAACTGTTTACTGTTTTACAGCGTACATTGTTAAATGCTGAGAAATACACAAAACTCTGTAAAAGGCATGAAATCTTTTCCCAGTATTTAAATAACTGATTAAAACCTGTAATAACAGTCAGGAGAGGGTCAAACATACGTTTTTTTTACTGTAAACTGTTGAAAAAGATCTGTATTTTACTGTCAAAAATGTAATAATTTGTTTCAGCGGTGCAAAAAAAGTAATTTGATGTATGGCTCCAGATGATCAACTACTTCAAAAGATACTAATCTAGGAGAGTAGATGAAAGAGTTAGGTGTATATACAATATATATATCTATATATATATATAGATATATAGATATATATATATAGATAGATAGATAGATAGATAGATAGATAGATAGATAGATAGATAGATAGATAGATAGATAGATAGATAGATAGATATAGACAAAAGATGGGACAAATGCTCTAATGCTGAAATCCATTTACTGAAGAAATATTTCAAAAAATTACTTGTCATGCCAATATGCTGCTACTGCACAGTTACGAACATCACTGTTTTTTTTTTTTTTTTTTACAAAATTCTTTTATTCATTTTTCAACAATACAATAAATACAAAATACAGTACCCATACAGACATATAACATAAATGGTCTCAATATGTACCCCTTATTAAGAAGAAAAGAAAGAGCAGACAAGTTCTACCATTACTAATACTAGATTTTACCTCCCCTGTTTCGAGCCCAGGCCTATACTTCCTGCATGTTCTCAGGGGGGGGATACAGGGAGAGGGCAGAGAAATTGGAGAGGAGGAAGAGAGGGAAAAAATAAGGGATTTTATTTGATTTTAAGAGAGAATTTTAATAATTTTGTTAATTAATGTAGAAAAAGGGTAAATTAATTTCCCCTATATTGGGAGAGTTATCTATCTACTATCAGGAGGAAAATTTCCACAATTTGTGCTTATTTAGTGTAAGAAAAAAAATATATATATTATGGAAGGGGAATCAAATTCCCATAAGTTGTGGAAGTAATCAACCTGCTGTTAAAATGGAAATTTTCTAGATTGTGTACATACTTTAGTGTATTAAAAGGGAGAAAAAAAAAGAAACAATCTATTTTAAGGGAAATAGTTTTCCATTATTATGTATATAAAGTGCACAAAAAAAAACACATCACTGTTCTTCATCAGGCTGGTCATGCCGTGTGTAACCTTCTGCAGGCTATCATCCTGCCCTTATTCCAACCCAGAGTGTAACACCACAGGTGTCATGACCCTATTCATCAGTCATCAAGCTCATGTGTATTAACCCCCTGTAGTCACATGACTAGTAATAATATACAATAGTCATACACATTGTCAAAGAAGAAAACAAACAATTAGAACAAATGAAAAACTTGGTTCAAATAATGAAGAATCACGCTGTACTAACTAGGTAAAGTGATTAGTGTTAACAATATTCCATTTTATAACTAGACTGTATAGAAATTTATATTCAAGCTGATCGTCTTCAATTGCATTTCCTGTATCCAGTGCCATATAGATCAACTGAATCTAAGAGAAAAAAGCATATGGTATAACTCCAACCATTTTTCATAGAAACAGATACAAGTCATAGTCTCTGTTCATTCCGTTAGGATGCAGACACTAACTTATTAATCCACCATACCTCCCTTTTCTTTAATATGAGTATCTTCCCCCCCCCCCTCTCTTTTGTCCCTGAAAACAGGTGGGTTATTTCCCTTTCTTATTTCGGAATTTACTGGAGAGATGTCACGGTGGGTTCCCAATCATCCACCAATATTCAACAAAAAATGACAGAGGGACATATGCTCCAATTGCAAAAATGGTTTACTGTAAACTTCAAAATAATGTGAAAAATAGCATAGCTACTGTACAGTTGCGAGCATCCCTGCTCTTTATCAAGCTAACAGGCCTGAAGAGCAGGGATGCTATTTTTCACATGATTTTGAAGATTATAGTATATAATAAAATGGTAACATTTGGTGATAATTAAAATACTTTGAAAAGCTGACATAATAGAAAGTCTTATGCCGCGTACACACGATCATTTTTTGTGATGAAAAAAAACGACGTTTTCTGTGAAGTAAAAAACAACGTTTTTGAAACGTCACTTTTCAAAGACTATGTTGCATACACACCATCGTTTTTTCACAAAAAGGGAGGTTACGTTCACCACTCTTTTCCATTGAAGCTCGCTTCATAACTAGCTTCTGGGCATGCGCGGGTTGAAAAACGTTGTTTCAAACGACGTTTTTGCTACACACGGTGACTTTTTGTGAAACAAAAAACGACGTTTTTTAAAACGACACAAAAAATTCAAGCATGTTGGAATTTTTTTTGGGTCGTTTTTTTGAAGACAAAAAACGACGTTTTGCCCACACACGATCAATTTAAATGACGTTTTAAAAAACGAAGTTTTTTTTCATTGCAAAAAACGACCGTGTGTATGCTGCATTAGGCCTCATACACACGAGCAAATCGATTTGTTCAAATCCGTCGGACAGACAGATTTGAACAAATCTGTCTGCTGGGATGTATTGGTTTGATCGTGTACACACGATCAAACCAAAATCCCCGCCGGCAGACAGCGCGCTGACGTGTCGGTGACGTGGCGGTGACGTTAACGCCGCCACGTCACCGCACCCGGAAGTAAAACACTTCCACGCATGCGTCGAATCCATTCGACGCATGTGCGAGAAGATATGTCTGCTGGTTAGCGTACTAACCAGCAGACATGTCGGGCGGACGGGTTTGCAGCCGACAGATTTCAAAGCATGCTTTGAAATCTGTTGGGTGGCCAAATCCGTCGGTTTGCCTGTACACACGATCGAATCTGTCTGCTGAAACAGCCCGTCAGACGGGTTTCAGCAGACAGATTTGATCGTGTGTACGCGGCCTTAAAGGGGTCATAAAGGAATTTTTCCCCCTCTAAATAGCTTCCTTTACCTTAGTGCAGTCCTCCTTCACTTACCTCATCCTTCGATTTTGCTTTTAAATGTCCTTATTTCTTCTGAGAAATCCTCACTTCCTGTTCTTCTGTCTGTAACTACACACAGTAATGCGAGGCTTTCGCCCTGGTGTGGAGAAAGCCTCTTGAGGGGGAGGGGGCAAGCAGGAGTGTCAGGATGCCCAATAACACACAGCTCCTTTCTCTATCTGTAAAGTAGAGAGTGTCCTGACCCTCCTGCTCACCCCCTCCCCCCTAAAGAGGCTTTCTCCACACCAGGAAGAAAGCCTTGCATTACTGTGTGGAATTACAGAAAGAAGAACGGGAAGTGAGGATTTCTCAGAAGAAATAAGGACATTTAAAAGCAAAATCGAAGGATGAGGTAAGTGAAGGAGGACTGCACTTAGGTAAAGGAAGCTATTTAGGGAAAACAAATGTTTCCTTTACAACCCCTTTAAGCTGTCACAATTTGTAACCTACCCACATTCTATATATCAAATCCAACAAATGTAATCTAGTCTGGCGGTAAAACAGCAGTTTGTTTATTTAAAAATACATAATATAGGCTAACCACAATAAAGTATACTGGAACAACCATACTGTCATAGTGCATTAATGGCGGCAATGCTAGGCCTAGACCAACTTAATGTGCACTGTCTGTCAAGAAATGGTAGAAAGTGAAAGGTGGGACAAAATTGCACCTTACCATTCCTTAGATGTGATAGCTGCATTATTATTTATTTTCTTTCTTTCCATTTCTTCTTTCATCTTTCTGTGCAGCAAAAGTGTCAATTAGGGGGTTGAAACAAAACCATTTCCTGACGCCAGACATGGCAGCATACCTATGATATAGCCCCGCCCCTATATCCGCACACAGGACATGTGATAACTCTCTATAAAACTCTGACTGAGAGCTAGCTCCCCCATTCTCCTTTTTGTCCTTAAAAATATCAGCCTACAGACAGTTTCATTCAGGATACGCCCTTACCTGCCGACTATGTCGAAGTTCCGGCTGGGTTCAGCCTCTCCCAGTTCGAGGTCCCACATCTTAGGCACGCTAAATGCACCAACAAGGTGGGGAACCCCTTCTGGTGGTCTTCTGGGGTTGAGGTGTTCTCTAATCAGAGACGACAGTCCTCCTTTGGCATTGCCGGCGATGGAGTCTGATTTGAGCAAGCTGGGACTGCATGATGACTTCTTTCCTATGGAAGCCCTTTTCCAGGTCTGTCAGTTTCTTTCTTGTTCTCATGTCTTTAAAGGCCCTATACACACTGCAACTTTTGTTGTCTGATTTCCTTTAGAGTTGCCAGGTCCATATGGTGCCTGCCTGATTGCATACAGGTTAAGGCTTTAGGGTTTGGCCTCATGTTGTGTGGTTTTGATAAATCTGAAGGGTAAAATCTGCAGAAGATTGTATGGTGTGTAGCCAGCTTAAGGTGTCCTTTTGGGTGGATGGGTGTTGGCCTTCCTAATTGTATCAGAGTAGAGGTGAGAGAGGACTGAGTCTCAGGTGATCCAATTGCAGGGAGCAGCTAATGAATGCCTTTGCTTTTAAACATCTCCTTCTGAGGTAAGTCTTATCTATCCTAGTAATGGGGATATATGGGGGAGAGAGGAGTAAGGAGCAATGTATTACTAGGGGGATGGGGGTTCTGCCAGATTATTTTTACTATTTGTAAAAAAAAAAAAAAATGCTGAGATATATGTATATTTTTCTCTTTCACTTCCCTTATTTCTGTGGACATGCAGTCCCCCATGCACCTTTCAGTAACTCCCATCAGCATGAGCATACTGCCACATAACAAAGACCACCCCACTATCAGGTAGAGGGCCAACTTTTGGTAAGTAAGAAGACGCGGGAGAAAAGAGTGCATTGAGCCCTGATGAGCGTGCCTTCTTATCTGTTGCAACCCCGGCCGCTCACGCCCGCTCAAGGAGGTCCAGAGGCCCTCTCTGGATCATCAGGATTTTCAGGGCGGAAGATGCCTCCTCCAGTCCTGGCAGACCCCAGTACAAAGGGTGCAAATGTACGCTTAAGAGAACGCACACAGCTTCTCCTCTGAGGGCTCAGCGCCCGAAAGGCGAATGTTGGTCATGTGGAGATGACCCTATGCCTGGAATGCTACTTTGCAGCGACTGCTTCAGGCAGCTTGCCAGAGAGGAGTTTGGGAGTCAGCAGGTGTCACCTTGCTCAGCAAAATAGTTCCCAACCCCCTGGCTGAATTTTCCAGTCATCTCAGGCAGCCAGGGACAGAAGTGGATGGGCAGTATGGGCACTACACCAGGTCTAAACCAAGCCATTCAACCCTCTTTAACTGGAGGGGTACCAGGCACTTCGGGGGTGACTCCAGCCCAGGCTAGTTCCCCAAACCCAGTATTGTAGCCAACCTTTCAGGCAGAGGGAGATGATATTGCCTCCTCCTCAACAGAAGATCCTGAAGGTTGAGGCTTTGTTTTATGCTAATATCCTCATTTGTTATGGCAGTAAAGCTGCACTGTAATGGGTGGATCCAGTACCTCCTACAAAGAAGGAGAAAGCCTGTTATTACACACAGTACAATCTGATTTAAAATTGTGTGACAATCGCTGTACAATATGCATTAGGTACCGTTATTCTTTCAGGGCACCCCAAATGCCATGCGATTCTGCTGTGATAGGTCACATTGGAGAACGCACCTTTCAAAACATTGTGCAGAGTTGGTCGCCCTCAAATAGGAGCAGGGGCTTCTGTTTGCGCACATAGGGCAACCAAGTGAATGGGCCGCACCCATGCGATTTACAACATTGTGTACAAATCGCTCTTTGAAAATCGCATTGCATATACATTGGTCTACTCTAAGTGACAAATTCAAATACCTCTGAAAGGTGACCTAAGCACAGATTGCCTTTTAGGGCAATGGCAGATCATGCTGCAAGTGTGAGCAAGCCTTTGGGTTCCATAGGAGGAATCTAAAGAAGCAGGTAAGCTACCTTTTTTCTCTTAGGACAGAAATAGGAAGCCTGTTTTCAGAGAGGAATGAGAAAGGGAGAGAGAAAATCCTCCTCAACCAATAGGTTGCAGAAGTTGTTTCCACTAATGGGGAAGGATGCGACTCCTTTATCTACCCTCCAACGGTGGATGCGGCAGTCGCCAGACTGACCAAGAATGTGACACTTCCGATGGTAGGCCCTTCCTCCTTTCACAAGATCCTTGTGAGACGCATTGCTTTCACATCCATAGCAAGTGCTATGTGAGTATGTGGGCGCAGAACTTGGAGTATGCGATTAAACCCAGCTGCCAAGTAGAAGAGTCATCAAGGCTCTTGGCGAGATGGCTTTCAGTGGACTCTACAGGTGAGGCAGCTATAGACATCATTCGATGGTTATCCAGAGCCATGCTTGGCTCAGTCGCAGCCAAAGGTGCACTGGGGCAAATCCTGGGCGGCTGGCCCATCCTCAAAGCTGAATTGCTGTAAGCTGCCTTCTGATGGGAAGGCGCTGTTTTGTCAAAATACTGGAAACTATCTTCTCCAGGCTTATAGGAGGAAGATCAGATCTTCTGCCCCAGGATCGAAGAGCCAGAGGGGGCAACCATTCAAAGGAACACCAAACAGGTACTGCGATTTTGGAGGCTTTCGCCCATCCAAGGGCGTCAGAAGACCCATGCGGCTCCCCAAGATACTCAGAAGCCCTTTTAAAGCCAGGCCTGCCCAGGAGGCAGTTGGAGCCAAGTGGCTCAAAAGTGACCCAGTTCCGGTAAGACCACTACCGAAGAATGGCGGTTTCAGGCCATGTAAGAGAAGAAATGGCTGCGCATCCAGGAATTTCAATATTCCTTTTATTGTCTAAAGTGATGACCCCAAAAACGCCAACACAAGGTCACATAGACGCTTTTCACACATTCATTTTGTACTTAATCATTTCCAATGGCAAGGCCGTTATTGGTTATTTAATCGGCAGCCTCCAGAACTACCTCAAGAGGCTGAATCAATCTATACGGATAGACTCAAGATGGAGTCTCTCCATACCATAAATCCAGGTCATTCAACAAGGTTACTGGAGGATTTCAGTGGACCTGCAGTATACCTATCAGCATGTCCTGGTCCTTCAGTCATACCAACCGTTTTGAGTCGGGGGGCAAGCATTGCCAAAACTAGTTGGTGCCTATGCGGAATATGCTCTACCTAGGGGCCTGGTTTAGTACTCAGGCAGTTTCAGTTTCTTTGCCACCTCAAACTCCCTAAAGTCAGGGAGAGGTTCCAACAGGCGTTGGCTGCACCAGTGTTGTCAGCATCCCAGTGCATGAGTCCTCTCGGGACAATGGCTTTTGTATTCCGAGGATCCCTTGGGCTCACTGGAAACTCAGTTTTCCAACAAGGCTTCCTGACGCAATGGAAGCATTTTGTCTAGCCAGAGGCACCAGGGTTCTGGTGATTAAAAAAAAGATAAACTGCTAAATGGCTTAGTCTATTAGGGCTGTAGCCATGGATCACTATTGCTACAGATACCAGCACAGCAGGGTGGGACACCACCTGTGAGCATCTCAGGATTCAGGACAGGTGGGAATTTCCCACTCAGGGCCTAGTTTCCATATTCTGGAACTCCTACCAGCATTGACATTGAATACTTTACTGTCACACACATAGGGTCTGCCAGTCCTACTCTGTCTGGACCACATGGCAGCAGTCCCATATACAGCGACAAGGCGACATGCACAGCCAGTCCCTCCTGGGAGAGGTGGAACCAATCCTGGCTTTGGCCCAGCAATATCTCCCAGATTTGAGGGCCATATATCTTCCAGCCTGTCAGAATTTGGAAGCGGATTGTCTATCCGGGCAATTCAAGGATCCCAACGAATGGTCCCTTCACCCTGAAGTGTTCCAAGGGATCATCCACGAGTGGAGGTTCGCTCAACTGGATCTGTTTTGCCTCATCGGCCTGCTACAAGGGGAACTGGTTCCTCTCACGCTACCCTCATCCATTAGTGGAGGGGACAGATGCCTTTACCAAGCCTTGGGTTGGGCAAATGACCTATACCTTCCCTCCAGGAATTTTCTGAAGGAGATGCACTACATCGGCAACCATCACATCTAAATTTAGCAGCCTGGAAATTGTAAGGCAGAGGTTACAAGAGTTTTCCAGAGGGGATTAGAACTCTGCAGAATTCTTCGAAGGGATCAATCGATGCTATCTACTCCAGAGTATGGATTAGGCCCACAAGCTTTGCAGCTGGGCATCAGTTTGACTCTTGTGACCCAAATTTATCTCAAATCCTGTCTTTTCTACAATCTGAATTGGATTTGGAGCTCAGTTTGCGTAAGGTGAAAATTTCTGCCATCTTGGCTTTTTCCCAAAAAAAAAAAAAAATGGGCAGCAAACCTGCTGATGGATCACTTCATGAGAGGTACTTGGACTATGCCTTCCCAAGAGAAATAGGTTTCCTTTAATGGAACCTGGCAGCAGTCCTCAATTTTCTAGCAAACCCTCATTGTACTCTTGACAGAAGACTGCTCTTCATGGGAGATCTCCTTAAATCAGCCTTTTATTAGCCTTGATTTCAGGGGAGAGTGCGTCGACTCCAAAATTTGGGGCGACAGAGCCTCATTCCATGTTCTTCCGAGACAGGGTTGGGCTGAAGTCTTTTTGTTCCAAAGCATGACATCCATGTTTTGTCTTTTCAGTGAATGGGTGCTTCCAGCCTTCATAGTGCAATCAGATGCCGATCTGCTCAAGTTAGGCTTTGAGGACTTTGGAATGTCCATCTCAGGCTACTTCTACATTCAGAATGTTTAAGATTTAAAGAGTAAGTGGCTTCGGCCTGAACCATCTCGGCCTGAATCGTGAAAATACTCACTGGGCATGTGGAGGCGGTAAGGATCCTCCAGAGATGGTTAGAGCTCATCGCTCAACCAGGGTGATGTCATCTTCTTGGATAGCCCAGGCAGGGTTGTCTCTGTAGACCAGGGGTGGCAAACTCAAATTCATCGGGGGCCGCATGAGCAGTTTGGTTGCGCTCAAAGGGCCGGTTGTATCTGCACTCCACCATAGTGTTCAGTCTGAGCAGTCTCCAAGTTTTCTTGCGCTGCATATGGACGCAGCGCAGGGTTCAGGAGTGCGAAGCACATTATTTCTAATATTACATTGTAATATAAAATGAAATCATTCGACTCACCATAATGCAGAATCAGTGGAAGCCCGGAGTCCCCCCTTTACATCAGGCGTCCCAACCAGCCGAGTCCCCCCTTTACATCAGGCGTCCCCACCAGCCAAGTCCCCCCTTTACATCAGGAGTCCCCACCAGCCGAGTCCCCCCTTTACATCAGGAGTACATCAGGAGTCCCCACCAGCCGAGTCCCCCCTTTACATCAGGCGTCCCCACCAGCCAAGTCCCCCCTTTACATCAGGAGTCCCCACCAGCCGAGTCCCCCCTTTACATCAGGAGTACATCAGGAGTCCCCACCAGCCGAGTCCCCCCTTTACATCAGGCGTCCCCACCAGCCAAGTCCCCCCTTTACATCAGGAGTCCCCACCAGCCGAGTCCCCCCTTTACATCAGAAGTACATCAGGAGTCCCCCCTTTACATCAGGAGTCCCCCCTTTACATCAGGAGTCCCCCCTTTACATCAGGAGTCCCCCCTTTACATCAGGAGTCTCCACCAACCGAGTCCCCCCCTTACATCAGGCATCCCCACCAGCCGAGTCCCTCCCTTACATCAGGCATCCCCACCAGCCGAGTCCCCCCCTTACATTAGGAGTCCCCCCCTTACATTAGGAGTCCCCCCCTTACATTAGGAGTCCCCCCCTTACATTAGGAGTCCCCCCGTACATTAGGAGTCCCCACCAGCCGAGTCCCCCCCTTACATTAGGAGTCCCCCACCAGCCGAGTCCCTCCCTTACATTAGGATTCCCCACCAGCCGAGTCCCCCCCTTACATTAGGATTCCCCCCTTACATCAGCCGAGTCCCCCACCAGCCGAGTCCCCCCCTTACATCAGGCTTCCCCCACCAGCATAGACTCTCTCCGGTCTTCAAGAAAATGGCGGCCAGCGGAGACATTGTCTCTGCCCGGTCGCGGACCTCTAGCGGTGGCGACGGCGCTCTTCAAGAAAATGGCGGCCGGCGGAGACATTGTCTCTGCCCGGCCGCGGACCTCTAGCGGCGGCGACGGCGGCGGTCTTCAAGAAAATGGCGGCCGGCGGAGACATTGTCTCTGCCTGGCCGTCTAGCAATGTAAAAAAAAAAAAAATCGGATGAGAGAGATCCCCCTGCTGACGGGGGCCGCCGCGCGGGCCACATCACAAGGCCTGGCGGGCCGGATTTGGCCCGCGGGCCTTGTGTTTGCCACCCCTGCTGTAGACAGTCTGCAAAGAGGCAAGCTGGTCATCACATTATATGTTCTTAATACACCACAGGGTGGATCTAGCAGCTCTTACTACGGTAGAGTTTGGGAGGAAGTTTATCCAAGCTTCTTTGTCTTTTTTAAGTTACAGCATTAAACCCTCCCTCTAGAAAGCTCTTCATGTATCATAGGTATGCTGCCATGTCTGGCGTCAGGAAAATGGAAAATTGTATCAAATACTTACCGTAATTTTCCTTTCCTGATGCCAAGACATGGCAGCATACGAACCCTCCCTCTGATATTTTGTACTTTATACGGAGAATGGGGGAGCTAGCTCTCAGTCAGAGTTTTATAGAGAGTTATCACGTGTCCTGTGGGCGGATATAGGGGCGGGCCTATATCATAGGTATGCTGCCATGTCTTGGCATCAGGAAAGGAAAATTACGGTAAGTATTTGATACAATTTTCCATTTTAACAACTACAAAGGTGCTTACAACAGCCAGATTTAAATTTATGTAAACTTTTCTATCCCAAAAAGAAAAAAACTCCAATTGCTTAAAGTCCATTGAAATCTACTAGACCTTCTAACACTACCCTCTCCAGATAAGGCTGCTGTCTAGAAGTGTTCCTCCTCCTAAGATAGTGGAGACACCCTAAGACAGGAAGCATTTTTACTGGTTGGATCGCACATGAAAATAAAGGAAACAAAGAATAAAATACATGCAGCCATCCCATTTAAAGACTGTTAAGTTACAACATATTATATTTCTTGATCATACATCACGGGACACAGAGCCTTAATTACTTAATGGGTTATGTAGTCACCACAGGTGATTGGACACTGGCACACCCAATTAAAATTGAGTTCCTCCCCTATATAACCCCTCCCAAATGGAGAGTACCTTAGTTTTTTCATTAGGCAGCGTACACACGCGGACCGTTTTCATCGGACATGTCTCCGGGGATCTTTTGGTCTGATGGTGTGTACACACAATCAAACCAAAATCCCAACAGACATACAGCGCGGTGATGTGGCGGTGACGTTGCCGACGCAACATCCGCAAACCAGGAAGTAAAATGCTTCCACGCATGTGTCCAATCCATTTGACGCATGTGGGGGATTTTGGTCTGCTGGTTATGCCTACTAACCAGCGGGTTTCCAGTGGACAAGTTTTAAAGCATGTTTTAAAACTTTTGTCCGCTGGAAACCTGTCCGCTAGGCCGTTCACACGATCGGATATGTCTGCTGAAACTGGTCTGCGGACCAGTTTCAGCGAACATGTTCGATCGTGTGTACGAGGCCTTAGGCCGCGTACACACGAGGGGATATGTCCGCTGAAAACGGTCCGATGGACCGTTTCAGCAGACATCTCCGCTCGTGTGTATGGGCTAGCGGACAGATTTCTCCACCCGACAGATTTCAAAGCATGCTTTGAAATCTATCCGGTGGGAATCTGTCCGCCCGACATGTCTGCTGGTTAGTACACTTACCAGCAGACATGTCGGCCCCCACCGCCGCCGCGCCGCTGCCGAATGGATTCGGCGCATGCGCGGAAGTGTTTTACTTCCTGGTGCGGTGACGTGGCGGTGGCGCGGCGGCGTCAACGTCACCGCCGCGTCACCACTACGTCACCGCGCCGTCCGGCGGCGGGGAATTTGATCCGATGGTGTGTACACGCCATCGGATCAAACTCCCGATCGGACATATCCGATGGAAATGGTCCGCGGACCGTTTTCATCGGATATATCCGATCGTGTGTACGCCGCCTTAGTGTTTAAGGTGGTTGGTCACGTTCAACATGTGCAAAGAAGAAACATGCTCTTTTTATGGTCTGGCTATGGAGACCTAGGAGCTATAACCAGATCCATTCCTCAGGCTGATATCAAAGGCCTAAAATGGTTGGTACCTGGGCCTAGTGTAAGAAGAAAAGAGGTTTGCCTGTAATGTCTCTCGGAGGTCTGGAAAAAAATTCCAATTGCTTAAAGTCCATTAAATTCTACTAGACCTTCTAACACTACCCTCTCCAGATAGGGCTGTTGTCTAGAAGTGTCTCTGTTCCTCCTCCTGAGATAGTGGAGACACCCTAAGACAGGAAGCATTTTTACTGGTTGGATCGCCAGGTGAAAATAAAGGAAACAAAGAATAAAACACATGCAGCCATCCCATTTAAAGACTGGTAAGTTGCAATATATCATATATTTGTTTTAAGGTTGGTTAATGATGCTTTAAATTCATCATTCCAAAATAAAGTTTTACCAAAAATAAATGATTAAACCTAACCCGGTCCTGAAATCTACTGCTTCTGGGATATGTCAGTGATGTAACCATGCCAGACTGCTGCCTCAATTGAAAGCTAGGCACTAATTAGAATGCACTACAACCTACTGCAAGAGTATTTTGCAGTAGGTTGGAATTTCAATGACCTAACTGTCTTTGAAGACATGTTGACCTCACCCATGCCTCCTCGAAGTGTTGAAAGTTGGACTGAAGTACATAATGTATTGCTATGTTTGGTTATTTTTTTTTTTTTTTTGTAAGGCTTTTAAGCCATTTGTCTTTAGGGGGTGGGGGACTGCAAGTAGTTTGTGTTTCCATTTCCATGCTTTAACATAGCAGAAACTTACTGATATTGAAGAGTATGTAGGGAAAACTTTTATTAGAGTGGTGAAAGGTAAGACTGTCTGTGAAGTAGGTCTTGTTCTCTGTGTCCTCATTGGGGAGATTCATCCCTATGTTTGTCCTGGTAACCATTGTCCCTAAAGCAGTAATAAAAATGAAAATCCTACATTTTAAACTGGCATTGGGAGAAATGTGGGATAATTTTCCCACATTCAATGGGAAGAAATTTTCTGATGGAAAATGTCTACAATCTGTCTACTTAATTCTCCTAACTTTGAAAAGCTTTCCTTTTTACTTCATGTTGCGTCTCCAGGACAGTGAAGGTGGACCGGAAAAAAATAACCTGATGGGTTTCAACCTTTCCCTACTCAAACAAAAGATTTTAAAGGTTTTGGCTATACATTCACTTTATTTGTAATGTTTACAGGGGTTGTAAAGGATTTTTTTTCCCCCCCTAAATAGCTTTCTTTACCTTAGTGCAGTCCTCCTTTACTTACCTCATCCTTCGATTTTGCTTTTAAATGTCCTTATTTCTTCTGAGAAATCCTCACTTCCTGGTCTTCTGTCTGTAACTCAACATTGTAATGCAAGGCTTTCTTCCTGGTGTGGAGAAAGCCTCTTGAGGGGGGAGGGGCGAGCAAGAGTGTCAGGATGCCCACTAACACACAGCTCCTTTCTCTATCTGCAAAGTAGAGAGTGTCCTGACTTGCCTGATCGCCCCATCTCCCCTCAAGAGGCTCTCTACACACCGGGAAGAGAGCCTTGCATTACAATGGTGAGTTACAGACAGAAGAACAGGAAGTGAGGATTTCTCAGAAGAAATAAGGACATTTAAAAGCAAAATCGAAGGATGAGGTAAGTGAAGGAGGACTGCACTAAGGTAAAGGAAGCTATTTAGGAAGAAAAAAATCCTTTACAACCCCTTTAATGAGGCAGAAGAAGCACACTTAGCACTTGAGATATAGATACATACATGTTTTGATTGGTTTGTCCCCTTGGGAGATATCCCTTCCTATGTTGTCCTGGAAATATGACAGGAAGTGGGATAAAATTAATCCATGTCTGCAGTGTGGCCACAGGCAACAAATGAATGAAATTATTCTGACTACATGTACACTTTCCCTACTCCACCAAAACATTTTTTTAAAGATTTTGGCTATACATTCACTTTATTTTCAAGGTTCAGAGAGGCAAAAGAAAACACACTCATTCAGCAGTTAAGATATAAATACATACAAATACACCCGCTTGAAAAAAATATTAATAGGGGTTCAGACTTGGCTATAATTGCACTCACTGCATCCTTGATCTGGACAATGACTCAAAAAGTCCTAAAGCCAGAAACAGCCAGGCAATTTGCATTTTCAGAAGGGGGGATGCAATGACAGCTTCCACATTGCTCTCACTGCAGGTTACAAGTTTATGTACGTGTTTTGAATATTTTCATCATACAATTCTGAAATAAAATAATAACCACAGCCAAAATAACCAATGTAGCCCAGTGGATTAGCCCTAATGGCAGTTGCCAGTATTAAAAATGCCTTATCAGCATCACAGAATATAACTGGGGTTCCAAAAGTATTGTTTATATGACTTTAGGCTGTTTTGGATAAAGTAGAGAATGGTTAAAACCATTGTCATGCATGTTTTGATTTGTTTGTCCAATTGAGGGATATCCCTTTCCCCGTTTATCCTGGAAATATGACAGGAAGTGGGAAGAAATGTATTCATGTGCCCAGTCAATGCACAGACAATAAACTAATAAAAGTGACAATATGTGTACTTTAAATCAAATATCCAACTAGTCACTGACCTTAAAAAATTATAGAATAGTTCAGGCTTTCGATATTATCACTTACTGCATGCTTGTTCTAGGTGACAGCAAAAAATAATTGTATTAAAAAAAATGATCCTGTTACTTTAAAGCATGATCTATAGGAAGGTGCTTCTGCAGTGTAATTTGTTCCATTCTATGCATTAAAATACCTGGTTGATCCTACCTGTACCTGTGTCCCCCTGTGTGTGCTGATCATGGTAATCATGACTGTTGAGCCATGATACCGTGGTCAGTTTCCACACCATCATCCTGCTGTGTGTTCTGAGAGACTCTCCCCTCTTTCCTTCGTCTCCCTGCCTGTCATTTCCTAGTCAGTGTGAGAGGCGATCTCCTCCCTACCCCTCCCTCTGCAATATATAGCACAAAGACTTGTACCCCCTCTGGTTTTTAAAGTCAACGACCACAGTATGTAATGCTTAATACCTTTTCTAATGCCGCCGCTGTGCAGTGACATGACCTCCCTCTGCTGGCTGACATCAGAGGGGAATCTTAGCCCCTCCCTTAGATCAAGGAAGGAGAGCCGAGGGGGTGACGTGACTGCACAGCTGCGGTGTGAGAAAAGCATTATCATTTTAAAAAAAAAACACACACAAAAACAGCGGGCCAGATTCACAGAGCGATAACACCGGCGTTACAGGAGATGCGCGGCGTAAGTCTAAATTTGCGCATGCGTTTCGATGCGCCGCATCCCCAAAACGAGATACGCAAGAAATCTACTTTTTTTTGACCCGCGTAAGTTCGATAGACAGGCGCATCCGTCCGCGCAAAACTGCGCTAGACACACCATTGATTTGCTATTCAAATATGCAAATGAGGGTGTTACGGGGATCCACAAAAGAACGTTGGTGCAGCGCAGGCTATGCGGTGTGCGCAACAGCTGCACATCCTGTCTAAAATTAGACCATATAAAAGGTGGTATAACATTAGACAATCCGTCTACATGTCAGCTAAAGCAACACTGTTAGTGAGGAGCTGAGCAGTCATACTTGCTGCCCAACAAACTGTATGCCAAAATGCCAGTGGCATCCATGCTCATAGCTATACTACTGACTTTAGATGAGCAAAGAAGGAGGAGGGCACGGAGGAGGGCACGGGAGAGGTTTTTTTTTTTTTTTTTCAAAAAAAAATGTCTTTGCTTTTATAAACATTTTTCCAAAAAAAATACATACATATATACATCAATACATAACATACATACAAATTACAAACACGGTCTCACTATCTTTCAATAGCCCTTTAAAACCTTGATGGATATAATAATCTAATCTGATACAAGCCCCTCACTCTTCACTTGATATATCACACACGCATAGACATCTTTGGCATGAGTGATTCTGAGGTGTCTCGCATCTTCAGATTCATCCCTCATGCCATCCTGGAATTAACCACAACCCTGCAGGAGCCCAACACCAGCCCAACACATGACACCACCCATGACAGCTACATATACAATCCTAGCCCCATCCCCACAGATTTCGAACAGAACATGTATGGGGACAGCTGGCTGGTTGGTGAGTGACATGGGTGGCAGGCATGACTGTCCCCCCCATGATGCTAAAATCACAAGGGGCACATGCACTACTAACATCCTCCTGTCTTATACCTTCAGGGTGACTCTGCATATGCACTGGGACTCCATCTCATGACACCTATACGGAACCCCCCATGGTACCCTGTTATATTCCCCAAACTTTATATGCCAGATCATTGGTGCATGTTGCATGCTGCACAACTTTGCAGTAAGAAAGGGCCTGCAGATTGACATACGTGATGACCTGACCCCTGAACCAGACAATCCCCCCCTAACCGAGGATACCCCGTCTTCTGAGGGAAGAGCAGCCAGGAGTCAGCTCACATTAGGCATCTTTGCACGTTAAACACACACATTAATCATGGCACAATGAGAATGCATGCATGCACACCACTGTGGTCCCTAGCACAGACACATCACATCCTCATCACATTGGATTGGCACAAGCCCACCATGCAGGACTAGTGAGCAGCAACGCCATGCCACGGCTCCAATTATGTCACTGTACATTCATACACCATTCACACGGACCTGGGGATCACTTCTCCACCACAAATGAGGGTGACACCCCTTTTCCGGCAGGAATGTCACCCCCACATTCCAAAATCATTCACAAACAGAACCCAAAAAAACAAAAAATTGACCAGCAAAAATAAAAAATGCCCAGCAAAAATCTAATTTAAAAAAAAATAACAACAAGAAAACACAGAAAAGACAAAAATCACTCTGCAAAACAGTCCCCAAATATCTCAAAGACACGTCACAAACAAACAAACAAACGCTACAAACAACAGAACAAAAGCACCTTGCTGTATAGGAAGGGATACAAAGGGATGTACTTTTGCAAAGGAAGGGCGTTTGTGTCTGTCTATTTATGCTGTCTGCGTAGATCACTAAGTTGCCCGGGTCCACTTCCAATTTCACTGATTGCGCCGTTCCCGAGTTGTGAGCATGCGCACAGAGGTGCTGACCATGGTCTGTTTCATATGCGCATGCGCGAGCCGGCCGGCCCTTCATTTGCATGGGGTCACGGCTCATTTCAATGTAACACGCCCACGTCCTTCCCAATTTGAATTACTCCGCCTTACGCCTCTGAAATTACGTTGCACAGGCGCTAATTTTTGAGCAAATCAAACGAGAATACGGTGATTGCGCCGCTACATTGCGGCGGTCTAACGTAAAGGAGGTGCGCTGTAAAGATCCGCTTTACCACTTCGGGTCCGCGCCATTCACAGAACACGTCAACAGCGCGGACCTGAGGCGCCGGGGTCACGTCTTTGGACGTGATTTACTTGTAATTCCCCGCGGCGGGGAAAAACAGTCCCGACGCATCACCGAGGATTCGATGCGTGTACCCGGCGGCCGCGATGTCCGTCAGGTACACGCGATCGTCGGTGAGAGAGCAGGGACATGGAGCTCTGTGTGTAAACACAGAGCTCCACGTCCTGTCAGTGAGAGGCGACTGATGCTGTTTCCCTTGTACGTAGGGAGACAGCATCGATCACCTCCCCCAGTCACCCCCCTCCCCCCACACAGTTAGAACACACCCAGGCAATACATTTAACCCCTTCCTCACCCCCTAGTGTTAATCCCTTCAATGCCAGTCACATTTATACAGTAATTATTGCATATTTATAGCACTGGTCGCTGTATAAATGTGAATGGCGCCAAAAATGTGTCAAAAGTGTCCGATGTGTCCGCCGCAATTTCGCAGTCCCAATAAAAATCGCAGATCGCCGCCATTACTAGTATAAAAAAATATATAAAAAAAAATCATAATTCTGTCCCCTATTTTGTAGGTGCTATAACTTTTGCGCAAAGCAGTCACTTATTGTGATTTTTTGATTTTTTTTTTTTTTTTTTTTACAAAAATACGTAGAAGAATACTTATCGGCCTTAACTGAGAAAAAAATATATATATATTTTTTTAAATTGGGATATTTATTATAGCAACAAGTAAAAAATATATATATATTTTTAAATTGTTGCTCTTTTTTTGTTTATAACGCAAAAAATAAAAAACGCACGGGCGACCAAATACCACCAAAAGAAAGCTCTATTTGTGGGGGGAAAAAGGACGCCAATTGTGTTTGGGTGCCACGTCGCACGACCGCGCAATTGTCAGTTAAAGCTACGCAGTGCCGGAAGCTGAAATTTGGCCTGGGCACGAAGGGGGTTTATGTGCCCAGTAAGCAAGTGGTTAAGTATATGTTATGAAAGTGGAATTATTCCATGCCATTCTTCCTATTTTTGAGTAATTTTTTTGTTATTTATTTCCTTAACCCTAGTTCAACAGTCCAAATTTTATTTTCAATCTATAACATGGAAATCTTTCTAGTAACAGTCTCCATGCCTATACCTTGCTTTATGCTTGGATCTTAGATCAACGTAACTGAACATGGCAAAGCAATTTTACATTTGACACAGTAGTAAACAAGAAAGGAAAAATGTTTTTACGCTCATTTCAAGTTTTTACACACAGCTCAATTAGTGACAAACTGTTTGAACTACCTAAATAAACTGCCATCATTGCAGGCCAGTGGCCAATTATACCTATGCAGGACTGCCTAGCACAGCAGTGCCTAGAGATATGCCTTATATAAACACAACCAAAAGGAGAGAGACCACCTACTGTATGACAGATCATGCCAGGGAGAATTGGACCCAAGGCTTGACTAAGTCCTGCTTTGGATTTTTCTTCCCTAAACTATTTAAGGTAACATCTGTGTTTAGAAGAAATATTTCAGTGTTAATTACTCCAAAACAAGTCTATATGAAGCCAAAGTCTGTACGCCTTGATCTGACAAGGCGTTTACACAAAAAAATATGCTCTTTTCTCTATTAGAAAACACATTGCAAGCTTTCTTATCACTCTCAATGTACTTGTTTACTTTTTAATGATCTTTTTTGACAGCTTGTTTAGCTTTGCAAAATGCTTGATATTCCCATGCCATTGAGTCCCTAGGTCTTATCAGTTCAAAGGCAGCCAAGTATGGCGGTCACCATTAATAAGTACAGCCTACACTCCTTTTGAAGATTAATGTTCTTGAAAGTTTTCAGCTTTGTCTCTCATGAAGATACATGACAAAAAATAGTCTGAAGATAGCTTAAGGGGACAGAAATTGCTACTTACGTCAAAAGAAGTCAAATAAACAATGCACGAATGGTGGGAATGCTGTATCAACGCTGGAAGGTGGGGAAGACGGAACTGCTCATAGCAACCAGTTAAAAAAACATGAGCTGGATTTATCCTGGTTTCATTATTCTATCCTGCAGATATTATCACCCTTATTCATAAAGCTGCAGCACCTTATAAATCACTTAGGGCTGGCAAAAGTTGACTTTCAATCAATAATTTTCTATGCCATTTATTATGTCATTAAGAAGGACTAGCATTTCAAATGGCTAAATTCAAGGATAAAATACAAATGGACAAACTTTTTTATCTGAAAAAAGAATTGGAATTTCTGCCCATGCATTTTTGAAATTTACACAGCTCTGTTACTTAGCAAGGCCTTGTCTTAAGATTTTTCTCTATTGATGCGATTTCAGCCATTTAAACTGTATGGCTGAAATCACATTGTATTCACACCAAAATGGTGCAAGGACCCTTTTTTTGGTCCGCGCTGGAATCGAATTGCATGGTTGTTCTCACTCACACATGGCTTCTCGCAAACTGCAAACGGGACTTCTTATAGCCTTCTTTCTACAATGGCTTTCTTCTTGCCACTCTTTCAATAAAGGCCGGATTTGTGGAGTGCACAACTAATAGTTGTGGATCTCTGCATCTCCTCCAGAGTTACCATGGGTCTCTTGGCTGCCTCTCTGATACATGCTCTCCTTGCCCAGCCTGTCAGTTTAGGTGGACAGCTGTGTCTTGGAAGGTTTGCAGTTGTGCCCTAATCCATTTTCGGATGATGGATTGAACAGTGCTCTATGAGATGTGTAAAGCTTGGGATATTTTTTTTTATAAAAGAGGGGTAGAGAAAGGAAGCGTCACCTAAGTGCAGTATTAAAGAGGTTCTTTTAATGACACATTGTACAAAACACACTTACAAGAAGGTAAGGAAAGAAGGCTCATCTGTAACATTCTCCACAATGTTATTACTGACCTGTCTGGTGTATTCCTTGGCCTTCATGATGCCGTTTGTTCACTAAGGTTCTCTAACAAACTTTTGAGGGCTTCACAGAACAGCTGTAGGGATTAAATCACACACAGTGGACTCTATTTAATTATGAGACTTCTGAAGGCAATTGGTTCCACTAGCTGTTAGTTAGAGATATTAGAGTAAAGGGGGCTGAAGAGTTCAGTAGAGATTTCCTAGCAGTCAAATAGTTTTTTTCAATTTCTCCAACAGCGCCATGATCTAGGGGTACAATTTCCTTTGGCCGATTTTCTTTTTTCCTCCCACCCCTGCTCTGGATTGGATAGTACAAGCAATGTCAATTACGTGTCTTACTTCTACGACATATAGGGCACTGTTAGAAAAGTTCCTACTGAATTTTGCCATTTGCTCTAGGGCTGGGTGGAACAAGGTATTGGCCCTATCTCTGAAGAGGTCTGGGAAAATATCCTTTGGTCTTCGCCTCTTGTTTCTCTCTCTCCATCACATAGATTACCTCAGATTTGTATTATTTGTAGGGTATATAGAACTCCTCAATTTCTGTATGCTATAGGCTTGAGACCTGAGCCAACCTGTGCTAGGTGTGATAATACAGGTACGCTGATACATCTTTTGTGGCAGTGTCTTAAACTCCAGAGATACTGAGCGGAGGTGGTCGGTACTCTTAATGGGCTACTGGATGTTAATATCCCAGTTGAACCTCTTGTGTGCCTACTGGGCTACCATGACTCTCTTATTTACATGCTCCATATTGTTAATATAATTAGATGTGGCCTTTTTGTTGTCCATAAGCATATTGCCATTAAGTGGAAATCCCCCCATCCTCCTACTGAATCTGACTGGATGCTTGAACTCAATAAGATAATTTCCTTTGAAAAACATATTTTTTAAGGAAGTCGATGAGGAAGGTGAATTGGGATGCTTCTTTTTTGTTTGTTTCTCTCTCTCTCTCTCTTTCTTCTTTTTTTTCTATTTTATGTAGTACTTGTTTTGGTATATGTGATATTTGCACAATTTGTCTGTTATGTTTTTAATGTTAAAAATTAATAGAGAATCTGATTTTAAAAAAGTGGGGGCTGAAATGCACACCACACTTTTTAGATTTTTATTTGTAAAAAAAATGTAAAACCATTTTTCTTCCACTTCACAATTGTTTCAAAATTTTGTGACCACAATTTTTTTTCAGAACTGCCTTAGTCCTCTTCCACCCTCGAGTGGATGTTTGGGCTCCTCCAACTTCTGCGGAGATACTAAACCCCTTTTCACTAGAGCTTCGTGTTTGGGACAGGTTGCTGAAGGATGGGGATCACTTGAGTCCTCTTCCACTCCTGCCGGCAGCACCATGATGACACCCTCACCACCACATCTAGATAATGTGGATAAAAAAATGTGTACTAAATAAATAGAATATAAATAATATATCTAGCGAGTGGATGTTTGAGACCTTGCGCTCCTCCAACTTCTGTTCAAGGATGTCCCACAGATACTAAACCCCTTTACCCTCAGCTTCTTTATCAAGACAGTAGTCATCTTGGAGGCGTGTTTGGGATCGTTATGTTGGAATACTGCCCTGGGGCCCACTCTGAAGGATGGGGATCATGCTCTGCTTCAGCATGTCACAGTACATGTTGGCATTCATGATTTCCTCATTGAACTGTAGCTCCCCAGTGCCGGCAGCACTCATTTTTTTTTTTTTTTTTTTTTTTTATGTAGCCAAAATATTCCAGATCATATTTTCTAATCACCATGACACTATTTATTTAGCCTCACCACTTATTGTTTTCAGCTGTGTTTGCTTAAAGCAGCGCGATATTTCTCCAATCTATCTACAACTGTAGGCTAGATACACTTGTCTTTGTACTCCACACCTGGTTGTCACCACACACACTTGACACCATCTGAACCAAATAAGTTTATGTTGGTCTCATCATACTTTAGGACATGGTTCCAGTAATACATTTCCTTAGTCTACTTGTCTTCAGCAAACTGTTTGCGGGCTTTTTTGTGCATCATCTTTAGAAGAGGCTTCCTTCTGGGATGACAGCCATACAGACAAATTTGAACCAGTGTTCGGCGTATGGTCTGAGCACTGACAGGCTGACACCCCCCCCCCCCCCGCCCCATCCCTTCAACCTCTGCAGCAATGCTGGAAGCACTCATTCGTCTATTTCCCAAAGACAACCTCTGGATTTGGTGCTGAGCACGTGCACTCAACTTCTTTGTTTGACCATGGTGAGGCCTGTTTTGAGTGGAACCTGTCCTGTTAAACTACTGTATGGTTTTGGCCATCGTGCTGCAGCTCAGTTTTAGGGCAATCTTCTTATAGCCTAAGCCATATTTATGTAGAGCAATATTTTTTTTTTTCCATATCTTCAGAGTTATTTGCCATGAGGTGCAATGTTGAACCTCCAGTGACCAGTATGAGAGAGTGAGAGTGAGAACACCAAATTTAACACACCTGCTCCCCATTTACACCTGAGACCGTGTAAAACTAACGATTCACATGACATCAGCAGTTTAGATATTATTGGCTGTGTGTTGACTGTTGAGTTATTTTGAGGGGACAGAAAATGTATAGTTATACAAGCTGTACACTCACTACTTTGCATGGTAGCAAAGTGCAATTTCTTCAGTGTTGCCACATGAAAAGATATAATAAAATATATACATAAATGTGAGGGGTGTACATACTTTTGTAAGATACTGTATGTGCCACTTTGTGTCGGTCTATCACATAAAATCCCAATAAAATACATTTATGTTTTTGGTTGTAACATGACAAAATGTGAAAATGTCAATGGGTATGAATACTTTTTCAAGGCACTGTATACACACTGTATGTGCACACTCTTCTAGCATTGACAATAACAAAAGGTATATATTTATCTCTTTTTCAACACATCTCTCAGCCATGATATCTACAGAGGTCTATAGAAAGGAGATCAGCACCCAGTCTGGTCGAAATTGGCTGGATTGGGCAATGTCTTTGGCCACAATGCAAAATAATATTCAATGGCATATGATACAAGACCTTGTGTGCTGTTATATTTGTTGTCACTAGTCATATTGGTCTGTTTCCTTTCATTTAGACCACCAGTAAAACTCCAGTGCAGCTGGGTAAACAACACTACTGTTATGTAATGAAAATAAGTGATATCAAATTAATTACAGAAATCCAACACATAGTTAGTTTGTAGTTTGGTAACTGCTATGGGTCAAATGGTAAATTTCCTGTGTAGAACTATCTTTAGTATCTAGCTTGTAAAGTAGAGAGAGAGAGAGAGAGAGAGAGAGAGAGACTTTGGAGGCGTAGTATATTTAAAAATATGGATGTTTAATATAAAATACAAAATTAATAAGAAACAAAAATTACATAGGAAAGTGCCAACAATTACAAAGGATCAACAAAAAGTGGGAGACTCGCAGTCACTTAATTATACAGGGAGTGCAGAATTATTAGGCAAGTTGTATTTTTGAGGATTAATTTTATTATTGAACAACAACCATGTTCTCAATGAACCCAAAAAACTCATTAATATCAAAGCTGAATATTTTTGGAAGTCGTTTTTAGTTTGTTTTTAGTTTTAGCTATTTTAGGGGGATATCTGTGTGTGCAGGTGACTATTACTGTGCATAATTATAAGGCAACTTAACAAAAAACAAATATATACCCATTTAAATTATTTATTTTTACCAGTGAAACCAATATAACATCTCAACATTCACAAATATACATTTCTGACATTCAAAAACAAAAACAAATCAGTGACCAATATAGCCACCTTTCTTTGCAAGGACACTGATGCAGCCTGCCATCCATGGATTCTGTCAGTGTTATGATCTGTTCACCATCAACATTGCGTGCAGCAGCAACCGCAGCCTCCCAGACACTGTTCAGAGAGGTGTACTGTTTTCCCTCCTTGTAAATCTCACATTTGATGATGGACCACAGGTTCTCAATGGGGTTCAGATCAGGTGAACAAGGAGGCAATGTCATTCGTTTTTCTTCTTTTATACCCTTTCTTGCCAGCCACGCTGTGGAGTACTTGGACGCGTGTGATGGAGCATTGTCCTGCATGAAAATCATGTTTTTCTTGAAGGATGCAGACTTCTTCCTGTACCACTGCTTGAAGAAGGTGTCTTCCAGAAACTGGCAGTAGGACTGGGAGTTGAGCTTGACTCCATCCTCAACCCGAAAAGGCCCCACAAGCTCATCTTTGATGATACCAGCCCAAACCAATACTCCACCTCCACCTTGCTGGCGTCTGAGTCGGACTGGAGCTCTCTGCCCTTTACCAATCCAGCCACGGGCCCATCCATCTGGCCCATCAAGACTCACTCTCATTTCATCAGTCCATAAAACCTTAGAAAAATCAGTCTTGAGATATTTCTTGGCCCAGTCTTGACGTTTCAGCTTGTGTGTCTTGTTCAGTGGTGGTCGTCTTTCAGCCTTTCTTACCTTGGCCATGTCTCTGAGTATTGCACACCTTGTGCTTTTGGGCACTCCAGTGATGTTGCAGCTCTGAAATATGGCCAAACTGGTGGCAAGTGGCATCTTGGCAGCTGCACGCTTGACTTTTCTCAGTTCATGGGCAGTTTTTTTGCGCCTTGGTTTTTCCACACGCTTCTTGCGACCCTGTTGACTATTTTGAATGAAACGCTTGATTGTTCGATGATCACGCTTCAGAAGCTTTGCAATTTTAAGAGTTCTGCATCCCTCTGCAAGATATCTCACTATTTTTGACTTTTCTGAGCCTGTCAAGTCCTTCTTTTGACCCATTTTGCCAAAGGAAAGGAAGTTGCCTAATAATTATGCACACCTGATATAGGGTGTTGATGTCATTAGACCACACCCCTTCTCATTACAGAGATGCACATCACCTAATATGCCTAATTGGTAGTAGGCTTTCGAGCCTATACAGCTTGGAGTAAGACAACATGCATAAAGAGGATGATGTGCTCAAAATACTAATTTGCCTAATAATTCTGCACTCCCTGTAGAGATTGAAGACCATTGAAGTTCTCAGGAGGTGGGGTGTCACACGGTGTTCAGCCAACATGTTTTGCGTTGAAAAAACGCTTCTTCAGGAGCTTACAATGAATTCTACAGGGTGATAATAATAATGACAACAGGTTTTATGATAAACAGAGAAAACAATAAACCACAAAATAGACATGTTATTATGAAACTCTCACATGTGCCTACATGATTAACCCTATGTGGGCCACAAGATGGTCTAATAGAGAGATGCTTGAACCAGAGCACAGTATGAAAAGGGAGTTTAGGGCAGTATGAAAAAAAGAGAAGTGGAGATAAAGGGGGAAAGTGAAGAGAAAAGAAGAAAAAGAAAGAAAGAAAGAAAGAAAGAAAGAAAGAAAGAAAGAAAAGGAAGAAAGGGCGTGTGTGTGGTCCTGCCTGTCGGGGTAGCGTGTGCGCGCTGGAGCCGATTGTGGCTCTTGCAGGTCACGTACTAATGACGTCACGCCCACCGGCTTATTTAAACACACACCAGACACTAGTGGTTTGTACAGTGCTCAAATGTTTGGAGACTGTCACCACGGGCAGAGGTCACGCTGAATATATGCAAGGTTAATTGTAGGTTTCTCTTTTTGTCTATTCCTTTTCTTTCTTTTTTTTTATCCACATGGTGACAACAGAACAAATCAAATAGTTCCATCAACATATAACACAAGAGTATATACGAGGATCTATAGCTTAATGTGTACAATATGGGCATAGGCAGAGATCACACAGGCACAGCCTTAAGCAAATAACAATCTTACATTCAATGGCAATATATAAATTCCGGGTGCAATTCCCAGTACAGATGTACGTTAAAGAAGTCTACTAGTGACCCACGAATATAGACGACGTAAAAGGTTTGTACATCCTCCTATTAGCCCAGATCTCTTGTCAGCCTAACCCCGACCCATACCTGTCGCATGGGCCCTCCCATATGTAAGGGGATGGGTGAGGGAGTGGGCTGGAGACCACCCCGTCCTCCAAGCCCTCCATCATTGAATAGAAAGAGGCCATAAAGAAAAAGGCCACAGGAAAAAAGAGAGAGAAGAAGAGGAATAAGGGAGGAGAGAAAAAAGAAAGAAAAAAAAAGGGGGGGGATGGGGAGAGGGTATCAACTCATACCCTAATGGGGGGTTAAGTGGGGAGGCCCACTACCCCCACCGTGTACAGTCCATTGAAAGATGCACAGGTCAATGGTATTAAAGACCAGCGGACACCAGTCAGGTATATTCACTGCATCCTGATCCAGTCTAATTCTGTGTGAGAGCATGGTAGTCAGCTGTGTTTCGGAATTCACACCACTCACTCCAGACTACAGTGAACTTTGGAATGTCATCTTGAGCAATACATATCAGCTCCTCCATCGCTGCAATCTGGTTCACACGCGCCACCCATTCTTTTACAGTCGGTGGTATTCTAGCTCTCCAGTGAACAGGAACACATAGTCTGGCGGCATTAACCATGTGTAGCGCTACAGAATTGCGATACCGTTTTTTAGGAATGTTTGAAAGATGAAGCAGATATTGTGCTGATGAAAACTCCAGGGGTAGCGTAGATACCGCCGTTGTCACTTCATGTACTTTCTGCCAATATGGTTGAATTTGTGGACATTCCCACCAAACATGAAGGAATGTGCCTAGAGATTGTCCACTCCTCCAGCATCGGTCCGATACTGCTGGGCAGAATTTGTATACCACATCCGGTGTCTTATACCACTGTGTCCTAATCTTGTATCCATTTTCCTGCATGCCCACATTCAGTGAACCCTTGAAGATGAACCAGTTAACCCTTTCCCACTCCTTCACCTAAAGCGGTCTAGCTAGCCGGGTTTCCCAAGCGACCTGCTCAGCCTGCATAGAAGCAAAGGGTGCTCTAAACATGGAAGCATACAGGGTAGAAATCACACGTCTCTGAGGTGACTTACTCAAGCATAGCGATTCAAGTGTCGTGGGCGATTTCGCAAACAACCCTCTGACCTTTGGATCATTCAGGAAATGCCTCACTTGGAAATAGGCAAACAGAGGAAACTTCTTGGTTAGAGACATCTTCTCGAGCTCTTTCATGGATTGGAATCTATCCCCAGAGAAGAAGTGTTTGGCCAGGATCTCATTGTGTGGCCACTCGTTCATCGAGTACCTCCCATCTTGACCTGGAACGAAGTCCGGATTACCCCTAAGAGGAGTCAATCCGCAGTACGTTGTGGACACCGTAAACTTGTCACAGGCCTTTGTGAATGCCGACAAGGTAGCTCCTATCCGTGAATGAGACAGGGCGGTAGACCTCCAGTGCTTCTTGTAGATCCAAGGAACTTTCCCCAGGTCTTCTCCCGCCATCTGATTCTCTAAGTGAACCCAGCCTTTACAGCGGGTGTGGACTCGCCAGTCCACTATCCGCGTTAGATGTGTCGCCCAATAGTATCTTTGCAGGTCCGGGAGGCCAATACCTCCCTCTAATTTAGGCAAAACCAGCTTCGCCCAGCTAATTCTAGGGGCTTTAGACCCCCATAGGAACTTCCTACATATCCTCTTGTAGGTTGCAAAGAAGGAGGGTGGCAGGGCGATCGGAATCGTCTGCAGCTTATATAGCATTCGAGGTAGAACCGTCATTTTCAAAATGGCTGCCCTTCCAAACCAAGAAATAGTGGGAGAGTCCCACTTCAGAAAATCCTGTTGTACGGCCTTCAGCTCAGACAAAAACTTCTTCTCATAAAGGTCTGGCAGTTTACCCGGTAGCCTAATGCCCAGATAAGTGATATCATCAGTCTTCCACTGAAAAGGGAAGACCTTCTGGCAGTGGAGAACTAGCGAAGAAGGCAGGGAGATATTTAGAGCATACGACTTGGAAAAGTTAATGTTTAGATGCGAGATATATCGGAACTGTTCAAACACTTGTAAAAGGTTAGGCAGGGACGTCAGGGGGGAAGAGAGGAAGAGCAAAATGTCATCGGCAAAGGCCGCAAGCTTGTATTCCTTTTGAGACAACCTAAGCCCTGTTATATAAGGATGAGCCCGAATGCAGCGCAGAAGGGGTTCTAGGGTGAGGATGTACAGTAAGGGTGAGAGAGGGCATCCCTGCCTTGTGCCATTGTGGATAGAGAAGGCCTCTGATAAGTGGCCATTTACTCAGACCCTAGCACGTGAAGTCGAGTAAAGTGCCCCTACCATTGCTCTCAATCTTGTCCCTAGTCCAAGTGCCTCCAGGACCGAGTGCATGTAGTCCCAGGCCACTCAGTCAAAGGCCTTCTCCGCATCCAATGAAAGAAAGAACCCTTCACTCCTCGTAGAGGAAAGCCAGTGATGTAAGTTGAGGGCTTTGAGGGTGTTGCCCCTGGCCTCCCTGCCAGGGACAAAACCTACTTGATCAAGACCGACCAGGGCCGGTATATGGAAGGCTAATCGCGTCGCCAGTATTTTTGAAAAAATCTTAACATCCACGTTGAGGAGCGAGATCGGCCTGTAATTTGCTACATCTGAGGGATCCTTGCCCTCTTTAGGTATTACTGAGATGTATGCTTCCAATAGGGTGTCAGAATTGCAAGATTAGTTTGCTAAAGAGTTAAAAGCTTTGAGGAAACCTGGTGCTAAAAGTTCGGAAAAGCATTTATAGTATTGGGCCGTCAGGCCATCTGGTCCCGGGCTCTTGCCCGGTTTGGTGGCTTTCAAGGCTTCCACCCATTCCTCAGACGTCAACGGGGCCTCTAAGGCTTGATGGTCCTCCACAGATAGCGCCCGGGGGCTATATTTGCGTAAGAAATCGTTAATCAGGAATTTCCTATTGGCCGGTGAGCCCACCCTATCTTTCTTCGACCTAATATTATATAGTGTGCTATAGTATTCCCGGAATTGGTTAGCAATATCTTCTTTCTTAGTATGAATCCCACCTCATTTATCTTTTACATGATGAATAGTGGAAGCCAGGACCCGATTCTGCGTGAACCTAGCCAGCAATCTTCCCGGCTTGTTTCTGTGTTCAAAGAATAATTTCTGAGATAACATCATGCGCTTTCGAGCTTTTTTGTAAAGTTCTTCACGCAGAAGCGTCCTAGTCTCTGCCAGCTCTGCCGCTACCTCTAGCGCCAAAGAACCTTTGTGTTTTGTTTCTAACCTAGAAATTTTGTCAGTGAGTTCCTAAATAAGGGCCAGATGTTCCCTTTTCCGTCTGGCCGCTATGGAAAGTAGATGACCCTTCACAACACACTTATGTGCTTCCCATTGAACCATAGGCATTACATCTGGTGTATCGTTGTGCAGAAAGTAGTCCCCAATGGCTTGCTTAAGGGTACTAACATCTGCAGGGTCCGTAAGTAGGGAGGCGTCTAGTCTCCAGACCTTTGTGAGGTATTCCCTTTGCGGAAACCGTAGAGTAAGGGTCACTGGGTGGTGATCAGACAGTACCAAATTTTCAATTGTCGCATCGTGCAGATACGAGAGATCGCTTTGGGACAGGAAAATATAATCAAGCCTTGAGTACCGTTGGTGAGGAGACGAGAAAGAACGTGAAATCCTTCCCTCTGGGGTTCAGGGTGCGCCACGTGTCATGTAAGGCCAAGGAGGCAAAGTCTAGTTTCGCGCGCCGCAAGGCCGAGAAAGGGAGGGAAGAGGTACCTGTAGACGTATAGAGAGTTGGGTCAAGGGCCATGTTAAAATCCCCTCCGAGGATTAAAAGGCCAGCTTTGAAAGAAGTAAGTTTCGCAAGCGTATCTCTTAGAAAAGAGACCTGTTTGGAGTTAGGGCAGTACACGGTGGCGAGCGTCACCGGTCTGTCTTTCCAGAACCACTTGAGGAAGACAAATCTACCTCCCGGGTCCACCATCTAAGGCGGAATGCCATCGATTTCGCGAACAGGATCGCTACCCCCTTTGTTTTGGAGTCAGCACAAGTCGCATGGAAAACCTCAGGGTACCAATGGTTGGTTAGACGTTGAATGCCATTGGATTTGAAATGAGTTTCTTGAAAAAAGACGACATGCGCCTTTTGTCTACGCGCTACTGCTAGAAAACTGGAGCGTTTCTCAGGAAGATTAAGGCCCTTGGCGTTGACCGATAGAACCTTGAGCGATAGAGGAGCCGCAGATTGCGATATCGAAGCCATGGGCACTTAGGAGGAAAGTCTAGACCTATGGAATGTTATAGTAGACGGAGAGGGCAGAGGGCAGGGAGTGAGAAAAAAAAAAAAGGAAGAAGAAAATCAGGAGGAGAGGACAGGCAGCACTCGTCAGTAGTAGGGGACACTGCCCTACCTGTCTCCAATGGGCAATATGGTAAGCACAAGAAGACTGAGAGAGGACAGAAGAAGAAGAGAAGAGGACAGAAGAAGAAGAGAAGAAAAAAAGAGACAAAAAAAAACCACCAAAAACACACAACACCCCCTAACTAGGGGCACAAAAAAATAAACCGGAGGTAATCCAAGCCCTGCTGGGCTACCTATGAGAAGTAAAGGGTACCTCCAAAATCAGGAGGCCCAGTACCGTACCGGAAGGAACAAGGGGTCCAGCATCTCTTGAGGTGGGGATGTAGACCTGTCTCCGAATTCATCTACCCGTCCCACTGTCCAGCTCCCCCAGACCTTAGAAAACTGTGCTTCACCTAAGAATCCCTCTAGCGTGAGGGAAGGTGTGGAGAGGGGTCGCACCCCTTGTGATCCTACATCAAAAGAAGAGAGGTCCCCCGCACCCCCCCCACCACCTTCACCCTAGCCCTCCAGGCCCTGTCCAAAAAGTAAACATGAATATATAAATTTCTACTATCTCGAGATCCTAAGCATCGGTTCCTCCGGGAGTATGGAGTAACATGCATCATTGCGTTCAGACCCCCCTCCGAGAAGAACCTGGAGGCGGGTGGTTCCGCCCGAAACATGTGACCCCATCATGACCCCGTCTCAAGGGGGGTATTAGCTTACCCAGACCTATATGAACCAATCAGTGTGAAAACAAAGTAACAAAAAAGATCAAATCAGAAAACAGTTATTGACACTCCCGCGCCCAAGGGTACTAACCAGTAGCTTCCCCACGAGGCTTCCCAATCCCACCCATGTGGAAGCCCCAGAGGCCACTGCCAGCACCCCCCTGAAACATTAAGAAAACAGACTTATGAGGTATCATAATATAATAACAGTAACTGATCTCCACCCCAAAACAGAACAAGCACCCCCCACCTCTATATATCTTGAGCATAGAAACTTTAATAGCAAGGTCAGCACCCGGTCTCCCTACGTAAAGGCAAGGATTATGGTGAGGGTTGAGGGAAGGAGTCAAGGGGGGACAGGGGGAAAGGATGAGTAAGAGAGAAGGGCATAGCCGAGAAAGAGATATAAACGAAAAAGGGGGGAGAGAAAAAAAAAAGGGGGGGGCAATAGCCGGGAAGTACAGGCGGGGTAGGAGAGAGGGCGGGGGGAGAGGACGTCAGGGAACCCCCATCACTCATCACATCCTGCAATAAGGATGCACACTATATGTACCCCTTCCGGCTCAGCCACTCATAAAAAAGACATGCATGTGCTGTCACTAGCCGGAACAGATCTTCAGGGCGGCTGCATAGCACCTCTTGGATATAAATCAGTCACGTAACTTTCTGCCATGAAGTCCACCGATTATGCCCAGAGTTAGGGAAACAGTCACACTAGACGGGGTTAAAGGCCCGGGAGGTGATAGCATACTTCCCCGTTTCGGCACCCCACCCTCCGGGGCCCCGGGGTATGGGGTGAAGCCTACTTACTTCTTACTACAGTCCCGTATGCTAGCACAGGTGCCTGCTTATGTCCTTATAGGCTGATGACAACAGGAGAGAAAATAGGGATCAGAGCATGAGGCAAGACTGGGGTGACCAAGTGTTCAAAAGGTGGTAATCAATGCCCCTGTGGGTGTAGAGGTGGGGGGGCACATCTCAAACCGACGGGATCAGCTTACCACAACCTGTTAAAAGGGGTCTCAGTTCTCCGTTCGCCGCCGCACTGAGGATGGCGACGCACGAGGGCTCTCTTCTGTCTCCATATCCCCCCGAAACCTGGGCGGGGAGAAGTCGGACGGTCTGCGTCGTCTTTGCCTGTTCCTCTGCGATCTCGGGGTGTCATCCAGCCGGGTGGGGATCCAGGGTTCAGGTTGAAAAAACGCACCATACCAGTCAGGCACATTGGCAACAGGAATGCCCAGCGTGTCACAAAACTGTCGTAGGTCATCAGGTGTCCTCAGTGAAGCCGTTCTGTTCCCAACTGTTGCTTGGAGGCAAAATGGAAACTTCCATTTGTACATGATATGCCTATCACGTAAGATTTGCAACAAGGGTCGCAGGTCTCGTCTGTGCTGCAGTGTAATAGCTGACAGATCCTGGTACAACTGAATGCGGGCCCCCTCATACTCCAAGTGCACATGGTTACGAGCCAGACGCAGAATGTCCTCTTTTTGCACAGAATTCACCAGGCAACATACTATATCCCTGGGTGGGTCTGTTTCCCTGCCTTTGGGCCGGAGAGCCCTATGGCACCTCTCCATCTCCACCGGAGCATCCAATGGCCTCCCCAGCAGGGTATTAAAGATAGCCCATACCGCTTGTTGCACACGTTGGGGCCCTTCCACCGATTCTGGGACCCCCCGGACACGCAGGTTTCGCCTGCGTCCCCTGTTATCCAAGTCCTCCAAATGTCTGTGCATGTCTATGAGATGGTGGGCATGTGTGGTGGAGGCTCTCTGCACCTGTTGTATGGCTGCCCCGTGTGTCATGGCGGCCAACTCCACGTGCTCAACCCGGGATGCAATTGCTCTGATCTCCACCTTTAGGTCAGCAATCGCTGCAAACATGGCATTTTTTATGTCTAGGGCCACTTGCTGCAGGTCCGCCATGCATAGCGGGCGTGGGCTTTGTGGGGGAGCCGTACCTTGTGACAATCCAGCGGAGGCGGAAGAGGACGGCAGCGGCAGCTCCATACTCGAGTCCGAGGCTTGAGATGCGGCCTGCGTGTCTGACGGACCGGCGCGGAACATCGCTGGAATCGTGTTGTTTAGCTGCGTGGAGGGGTCCATCTGAGAGCGGGCGGTCTGCTGGTTCTTACCCGCCATCGTGGTGCCTGAGAAGCGAGGGAATCAGCTTATTATAGGCAAGTCTGAGGGTCTGGACAGTGGAGCTCTCTAACTATGCTGCCATCACGCTCTGGTGCCAAGCCACACCCCCCCTATTCCTTTTCTTCTCTATATACGCACCCTTGAGTGATGGCGATTCGCTGAGGGACCAATTATATGGTTGGTCTCCTGCTGGCTCACTCTGAGGCCTTGTACACACGATCAGTCCAAACTGATGAAAACGGACAAGTTCATTTTCATCGGTTCACAGACTGATGGTCTGATGGTATGATGTGCGTACACACCATCAGTTCAAAAACCGATCGTGTCAGAAATCGGTGACGTAAAACACAACGACGTGCAGAAAAAAACGAAGTTCAATGCTTCCAAGCATGCGTTGACTTGATTCTGAGCATGCGCAGGTTTTGAACCGATGCTTTTGCATACTAACCATCCTTTTTGACTGATGGTCAGGCGTCCATCAGTCCGATTTTAAAGCAAGTTTTAAAACTTTGGACTGAAGGACAAAAGACTGATGGGCCATACACATGGTCAATTTGGACCGATGAAACTGAACTTCAGTCCGTTTTCATCGGTTCGGACTGATCGTGTGTACGAGGCCTGAATGTGGCTTGGATGTCTGGCTGCATGTCTGTCCCTTTGCAATATAACTTTTGTTTTCCACTGTATATGTTGCCTGTTCCAGATCTTTCGATTGGAGAGGCGTGTTTTGGAGTATTGTTGGGATTGTTTCTCCGTGCTTTTAGTGCTTACCGGTCATTTGGTTCTTACCAGTGAATTGCAGCTGTTATGAACTTGCCTCTTCGAATGCCTGAACCATTAACCACTGAGCACTGTCCTTGTTAAGGAGCTGTTTTGGCTTAGTTTATATAATGAACATGTAAGTGTTTGTTTGCCTTTGGGTATAATACCGTCTCCACTATCATATGTTCCTCTCCTTATTGCCGATTTACATGGCCAGGTCACTAATGAAAGGCTCTCTCTCTATACATATATAGTATTGGCTTCACCTGGAGCACTTAAAGGACCCCGTTCCTTCATTCTTCCATATCCTGCAACCCTCATCATGACCACCTAAACAACCTCTGCCCTCATTGTTTTTCTTTATTTTTCCTAATTGGCATGTAAGTAATCTTATAATATTTTCTATATTGCTAACCTCATTCTGTTGCTACTCTATTCTAGTTTTATCTAATTTTATCTAATTTTCACATATATACATATTCTCTCATTGCCCTTTCTTCCTTTTCGTTCTTTCTTTTTCTTCTTTTCTCTTCACCCCCCCCCCCCCCCCTTTATCTCTACTTCTCTTTTTTTCATACTGCCCTAAACTCCCTTTTTATACTATGCTCTGGTTCAAACATCTCTCTATTCTCTATTGTAAAGAAAAAAAAGGACGGGGTTCCCCGTTGCGGTTTTTAGGCAGCAAACAGGTAGTGGAGTACTAAAAAGTAAATAGAAACATGATGCGTGGATGTATAAATATAGAAAAGTAATTTAATGGATAAAAAGGGTAAAATACAAACAGCTCTGGTATTGTGTACACTAGAACAACTGTACATGGGTTATGCACCAATGAAATGACAATTAATCAACATAAGTGGTTGATACATAAGTCAAGTATATTGCTGACGCGTTTCAACCCATCAATGGGTCTTCTTCGGAGGAGTTGGGGTGCAACTGTAACAAAATACATAAAAATAAAGAAATAATAAAATCTTCACAATAGACAGTGGACAGTGAAACATACATATATTATTTTTCCCTGAGTATAGTTACCCATTCACAGTGTGCAGATTGGATTATGTATACAGCCAGAGTCAATCCACAGAGTAATTCCCAGGTGGATGCCACCAAGACTAGGGGGGCCAGCCCACCACCAGTCCCCCCAGAGTACCACAGTGGGGGCCTACAGGGACTCACGGATAAGGGTGGGAAATATAGAGAACACATGGAGTGTCTCCCCCTCCCCACTGAGAGGCCACCACTGTCAGATGGGGGAAGGTGGTGAATAGAGCTGCACGCCCTCCAGTGGATGGAAGCCAGAAGGCTGGGAACATAGTGAGAAGATCTATCCAATAAATAAATACTGTACATACAGACATTTATCAGATCTAATAACATCCCATAATATACAAATGAGGTACAGCAACAATGTAGCAATAATGTAAATAAGTAAAAAAAATTGAGTGTAATATACAATTAGAGCTCCTATATGCACCGAAGTTGCAAACTACCAATCGCTAAGCAAGATGCCAAGGTTCTGGATAAGGGGATATGCATAATAAGGTATACAAGGGAAAATAAAAAAATGATGGTACTACACCTATCCAGGTATTCATTCACCACATTTCATCTACTCACCACCCCCTATGCACCCCCTTTTGTTCATCCCTCCTTTCACCTTGTTTTCTTTTATCTCACTTCTCTTCCTTTCTCCCTTAGCACCACTTTTCCCTTCTATACATCCCACACACTCTCTTTCACTCATTCATCAGGCTATTCACTTCCTCATTACACTCAGTTACCCCTCACCATATCACTTATCCTCTTACTTTATTTACCTTCAATACATCATTTTACTTTTGCTCTCCTGCCTAATGGGGAGGTTGTGGATTTCATGTGCATGCTTGATGTTCTCAAATATATTTATATTCATTGACCTGACAAGCCACCAATTTGTACCTATATACTTTTTTACTAGGTGTCGCTGTTGGTGACTGCCCCTCATTTTGGTCCCCTCTGGCCTCTCCCCCGCCCCCCCTTGTCTGGACTCCCTTGGACTCCACCCTTATCCGTGAGTCCCTGTAGGCCCCCACTGTGGTACTCTGGGGGGACTGGTGGTGAGCTGGCCCCCTAGTCTTGGTGGCATCCACCTGGGAATTACTCTGTGGATTGACTCTGGCTGTATACATAATCCAATCTGCACACTGTGAATGGGTAACTATACTCAGGGAAAAATATATATATATATGTATGTTTCACTGTCCAGTGTCTATTGTGAAGATTTTATTATTTCTTTATTCTTATGTATTTTGTTACAGTTGCACCCCAACTCCTCCGAAGAAGACCCATTGATGGATTGAAACGCGTCAGCAATATACTTGACTTATGTATCAACCACTTATGTTGATTAATTGTCATTTCATTGGTGCATAACCCATGTGCAGTTGTTCTAGTGTACACAATACCAGAGCTGGTTGTATTTTACCCTTTTTATCCATTAAATTACTTTTCTACATTTATACATCCACGCATCATGTTTCTATTTACTTTTTAGTACTCCACTACCTGTTTGCTGCCTAAAAACCCCAACGGGAAACCCCCTCCTTTTTTTCTTTCATATGTTTAGGGGTGAGCAGCACTTTCCCCACCCCCATTGTGTCTTATCCATTTATCTATTCTCTATTGGACCATCTTGTGGCCCACATAGGGTTAATCATGTAGGCACAGGTGAGAGTTTCATAATAACATGTATATTTTGTGTTTATTTATTGTTTTTTTCTAAAACTTGTTGTCATTATTATTATCACCCTGTAGAATTCATTGTAAGCTCCTGAAGAAGCGTTTTTCCAACGCGCAACATGTCGGGCTGAACACCGTGTGACACCCCACCTCCTGAGAACTTCAATGGTCCTCAATCTCTATAATTAAGTGGCTGCGAGTCTCCCACTTTTTGTTGATCCTTTGTAATTGTATTTTTAGTTAGTAGGTGGTCTGTCATGCCAATGTGTTTGCAATTTTAGGCCTTATTTATGGCACTTTCCTATGTAATTTGTGTTTCTTATTAATTTTGTATTTTATAGTAAATATCCATATTTTTAAATATACTACGCCTCCAAAGTCCATTATCTATCCTATGCACACTTTTTTAAGTCGTTCCTTCAGCTCTAGTGATCGTAAGGAGCATACCCCAGTATTTATATCCACAATCAGTCACATAAATCCAATCATCATGGTGTCATGGAATGTTTCAAGACAGATCATAATGTTCAAGAACATGACGAGAGGACATTAGTAGACCTAAAATAAACAGATGTTATGCACCCTTGAGAAGGAAATGAAGAAAAAGGGCCAGAACATTTCTGGTAGATATTATAGAAGGGATTGCAGTGCAAATAACTAGGTTAAATCATTTTGTAACCATTAGCAGTTCTCAGAATAAAATAGCTGCTATATGCCCTTAAGGAGGAGGGGGAGAAGAAAGGGTGTATTAGCAGCAGTCTAAAAGAAATTAGCTGAAATCAGTGTTGCCAACCTACCAGATTGAAATTTACTGTCACGACACCCAAAATTTACTGGCGCAGCCACGTTTTTACTGGCATTTCACAAAAGTTACTAAATTACATTTTTAGGTGCAAATTTCAGTATTTAGGCTACAAACAAGTACGCTAGGCAAATAGCAATGTGATTTAAGGTAGATATTAAGGTAAAAAAACATATTTTTGTTATTTTCAATATAATAAGGGCAAATTATTTAGTCACATCACCCCCTGCCTCCATCCCCCTCTGCCACCAACACCCCCTGCCTTCACCCCCCTCTGCGGTGCCACAATCTCCCCCTGCCTCCAATCTCCCCGAGGCCCCCTGCCTCCAATCACTCCCTGTCTCCATCATCCCCTGCCTCCATCCCCCTCTGCGGTGCCACCGACAACCCCTGTCTCCATCCCCCACCCTCTGCGGTGCCACCATCCGGCCTCTGTGGTGCCACCAGCACCCCCTGTCTCCAATCACCCCCTGCCACTAACACTTCCTGCCTCCAATCTCCCCCTGCCTCCATCCCCCTCTGTGGTTCCACTGCAGCCACCACCACCCCCTGCCTCCAATCACCCCCTGCCTCCAATCTCCATGCGCAGTTCCAAGCCGAACTGATCTCCGATCTCACTATTTTTACTGGCTAATTCCCGCAACCACGGACATTTACGAATGGGGGGAAAAAGTGCCCGTTTTACAAACTGTCTGTAAAAATATGGATGGTTGGCAACACTGGCTGCAATGTGTCCGAGACATTAGGAGAATTAGCCTTACTGAGGTGTTTCCCCATGCATTTGTTACCCAAATGGCTGTTACTTTTACCCTGGCTGATACACTTTAGGCAGAGGCTGAAGACCACAACACTGCTGATATGGTAAATAAAAGGCCCACACTGGACTCTGAACGGTTGAAGGAGATTCTGCCATTCAAGTGCTTCTCCTTTATTCAAAGAGCTTGATGCATTGTGGGAGTGTGGTAATAAAAGTTCTTTGAATGGTAGAGAAAGAAAAAGAAGGTGGATGAAAGGTGCAAACTTTATATAGTAACCATCACAGAACTAAAAGACAGCAGCTGAAAGCAGTATCCACGGTCTGAAAAGGAGGTACTGCAGGGATGACTTTTAGCAGAAGCAGCTTCCTGCAGGTAATGGGATGGGATATCTAATATGTTTGGTTCATTATCCCTCCCAAAAAGGATATATGTTATGTTTCACCTTTAAAACACGTGCTTGTGAATGTTTGGTGTAAGTCACATTCACTTCTTTATAAATGTAATGTTTTTAGTCTATACCTTGCTGGTGGTAAAATAATTATCCTGAAACACATCAGGAGCATCCACTTACCAGTGTTGGTTGAAAGTTTTCAATTAGTCTTACTTTGAAGTTATTTTATTGGCTGATTAGAGATCAAATGTTCAAAAGCTGACTTAAATATTGCGATGATTTTGGCCAAATTAAATGTATTGTATCTTGAGAATGCTGGTTCCCCAAGTATATCAGCACTCCCATCTATCTCCTAAGGTTTCCTATTCAACAGCCTGTCCATGTAGAAAATGTTAAGTCAAACAAGTACCTGAGAAATGTTCAAGAGAAAAATGTTTGCTGAAAATGACACAAAACATCTGCTTCAAAGCTGTTAGGTCATACAGATGGAACAAATTTCACAATGATTGTTTACAGATAGGATTTCACAGTTTTGAGGCCATTGCTTTTATTCCAGGTATGCTGTGCAGGTTAAATAGGTGTTTAAAACTTGTTTTTACTTTATGCATAGTTTCACTTTATGTCTATGAATATATATATATATATATAATCTCATCGGTCGATAATCTGGGGCCAGCAATTGTAAAAACATTAAGTACATGCTCCAATTGTGACACGGTGGTATTTAAACATTATTTAGTGTTTGCTCATAGACTCAACTTTACATCCTTATAATGTGAAAAATCAAAACTTGGAAATAATATGATGATAAATTTAATTGGTACAATTTTGGTTGTATTTATTTATAAATCAGTACCTGTTAAAATCCTAGGGAATGGCCATATACCAAGATTTCAACTAGTAGTGCAAAAGGAAAAGCTGGCTTAATGTTGCCCACACTCCCCAAAAGGATATGCTCACATTTCTTTCTCTGCCTTGCTGTTCTGTTCAGACACTGGATCCAAAGTGAAATACCCAGTACTTCTAGGTATTGGTATGTATGTTTCCTACCTCCCTTCTCCCATGTGGCAGTGAAGTGCCTAATGATTGGCATGCAAGTTGCGGTTTCCAAAGCAATTTTCTTGTATTAAGAGAGGTATGGACTGCAGAGAGTGAGAGAGAGAGAGAGAGAGAGAGAGAGAGAGAGAGAGAGAGATAATGTTACCCCTGTACAAATCAATAGTAAGACCTTATCTGGAATATGCAGTTTAATTTTGGGCACCAGTTCTTAAAAAGGATATCTGTGAACTGGCGAAAGTGCAGAGAAGGGCAACCAAACTGATCAGAGGTATGGAAGGAGCTCAGCTATGAGGAAAGATTAGAGGAACTGAATGTATTTTCTCTTGAGAAGAGGAGTTTAAGGGGGTTATGATCAGCATGTATAGATACATAAGTGGTCCTGTGACAGTGATGCGCCTCGTGATTGACCCAATGCTGTCTTATGGGGGAGAGGAAGAAGTAATTTTGGAGCTTACATAGAGCTTCTTTTGTCAAGTCCTGCTAAGTTAAAAGAGCAGTGAGGGAACAAGGAAAGGTGAGTAAATTCTGTGCATCCTCCCCATCCTTCCAAACAGCATATGCTTCCTTTTCCTTCACTTCCTTACCTCACTGTTCAGCCACTTAGAGCAAAGTGAAATATGCAGTACTTCTGGGTATTGGTATCCATCTATCCCACCCCTCTTCTCCCCTGTGACAGTGATGTGCCTCATGATTGGCCCAGTGCTGTCACATGGGATGAGTAAGTCCATAGTCTAGTGTAAACTCTGACAAGTCACTTTTGGAGCTTACACAGAGCTTGCTTTGCAAAGTCATCCCAACTGAACAAAGCAATGAGGGAGCCAGGAAAGGTGGGTAAATTCCATGGCAGGTTGTGAGGGGGCACCTTTGCTTGCATGGGAAAAGAAAAGGGTCACTGTAAATATACTAGAGCATTTAGTTAAAAGATGGTCATAGCAATTATTGAAAAGTATGTGTGTCTGTCTTATTCACCACATATTTATACATACATTCTAATAGCCTCATTGCTCTAGGTTTTTTTGTCTTTTTTTCTCTATCAAATTGTTTTGATTTTTCTGAAGTGGTGTTAGAGTAATATACATACTATTACAAGGCCACAAGCATAGATTCTTCTTCTGGAATCCATTTCCTCCGTTTGGAACAATCTTGGCAGTGAAGATACCATGACAGCTTCTGCTTGAACCGAACCACAAGCATCTATTTTATAATCAATCTGTCATCAAATTCACATGAAAGTTTTTACTTATTTGATCTCCAATGTGTTTTCAATACACTAACTATTGTATTTGTGTCTTTCTTAATTGTGCTGGCAGACATTTTTAATATCCTTATGATGTATTCCCTCTGTAAGCATCGTTCTAAGCACACTGAGTCAGACCTTCCTGCATTGTAAACAAGAGTGACACAATTTTATATCTTTTGAAAATGGCAGGAGCAAATTGCCTGTGGCTAGTATAAATCAACTCCAGAAAAACAACATTTGAAGATAAAATCTTCACACAAAAGCTCATATATTCAAAACATCTATATATATATATATATATATATATATATATATGTGTGTGTGTGTGTGTGTGGCGCTACCCCCGCAGGAGCCGCTGATTAGTTTTGGGTCTACTCTCTAATCTATTCACCCCTTTAAGTGGCTCAAACCCTCCCCTGGCACATCAAATGCAAATATATTGTGAGGCCAACGTTAACTAGGACCACAACAACACACATAAATATATATATATATATATATGTATATATATGTAGCAATACTCCCTTAGGAGCTGCTGGTTAGATTTGGGATCGGCATAAGTTAAGTTACCTTTGACAAGTCTAGGGAAATTGATTGCAGCAACTGTGAGAGCAGTAATAGAATGTACAATCTAAAGGTGACGTTTTCTAAATGCTTTTATTACTCGGTCAAACACGACCAACATCAACAGGAGGTAGACAGGACAGGTTGATGAAGTAAAGGAACCTTTCGGTATCACGCTTAAATAAACATGAAAGCAAGCCTGCTTTCAGCAAAGATAGTAACTATTCATCGCCACTCTAGCCAGAGTGGGTGAAGTGCCCCCGGTCAGACCTCTGCTACAGGTCTGGCAGCCGAAGTGTCACTTTAGATTGCTGGGAGAAAACAGGCCCCTGCCACGGACCTGGCCCTAAGGATGCCTCTGCCACAGGCTTAGTACTTTGTAGTTTCTGACTAGGTGAGCAGATCCTCCCAGTAAATCACAGCTGTGTGACTGGTTTGACAGTGCAAGTGTACCTTTCAGTGTGTCGGTCACTAGATCCCCGATGGTTCGTTCAAGTCTCTCAGATCACCTGCCTCCAGGTTCTCTTTGAGCCGACTCCCCACCGTACAGCCCTCAGATTGGGATCTCCTCAGTATAGCTGGGGACCCAGTAAGTTACTGGGGCCCTTTTCAGCATCCGCTTGGAACTCCGCGTAGCGTGTGGCCCCGGCCTGGAAGGCCATATCGCCGGGGCCTGTTGGATGCGCACACCCTAAAGGTGGGTGCCGCACATGGAACCCGCGAAGAACCAAAGAAAATGGCCTCTGCCACAGATATACCCTACCCCAGCATGCCCCACGAGGGAGAACTCCTCTGATTGGCTGGTGGAGGAAAGTGGCTCTATCAGAACCCCTCTAGCGCCACCTGCTGCCCAGGGGTGGGGACATCACCCCTGGAGTGCAGACTGACCCACAGGACAGTTCCGAAATGACATCAGCCCTGAACTTTAACACAATAATAAATGGGAGCAAAATAACTCTCCCATTCCCCACTAACTTTAGCGTAGTGCCCATACTGAAAGTAAGGGGGCGCTACATGTATATATATATATATATATATATATATATATAGTGATATGCAATATTGTTATTACCTTTCTTTGATTGCAGTCCTCAGGAGCAAACACACCTCACTCAAGCGATATAATAAACCAAGAGTAACTTTACTTGGCATATAATAAGAAGAAATAACAGATCAACAATAGATTACTAAATACATATACATATACAGCTGACTCTGCAAGGGCCCTTGCAAAAGTCAGTAAAATACAACTAAATGCTAATTTTGTAGAATCTGGAAGTAACTATAAATTGTCTATGCTCGTGAGCTTCCGCTAGTGGGCAAGTCCTTCAAGTACATTTTCAAATAACCCTGACCAGGCCTGGCCTAGATAACTCCAGAATGTTCCTCGAGGGTGAGATCTACGGTAAATACGTTGGTGCACTTCAGTTTGTTTGTAATACAAAGGGGTAGTAAAACTAAGTCTAAAGGTACAATCAATACAGGTGCTTGCGAAACGATCCTTAAAGCAATACCGTTCACCTTGGCTAGCCTGGCTTCTAGACGTTATGTCTCTTGGGTAAATCAATCATAGTCTGATATTCCAGTGACAAAGCACTAAGAAGTCACAAGGCTAAAGTAGTATTAAAAGCATTTGGACCACTGCCCTCTCACCTGAGCAAGCCTAGTCCGCCTGAGCTCCTCATGACAAACACACCAATCGGTGACCACTCTGCGACACACAGTCTCCGGTCTCTTGCTCGCCACTGTTACACTTGTCAGCTGGTGGAAGACTCCGGTCTCTTAGAAGCACAAGTTGGGCACACTTGATCTAGTCTTTCTCGGATGGCTACCCTTCCGGTGAACATAGGCCTATGCTTCAGGCCTAGGTACTCGGCTGTGATGCTCTCCCTCGTTCCATGCAGTACAGGTCCCAAGAGAGCGAGTTTGGCTCCTCCCAGTCTTTAAATAACCTCCCCCATAAAGCTGTGCGCAGGTGTCATGTGCTCCCGGAAGACAAGGCATTGTGGGAATGTTAGTCTATTTTTACTAATGTCCATTAGTAATGTCTGAGTCAGTTTCTCCTAGTACCTCTAATTCCACAATGCATTACTTTTAGAAATAAATAAACACATATATACAGTGTAACTGGAACTCCCGGGGAGAGATTTAGGTATGCAGTTTTAATTAGAGCATGGAAAAAATAGAGCCCCTTTTGGATTTTACTACTATATCAGTTTTTTTTCCACATGGGCAGTTGGGGTGGTAAAAAATAGGTTGCTGAGCTATGGTTTTACCACACTCAGCTGCCCACCTAAATGCTAACATTACAGCTTGAAGAAGCAAACCTTTTTTTAACTCAGACTGCAGCGTTAGACAGGTGGCACCACCTGGCAAACGTGCCTATTAAGATTAATAGTGCCTCACCACAAGGCTTGCAGTTGCAGCATGGTTTAAAAAACACAAAAAAAGGAACGCCTGCTCTCTGTCCTCTAAACAGCAATCCACCGCCTAATGATTTTCAGAGGGTAAAGACTTTACCCTCACTTTCTGTTACAATGACAAAGGTTTCACCGGGCAAGTGAGATAAAATGCCCAATAGCAACATAGATACAAATTACAATACCTAGAAGTAGAATATGGTAGGTTAAAACCAATGGCCCAGATTCACAGAGCGATTACGCCTGCGCAACAGGAGATGCGCGGCGTAAGTCTAAATGTGCTCGTGCGTTTCGATGCACGGCATCCCCGAAACGAGATACGCAAAAAATCTACTTTTTTTGTCCAGCGTAATTTCGTTAGACAGGCTCATCCGTCCGCGCAAAACTGCGCTAGACAGACTATTGATTTGCTAGTCAAATATGCTAATGAGGGACTTACGGGGATCCACAAAAGAACGTTGGTGCAGCGCAGGCTACGCAGTGTGTGCAACAGCAAAATGTCCTGTCTAAAATTAGACCATATAAAAGCTGGTCTAAAAAGAGAAAAAAAGTCTACTTGTTAGATAAAGCAACACTGTTAGTGAGGAGCTCAGCAGTCACACGTGTTGCACAACAATTTGTATGCCAACATGCCAGGGGCATCGTCGCGCATAGCTATACTACTGACTTTAGATGAGCAAAGAAGGAGGAGGGCACGGAGGATGGCACGGGAGAGGATATACCGCACCCGCATAGACCTGTTTGGCATGAGTGATTCTGAGGTTTATCGCATCTTCAGATTCACCCCTCATGCCATCATGGAATTAACCACAACCCTGCAGGAGGACATCACCAGCCCAACACACCGCTCACATGCAGTGCAGCCACTGGTCAAGGTCATGGCAACACTCCATTTCCTTGCCAGTGGCTCTTTTCAGCGTACAAGTGGAGTGGTGGCTGGGATGTCACAATCCTCCATGAGCAGATGTGTGCACCAGGTTGTCCCTGCAATCCTCAGACGCATGGCCAACCAAATCATCAAACCCACCACTTAGGACCTGCGGCTGAAGGCAATGACAGATTTCTACAGAATTGCCAGATTCCCACGCACCGTGGGGGCCATTGATTGCACACATGTGGCACTCCAGCCCCCCAGGAGACAGAGCACATGTACCGCAATCGGAAGCATTGGCATTCCATCAACTTACAGGTGATAGTCGATGCCCAAGGCCTCATATGGCACGTCCGTGCCAAACACCCAGGGTCCAGCCATGACAGCTACATATACAATCAATGCCACATCCGAATGGAATTCGATCAGAACGTGTATGGGGTCACCTGGCTGGTTGGTGAGTGACATGGGTGGCAGGCATGACTGTACCCCTCCCATGATGCACACATCACAAGGGGCACATGCATGACTAACATCCTCCTGTCTTTTCCCTTACAGGTGAATCAAGCACATGCCCAAACACGTGCAGTGGTGGAGCGCACCTTTGGCCTCCTGAAGTCACGTTTCCGATGCCTGGATAAGTCTGGGGGTACCCTCTTGTATTCCCCAAACTTTGTGTGCCATATTATCGGTGCCTGTTGCATGCTGCACAACTTCGCAGTAAGAAAGGGCCTGCAGATTGACCTACGTGATGACCTGACCCCTGAACCAGACAATCCCCCCCAACCGAGGATACCCCGTCTTCTGAGGGAAGAGCAGCCAGGAGACAGCTCACATTGGGCATCTTTGCACGTTAAACACACACATTAATCATGGCACAATGAGAATGCATGCATGCACACCACTGTGGTCCCTAGCACACACACCCCACATCCACATCAAATTGGATTGGCACCAGTCCACCAGGCAGGACTTGTGAGCAGCAACGCCACGCCAAGGCTCCAATTATGTCACTGTACATTCATACACCATTCACACGGACCTGGGGATCACTTCTCCCTGGTCCTGTGGAACCCTTCTCCACCAAAATTGAGGGTGACACCCCTTTTCCGGCAGGAATATCACCCCCACATTCAAACAGCATTCACAACCCCCAAAAAAAAATGACCAGCAAAATCAAAAAATTTCCAGCAAAAAAAAGAGGGGAAAAAAAATTATTGCCCTTGACGTGAGCCACGCCTGGGGCGCCCCCGGCCACGGCCCCGGCTCCTCAGGGGAGACTCATGGGGAGGGGGAAAACTGGGGAAGGAGGAGCAGCCCCTGATCTCTGCCCACCTGGCGGCCTGCCCTCCAAGGCCACGGCTATTCTGTCCAGGGCAGCACCAAGTGTTGCCGTGGTGGCCTGGATAGCCTGGGTAAGGGCCCTCACATCCTGCCCAACGCCTGCTGATGTCGTCTGCAGTTCGTTTAGGCAGTTTGTGAAAGCCCGGGAGTGGGAGTCCAGGTTCCCCAGCGTATCCTTGATGGAGGACAGGCTCTCCTCCATCCGCACCAATGTCTGGCTGACCTGTCCCAGATGGCGGGTCTGGAGGAACTGGTCCCTTCTCAGAGTGGCGGGCAGGAGATCGGCCAACCCCCTGGTCTTCTGGGATGACTTCCTGCCTCCAGCTGATGCTTGTGGCCGGGGAGAAGGGGAGGCCCTTGGGAGGGGAGACATGTTGGGGGAGGAGGGGGGGGCTCCCCCTTAGGGAGGGCTGCCTGCTGCCAGCCAGAGGGGAAGAGTCCTCAAAAACCAAAAGTCCAGTGCCTGACATGGACTCCTCCTCCTCATGAATCTCCTCCTCCTCAACCTCCTCCTCCTCAACCTCCTCCGCGGACTCCAGCCTTGTCGGGGGGGCCTCATTAGGCTGCTGTCCTGGGGATGGTGCGGTCAGGCCAGATGGCCCTGCACCCTCCTGCACATCTGTGGATGATACAAAACATTCACAGGTTGGAGGATCCACACACTTGCCACATATTCCCTTTCACCCCCTCCCCCACACATGCTACACACCTGATATTAAAAAAAATACTTACCTGGCACCACGGGCTCCGGACTTGAGTCAAAGCCAGGCAGGCCCTCAACTTCATGCCGATGAAAGGTCAGGGCCACCACACGCTCCTCCGCTGTCAGCCTAATACGGCATGGTGGGCCCCCTCCTGTGCCCCTGGCATGGGCAAGCATTTTGGCCAGCTTCTGTTTGACCAGACGCCGGAGGTCATTAATCTTTTTGTCAATCCCAGACCGGGTCCGTGTCTCCCCCTCCCCCGCTGAATTGACCTGCTCAGTGATGAGGTCCAAAATCTCCCTCCTCCTGGCCGGGGTGGTGTTGGCACTGTCCGGGCCGTGGAGGAAATGCCCATAATTGCTAATGGCCCGGGCAAGAATTCTTTTTTCCCCCAAAATAAAATTTAGTTTTCGCTTTCTCTCTGTCATACTGAAAAAAAAACTCACTCCCAGTCAACAAAAATCAGTCACAAAAACAAGCACAACCAATCAAGCAAGAACACACACAAAGAGAAAACTAACACCCAAAAAATCACACAAGCACTCAGCAAAAAACAGTCACAAAAACAAACAGCAAAAATTCAGCAAGAAAACAAACGAACAGAAATATATCAAACAAACAGTCTCTCAAACACTTATCAAAAAACACTTTCAAAGATCTACTAACAAACACTTGATCACACAGAACACTAATCTGACAAATACAAAACACAACGCAATGAACAACGGGACAAAAGCACTTGGTTAAATGGGAAGGGACAAAGGGATGTACTTTTGCATTGCAAGTGCGTTTGTGTCTGTCTATTTATGCTGTCTGCGTAGTCCTTAGTCCATTTCCAATTTCACTGATTGCGCCGCTCCCGAGTTGTGAGCATGCGCACAGCGGAGCTGACCATGGTCTCCTTCAAGCGCGCATGCGCGAGCCGGCCGGCCGGCCCTTCATTTGCATGGGGTCACGGCTCATTTCAATGTAACCCGCCCACGTCCTTCCCAATTTGTATTACTCCGCCTTACGCCTCTGAAATAACGTTACGCATGCGCAATTTCCTGCATAAAAGCTACGAGAATAGGGTGATTGCGCGGCTACATTGCGCAAGTCTAACGTAAAGGCAGTGCGCTACGCCGGTCCAATAATGCGCAGATGTACCTGAATCTGGCCCAATGTTTTTAGTGTTGTCTGTGTACCCAATACAGATTTTACCTCAGTTCCTGTCTGGTAAAAGCCAATGTCACCATAACAGTACCTGAAGGAACATCTTTTCAATGGATCCACAGATAGCAGTAAAACTCCATCAGTGGTTCTTATGGTTCCTTTGCTGTTTCCAAAACTAAAGAAAAATCATTTTGGCCAGACCCACATTTTAATGATGTCAGATGTTTACTGAACAGCAAGCAGTACATGAATGAAGCTTATTGAATTTCAGCCTGGAGCACATCCAATGTAAGGTTTATTATAGGTTGTAAGATGCTATGATGTTTCATCACCATTGAATCCTGTCCAAAATACATTGGTGACATAAAAAAATTGAGAATATCCTCTATTTTTTTATTTTTGCTGTTCATTTATACAATAAAGTAATATATCCAAGTGCAGAAAGGCTGGTAGACCCTGGCTTGTGGCTTTATGATCAGCACAAATTATATAATTTTATAACCAATAGTTGGTTAAAGAAATGAGTTTGTGTGCACTTAGGTAGAAAATGTCTTTGTGATCAATAGTCTCTTTGCGTCATAGGGAGAAGATTGTGGTGGGAGCAAGTAACATACAAAACAACTGGGGACATGCAGGTGCCTTTTCTTGTGGAAGATATGGAGTCAGATAACTACAGCAATACAGTGATCACATGGTAAAGAGCAGCTCAGAACAGCTCAAAAGGAACTGTGTCTGTGAAAACTCCTTTCGAAAACATGCTGTGGCAGTGTTACGTCCCTGATAGAGATTTAGCTGTAGATGGTATACTTCATATTCCCATCGCACACTTTCCTGGATCCGCTCTTGGGTTTGGGTGCTTGTAGCAACACCCAGCTGGATACTGGTACACGTTACAGTGGGAAATATTTGCCAGCACACCATAAATAGCGTCCAAACGGATGTTTTATTGCATGATCACAACACAAAGAGAGTGCAACGTTCCGGAGACGCACAGGGCCCCTTCATCAGGTATGTGATGTCTGGGTGGGCTTAGGGCACAGTGCTCTGCGCCCACGAGCCCATCCATTTTTAAGCCAATTAGAGCCTCAGGCTCTAATCACGTGCTTCTAGAAAAAAAAACATTGTAATGCATGCGTCCGGCGCCTGCATGTAGATTAAAGGCTGGGCACATGGATTAGGGGGTGGTCCCCTTGCTCCCCATATGGACGGGCCTCCACTGGTCAGAGTACAAGCCAATGTCACAGTAGGCAGGAATCCAGAGATTGGTCAAGGGCCAGCTAGGTAATACATGGGTAGGCAGATATAGCAGGTCAAGGTGCAGGTTAAACAGGAACTAGCTGAAGACCACTAGGCAATTAGTTAATGCCATAGTTCAGCTTAAAGAGGCCATTCGGCATCAGTGCGCATACACATGCGTGTTTGTGTGCACATGCTCATACGCATTCACATATGCACATTGCATCTTGTGTACACGCCAATAGGTTTGCTCGTGCGTGCTAATGTATACATTCTGTATTGAGCCTTTGCTCAGAATTGCCTCCTGGTTCAATGTACACATTGTGGCAAAATGACTGCGTTTTGTGCGTACATGAAGCCTTAGTATACCTGCCACATTTTTGCTGAGTCTTGATGGGAAATTTCCTTTTACTTCCTGTAAAGGACATGCAGCAGAAAGTAAGTGTAAATCCCCTCCTAGATAGCTGTCACCAGATTATGGGGTTGATTTACTAAAGGCAAATAAACTTTTGCTTGCACATAATTGGATGATGGAAGTCAGCAGAGGTTCTGCTCATTTACTAAGCAGTGGAGCAACTGCACTTGAAAAGTGCACAGTCTATTTGCCTTTAGTAAATCGACGTCAAAGTGCCCCCACTGGGAGATCTTTCTCCACCTTCAAGGGGCAACCAGAATTTTTTAAAAGTTGGATTTACACCTATGCATTTTTAGTGCATTTTGCAGCTTTGCTGTACAGAACGTGTTCCATAGAAAACCATGTTAAATGGGCTGTAGTACAAATCTTCAAAATGCAAAAAGCACTAAAAATGCATAGTTGTGAATCAAGTTGCTGTCACAGTGATAATGCTCTTCACCGATAACTCATTAATGGTGCAATTTCAGACCAACTGGGGGTGATGATGATAATGAGCAGTGATCAGAGGCGCTTATAACTCATACAAGATATTGCTGGAAATGTACCTGTGGGTAAAGCTGAAGCGTAACTTTTATTAAAGGGAATATTAAAGTGTAAAGCCCTTTACACACAATCAGTTTGTCTGATGAAAACAGACCGATGGACCGTGTGTGAGCCCCATCGGTTTGTTTTCCATCAGTGAAAAAAAATAGAACATGTTAAAAATCCTCCCATGGATAAAATACCGATAGAAAAAAGCGATCGTCTGTGTGGAAGTCCACCGGTCAAAAATCGATGCATGCTCAGAATCAAATCGACGCATGCTCAGAAGCATTGAACTTCATTTTTCTCAGCATGTAGTAGTGTTTTACGTCGGATTTTAGACTGATGGTGTGTAGACAAGACTGATGAAAGTCAGCTTCATCAGATATCCTATGAAAAAATCCATCAGATTAGATTCCATCAGATATCCGATCGTGTGTACAGGGTTTTATGGTGAGTTTTGAAAAATACAGGATGTTTTCATACTATTGGATTGCATGTGCATAACTAGTAGTGTTGCTCACGAATATTCGTATTGCGAATATTCGGCTCGAATATGTCATATTCGAGTATTCGCGATATATTCCGAATTTCGCGGTGAATATTCGCTATTTCGAATATTCGTATTTTTTCAATTTTTTTTTTAGAACAGATCACATCCTAGACATCCCCATCGACGTGTAAAAGCATTGCTGGTATGATTAGAGACCTTGGGCCGAGTAGCTGCAGCGATCCTTTTATATTGCCGAATATTCGCAATGCGATTATTCGGCAATAGCGATATCGCGCGATTATCTTCTTCGCCCTATCTGCCGCCACAGAGCGATTATTTCAGTTTAATTTTTAAGACAGATCACATCCTAGTGATCTCCTTCGACGTCTAAAAGCATTGCTGTTATGATAAGAGACCTTGGTTCGAGTAGCTGAAGCGATCTTTTTATATTGCCGAATATTCGCAATGCGATTATTCGGCAATAGCGATATCGCGCGATTATCTTCTTCTCCCTATCTGCCGCCACAGAGCGATTATTTCAGTTTAATTTTTAAAACAGATCACATCCTAGTGATCTCCTTCGACGTCTAAAAGCATTGCTGTTATAATTAGAGACCTTGGTTCGAGTAGCTGAAGCGATCTTTTTATATTGCCGAATATTCGCAATGCGAATATTCGGCAATCGGAATATTGCGCGATTATTTACTCCGCCCTTCTGCATCAGAGCCAATCAGAGTTCTCCTTCCACACTTGTGATAGGTTAGCAACCAATAGGAACCTGCCTGTATGGGCATTATATAAGGTCACTCCCAGCAGCATTTCATTGCAGATCCAGAAGTTGGCTAGAGAGTGTGGAGACTGTGTCTGTGTTGCTGGTATTTTGCATCTTGCATCATCAGCATTGTGCTTTATCGTTTCTATTTGCTACTTACTGATTCCAGTGGATAATTTCCAGTTCATAATCATAAACTGCTTTTTTCAAAGCAATACACCCAAGAGCTTTTTTAAAAGCTAATTTTTGTTTTGTGCTGTGTTGTTCAACTTGTGCTAGTGTAGTAAGTTGCAGCTTAGCTATTGACTGCTTCTTATTGATTTAAGTGCAGATATTCCAGATTTCCTGATTCCTGAAAGGCCCAAGAGCTTTTTTAAAAGCTAATTTTTGTTTTGTGCTGTGTTGTTCAACTTGTGCTAGTGTAGTAAGTTGCAGCTTAGCTATTGACTGCTTCTTATTGATTTAAGTGCAGATATTCCAGATTTACCTGATTCCTGAAAGGCCCAAGAGCTTTTTTAAAAGCTAATTTTTGTTTTGTGCTGTGTTGTTCAACTTGTGCTAGTGTAGTAAGTTGCAGCTTAGCTATTGACTGCTTCTTATTGATTTAAGTGCAGATATTCCAGATTTCCTGATTCCTGAAAGGCCCAAGAGCTTTTTTAAAAGCTAATTTTTGCTTTGTGCTGTGTTCAACTTGTGTTAGTGTAGTAAGTTGCAGCTTAGCTATTGACTGCTTCTTATTGATTTAAGTGCAGATATTCCAGATTCCTAAAAGGCCCTAGAGCTTTTTTAAAAGCTAAGTTTTGTGTTGTTCATTTTAGTTAGATTTCTGTATAGTAAGTGTACATACTGTTGGTGTACATTTATTGCAGCTAGCTTACTTTAGTCTGTGTTTAGTGTCTGTGTTCTGTGTTTAAAAAAAAAAAAAAGTTATTAGTTAGTGTTTCTTTAGTGAATTTTTTTTTGTAGTTGTAGTCCTTGTCAGTTAGTGTTTTAAAAAAAAAAAAAAAAATAGCTTTAGTTTATAGTCATATACGTTTGTGTAAGCAGTTAGTGTTTGTTTAGTGCATTTATTTTTATTTTTTGTAGTCCTTGTCTTTGGTGTACTAGTTTTATTATAGTGCTTGTCTTTTAAAAAAACACCAAAAAACATTTTACACACATTTCCCCCCCCCCCCAATAAAGTTTACCCCCCCCCCACACATCAGCAATCATGAGCGGCATCCGTGGCCGTGGCAGCAGGGGTAGGGGAGTTACTCCCAGTGCTGGGTCGCTGCCAGCACGGGGTACCTCTCGTGCCCCTACTATTGGTAGAGGATCGGGTGGAAGGGGAGTCCGCCTCATGCGTGAATTTTTTACATCTGGCAGCCGCCCGATATTGCCATCTCAGGCTCAAGTAGTGGTGGACTACATGGGGCACAGCAGTGCCACTGAGTTGTCGGTCCCGACTCCCAGTAGTTCCACCATTACACCGTTGCCTGTAGTACCCCCCCCCCAGCCCCCAAGAGTCCAGCATCTTACTGTTCGACAGCGACAGTGAGAGGGATGTCTTGGTGGAGGCCATGCATCGGGCAGAGCTCCAGCTCTGTCCTGATGGTCAGGACCTTTTTGAAGGGATGGACGAGGAGGATGGGATACCTGCTGTCAGTATCCCAGAGACATCCCTTCAAAGTGGTGCTGCTGTTTTGGTGCAGGAAACAGCAGCACCTAGTCAGACCCACGCGTGGGTGAGTGGAGAGCGGAGCCAGGCTATCGGCTCCATGTCAGCTGGTTCCCTCAGACCACAACATCTCAGCCCTTGGTCTGACATCTCTGGGGGCGATGAGGAGGGTGACCCATCATGGTTTCCATCTGGCTCGTCGGCTCACTGCGTCAGTGACGACGGGGAAGGTAGGCACCCTGCGGAAACGGTGCGCCAGGTCACCACCAGGGAGACCAGCGTCAGGGTCTCCACTGGACATGGCAGCAGGAGGTGTCAGCAGCAGCAGCAGCAGCAGCAGCAGCAGGCAGCTCCACCTGTGCGTACCGAGTCCCAGCAGGTGCAAGTCAGCGTCACCCCATCTGACGGGAGGGTGGCGCTGAAGTCACCTGTCTGGGCCTACTTCACCCTGGTGGCAGACAACCCTCTAGTGGCCATCTGCCGGATCTGTTCAGTCAGGGTGAAGAGAGGGAAGCATTTGGCTCGGGTGGGTACCACAGCCCTGAACCAGCACCTGAGGATAAACCACTGGCGGGTGCATGAGGAGATGAAGCGTGGTGGTGGTAGCAGCGCCACCACCACAAGTGAGCAGGGTACAGCAGCCCCTGCCACAGCTTCATCTCTTCCCAGCAGGTCATGCCCCCCCGCTCCCTCTAGTAGTGGTACTGGTACCGGCAACCAGACCTCTACTTTGACAGCACCCTCCGCGTCTGTGTCCCGCACTGCCGTCCGGCGCCAGGCGACGATTTCAGACGCCTTTGAACGCAACACTCCCTTCCCCACCAGAGACCGACGTGTGCGTTCCCTCAATGGGCTCCTGGCAAGGGTTATTGCCCAACATCTTCTGCCCTTCAACATCATGGACAGCAACCCCTTCAGACAGATGTTGGAGCAGGCCCAACCCCAATGGCGTGTCCCCAGCCGCCATTTCTTTGCCAGGACTGGTGTCCCTGCCCTACACCAGCACATTGTGAAGAATGTAACCCTGTCGCTGGATCACGCTGTCAGCGACAGGGTGCATCTGACAATGGATGGCTGGACCAGTAGGCATGGGCAGGGGCGCTACATAAGTTTTACTGGCCATTGGGTTTCCCTCCAAGGCGCCGGGGAGGGATCGGCGGCAACAGATTTTGTGGTGCCGCCCCGGGGTGTCCAGGGGAGAACTGCTGGTCTCCGTCAAGCCTCTGTCTCCGCAGCTGCTGAGCCTCCCAGCAAGCGCCCCCGTAGCTACTCAGGTGTGGTGCACGTGCGCTGTCAGGCCGTGCTCCAGCTTGTTAGCTTAGGGGACCGGAGACACACTGGACAAGAAGTGCTGACCGCACTTCAGGCTCAGGTCCAGAAGTGGCTGACACCCCGAAGGCTCCAGGCAGGTATGGTTGTCTGTGATAACGGCAGCAACCTACTCTCCGCCCTTCAGGCTGGCAGTCTGACTCACGTGCCCTGTCTGGCACATGTCCTCAACCTAGTGGTGCAGAAGTTCATGCGCACCTATCCTGGGTTGAGTGACATTGTGCTAAGGGTGCGTAGAATTGCCAGCCACTTCAGGCGCTCCCCAACCGCTACCGCGTCCCTGTCCAAGTGGCAGCGGGTCAACAGGCTGCCCCCTCACAGGCTGATTGTGGACAGTGTGACGCGGTGGAACTCCACCCTCCAAATGCTGGAGAGGTTGTGGGAGCAGCGAAGGGCGGTGAGGCAGTACCTGCTGGAGCAACCCACTGCCGGCCCAGCACCAACACTCCCGTACATCACCTGTGCGGAGTGGGGGCAGATACACCAGGTCTGCCAGGTGTTGGGCCCTTTTGAGCAGGCGACCAAGATGGTCAGCAGGGAGCATGTCGGCCTTAATGACGTGCTCCCTATAGTGTTCGTGCTGGAGAGGACACTAGATCGCCTGCTCGAAGCTGGGGAGAGTGCCTTGGTGGAGCAGGAGGAGGCAGCACTGCTCCACCGAGACCAGGGCCAGGACGAGGAGGAGGAGGAGGATGATGATGATGATGATGAGGAGGAGGTTGCTGGTGTCGTCCTGGAGTCAGGGCCTGGTCAGGAGGGACAGCCGGTGTTGGGGGCACCGATAGTCCGGGGGTTGGGCATCTCTGAGCGTGAGCAGCAGCACCTCAGGGATGAAGAGTCTGACCTCATTGACCTGGGCAGCAGTGAGGAGTCACAGCGGGCTGCGCTCTTCCCCATGGCTGCCCACATGCTGAGATGCCTCAGGAGGGACCCCCGGGTTAAGACCATCAAGGGCAGGGATGATTATTGGATGGCCACCCTTTTGGATCCCAGGTGCAAGGGGAAAGTGGAGCAGTTCATCCCAGCCAGCCGGAGGCAGCGCCGGATGGAGGAACTGCAGGCAGGCATTGTCAGCCGTTTGGAGCAGGCAACTCCCCGGCCTCCAGTTGTCACCCCTCATCTCACCCAGCAGGTGTCTGCACCCAGCAGCAGCCGAGCAGGGGACCTAATGGAAGAGATGAGGATGTTCTTCCAATCGGATCAACCCAGTACCAGCAGCAGCAGAAGCAGTCACCACCAGCGGCTGGCCCACATGGTGGCAGATTACATGGCGTCCGCCGGTGCTTCGGAGAGTATGAATACCGACGACCCCATGGAGTACTGGGTTGCCAGATTGGACACCTGCCGCGAGCTCGCTCAGTATGCGCTGGAGCTATTGTCTTGCCCCCCCTCCAGCGTACTATCTGAGCGGACATTCAGCGCGGCAGGTGGGGTGGTCACGGACAAGAGGACCCGTCTGTCCACAGACTCCGTGGACAGACTCACATTCATAAAGATGAATGAGTCCTGGATCGGCGGTGACTTTCTGGCACCCGCCGTCGGTTCAGGGCGCTGAAGGGTCCCTTGTCATGCATTCCCTGATCTATTTACAGTGCTGAAAAAAATTATTTGAACACCTGAGTAAATCAATGTAAATATTTGGTAGAGTAGGCTTTGTTTGCAATTACAGCGGTCAAACCTTTCTTGTAGTTTTTCACCAGCTTTGCACACACTGTAGGAGGGATATTTGACCCACTCCTCCACACAGATCTTCTCTAGATCAGTCAGGTTTCTGGGCTATCGCTGAGAAAACCAAAGATTCTCTATTGGGTTTAGGTCTGGAGACTGGCTAGGCCACGCCAGAACCTTGATATGCTCCTTACAGAGCCACGCCTTGGTTATCCTGGCTGTGTGCTTTGGGTCATTGTCATGTTGGAAGACCCAGCCTCGACCCATCTTCAAAGCTCTAACTGAGGGAAGGAGGTTGTTGCCCAAAATCTCGCAATACATGGCCCCGGACATCCTCTCCTTAATATAGTGCAGTAACCCTGTCCCATGTGCAGAAAAACACCCCCAAAGCATGATGGTACCGCCCCCATGCTTCACAGTAGGGATGGCGTTCTTGGCATGGTACTCATCATTCTTCTTCCTCCGAATACGGTTAGTGGAATTATGACCAAAAAGTTATATTATGGTCTCATCTGACCACATGACTTTCTCCCATCAGTCCTCTGGATCAGTGAAGACACCTATGTCTCAAGTTATTTGCCACTCTATACTACTATTACCACTGCTGCTGCTGCTGTTCATGGCACCTCTTTCCCGAGTCATTTCACACTATATTTTCTACTGTTGCTAATACTGCTGCTGCTCACGACACCTATGTCACTAGTTATTTGACACTATTGACTACTATGGTCACTACTGATGCTGTAAAGTCCTGCCCACGTGTTTAGATGTACTATGTCTGCAGTCTCTGACCATCTCCTGTACTATGTCTGCAGTCTCTGACCATCTCCTGTACTATGTCTGCAGTCTCTGACAATCTCCTGTAATATGTCTGCAGTCTGACCATCTCATGTACTATGTCTGCAGTCGGACCATCTCATGTACTATGTCTGCAGTCTCTGACCATCTCATGTACTATGTCTGCAGTCTGACCATCTCATGTACTATGTCTGCAGTCTCTGACCATCTCCTGTACTATGTCTGCAGTCTCTGACCATCTCCTGTACTATGTCTGCAGTCTCTGACCTTCTCATGTACTATGTCTGCAGTCTCTGACCATCTCATGTACTATGTCTGCAGTCTCTGACCATCTCCTGTACTATGTCTGCAGTCTCTGACCATCTCCTGTACTATGTCTGCAGTCTCTGACCATCTCCTGTACTATGTCTGCGGTCTCTGACCATCTCCTGTACTATGTCTGCAGTCTCTGACCATCTCCTGTACTATGTCTGCAGTCTCTGACAATCTCCTGTAATATGTCTGCAGTCTGACCATCTCATGTACTATGTCTGCAGTCGGACCATCTCATGTACTATGTCTGCAGTCTCTGACCATCTCATGTACTATGTCTGCAGTCTGACCATCTCATGTACTATGTCTGCAGTCTCTGACCATCTCCTGTACTATGTCTGCAGTCTCTGACCATCTCCTGTACTATGTCTGCAGTCTGACCATCTCATGTACTATGTCTGCAGTCTGACCATCTCATGTACTATGTCTGCAGTCGGACCATCTCATGTACTATGTCTGCAGTCTCTGACCATCTCCTGTACTATGACTGTAGTCTGACCATCTCATGTGCTATGTCTGCAGTCTCTGACCATCTCCTGTACTATGTCTGCAGTCTCTGACAATCGCCTGTACTATGTCTGCAGTCTCTGACCATCTCATGTACTATGTCTGCAGTCTCTGACCTTCTCATGTACTATGTCTGCAGTCTCTGACCATCTCATGTACTATGTCTGCAGTCTCTGACAATCTCCTGTACTATGTCTGCAGTCTCTGACAATCTCCTGTACTATGTCTGCAGTCTCTGACCTTCTCATGTACTATGTCTGCAGTCTCTGACCATCTCCTGTACTATGTCTGCAGTCTCTGACCATCTCCTGTACTATGTCTGCAGTCTCTGACAATCTCCTGTAATATGTCTGCAGTCTCTGACCATCTCCTGTACTATGTCTGCTGTCTGACCATCTCATGTACTATGTCTGCAGTCTCTGACCTTCTCATGTACTATGTCTGCAGTCTCTGACCATCTCATGTACTATGTCTGCAGTCTCTGACCATCTCCTGTACTATGTCTGCAGTCTCTGACCATCTCCTGTACTATGTCTGCAGTCTCTGACAATCTCCTGTAATATGTCTGCAGTCTGACCATCTCATGTACTATGTCTGCAGTCGGACCATCTCATGTACTATGTCTGCAGTCTCTGACCATCTCATGTACTATGTCTGCAGTCTGACCATCTGATGTACTATGTCTGCAGTCTCTGACCATCTCCTGTACTATGTCTGCAGTCTCTGACCATCTCCTGTACTATGTCTGCAGTCTCTGACCTTCTCATGTACTATGTCTGCAGTCTCTGACCATCTCATGTACTATGTCTGCAGTCTCTGACCATCTCCTGTACTATGTCTGCAGTCTCTGACCATCTCCTGTACTATGTCTGCAGTCTCTGACCATCTCCTGTACTATGTCTGCAGTCTCTGACAATCTCCTGTAATATGTCTGCAGTCTCTGACCATCTCCTGTACTATGTCTGCAGTCTGACCATCTCATGTACTATGTCTGCAGTCTGACCATCTCATGTACTATGTCTGCAGTCGTACCATCTCATGTACTATGTCTGCAGTCTCTGACCATCTCCTGTACTATGTCTGTAGTCTGACCATCTCATGTACTATGTCTGCAGTCTCTGACCATCTCCTGTACTATGTCTGCAGTCTCTGACAATCTCCTGTACTATGTCTGCAGTCTCTGACCATCTCATGTACTATGTCTGCAGTCTCTGACCTTCTCATGTACTATGTCTGCAGTCTCTGACCATCTCATGTACTATGTCTGCCATCTCTGACCATCTCCTGTACTATGTCTGCAGTCTCTGACAATCTCCTGTAATATGTCTGCAGTCTGACCATCTCCTGTAATATGTCTGCAGTCTGACCATCTCCTGTACTATGTCTGCAGTCTGACCATCTCATGTACTATGTCTGCAGTCTCTGACCATCTCTTGTACTATGTCTGCAGTCTCTGACAATCTCCTGTAATATGTCTGCAGTCTGACCATCTCATGTACTATGTCTGCAGTCGGACCATCTCATGTACTATGTCTGCAGTCTCTGACCATCTCATGTACTATGTCTGCAGTCTGACCATCTCATGTACTATGTCTGCAGTCTCTGACCATCTCCTGTACTATGTCTGCAGTCTCTGACCATCTCCTGTACTATGTCTGCAGTCTCTGACCTTCTCATGTACTATGTCTGCAGTCTCTGACCATCTCATGTACTATGTCTGCAGTCTCTGACCATCTCCTGTACTATGTCTGCAGTCTCTGACCATCTCCTGTACTATGTCTGCAGTCTCTGACCATCTCCTGTACTATGTCTGCGGTCTCTGACCATCTCCTGTAATATGTCTGCAGTCTCTGACCATCTCCTGTACTATGTCTGCAGTCTGACCATCTCATGTACTATGTCTGCAGTCTGACCATCTCATGTACTATGTCTGCAGTCGGACCATCTCATGTACTATGTCTGCAGTCTCTGACCATCTCCTGTACTATGACTGTAGTCTGACCATCTCATGTACTATGTCTGCAGTCTCTGACCATCTCCTGTACTATGTCTGCAGTCTCTGACAATCGCCTGTACTATGTCTGCAGTCTCTGACCATCTCATGTACTATGTCTGCAGTCTCTGACCTTCTCATGTACTATGTCTGCAGTCTCTGACCATCTCATGTACTATGTCTGCAGTCTCTGACAATCTCCTGTACTATGTCTGCAGTCTCTGACAATCTCCTGTACTATGTCTGCAGTCTCTGACCTTCTCATGTACTATGTCTGCAGTCTCTGACCATCTCCTGTACTATGTCTGCAGTCTCTGACCATCTCCTGTACTATGTCTGCAGTCTCTGACAATCTCCTGTAATATGTCTGCAGTCTCTGACCATCTCCTGTACTATGTCTGCTGTCTGACCATCTCATGTACTATGTCTGCAGTCTCTGACCTTCTCATGTACTATGTCTGCAGTCTCTGACCATCTCATGTACTATGTCTGCAGTCTCTGACCATCTCCTGTACTATGTCTGCAGTCTCTGACCATCTCCTGTACTATGTCTGCAGTCTCTGACAATCTCCTGTAATATGTCTGCAGTCTGACCATCTCATGTACTATGTCTGCAGTCGGACCATCTCATGTACTATGTCTGCAGTCTCTGACCATCTCATGTACTATGTCTGCAGTCTGACCATCTGATGTACTATGTCTGCAGTCTCTGACCATCTCCTGTACTATGTCTGCAGTCTCTGACCATCTCCTGTACTATGTCTGCAGTCTCTGACCTTCTCATGTACTATGTCTGCAGTCTCTTACCATCTCATGTACTATGTCTGCAGTCTCTGACCATCTCCTGTACTATGTCTGCAGTCTCTGACCATCTCCTGTACTATGTCTGCAGTCTCTGACCATCTCCTGTACTATGTCTGCAGTCTCTGACAATCTCCTGTAATATGTCTGCAGTCTCTGACCATCTCCTGTACTATGTCTGCAGTCTGACCATCTCATGTACTATGTCTGCAGTCTGACCATCTCATGTACTATGTCTGCAGTCGTACCATCTCATGTACTATGTCTGCAGTCTCTGACCATCTCCTGTACTATGTCTGTAGTCTGACCATCTCATGTACTATGTCTGCAGTCTCTGACCATCTCCTGTACTATGTCTGCAGTCTCTGACAATCTCCTGTACTATGTCTGCAGTCTCTGACCATCTCATGTACTATGTCTGCAGTCTCTGACCTTCTCATGTACTATGTCTGCAGTCTCTGACCATCTCATGTACTATGTCTGCCATCTCTGACCATCTCCTGTACTATGTCTGCAGTCTCTGACAATCTCCTGTAATATGTCTGCAGTCTGACCATCTCCTGTAATATGTCTGCAGTCTGACCATCTCCTGTACTATGTCTGCAGTCTGACCATCTCATGTACTATGTCTGCAGTCTCTGACCATCTCCTGTACTATGTCTGCAGTCTCTGACAATCTCCTGTACTATGTCTGCAGTCTCTGACCATCTCTTGTACTATGTCTGCAGTCTCTGATAATCTCCTTTAGTATTTTGGGGGGAGAGCCATGCGCACTTGCGCTGCAATCGTGATGCATCGTTCGTGATGCTTTGCGGAATCAAATCGAATCGTGGACTTGATAATCGAAATTGCATCGAATCGTGAGACGGGTGAAGATGCGCAGCCCTAGTTTTTATGGTGCAGTTTTGATGGGCTAGTTTTTGATGGAGCAGTTTTTGATGGGGCAATGGACCGAACTGGATTGACACACGGTTGGATCACATTTACATCTCTAGGGGCACCGTCTCCAGTCAGTAGTATTGGTGGAGGCAAGACCACGCCGCACAATTTACCCTGAAATTGTATCTTTTCTAGTTACATTATATTTTAATACTACTGCTGCTGCCTCCATGCAGAGTAATGCTTCATGACCTCTCTGGCACAGCGGATCCACCAACAGCCTCCGCTACAAGCTACCAGACCGGATCATAACAGCAAGTGTAACTAAAACAATGAACTTTATATTAAACCCTGATTTGCGGCCTTTATACTGCAACCATTATACTGCAACCATTAGCCTGTATGCAAGAGCAAATCTGCACTCTCTCTCTCTTTCTTGCTCTCTCTCTCTATATCTCAATATATATCTATTGTTGCTTTTGTTATGTTCATTTTTCAACAGTTTAGTTTGTGTTCGTCGTGACTGTGTCTGTGTACTTTAGTTTGTCCTAGTTTTGTGTTAAATAAAATAATAGTATAAAATGATTTTTCTTATTATGAAGTTAGATGTGTTGATGTTGATGTGTTAGATGTGAAGTTAGATGTGTTGAAAAACCTAAAAATCTATCTCAAAAACAAAGGAAACATTTGAAAAAAATAAAACTTTTTATTAAACATATTATAACTCAAGGTAACTATTCAGGCGATTCACGGTTTCTTCCCGTTTGTCATGAATTTTAGCCAGTTCCTTCTCCATCTCTTCGTTCTGCTTCAGAAGATATTTTATTTGCCTCTGATTACCCCTTATCCGGTCAGCAATTTTTGTCTGAGCTGCTTGGAAATACTTCAATTCTTTTGCAGCTGTTAGGATATAAGAAAAAACAATTTGTTTTCAAAGACCCTTAACAAATGCATAAAATATTTCTGTTGCTTATTAATCAATCATTATCATGTCTATACACTTGTTATGTGTCTAGCACAGACCGGGAGTGCAAAATTATTAGGCAAATGAGTAATTGGACCACATCATCCTCTTTATGCATGTTGTCTTACTCCAAGCTGTGTAGGCTCGAAAGCCTACTACCAATTAGGCATATAAGGTAATGTACAACTCTGTAATGAGAAGGTGTGTGGTCTAATGACATCATCACTCTACATCAGGTGTGCATAATTATTAGTCAACTTCCTTTCCTTTGGCAAGATTCAGTCTCTGAAGAGTCAAAAATAGAGAGGTATCTAGCAGAGGGATGCAACACTCTTAAAATTGAAAAGCTTCTGAAGCGTGATCATCGAACAATCAAGCATTTCATTCAAAATAGTCAACAGGGTCGCAAGAAGCGTGTGGAAATACCAAGGCGCAAAATAACTGCCCATGAACTGAGAAAAGTCAAGCGTGCAGCTGCCAAGATGCCACTTGCCACCAGTTTGGCCATATTTCAGAGCTGCAACATCACTGGAGTGCCCAAAAGCACAAGGTGTGCAATACTCAGAGACATGGCCAAGGTAAGAAAGGCTGAAAGACGACCACCACTGAACAAGACCCACAAGCTGAAACGTCAAGACTGGGCCAAGAAATATCTCAAGACTGATTTTTCTACCGTTGTATGGACTGCTGAAATGAGAGTGAGTCTTGATGGACCAAAGGAATGGGCCAGTGGCTGGATTGGTAAAGGGCAGAGAGCTCCAGTCCGACTCAGACGCCAGCAAGGTGGAGGTGGAGTACTGGTTTGTGCTGGTATCATCAAAGATGAGCTTGTGGGGCCTTTTGGGGTTGAGGATGGAGTCAAGCTCAACTCCCAGTCCTACTGCCAGTTTCTGGAAGACCCCTTCTTCAAGCAGTGGTACAGGAAGAAGTCTGCATCCTTCAAGAAAAACATGATTTTCATGCAGGACAATGCTCCAGCACACGCGTCCAAGTACTCCACAGCGTGCCTGGCAAGAAAGTGTATTAAAGAAAAAAAACTAATGACATGGCCTCCTTGTTCACCTGATCTGAACCCCATTGAGAAGAACCTGTGGTCCATCATCAAATGTGAGATTTACAAGGAGGGAAAAGAGTACACCTCTCTGAACAGTGTCTGGGAGGCTGTGGTTGCTGCTGCACGCAATGTTGATGGTGAACAGATCAAAACACTGACAGAATCCATGGATGGCAGGCTGCATGAGTGTCCTTGCAAAGAAAGGTGGCTATATTGGTCACTGATTTGTTTTTGTTTTGTTTTTGAATGTCAGAAATGTATATTTGGGAATGTTGAGATGTTATATTGGTTTCACTGTTAAAAATAAATAATTGAAATGGGTATATATATATATATTTTTTTGTTAGGTTGCCTAATAATTCAGCACAGTAATAGTACTCACCTGCACACACAGATATCCCCCTAAAATAGCTAACACCAAAAACTAAATAAAAACTACTTCCAAAAATATTCAGCTTTGATATTATTGAGTTTTTGAGGTTCATTGAGAACATGGTTGTTGTTCAATAATACAATGAATCCTCAAAAATACAACTTGCCTAATAATACTGCACTACCTGTATACTTCTATCATAAATACCATATTATGGTTCTGCAATCTGACGGGTGCGCTTTATATGTTGTCCATTTTTATATCTACATTTTATTGTTGAAATGTTATTAATCTTTGTGCACATATTTACCTTCCTGAACGAGGCTCAGCGGACCTTCAGTTTAAGGCACCTCCACCTCTCCAGCGACCAGCATATCCAAATCTTCAATGTCTGGATTATTTTGGGGGGGGACATGCTCCACAACAGGAGCGGTGGCTGGCGAGTGGGAGGTCCCTGGCTGATCCTCCTCATCCCTCTCCTCCTCTGCCGCATCCTCCTCTGCCGCATCCTCCTCTTCTTCCTCCTCATCAGTGGCCTGACGCCTTGTGCGCTTGGTGCGCACACCTGGTAGCGGAGCTCCTATAATAACACAATGTTCATATATTAGAAAAATATTTTCTAATGACGTATGCAAATTCGGTGTACTCTGCTGTATTGTATATGAATACAAATTAATTCATATAGACAGTTAACCAATGGGAAAATGTTATATTAAAGGGTCTTGTGGGCACTACAGGGGACTGAGCGTGAGCTGGTCTGCCACCATGGTAAAATGAGCTGTTTTTGTCTCCTTTGTTTTGTTCAGACGATATCATGTTAAAAAAAAGGGCCTGATGGATCACACGGGATTACTATGAAAACCCCACGCCTAACACAGGAATTGAGTGGGAATCTATATATATAAAACTCAACGTGTCTGTATGTATGTATGTACCAGCATCACGTCCAAACGGTGAAAGATATTTACATGAAACTTGGCACACAGGTTACTTATATGTCAGCCACAAACATAGGATAGGTGATTTAAGCCTTACCCTCCCCCATTTGCCATGGTCGGGGTTTTTCTTTAAATTCCCATTCAACTCTATGGGAAATACATGTCACTTCATAACAGCTGTAGATATTTCGATAACACTTGGTCACATGTTACTTACACGTCCACTTAAAGTATAGGATCGTTAATTTATCCATTAACTACCCCCATTTGTGATGGTCGTGGTTTTTGTTTAAAGTCCCATGCAAAGCAATGGGAAATGTATGTTCCCACATAACTTCTGTGTTGCTGTCTGCTGTCCCATGTCTTTTTTCAACAGTACTATGAATACCTTGGCTGGTGGTGATATATGTTACCACAACATGGCGTCTGGGTTAACAACATCTGCCCTTACATTAATTACATATGACCTTAAATAACTGTCACCAAAGGAGCTGCGGTGGGTCAACGCGATTGCCACTGCGCTGACAAGCCATTAACCTCTGCAGCTAGGGGTTCTGATCCCGCTCTCGGCTACATGTTAATTGAGTTTGGTGGTCTCAGCCCGGCCTCCGGTGGTAGTGCTATGCGAGGTAAGCCTGCGCTTAGTACGCCCACCCCCCTCCACAAAAACCACCACACTTACACACGCACTCGAAATTGGGTTAAAATGCGCGCACTCTGACCACGCGGTCTCTAAAAAGAGAGGCGAAGGACTAACGGGGCTGTTTGAGCGGGCAAATCCTCTCACTACCTTATAGGGAGTCCCTCTGCCACGTTGGGCTTCAAAGCGGAGCAGGTAGGACGGGCTGTATGTGAGGACCCCCTCACACCCGCCATTGTCACCCGGGGCATGGAGAAAGGTGGCAGATTGCCTCTGGGGGAGGCCTGCCTACTCCCAAATCCTGCAGTCCGGCTCCTCTCTAGAGTACACGCAAGAAATACACTTTAGAAAAAAAACCATAACTGTCAGCAATAACTTACCTGGGTGATATTTAGCACGGAGACCCCTGACCCGGTCCATATGGCACCTTTTTAGGTCGGACCATTTCTTTAAGATGGCCATGTGATCTGGTGGCCCGCCAGGATGTCCACTTAATTTTTCGATAACGGATCGCACCACCTCTTTTTTTTCCGCCTGCCTCTGCAGCTGATCGTATCCTGTTTCCAGGAACGTCTGCAAGATGAAGAACAAAGTATATTATAATACTTTTGTTTAAAGCCTTATGGATATATGACGGAAATCTATGGTATTCAACATTGGGAGCATTCTCGCCTTATTAATCAATGACAGGGTTAACATGACAGATTTTATATCTTGCCATTTTTTTGACATTTAGATGAATTAATTTAGAATAAATAATGGAGTTGATGTTATTTAAAAACTACAACTACCAGCATGCTCTGATACACCATGTAGCTCACCATCACCAGCTGTACAACAATTATACTTTAACTAGGAGCATGGCTGGACAGTTAATGGCTGTCCGGTAATAACGGGGAGTTGTTTTGCAACAGCTGTAGGCTCCGTTTAGGAAACAGTGACGCATAAGCGAGTAGCGCCCGCATATGAAAACGGTGTTCAAACAACACAAGTGAGGTATCGACGCGATCGTTAGAGCGAGAGCAATAATTCTAGCCCTAGAGCTACTCTTTAGCTGAAAAAATGCAACCTGTAGAATTTTTAAAACATCACATATCGAGAATTTTTAAGGGTGAAAGTTTGACGCCATGCCACGAGCGGGCACAATTTTTGAGCGTGACATGTTGGGTATCATTTTACTCGGCGTAACTTTATCTTTCACAAAATCTAAAAAAATTGGGCAAAATTTATTGTTGTGTTATTTTCCAATTCAAAAAAAGTTATTTTTTTCCAAAAAAAGTGCGCTTGTAAGACCGCTGCGCAAATACGGTGTGACAAAAAATATTGCAATGATTACCATTTCATTCTCTAGGGCAGGGGTCTCCAAAGTACGGCCCGCGGGCCACATCCGGCCCGCCAGGCCATTTCCTCCGGCACGCAGCTGGAGTCACTGGTCCACCTGTTAGTTGTGGAACCTGCGCTGAATATTCGTCCCTAGCAATATGCAGCGCAGGTCCCGCAATCTCTCCCGGCGTCTCACTGTGTTTGTGTTGGCTGCTGGGTCCACGGCATCCTAGCAGCCAATGATTTGTTTTAGACCCGTTGCCACACCGCCCTGCTCCGCCTCCCGCCTCGCTGTTAACCAGTAACGAGTGTTTATTAAGGCGGGGCGGGAGTCGGGAAGTGCAGCAGGTCTGAACAGCCAGTGTGTGTAATGTCTGACGCGCTGGTAAAGTACACATGCATGGAGGAGGGAGGGGGGCTGATGCGAGATGATTACTGTACACTACTGTGGAGGGTGGCTGAATGGCTCTGATATGGCACAAACATCCGGGTGCTGATAATTCTGATGGGGACACAAGTGGGATGTGCTCTAATGGGGATACAAGTGACAAGTAGGGGGTGGTGATCTTATGGGGACACCAGTGGGGGGTTCTCTAATGGGGACACCAGTGGGGGGGTGCTCTAATGGGGACACCAGTGGGGGGGTGCTCTTGTGGGGACACCAGTGGGGGGGTGCTCTTGTGGGGACACCAGTGGGGGGGTGCTCTTATGGGGACACCAGTGGAGGGGGGTTTAATGGGGACACCAGTAGGGGGTGCCCTAATGGGGACACAGATGTGTGGGGACACAGATGTGTGGGGAGACTATGGGGCCCACAGATGTATGGGGACACCAATGTGGGGACACAGATGTATGAGGAGACTGGTGGGGAAACCAATGTGGGGACACAGATGTATGAGGAGACTGGTAGGGAAACAGATGTGTGGGGACACAGATGTGTGGGGACACCAGTGTGGGGACCCAGATGTGTGGGGACACCAGTGTGGGGACCCAGATGTGTGGGGATACCAGTGTGTGGACACAGATGTGTGGGGACACAAGTGTTGGGACACTGATTTATGGGGAGACTGGTGGAGTCACAGATGTGTGGGGACATAGATGTATGAGGAGACTGGTGGGGTCACAGATGTGTGGGGACACAAGTGTGGGGACACTGATTTGTGGGGAGACTGGTGTCCCCATACATCTGTGTCCCCACCAGTCTTCCCACAAATCAGTGTCCCCACACTTGTGTCTCCACACATCTGTGTCCCCACCAGTCTCCTCATACATCTGTGTCCCCACATTAGTGTCCCCATACATCAGTATCCCCAACAGTCTCCCCACAAATCAGTGTCCCCACACTTGTGTCCCCACACATCGGTGTCCCCAACAGTGTCCTCATACATCTGTGTCCCCAGCAGTCTCCTCATACATCTTTGTCCCCACATCAGTGTCCCCACCAGTCTCCCCACACATCTATGTCCCCACACTTGTGTCCTCACACATCTGGGTCCCCACACTGGTGTCCCCACACATCTGTGACCCCCACCAGTCTCCTCATACATCTGTGTCCCCAGCAGTCTCCTCATACATCTGTGTCCCCACATCGGTGTCCCCACACATCATGTGTGCCCCCACCAGTCTCCCCACACATCTATGTCCCCACACTTGTGTCCTCACACATCTGGGTCCCCACACTGGTGTCCCCACACATCTGTGACCCCCACCAGTCTCCTCATACATCTGTGTCCCCACCAGTCTCCTCATACATCTGTGTCCCCACATCGGTGTCCCCACACATCATGTGTGCCCCCACCAGTCTCCCCACACATCTATGTCCCCACACTTGTGTCCTCACACATCTGGGTCCCCACACTGGTGTCCCCACACATCTGTGACCCCCACCAGTCTCCTCATACATCTGTGTCCCCAGCAGTCTCCTCATACATCTGTGTCCCCACATCGGTGTCCCCCACACATCATGTGTGCCCCCACCAGTCTCCCCACACATCTATGTCCCCACACTTGTGTCCTCACACATCTGGGTCCCCACACTGGTGTCCCCACACATCTGTGACCCCCACCAGTCTCCTCATACATCTGTGTCCCCAGCAGTCTCCTCATACATCTGTGTCCCCACATCGGTGTCCCCACACATCATGTGTGCCCCCACCAGTCTCCCCACACATCTATGTCCACACACTTGTGTCCTCACACATCTGGGTCCCCACACTGGTGTCCCCACACATCTGTGACCCCCACCAGTCTCCTCATACATCTGTGTCCCCACCAGTCTCCTCATACATCTGTGACCCCACATTGGTGTCCCCATACATCTGTGTCCCCACCAATGTGGGGGCACAGATGTATGAGGAGACTGGTGGGGCCACAGATGTGTGGGGACACCAGTGTGGGAACACAGATGTGTGGGGACACAAGTGTGGGGACACAGATGTGTGGGGACACAGATGTGTGGGGAGACTGGTGGGGACACCGATGTATGGGGACACCAATGTGGGGACACAGATGTATGAGGAGACTGGTGGGGTAACAGATGTGTGGGGACAACAGTGTGGGGACACAGAATTGTGGGGACACCAGTGTGGGGGCACAGATGTATGAGGACACTGGTGGGGACACAGATGTGTGGGGACACCAGTGTGGGGACACAGATGTGTGGGGAGATTGGTGGGGACACAGATGTGTGGGGACACCGATGTGGGGACACAGATGTATGAGGAGACTGTTGGGGACACAGATGTGTGGGGAGACTGGTGGGGACAAAGTTGTATAAGGAGACTGGTGGGAACACAGTTGTATGGGGACACCAATGTGGGGTCACAGATGTATGAGGAGACTGGTGGGGCCACAGATGTATGGGGACACCAGTCTCCCCACAAATCTGTGTCCCCACACTTGTGTCCCCACACATCTGTGTCCCCACCAGTGTCCTCATACATCTGTGCCCCCACACTGGTGTCCCCACAATTCTGTGTCCCCACACTGTTGTCCGCACACATCTGTTACCCCACCAGTCTCCTCATACATCTGTGTCCCCACATTGGTGTCCCCACACATTTGTGTCCCCACCAGTCTCCCCACACATCTGTGTCCCCAACAGTCTCCTCATACATCTGTGTCCCCACATTGGTGTCCCCACACATCTGTGTCCCCACCAATCTCCCCACACATATGTGTCCCCACACTGGTGTCCCCACACATCTGTGTCCCCACCAGTCTCCTCATACATCTGTGTTCCCACCAATGTGGGGACACAGATGTATGAGGAGACTGGTGGGGACACAGATATGTGGGGACACAAATTTGGGGACATAGATGTATGAGTAGACTGGTGGGGTAACAGATGTGTGGGGACATAGATGTATGAGGAGACTGGTGGAGTCACAGATGTATGAGGAGACTGGTGGGGACACAAATGTGTGGGGACACCAATGTGGGGACACAGATGTATGAGGAGACTGGTGGGGACACAGATATGTGGGGACACAAATTTGGGGACATAGATGTATGAGTAAACTGGTGGGGTAACAGATGTGTGGGGACATAGATGTATGAGGAGACTGGTGGAGTCACAGATGTATGAGGAGACTGGTGGGGACACAAATGTGTGGGGACACCAATGTGGGGACACAGATGTATGAGGAGACTGGTGGGGACAAATATGTGTGAGGAGACTGGTGGGGACACCAATGTGGGGACACTGATTTGTGGGGAGACTGGTGGGGACACATGTATGGGGACACCAATGTGGGGACACAGATGTATGAGAAGACTGGTGGGGTAACAGATGTGTGGGGACAACAGTGTGGGGACACAGAATTGTAGGGACACCAGTGTGGGGGCTCAGATGTACGAGGAGACTGGTGGGGACACAGATGTGTGGGGACACCAGTGTGGGGACACAGATGTGTGGGGACCCAGATGTGTGGGGACATAAATGTATGAGGAGACTGGTGGGGGTCACAGATGTGTGGGGACACCAATGTGGGGACACAGATGTATGGGGACACCAATGTGGGGACACAGATGTATGGGGACACCAATGTGAGGACACAGATGTATGGGGACACCAATGTGATGACACAGATGTATGGGTACACCAATGTGGGGACACAGATGTATGGGGACACCAATGTGGGGACACAGATGTATGGGGAAACCAATGTGATGACACAGATGTATGGGGACACCAATGTGGGGACACAGATGTATGGGGACACCAATGTGGGGACACAGATGTATGGGGACACCAATGTGGGGACACAGATGTATGGGGACACCAATGTGAGGACACAGATGTATGGGGACACCAATGTGATGACACAGATGTATGGGGACACCAATGTGGGGACACAGATGTATGGGGACACCAATGTGGGGACACAGATGTATGGGGACACCAATGTGGGGACATAGATGTATGAGTAGACTGGTGGGGTAACAGATGTGTGGGGACATAGATGTATGAGGAGACTGGTGGAGTCACAGATGTATGAGGAGACTGGTGGGGACACAAATGTGTGGGGACACCAATGTGGGGACACAGATGTATGAGGAGACTGGTGGGGACAAATATGTGTGAGGAGACTGGTGGGGACACCAATGTGGGGACACTGATTTGTGGGGAGACTGGTGGGGACACATGTATGGGGACACCAATGTGGGGACACAGATGTATGAGGAGACTGGTGGGGTAACAGATGTGTGGGGACAACAGTGTGGGGACACAGAATTGTAGGGACACCAGTGTGGGGGCTCAGATGTACGAGGAGACTGGTGGGGACACAGATGTGTGGGGACACCAGTGTGGGGACCCAGATGTGTGGGGACATAAATGTATGAGGAGACTGGTGGGGGTCACAGATGTGTGGGGACACCAATGTGGGGACACAGATGTATGGGGACACCAATGTGGGGACACAGATGTATGGGGACACCAATGTGAGGACACAGATGTATGGGGACACCAATGTGATGACACAGATGTATGGGTACACCAATGTGGGGACACAGATGTATGGGGACACCAATGTGGGGACACAGATGTATGGGGAAACCAATGTGATGACACAGATGTATGGGGACACCAATGTGGGGACACAGATGTATGGGGACACCAATGTGGGGACACAGATGTATGGGGACACCAATGTGGGGACACAGATGTATGGGGACACCAATGTGAGGACACAGATGTATGGGGACACCAATGTGATGACACAGATGTATGGGGACACCAATGTGGGGACACAGATGTATGGGGACACCAATGTGGGGACACAGATGTATGGGGACACCAATGTGGGGACATAGATGTATGAGTAGACTGGTGGGGTAACAGATGTGTGGGGACATAGATGTATGAGGAGACTGGTGGAGTCACAGATGTATGAGGAGACTGGTGGGGACACAAATGTGTGGGGACACCAATGTGGGGACACAGATGTATGAGGAGACTGGTGGGGACAAATATGTGTGAGGAGACTGGTGGGGACACCAATGTGGGGACACTGATTTGTGGGGAGACTGGTGGGGACACATGTATGGGGACACCAATGTGGGGACACAGATGTATGAGGAGACTGGTGGGGTAACAGATGTGTGGGGACAACAGTGTGGGGACACAGAATTGTAGGGACACCAGTGTGGGGGCTCAGATGTACGAGGAGACTGGTGGGGACACAGATGTGTGGGGACACCAGTGTGGGGACACAGATGTGTGGGGACCCAGATGTGTGGGGACATAAATGTATGAGGAGACTGGTGGGGGTCACAGATGTGTGGGGACACCAATGTGGGGACACAGATGTATGGGGACACCAATGTGATGACACAGATGTATGGGGACACCAATGTGGGGACACAGATGTATGGGGACACCAATGTGGGGACACAGATGTATGGGGACACCAATGTGGGGACACAGATATATGGGGACACCAATGTGGGGACACAGATGTGGGGGAGACTGGTGAGGACACGGATGTAAAACCTCATGCACGCTGGTAGTTTAACCCGCTGAATGATGCTCCAGCGTTTTATTAGACGACAGGACCATCATCCAGTTCTGCTGTCAACAGTAAGTAAAATGCTATTCTTCTACTGTGGATTTATTTACTTAAATTATTTTTCCGGCCCGCGGATATGAGTAAAATATAGAATGTGGCCCTCAAAGTAAAAAGTTTGGAGACCCCTGCTCTAGGGTGTTAGAAAAAAAAATATATATAATGTTTGGGGGTTTTAAGTAATTTTCTAGCAAAAAAAAAGTTTTAGTCTCGTAAACACTAAATCTGAAAAATTAGCCCGGTGTCCACAACATGTTAAATTCATTATGCAAAATAGCAAGGAAAGTGCCTAAATACACATTTACCAACCAGGGTGTCTGCAGCTGTACAGGCATGCTGGGACTTGTAGTTTTGTAACACCAGGAGACAAATTGTTTGGGAAATACTAATATCTGATCTTATATACTAACTTTTAAACTAGTCTAAAATGCAGTTAAAGATAATTCAAATACTTACACAGATCAGCATCTTTTCCTCACTTCTTGAAAGGTTGCTACCAACCATTTTTTAAAGTAAAGTTGTGGAACTTGGCCAACACACACTTCCTATGTGAAATGAAACTGGCAAGTGTCCAAGTTCCAGGAAGTAGTCGCGCGTGCGTGTTGTTCGCGCGATTGCGCAAGCGCGCTCGAGAAATTCGCAATACTGTTTTTAGCTAAAATAACACATATATTCGATTTCAGAGTGTTACTGTCGAAATTCCGCAATGAATTTATCATTCGCATTTTGTGAAATTTCGATAAAATATCTTGAATATTTGATTTCAGAATGAGCCAATCAGAGCGCTCCTAAAGCATGTACCGAAATTCTGCCAAAAAAAATCGCAATCGCATTTTTGCGAAATTTCGATAAAATATCAAGAATATTCTGAGCCAATCAGAGTGCTCCATTCCGCATTTCTCGAAATTTCGCAATTATTTTGTATTATAACATATCACGAATATTCTTAGCCAATCAGAGTGCTCCTTCCACATTTGCCGAATATTCGCAATTATTTTGTATTGCAATATATCACGAATATTCTGAGCCAATCAGAGTGCTCCATTCCGCATTTCTCGAAATTTCGCAATTATTTTGTATTGTAAAATATCACGAATATTCTGAGCCAATCAGAGTGCTCCATTCCGCATTTCTCGAAATTTCGCAATTATTCTGTATTATAAAATATCACGAATATTCTGAGCCAATCAGAGTGCTTCTTCCGCATTTCTCGAATATTCGCATTCGTATTCGCAATAGCGAAATTTCGCAATGATTTCATTTTCAAAAAATATCACGAATATTCGTATTTAGCGAATATATCACGAATATTCGACAATATATTCGAGATATATCGCGAAATCGAATATGGCATATTCTGCTCAACACTAATAACTAGTATATGCTCTGATAAACCAACATTTCATTTTCATGCATACATTGTTTTTCCTTCTTCAGATGACCAGCCAATCTAAAAATGATGGTCAGGCAGTGATTACTGCCAATATATTTATTTAAGCTCATGTATATCAACAGCAGAAGTTGAATCCCCAGGAGATCTTTTGTAACATAGATCTGTTAAAATACATGATACCACTGAGGAAAGAATCCATCCATTTGGTTTATATATTGTGTGAGGAAAGATAAACTGCTTTTTTGTTTTGTTTTATTGTTTATGTGACCTTTAGGGCTCATTTCCACTGGCGTTTTTACAGCCACTTTTCTGAGCGTTTTTTTGCAGCTTAAAAACAGCTTTCCATGTTAGTCTATGGCCTCATGCCCACCATGACGTTTTTGAGCTGTAGATGGCTGAGACGTTTTTAAGCTGCAAAAAAAACGCAGGACCAGTGCGTTCTGAAGCTCCAGCGTTAGAGCTGTAAAAACGACAGACATTAAAAAACGCGCAAAAACGCTGCCGCTGCGTTTTTGAGCTCCAGCTCACAAATATATATATATATATATATATATATATATATATATATATATATATATATATATATATATATATATTTTTTTTTTTTTACAAAATAAACATGGGCAGGCGTTTTTAAGCTGTAAAAAAGGCTAAAAAAAGTGGCTGAAAAAAACGCCAGTGGAAATGAGCCCTTAAAGGTAAACTTCCTTTTAATGTTTTTCAGAAAAAAAAATATATATATGTTGTCAGTCAGTTTAGAAAAGCATTTAAGACAGGTGAGATTCAGACGCAACACTTATGCAAACGTGCACATGGTTTGCTATTTCAGCATTTGTCGTGCTAGACTGACATGTGAAATGTTGTTTTAAATGATATGTAACCAAAACAACTTCTATTTTGAGTGACACAATCAATGTGAGGGAAGTAGCTAGTCATCACTGAATGATGATTTGTTTTGCCTTTCCACAACACATGCACATATCAGCCATTTTGTTTTTACAGCAATGTCCCTCCCAAGTATACAGTATATTCCCTCAAGTATCTAGACAGAAAAGTGTTGGAAACGAGACTTCAAAGATTTCCAACACGTTAAATCTGTTAGCCTAATAAAGAACACATTGAATAAAGAGAGTTACGATATTTGCCCTCAGATTGTTTGTCAGTCGCAGGCAAAATGTGGAAATTGTAAAATTTAACTTGTCTTCTTACAGTAATTTCTTCTTAATACTTTCTTTTAATTAGTTTTGCCAACCAAGAACTTCACAAACTTTCATATCACTCAATTCCAATAATGTAGATGCCATATAATCATAACAGTTTTATACAGTAGTCATACTGTCACCTATCAGATTTCATAATATTTTATGAATTTTTAGAGGGACCCCATGCTGATTATTTTCAAAGGAACAGTACACATTTTTGTAATCCAGGTATCTCCAGTGATGACATACAGTATATGATTACCACTTAAGGACCGGACCAATACGCTGGTAAATGACCCAAGGGGTTTTTACAATTCGGCACTGCGTCGCTTTAACAGACAATTGCGCGGTCGTGCGACGTGGCTCCCAAACTAAATTTGCGTCCTTTTCTTCCCACAAATAGAGCTTTCTTTTGGTGGTATTTGATCGCCTCTGTGATTTTTATTCTTTGCGCTATATACAAAAATAGAGCGACATTTTTGGAAAAAAAACAATGGGGTAGATTCATGTAGATCAGCGGATCTTTTGATCCGCGTGATCTATCTTTTTTACGATCCGCCTGCGCCAGTTTTTGAGGCAAGTGCTGTATTCAGAAAGCACTTGCCTCGTAATTAGCCCTGGCGGATCGTAAATCCCCCGGCGGAATGCAAATTCCGCGGCTAGGGGGAGTTTACTATTTAAATCACGCGCGTCCCCGCGCCGATCGTACTGCGCATGCGCCGCCGGCAAAATTTCCCAACGTGCATTGCTTTAAATGATGTCGCAAGGACGTCATTGTTTTCGATGTTAACGCAATTAACGTATGGCCGTATTCCCGGACGACTTACGTAAACGACGTAAAAAATTCAAAACTCGACGCGGGAACGACGGCCATACTTAACATAGGATCCGCCGCACTTACCCCGCATATAGCAGGGGTAACGATCCGCCAGAAAAAGACGAACGCAAACGACGTAAAAAAAAAGCGACGGCCGGGCGTTCGGTTCTGAATCGGCGGTTCTCCTCATTTGCATATTCGTCGCGTAGAAAAAAAGAAGCGCCACCTGGCGGACGGCGGGAGAATGCAGCCTAAGAACCGACAGTGTAACTCACTTACACCAGTCGGCTCTAAGGGAGATCTATGCGGAACCTGATTCGAGGAATCAGCCGCATAGATCCGAGCGTCGGATCTCACAGATCCGACGGTGTATCAGTAGATACACCGTCGGATCTGTACATGAATCTACCCCAATATTTTTTACTTTTTGTTATAAGAAGAATCAAATAAACTACATTTTAGTTAAACATTTAGGCCAAAATTTATTTAGCCACATGTCTTTAGTAAAAAAAAATCGCAATAAAAAAGAACATAGCTACCTAGCGGGAACAGCGACACTAATACAGCGATCAGAAAAATGATCGCTTAGTGACACTGGCAATAGGGAGTGAAAGGGTTAACTAGGGCGGTGATCAAGGGGTTAAAACTTCATTAGGGGGGGTACGGGGGCTACCCTGGACCTAACACTAACTGCCTGTCACACTGACACTAAATGCAGTAATCAGTACATATATGATCACTGCATTCATTGACACTGTGACAGGGGGGTGGGGGGGAGTGATCGCAAGGGGTTAATGTGCCTGCGTGTACTGGTGTCAGTGTAGTGTTGTGCAGACTCACTGTGTGATGTGATCTCTCCTCAGCGGCGGTTGAAAAAACCACCGAGAGCAGAGATCACATCACTTCCCCCTTCCTGTGTTTACACAGGAGGAGGAAGTGCACTGCAGGGGGAGCGTGCGCATTGGCTGGGAGCGATCCGGAAGGAGCGGACAAAAACGAACAGCCGCCCCCTCAGCACGGATCGCTCCTACAGCAAACCGGACCGCCACATGTACCGGGGGGGGGCCCGATCGGACCCCCGACCCACGTCAAGGCAGCCACGTACAGGTACGTTGATGTGCCTGTCCGTGCCATTCTGCCGACGTAAATGTACATGCGGCGGTCTTTAAGTGGTTAAGGATACCCAGCCCATTTCTTTACAAACAGAAGCTAGATGGGATCTGTCATTTAGTGGCCGTAGTGCCAACATCACTAAATGGTAGATGCCTGGTTTGATGAAAAACATAAGCTGACAAGGATTAGGTTTTGGCTCTGGGGTTCACAGACCTGAACATTACAGTTTTGGTGTTTGCCATTAGGTTTCCCCCAGCATCCGGCAGGTATCAGGTCTTCATTTTCACCAGGTGCTGGCTGCTGGGAAGGTATTAAGGCTCTGTTATCTCTTAGCACCTGTGTGGCCATTTGTTCTGTTCTGCTGCCAGTCATCCTGGTCCAGTTAACTTGATCTTTGTTCTGTCCCCATACTCGACCCATCTTACACACTGCACGTTGCCAATTTTTCTGATCTTACTGCTTATAACTGCTTCCTGTATACCTCATTCCCATCCTTTTTCCTTCTTGTGCCTGTACCCATTTCCATATATCTGATCCCCATCCCAACCTTATTTCTGAACATCCTAACCATTGTTCTTTGCCTTGTACCTCCTGCCTACCCTGCTTTACTTGATACCTCCCACTGTTTTGTATGGAGTTTAGGTAGTCTGCACTTACTGTGAATATATAGCTTTGACTGTGTGCTGTTCATGTGTTTTTCAGTGATGTTTACATATATATAAATATATACACACACAGTATATTGCTGTATTCATGCTGTTGTGTAGTCAGTTGTGTGTTCCTAATAAGTCTTATTATAATTGTATGTTATTCGGTTCCAGTTACCTCTGTGCAGCTACACTTATCTGGTCACATCTGCGCTGCAGGATACCAGTACATAGTATTGTAGCAGTCATTTAGTGGGGTTAGTGCTACTGCCACTAATATGACAAATCCCCAGCTGTTGTTTAAAAGGTGACTTTATGTGCAGATTTAATGCATCACAATAGCATGTTTTTTTCCAAAAGGTTTGTGTATTTTTAAGGTTGCCCATTAAGCTAAATTAAAACAGTAGCAAGCCATCTTAAAAAAGTCCCTTTGCAGGCTCATGTCACAATGTGCTAATATGCATCGCAAACTAGCACATTATGACAGACTTACCTTAAAAAATGGATCCCTCTGTCACCGCTGACAGGGATTCCATCTTTACCCAGTCTTCCTTCTAGGTTTGCAGGTTTTTGTGGTTTGAATGGCCGAGCTGTGATGCCATCACTCCTTCGCATGCATGCAAGAGTCACAGTTGCAGCACAGCTCCATCAATAAATGGCATGCTCCGTTCACATGCACCAGTGACTTCACTGGCTGTACCTACAGGTAAGCCTCATTATAAGCTTACCTGTAGGTACACGATAAAAGTGTACTTTACTACCACTTTAAAGGAGGTTCACCCAAATAACATGTACTGTATATAAGATCATATTTTTTAGACTTCCAACATGTACAGTATGCTGTTTTTTTTATTTTTTTGGCTGTACATACCGTATAATTGCTATTTTCCACCCGGCTTCCGGGTACTCACTCCCACGAGTAGGCGTTCCTATGCAGAGGTGCAATGTCACCTGGGACCTCGCCCAGATGATTGACGTCCTTGAGAAAAACTTCCCCCCAGCGGATAAGGTCCCACCCCCTATTGCGTAGGCGAGTCACGAGTTTCCGAAAGTAGCCGAACTGTGAGTCAGCTCTATACGATGCCTGCGCACTGACTAGGGGCCGTGTAGAGCTGACTGCACAGGCGCCGTATAGAGCTGACTCGCAGTTCGGCCACTTTCGGAAACTCGTGATGCGCCTACGCAATAGGGGGGCCTTAGCCGCCGGGGGGAAGATTTTCTCAAGGACGTCGATCATCTTGGCAAAGTTCCAGGTGACATTGCGCCTCTGCATAGGAACACCTACTCCCGTGGGAGCGAGTACCCGGAAGCTAGGTGGAAAATAGCAATTATACGGTATGTACAGCCAAAAAAAAACCAGCATACTGTACAGTAGGTGACCGCGATATTGTGTCAATCTCGCTCCCTTTCTCAGCAAGATTGACCACCTACGAGCCCCATCGTGGGAGCCAGCGCCGAGCTGGCTTGCTGCGATGGAGACAAAGCCATCATAGAAGTGACGGGGATCCGACTTGGATTCCCGCCAAATCTACATGTGGAGTTTGGTATGTATCATGAGGGGGAAGTCCACGCCGGATTTTTAAAGAAAAATCCGGCATGGATTCCCCCCAAGGGGACATACCAGGCCCTTAGGTCTGCTATGGATTGTAAGAACACCCCCTACGCCAAAAAAAACGGCGTGGGGGTTCCCCCACAATCTATACCAGACCCGTATCCAAAGCACGCCGCCCGGCCGGTCAGGAAAGGAGGGCCCCCCCCACCCCAGAGCACCCTGTCCCCATGTTGATAAGGACAGGGCCTCTTCCCAGCAACCCTGGCCGTTGGTTGTCGGGGTCTGCGGGCGGGCGGCTTATCAGAATCTGGAAGCCCCCTTCAATAAGGGGGCCCCCAGATACCGGCCCCCCAACCTAGGTGAATGAATATGGGGTAGATCGTACCCCTACCCATTCACCTGGAGGCAAAGTGTAAAAACAAAATAAGCAAAACAGGGTTTTTAAAGTATTTTAATAGATAGCTCCGGAGGGCCCCCCCCTCTTCTTGAGCTATTTTACCAGGGAGGGTCTTCTCCCGCGCTCCGGTGTCTTCTTCTGCGCTCCGGGGTCTTCTCCCGCTCTCCGGGGGTCTTCTCCCGCTCTCCGGGGTCTTCTCCCGCTCCCGCTCTCCGGGGTCTGCTCCCGCTCTCCAATGTTGACTCGGCGCTCTCCAGTGCCTTCTTCTTCAGGACTGGCCGCCGCTATCTTCGTGTTAGCTCAATTACTAGCGGCAGCCAGTCCGCCAGCCAGTCTTGAGGGCATGCTGCCTGGAACGGCTCAGGAGGGGGGGGGGCGCTCGCTCGCCCCCACTCCTTTCCTGGCCGGCAGGGCGGCGTGCTTTGGATACGGGTCTGGTATGGATTGTGGGGGAACCCCCGCACCGTTTTTTTTCGCGTAAGGGGTCTTCTCCTTACAATCCATAGCAGACCTAATGGTCCGGTATGTCCCCTGGGGGGGAACCCATGCCAGATTTTTTTTTTAAATCCGGCGTGGAGTTCCCACTCATGATACATACCAAACTGCTGCTGCTGCAGAGTTTAGTAAATGAGGTGAAGTTTCACTCTGCAGCGGATACACAATCAAATGGGGGGGTCTCACTTGAATTCCAAAATGCCAAGGGGTTCAACCTTCAGGTACTAAATACCTGTAGATGGTAGAATAAATAACAGCACATTTTTAAAGATGTACAAAACTGTTCGCCGGCGAATAGTTCCCGGCGAACATTGCTTGTTCGCGTTCGCCGCCGCGGGCGAACATATGCGATGTTCGATCCGCCCCTATTCGTCATTATTGAGCAAACTTTGACCCTGTATCTAACAGTCAGCAGACACATTCCAGCCAATTAGCAGCATACCCTCCCTCCCAGACCCTCCCATCTCCTGTACAGCATCCATTTTAGAATCATTCGGAACCTGCAGTCTAAGGCCGCGTACACACGATCAAATCTGTCTGCTGGAAACGGTCTGCTAGACCGTCCCAGCAGACAGATTCGATCGTGTGTACGGGCGAGCCGACGGATTTGGCCACCCGACAGATTTCAAAGCATACACTTACCAGCAGACATGTCGTCTCGCAACGGCACCGAATGGATTCGGCGCATGCGCGGAAGTGTTTTACTTCCTGGTACGGTGACGTGGCGGCATCAACGTCACCACCACGTCACCGACACGTCAGCGCGCCGTCTGCTGGCAGGGATTTTGGTTTGCTCGTGTGTACACGCGAGCAAACCAAAATCCAAACAGACAGATTTGTTCAAATCGGTCGGACAGACCGTTTTGAACAAATCTATTGCCTCGTGTGTACGAGGCCTTAGTGAGAGGAGGGACAATGTAGCTGCTGCTGATTTAATAGGGAAATTGCTAGCTAGGCCAGTGTAATCAGTGTCCACTCCAGTGCTGAAAGACTCATCTGATCTCTGCTGTCAGGACAGCGTCCTGACAGCACCCCAAAAAGCCCTTTTTAGGGCTAACCCACCAGTTTGTTTGTTTTTTGTAATCTAATGTGTGTTGCAGTGGTTTACAGAGAGAGATAGAGAGAGAGGGTGTATTTTTTTGGAGTTAGATAGAGCAGGCAGGCAGGCTAGTCAGTTACAGTGTGTAGAGGATATATATGCATCCCAGGAGTTGTATATATATTTACACTATATTGAGTTTGGCTAGACTAGATCCGCTCTTCCTAATATACCAACAGCCTGTATAGGGCTAGTACATCAGTCTGCTTTTTTTTTTCTCTGTAATCTGCCTGCCAGCGCGTGTGTGTCTGGCTCACAGATTATACTGTGCCCACTTGTCCAGTGCCACCACTCATATCTAGTGGCACAGTAAATTACATGTAAAAAAAAAAAAAAATTTGACTGCAATAGAGAATAGCAGTTAGTTTTCTGCAAGTGTTTGTGTCAGGCCTTCAGCGTCTACTCTGCCAACCTCTGCCAGTGTCACCAGTGCCAGATATCGACACTCTGAGGAGCGATGAACCCCTTGACTACTGGGTGTGCAGGCTTAACCTGTGGCCTGAGCTATCCCAATTTGCGATAGAACTTCTGGCCTGCCCCACTGCAAGTGTCATTTCAGAAAGGATCTTCAGTGCAGCAGGAGGTATTGTCACTGAGAAAAGTCGCCTAGGTCAAAAAAGTCTACATTACCTCACCTTTATTAAGATGAATGAGGCATGGATCCTGAAGGGACTGACAGTGGGCGATACCTTTGACTAGAAAAGGCCTGATGAGATGAGCTGCCTTGGGCTAAAAATGGTCCACACGCTGCTGTATTTCATCTCTGCATTCCGCTAGGGTTCGAGCCGCAATGTTTTAGTGCACTTTCTGCCTGGAAAACATACATTTTTCTGGCCACTGCTACAGCAGCGGCTGCAACAATGCCAAATTTTTCAGGCATGTGTATATGCCTAATTTTTCTGGCCTCTGGTGCAGCACTGTGGCTGCAAAAACAAAACCAAAAAAAAAGGGACATACATGTGTCAATTCCCCTTCGTGATCATTACCTTGTTGTGGTGGTGAAGGGGCTTGCGTATCACAATGAAGCGACCACCTCTATGAGTGTGTTGGCAATGGCAATGTTGGCACACCCCAGATGATAAGGTCGTTGCTTCATTGTGAACAGATCAAAAGCGATCGGCTGGATAATTTTGCAAAGAAAAAAAACATACATTTTCTTTGTGATCATCTAAGGTGATCATTAAAGCCTACTAGGCCAACAATAGGCCCACACTGCAGAATCATTGTTTTCTGGGTCACTTAACTGTCACTGAACTACCTCAGCACGACCATAGGCTTTGAAAAAAAAAACATTGCATGCAATCTCCCAAACATGAGCACAAGCACAGTCATCACTACACCAAGATTGACGCATAGAGGAATACAATTTATGTCATGAGTGTGTAAGTTACAGACAGGGTTAGGGTTACAGATAGGGTTAGGCTTAGGGTTACAGACAGGGTTAGGGTTACAGATAGGGTTAGGGTTACAGACCCTAACCCTTACACTACCTAATAGATACTACATCATACTTGATGTTTTAAAGCACGTTATTCCAAACAATTTAGGAAAGTTAGGTGATTTATGCCCTTTATGGATTAAAAACGGACTCTGCGTCAACTACGTAATTTTCCATGGGAGTTTTGCCATGGATCCCCCTCCGGCATGCCACAGTCCAGGCGTTGGTCCCCTTTTCCATCACTATTGTGGCCAGAAAGAGTGCCTGTGGGTTTTAAAATTTGCCTGCCCATTGAAGTCTATGACGGTTCGCCCATTCGCGAACATTTGCGGAAGTTTCGCGTTCACCGTTCACGAATGGAAAATTTTAGGTTGCTGACATCACTAATCATTTCTTTTTTTCTATAGGATCCCTATAGGGTTGTTTGAAATACCAATAAGTTTATGTGGCATGAAACATTTATGCAATGTGTTATTTAAAAACGCATCAATGTCTTCATCTTATTCCTCTTCATTTCTAAATATATAATACAAATAATACAAATTTATATTAATCCATGAAAAGTGCATTTAATTCCGAAGGTGCATATACAACATCCTGATGTCTTAAAAGGTCATCAATATTTAGACTTTTGTTTGAACAATTATTGATGCGTGGGGTCTACACTTGCAGCTGTATTTATTTTGGTTGCTCAAAGCTGACATGTTCATCTTCTGTTGCTTAATATGTTTCTTAGATTCTGAAGTTGTCAGGATAAAAATCTCCTTTAAGGATGCTTAAGGCACATATGCATTTGAAATATTACCTGCTTTAAAAAGCCCTCACTTAACACCTGGTTTGCCTACTGGCTTAGAAGCAAGCGCTTATCTTTTTAATATAGTTATGCTTGTTTGTAAATGTCTAGCTACACCAGAAAATCATTGCTTCTTTAAAGGGTATATATATATATATATATATATGGAAAGGAACCGAAAATGGACAGAATACACAGCATAGTTTTGAAATGGAGAAAACTGTTGGCAGCTTTCTTCGGGTTTTTCTAAGTTCGGATGGGGCCGTGTAGTTTGGAGATCTTGCAGAGACTTGGGCGGGATGGGATCTCCAACCCTGTGTCCAGGTCTTGTGAATAACCAACAGGTTGTGTGCCCAGGTGCATACAACAAATATAATGAGGGACTGGTGAGAGCAGAGTGGAAAGGAAGGTGGAGTGTGTGCAGCTGTCTGCTGTTTCAAGACACTGTTTGTGGAAAGCTGTCTGTGTGTGGAAAGACTACATCCCTGGTGTGAGGGGACTTCGTGCCTGATGGACTAGAAGGCTGGTAGACCTGAGGTGGCTAGCGAGTCCAATGGTGGCTGAAGGAAGTCTGGGAGATAGTGGGCTGGAGAACCCTGTTGAGGCCAGGAGTGGGCCAGGTTAGCAGGTACAGCAAGGCTAAGTAAGCCTAGGAGCCAGGAGGCTTGGCATTTTGTTTCTGTGAACTGTACTGGAGAAGAACCCCTGCGTGGGAAATCCTATGTGTGAACTTTTATTTTGTTTCCTTTAATAAAAATGGGCTGCCATGCCCTTAAACCTTACAGCTGGCTGCTGTGGACTCGCTGAAAAATGCATTTTCCACTTGAGTTAAACACCTCCAATGTTTACAATATATATATACAGTACAGACCAAAAGTTTGGACACATCTTCTCATTCCAAGAGTTTTCTTTATTTTCATGACTATGAAAATTGTAGAGTCACACTGAAGGCATCAAAACTATGAATTAACACATGTGGAATTATATACATAGCAAAAAAGTGTGAAACAACTGAAACAACTGAAAATATATGTCATATTCTAGGTTCTTCAAAGTAGCCACCTTTTGCAGCAGACACATCTCTAGAACAACTGTTAAGAGGAGACTGTGTGAATCAGGCCTTCATGGTAGAATATCTGCTAGGAAACCACTGCTAAAGAAAGGCAACAAGCAGAAGAGACTTGTTTGGGCTAAAGAACACAAGGAATGGACATTAGACCAGTGGAAATCTGTGCTTTGGTCTGATGAGTCCAAATTTGAGATCTTTGGTTCCAACCACTGTGTCTTTGTGCGACGCAGAAAAGGTGAACGGATGGACTCTACAAGCCTGGTTCCCACCGTGAAGCATGGAGGAGGAGGTGTGATGGTGTGGGGGTGCTTTGCTGGTGACACTGTTGGGGATTTATTTAAAATTGAAGGCATACTGAACCAGCATGGCTACCACAGCATCTTGCAGCGGCATGCTATTCCATCCGGTTTGCGTTTAGTTGGACCATCATTTATTTTTCAACAGAACAATGACCCCAAACACACCTCCAGGCTGTGTAAGGGCTATTTGACCAAGAAGGAGAGTGATGGGGTGCTGTGCTAGATGACCTGGCCTCCACAGTCACCGGACCTAAACCCAATCGAGATGGTTTGGGGTGAGCTGGACCACAGAGTGAAGGCAAAAGGGCCAACAAGTGCTAAGCATCTCTGGGGACTTCTTCAAGACTGTTGGAAGACCATTTCAGGTGACTACCTCTTGAAGCTCATCAAGAGAATACCAAGAGTGTGCAAAGCAGTAATCAAAGCAAAAGGTGGCTACTTTGAAGAACCTAGAATATTACATATTTTCAGTTGTTTCACACTTTTTTGTTATGTATATAATTCCACATGTGTTAATTCATAGTTTTGATGCCTTCAGTGTGAATCTACAATTTTCATAGTCATGAAAATAAAAAAAACTCTTGGAATGAGAAGGTGTGTCCAAACTTTTGTCTGTACTGTGTATATACTGTATATATATATATAATTTTTTTTACCGTTATCAGGTTAGTTACAGAGGAGGTCTTTAGCTAGAATTTTTGTTCTCACTCTGACAATCACGACGATACCTCACATGTGTGATTTGAACACTGCTTACATTTGCGGGCTCGACTTGCGTATGCGATTTCTTTGTTGCGCGAGCACACAGGGACGGGGGCGCTTTAAAAAAATATATATATTTTTTTTTTACATTGCCCCTACATTGCCCCTTTTAAAAAAATCTGATCACTTTTATTGCTGTCACAAGGGAAGCAAACATCACTTGTGACAGTAATGGGTGGTGACAGGCACTCTTTATGGAGGACTAGAGATCTAAAAGACCTTGCACTTAAAAGTATTCAGGTCGCCAATATTGGTGATTTTGAATACCGCCATTTTTTTTCAAATTGGCGTCATTGGCAGCTGAGTAAACCAAAAGTGACATTGTGACCCCGGCTTTGATGGGGATCTCAGCCTAGCCGGCGGATGCGCCAGCAGGTGGCTCATGTCTCCCAGTGGGACGGGAGGCCCGGGAAGAGCGGGGTAAGGTGGCATAGGGGGTGTCCCCTCTTCGCTCCTTTAGGATAACACCCGAGCGGCTTTTAGCCGCATCTGTTATCTCTAAAGAGCCAACCACCAGCTATATGTAGCTGCAGGCATCATCCCGGTATAATCACTTCAAGCCATGAATGCAAATTTGCGTATGGTCAATACAATAGAATTAAATACAAGAGAGTTAAGAGGTATCTGCTCATAAGAGCTTACAATCTTTTTTTTTTACACAATCAGAGTTTATTGACTCAAAAGTTGCATGGTACAGTATAAACGTACAGTACAATGTGAAATGCACAAAATTCAACAGTAACATGACAAAAAACAGAACAAATGCAAAAGGATAAACATAATGTAGTCTTTTAACATTTACTACAAACTAGTCCAAGAGAATGTAATTTTTTCCGAAACCTTAGTTAGAAAGGAGTGAGGAGGGGGAGGGGGCGCGGGGAGGGGAGGGGAGAGGAAGAAGAGAAAAAAAAAAAGGGGGTGGGGGGGGGGGAAATGTGGCTGAGAGGACGTTACAGGGTAGAAGGAATGTCCAGATCTCCCAAAGGTTGATAGGTAATTATTATTATAAAGGGGGTCTAAGAATACAGCAAGAGATAAACCCTTAATCCATGGGAGAAGCAGTATTCAGGGCTGTAGTTGAACTGATCTAAGGATCTCTTGTTACAATACCAGAAATACCAGAGTGTTAAGCCATTAGTAATTGGTAGTCGCTGGAGTACTTAAATGAAATCCAGGGTTGCCAGGTGTCAATAAAGCGGGTTGAATTTTCATTTCCCATGGCAATCAGCTCATCCATTTTGTGGATGTAATGCACCCTGTTTAACCAATCTTTGATCGAGGGACATTTGGTGGTCTTCCAGTGTAAGGGAATCAATGTTTTTGCAGCTGTAAGTAGGTGTCTAGTTAGGGTCCTTTTATACCTGCCAATGGACAGTCGGTTAATATGTAGGAGACATGCAGCTGCGTCAAGTTGGAGGTCAGTGTCCGTGATCAGCTTAATGTGGTGTATTACTTGGGACCAAAAATTACATATAAGGGGGCAGCTCCACCAGATATGCATGAAGGAACCTTCGTCAGTTTTACATCTCCAACACCTGTCTGATTTATCAGGTGACCAGGATCTGATGTCCAGAGGGGTAATATACCATTGGCTGAGGATCTTGTATGAAATTTCTTGAAATCTTGAGCTTAATGAACATGTATGGGCGAATATACAAGCTTTCTTCCATTGGTCGTCAGTCAGTGTGATATTTAGGCACTTTTCCCAATTAGTCTTATGTCTATCTGTCCTTTGTGGTTGTTGATTACAAAGCCAAGTGTATGCAAGTGATGTAGTTTTTAAAATGGGGGAACCTGAAAGGCAGATTTGTTCTAGTTGGGTGAGGGTCTTGTAGTACGCTGACTTGAACCCGCCATTGACCAGAAAGTCCTGCAGTTGGAGGTGAAACCAGAATCCGGGGAAGGACTCCCCGAGCTCTGATCTAAGTGACTGGTGGGATTTGATCCTATTGTTTGATAGGCAGTGAGTAGCCAGGAGCTTCGCCTTATCTGTCTGGTTTAGTTTAACGTCTGTACCTGGGGGAAAATCTGGGTTATCCGTTATCGGGGTTAATGGGCCAGGTATGTTGGCCAGGTGAAATTTCACAGCTGAGCTATGCCAGACCGATAGAGTAGCTGCCACTAAGGGGTGAGTGAGTTTGTTTGTCCGTTTTGAGTCCATAGTCCATGGGTAGTACGATATCGTTCTAGTGTGGTGAGTCTTCTCTAGGGCTACCCAGTCTTTGGTTGATTGGTGACAATGCCAGTCAATGAGTCTGGTGATGTGTGCTGCCATAAAGTATTTTTTAAAGTCTGGGAGGCCAATTCCTCCCATGTTTTTTGGTAGGGTAAGTTGGGAGAAACTAAGTCTTGGCTTCTTGCCAGCCCAAAGGAACTTCAATTGGGCTGAGCGGAGTTTGGCAAAGAAAGAAGAGGGGAGTTTAATCGGCAAGGTGTTAAAGTAATATAATAATTTCGGTAGGACTGTCATCTTGAGAATGGATGCCCTGCCGAACCACGTGAAGGTTCGTGAGGTCCAATTGTGTAAGTCTTTAGTGATGGCATGTAGTAAGGGTGTGAAGTTTGCTGAGTAAAGGCCGTCAATTGTCGGAGTAAGTTTTATCCCAAGGTACTTGAGGTGTTTTTGTTCCCATCTGAAACTATGGTTGCTTTTCAATCGTTCAAATTCATTTGTGTCTAGAGTCAAGTTTATCGCTTCAGACTTGCTGCGGTTGATTTTAAAATTGGATATGAAACCAAAGGTATCAAAGATTTTTAGTAAGTTGGGCATTGAGATATGTGGTTTAGAGATAAAGAACAAGAGATCATCCGCGTAAGCGGCAATCTTGAACTCTCTCTCGTCAATTTGGAAGCCTCTTACATCTTGTGATAGGTTGATGGTCCGTATAAGTGGTTCTAAAGATATAATGAATAGGAGGGGTGATAGGGGGCAGCCCTGTCTTGTACCATTTTTGATCTCTAGGGGTTCTGAGAGGATGTTGTTAATTTTGATTAGTGCCCGTGGATTGGTATAGAGAGCCTCTATCCAATTGAGCATATGGCTACTTAGTCCTATATGTCGACATGTAGCCATCATGTATTCCCAGGAAACCCTATCGAAGGCCTTCTCCGCGTCCGTGGACAAGAGGAGGCCCTTGATTCCCATCTGTCTAGCATAGTGTACCAGGCTCAGTGCCTTCGAGACATTGTCTCTGGCCTCCCTACCCGGCATGAAACCGACTTGTTCTGGACCAATTATTTTGGAGAGAAGGGGTTTCAGTCTATTTGCAACTATCTTGGCCAGCAACTTAATGTCGATGTTTAGTAATGAGATGGGTCTAAAGTTAGCGCATTCTGAGTGATCTTTGTCTGGCTTCGGAATCACGGTGATGTGGGCCATGAGAAGCGAGTTGGAGTCATGTTTATTGTAGGCTAGGTAATTAAGGGCCTTGAGCAGTGGGGGTGCAAGTAGTTGAAGGAACGTTTTGTAGTATTGTGCCGTGAACCCGTCAGGGCCAGGGCTTTTACATGGTTTAAGTGAGCTGACTGCTTCAAGCAGTTCTTCCTGGGTCACGGGTTTCTCTAGCAGGTTGGCATCATCTAATGAGAGAGAAGGGAGTTCACTCCTCTCCAAGAACTCCCCAATCGCTTCCGTCATGGAGTGTGGAATATGAGCTGGCTTGTGTTGTGGTGGTAGGTTGTATAGTCTTGAGTAAAAGTCGTGAAACTGTTCTGCTATGCGGGTGGAGTCACACTCAAGAGTACCTTGTCTGTTTTTGATAGCGTGTACAAGTCTTGTGGAGGAGGCTTCTTTCAGGGCTCTAGCTAAGTATTTACCACCTTTGTCGCCATGCTCATAGAATATACGTTTTTTTAAAAAAAGGGACCTTTGGGCTTGCAAATTTAGTACTTGTGATAGGGATGTCCTACATGTGGAAAGTTCTTTTTCCACCTGGGCAGAGAGAGTTTTTTTATGTTGCAATTCCAGATGTGCTATCTTGTTTGACAATGATGTTATCTCTTTGTTTCTCTCTCTTTTTTTAGTTGCGCCCCATCTAATCAAGTTTCCTCTCACCACGGCCTTATGGGCCTCCCAGTTGTTCAGTGGGTTTGTGTCCGAGTCTACGTTGTTTACGAAATAGGATTTGATGGAGTCATAAATGTCTTCTTGTATAGTCTGGTCTGTCAATAGGGCGGGGTTGAGTCTCCAGTTAAAATTTGGTCTCGCAGGGAAGCCTGGTTTCAAAGTCAGTGAAGTGGGGGCGTGGTCCGAGAGGGAGATAATGCCTATCTCGGATCCGGTCAGTCTGGGTAAGTCTCTCTGAGTAATAAAGATCATATCAAGTCTGGAGTATCTCTTGTGGGGGGCGGAGTAGAAGGAGTAGTCCCTTTCAGTGGGATGAGCCAGTCTCCACGAGTCTATCAGAGAGAGTGACATAAGTAGCGCCTTCATTCTCTTCAAGACCCTGAAAGGAACATGTGTGTGTCCGGTGGATGAATCCTGTAGAGGGGAAAGGGGGACATTAAAGTCCCCTCCCAGAAGGACGCACCCCTCAGCAAACCATGTCAATGTGTCTATGATTTCTCTGCAAAAAGTGATGTGGTTCTTATTGGGGAAATATACGTTGGCAAGTGTGATAGGAGATCCCTCCCATGTTCCCGTCAAGAAGATGAATCTTCCTTCCTGGTCAAGTAGGCTATTCTTAAGGATAAAAGGGGCGTTTTTATTGATTAGGATTGACACACCTTTTGTCTTGGCTAAGGGGTTAGTAGCATGATAAGCTACTGTGTATAGGTTGTCTGTCATCTTCGGGATATTTTGGCCCTTGAAGTGTGTTTCCTGTAAGAAAACCAGTAGTGGTTTAGTTTTCCTAAGTTCTTTAAAGAATTTGGAACGTTTTTCAGGGATGTTCATGCCATTAATGTTATGAGAGATCAGCGTGGGGGATTTACCAAGAAAGGAGTAAGCCATTTGGACCTTGATTTAGAGGCAAAAAAAAAAAAAAAAAAAAAAAAAAAAAAAAAGGGGGGGGGGTTAGGGAGGGGTTGTGGAAGTCCCACTAGTGTGTGGGGGGGGAAGGGATGTAAATGTGTTGGAAAACCAACAATGTTCTTGAGTCGTAGCCCTTTCTTTATACTTTTTATAAAGGGGCTTTAGAACACTTCTATGTTAGGTGTGACCTATATAGAGAAATGTCAGTGTGACTCTGGTGGGTGCACGGGAGGCGCCCTCACAGACGGAAAGGAGACCAACTATATGTTGTGGTCCCGGGTCAGAAACGTGAGGTTGTAATCAATCAGATGTTAATCTTGGCCGTCCCCCGAAGGGGTAGAGAATATTTGTGAATCAAAGTAGTAAGCAGGGATAATGATGCATCTACCTATGTGATATAAACCATAGTGAACCGCAGTTTGGTGAGAACCGATGTAAACCGTTATAAACCTATATACACCGAGGGTTATGTTGTATAAGAGAGAGCCAACTCCACAACTAAACAGACAAGTCAAATACCTACTGGGCTGTGACAAGAGTGTAACATATTGCAGTCGTATATACTACTGTGTATCTCCTAACATGTTGAAAATGCAGGTCCCTGCATATAGTTAACTTATCTGCCGTCTAAGAGCCTATTTGAAACCTCCCAATCACAGTCCCAGATACATCTGCAGACCCAGATTTGATACATTATCCACATCTCTAAATGCATGTGGGTGCTGGATTGTAGTGGAGGTGATCTGTCTTCTAAGCAAAGGGTTAGAGATGGATGTAGGTCCACTCTGAATGACAAACAACAACTCACAGTTTTTCTTGGCGGTGGCATAGAGTCATGTCACCTCTTGCACATCCCTGGAAGCCTCCAGTGAAGTAGTAGGATATAAGTGAGCATGTAGGTGACACTGTCTTCATCTCCAACTTAACCTTAGAGGGGGATGTAACATGGAGGGGTAAAGAGAACAAAGAGAGGTAGTATAAGGTGACACAATACCAGTAAAAGGAGCATGCACTAGACCGTTGAAGGAGGCAGAGCCTTGTCCTGTGAAGTCCCAAACATATTAACAAAGTGGGAGTCTATAGCTCATTATCGTGTAGCCTGTGGGTAACAAACCAAAACTATAGCAGGCATATCAAGATACAGCTCGCTCACCGTGCGGAGCGTAGAGGATTGGTGTCCCCTGGTGGTCAAAGAGTGCAAGGCTTCCCAGTGTGTACAACCGCTCCCAGCAAAATACAGAAGGAAAAAAAAAAAAAAAAAAAAAAAAAAAAAAAAAAAAGGAAATAAAAACAATATAGGCACAATGCTGTAAAGTGGAACAGTTAGTAGTTATTGCTATTAGATCGTGAGCAAACAATGTCCCCCATTACCTCTTGGCTGCATATTTGGTGACCAGGTAAAGTGGGGAAAGTTAACGATGCAACACTGCTTCAACTTGTATGTCTTGTTAAGATCAGGGTTCCATTACAGTGTCGACGAGGCCGCCGTGCCGCACGGTTCAATAACCGGCGGGTAAATAAGTAATCAAAAAAAAAAAAAGGGACCAAATAAAATAGAGCAAAAATATGGGAAAAATAAAAAGAAGAAGAGTGAGGGGAGATATACGGTGTACAGTACCTTCGTAAAACTGCTCCTTCATTCCGGGGGAGGTCTAGGCACAGCCGCCCTAGGAGTCCCTGGCATCGTGACCCGCGTCGCTGGAAAGTTATTCCTCGGAGCGGCTGTGACGGTATATGGAGCAGCTTGTTGAAGAATGGGTGCGTCAGTTCATCCAGTAGACTCCTCAGTAGTGTAGAGTTGGGTTGAATCTCTCCCAGAGCAGCTCAGCTCAACATAACTGGACCCTCATCTTAGGGCCCCTGGCAGCCGGAGACGCATGGTTGTTCTTGCGGGGTGTCTTCCGATGCTTGCCCGGAGTGTAGGGGGATTTGGACGGAGAAGGATCCTGCGCTGGGGGATGGTGAGTGAAAGCCGGCGGGACCACAAACTCCGCGTACCAGTCCGGTAGTTCCACCGGGGCTATCTGCATGTTCTCGCAAAACTGCTGCAGCTCGCCTGGGACTCTGAGCATGTATTGTCTGCCATTGTGAGTAGCTTGTAAAGCGAATGGGTATTTCCATCTGTAGGTTATGCCTTTTTCAGACAGCACTTCCAGCAGCGGCTTCAGAGCTCTCCTGTTCTTAAGGGTAATGGGTGAGAGGTCCTGGAAGAGCTGTATATTCACATCGTTGTAGGTAACCTGGCCATTTTGCCTTGCTTTTTGTAGAATTTCTTCCTTCAAGGTAAAGTTCGGTAGCCGGCAAATAATATCTCTAGGTGGCATGTTGTCTGGAGCTTTGGGGCGCAGCGCCCTGTGGGCCCTATCATACTCTATAGGTGATGCTTCGGGCCTGTCCAGGAGGTTGTTGAAGATGGAGGACAGCGCAGGTTGAATTTGGTCTTGGGGTACAGTTTCGGGGACCCCCCGCACCCTGATATTGTTGCGACGACCCCTGTTGTCCAAATCCTCTATTTGCCTATTGGCATCGATCAATTGTTGAGAGTGTACCTCTACAATGTTGTCCAGCCTCGTAAGGGCCCTGTCCCTTCTCTTTCCAGCTCTGTCCGTCACCGCCATTTGTTCCGAGAGCCGCAGCAGCTCGGTTTTAATATCCGTTATGGCCATCGAGAAAGAATTCTTGATATCTGCCGCTATCTCCATCATCATGGCATAATTTAGGGGGCAGTCGGGTCTGTTACCATCTCCATCCAGCTCCTCAGATGCTGCGAGTGAGGCCTCATCGTCTTCCGTGTCCTCCCTCTCCTCGTGTCTGGGGACCGGCGCCATCTTCGATTTCTGCTGTCTGCTCGTATAGCGAAATTTGTTTAGGTCTGTGGTTGCCGTTTTGCCTACGGGTGTACCCATCGACCTAAGGTGCCAGTTAGGATGGTTCTTCCGAGTCTGGTTGCTCATAATATTCTTAAAAAACGGCCGTTTTTTAGGCTTTTTCTGACCCTGGGACCGGAGCTCCTCTAATCTGCAGCCATCTGCTCAGCTCGCCAAGCCACGCCCCCGAGCTTACAATCTAATAGATTGGGATAAGCGGTTTATTGATATTGGTCAAACATTGTAAGATAATGAAATATGGGAGCTAGCATAGATAACTAAGTTTCCAAGCAATAAGTGTAAGACTACTGAATAACTAGGCTGATGCTTTAGTTTCATAGAGACACCGTCTGACTCTCATATGTGCAAGCATCATAGGGTATTTTCAACCCTTTTTGTGGCACTAAGCAGTGTAAAAAAAAAGTGAAAGCGTTGCATATTTTTTAATGCATATGTAAGCTGGCTGCAATAAATACCAAGGGTTCAGTTAGGCTTTAATCAATGTATTCAATAAAAAACAACATGTGTTATGACTCTCATTAGCTAGGCTACATTAAAATCAAATTCCATGAATATATCAAAATACCCCCCTGTACAAATCATTAGCAAGACCTCATCTGGAATATGCAGTTCAGGGTTGGGCACCAATTCTCAAAAAGGATATCGGGGAACTGGAGAAAGTGCAGAGAAGGGCAACCAGACTGATAAGAGGAATCGCGGTGCTCGGGTATGAAGAAAGATTGGAGTCATTTTATTAATTCTCTCTTGAGAAGAGGAGATTAAGGAGGCATATGATCAAAATGCATTAATACATAAATGGTCCATATAGTGACTAGGGATGAGAGTAACACCCCCGGTTCTGTTCACAGCAGAACATGCAAAAAATGTGTTCAAACACGCCAACACCGTTAAAGTCTATGGGACACAAACGTGAAAAATCAAAAGTGCTAATTTTAAAGGTTAATATGCATGGTATTGTCATAAAAAGTGTTTGGGGACCCGGGTCCTGCCCCAGGGGACATGTATCAATGAAAAAAAAGTTTTAAAACAGACGTTTTTTCAGGAGCAGTGATTTTAATAATGCCAGCCAACTTGCAGGTTCAGGCTTCGTGGCTTGCCAGAGCTTCCTGTGGTCAGGATACAGGAAGATACTGGACCCAGGACAGCTGAGATGATAGGGAGCCAGCACAGGTATCCAGAGGCAGTATTGGAGCTGGACAGAGGATGAAAGCAGAGTCGTGAGGATAGCCGGGTTCAGTAATAGGCGCACAGCAAGGTACAAGGCATTAAGCAGAAGCAGGGTCAGGTGGAAACCGGAATCAGACAGAGTATATGAAAGTCCAAAAGCAGAGTCGGGGGAAGCTAGGATCAGCAACAGGTATCATGTAGGTTTAAACAGTGTTCAGAGTTTTAGGACACAACCGAAGTCAGCACTGTAAGGCCCCGTACACACGATCGGATATATCCGATGAAAACGGTCCGCGGACCATTTCCATCGGATATGTCCGATCGGGAGTTTGATCCGATGGCGTGTACACACCATCGGATCAAATTCCCCGCCGCCGGACGGCGCGGTGACGTAGTGGTGACGCGGCGGTGACGTTGACGCCGCCGCGTCACCGCCACGTCACCGCACCAGGAAGTAAAACACTTCCGCGCATGCGCCGAATCCATTCGGCAGCGGCGCGGCGGTGGTGGGAGCCGACATGTCTGCTGGTAAGTGTACTAACCAGCAGACATGTCGGGCGGACAGATTCCCACCGGATAGATTTCAAAGCTTGCTTTGAAATCTGTCGGGTGGAGAAATCTGTCCGCTAGCCCATACACACGAGCGGAGATGTCTGCTGAAACGGTCCATCGGACCGTTTTCAGCGGACATATCCCCTCGTGTGTACGCCGCCTTAGAGGGTCAGGGCACCCTTTAAATAGGCCACCTGGCGCCAATTGGAGTTAGGGACGCGCTCCTGTGTGTGTACGCCATCCGTTTCGCACAAAACCCAGAACAAAGCAAGCCCCTCGCCTACCATTTCCAGTACCCTAACTAAGCGTAGGAAGGAACTTAGAACCTTTTTAATGCAACAATACAACATTCACATTAGGCGACTCAAAATCCAATCCTACCTAAATGCCAATAGTGCAGATAACTATCTAGCCAACAGATAGATGGCACTTATGGGCACTAATAGATGGCACTGGTGGGTGCCGATTAGCAGCATTTCAGAACACTGATCAGCAGCACTGGAGGGCACTAAGGGACTGATGTCCCTTTAAAAGAAGCCGTTAATGGCCTTTTTGTCCTTAATGCTAAAAAATAAAGCTGATAACCGACTTCTGTTTACTTCCATGATCAGCTGTCATTGGCTGACAGCTGATAACATATTAAAGCGCCTACTGTCATTGGCCCTCTACCCGATCTGTAATCAGCCGAGTCCAAAGGACTCATCGAAGTACAGGAGGATGTTCATGTACGCCCTCCTGGGATTTTAAGCCTGCGCTGTAGCCGTCTTTCAGCTAAAGCGCAGGCACCAACTGTTTAACTGCTTGCCGACCAGTGCACGGCTATATACGTCGACAGCATGGCACGGACAGGCAGAAGGACGTATATACATGTCCCCTTTAATATCACGGCATTGTGGACGCACGCACCCCTACCTGCGAGCTCGGTGACTCCAAATGTGATTGTGTCAAGGTAAGGAAGAAGGTGGAAATGCTGATGTAAACAAGCATTTCCTCAGTCTTCCTAGTGACAGGACAGTGTACATAGCTTCCTGTAATCGAAAGCTGTGATCACAATCTTGTCACACATCCCCCCTACAGTTAGAACACATCCCTAGGCACAAATAACCCCTTCAGTGCCACCTAGTGGTTAACCCCTTCACTGCCAGTGTCATTTGCACAGTAATCAGTGCATTTTTATAGCACAGATCGCTGTAAAAATGACAATGGTCCCAAAAATGTGTCAAAAGTGTCCAATGTTTCCGCCATAATGTCGCAGTCATGATAAAAATCACAGATTGCCACCATTACTAGTAAAAAAATTACATAATTATATTCCCTATTTTGTATACTATTGTGCAAACCAATCAATATACGCTTACTGCGATTTTTTTACCAAAAAATATGTAGAAGAATACATATCGGCCTAAACTGAGGAAAATAAGTTTATTTTTTGAGGATATTTATTATAGCAAAAAGTAAAAAATATAGTTTTATTTTTCAAAATTGTCGCTCTATTTTTGTTTATAGCGCAAAAAAAATAAAAAATGCAGACGTGATCAAATACCACCAAAAGAAAGCTCTATTTGTGGGACAAAAATTACATCAAGGAGCTGTGGTGGCTCAACGTGATTGGCACTGCGCTGACAAGCCATTCACCTCTGCAGCCAAGGGTTCGGATCCCGGTCTCGGCTACATGTGAATTGAGTTTGGTGGTCTCAGCCCGGCTCCCGGTGGGGTGTGCTATGCAAGGTACGCCTGTGCTTAGTACGCCCACCCCCCCCCCCCCCCACAAAAACCACCACACTTGCACGCACACAAAATTGGTTTAAAACACATGCACTTTGGCCATGCGGTCTCTTAAAATAAAGAGAGGCGAAGGACCTACGGGGCTGGCTAGGTGGGCTAGGCCCCCTCACTCCCTCATAGGGGGAGTCCCTCTTCCCCGTTGGGCCCCAGTTGGGCTCCCAAGAGGAGCAGGTAGGGCGGGGTGAGTGGGAGGCCCCACTTCACACCCGCCATTGCCACCAGGGGAATGGAGAAAGATGGCGATTGCCTCCGGGGGGAGGGTCTGCCTACTCCCAACACCTGCAGTCCGGCTCCTCTCTCTCGAGTTCACGCACAAAAATACACTTTAAGAAAAAAAAAAAAAAATTACATCAATTTTGTTTGGAAGCCACGACGCACGACCGCGCCATTGTCAATTAAAGCAACGCAGTGCTGAATCGCAAAAAGTGGCTTGGTCTTTGACCAGCCAAATGGTCCGGAGCTTAAAGAGAAGTTCCACCCTAAAGTGGAACTTTCGCTCATCGGAAACCTTCCCCCCTCCGGTGTCACATTTGACACCTTTCAGTGGGGAGGGGGTGCAGATACTTGTCTAAAGACAGCGATGGTGCTGGACTCCAGGACAGGTAAGTGTTCTAATATTAAAAGTCAGCAGCTGGCTTTTAATATATTTTTTTTATGCGGAGATCCGCTTTAAGTGGTTAAAGCTGCTTTCACTTCAATAATCCATTCAATTTTAAACACATGATTAGGTGTTCACAGTAATATAAATTCTATTTGAAAAAATGTTCTCTTTTAGTACATCTCCCCTCTATTTTTAATCTGGAAGATCGAATAAGCTGTTCCAGATCCATCCTATCTATTCCTCTACTAAGTAAACATGCAGAAGTAGATTCAGTAATTTCACCAATTATATTACATCATATTTTCAATATGGCTGCAGTGAGAGGTGTAGACTGTGTATAAACTATCTCTGCACACCATATATAACTAAGGCCATACATGTTTACATTGGCCAAATCCCAAGATTCATTTTGGAAAGAGACCAAGGAGACTCCATGGAGAGATGTGATAAACCTATTCATTGTGGTTTTTGTGGTTTCCTCAATCTTCTATCACAAGGAGAAGGAGCTGCCCTCTCTGTTTTTGTTAACCTTCAAGTGTGATGATAAATGTTCCCTCATTTGTTCTTTTTATATCAGGCATGTGCATTATACTGTGTTTTAACATAAACTAAGAAAGCCAAAAAGCATCCTTAATACACATTAAAGTGAATTGCTATAAAACTTGTATCAAAGTGCTGTCAAAATGTTAAACAGTACAGGATGCATTTTTTATTAATGTATGCGTAATAAATGTAGATTAAATGTATTTCAGCTTTTATGCAAGCTATAGCCCTAGATGCTCTTTGACAGAGTTATGTGCCATGTGTCCTTTTGAACCCAGTGTATGCCACTAATACCGGTAATACATAAGTAAATAAGAAGTAGTTTTCATCTGAAGGAAGAATATTATAGGATGGAAGGAAAAAAGGAAGGAAGGAAGGAAGGAAGGAAGGAAGGAAGGAAGAAAGGAAAAAGGATGGAAGGAAGGAAGAAAGGAAACAGGATGGAAGGAAGGAAGAAAGGAAAAAGGATGGGAGAAAGTCTATAAGAAGCCCAGAGTATATTGTGGGATGCACTCTTGAAGAAGTAGCAGCTACACTTTATCTATCTAGTTATCTATCTAACTGGTTCATTTACTCAACTGTTTACTTAGCAAAGTGAATGTTCAATAATGTTGTTAAATAAGGTAAAGCTAAGTCCACTATGAAAAGCCAATAATACGCAAGAAAAAAAAAACCAGCATTTCTGTCTACATAAATGGTTAATTGAATGAGCTCAACTTTATTGTAATAATTAAGCTAAATTAATAAAACAATACACTATTATGATATTTGATTCCTACATTTAGTCTTAGAATATTTGTGGGTTCTTGTGTAAATGTACATGAATGATTTGATTAGGCAGGAATGTTCGGTAAAATGTTGTTTCTCATATTAAGTCTACATAAATAGGGCGTGAAAAATATAATAAGCTTAAAATGGAGTTCCAGTCAAAAGTGAAACTTCCGCTTTAAAGACTCCTGACCCCCTTACATGCCACATTTGGTATGTCATTTTTTTGGCGGGGAGGGGGGTACCTAGTTTGGACAGGTACCCAGCTCCCAGTTCTACTCGGTCCGCCTAGGCGACTCAAGCAGAAGTTCCCCTTTCCCTCTCTCTCCCTGCAATCTTCTGGGACACGTCACAGTTCCCAGAAGATTGCCCAGCCAGTGTGCCCCCGGTTGTGAAACTGCAAGCTGTCACAGCTGGGTTCCCACACTAGTGATGGAAGAGGCAAGGGGAGAACTGAGGCTTCGGGGTGGCCGCATTGCTGGATTGTGGGACAGATGAGTGTGTTTATTAAAAATCAGCAGCTATACTTTTTGTAGCTGCTGATTTTTAACCACTTCAGCCCCGGACCATTTTGCTGGTCAATGACTGGGCCACTTTTTGCGAATCGGCACTGTCAGGCTTTGAATAAAAATTGCGCAGACGTGCGATGTGGCTCCCAAACAAAATTAGCGTCCTTTTTTTCCCACAAATAGTGCTTTCTTTTGGTGGTATTTGAGCACCTCTGCGGTTTTTATTTATTGCGCTATAAACAAAAATAAAGCGTCAATTTTGAAAAAAACATGAATATTTTTAAAAAAAAGGTAAGTGTAGCGCCAAAAGTAAAATCACTCCACGTGTGAGGTGAGTGTTGGGGGCAGGGACAAAAGTGTCCAACTTTCCACTGGAAGTGTCCTTTATTCAAAAAGGAAAGGAAAAAAATAAAATGACAAAAGTGTATATATATATATATATATCGCTACAGGTGATACTCACCCTAACCACACAAAAATGTCAACATATGCTATCACCCCAGTAGAAGTCTAAAGGAGACTAAACCGGTCGGGTACGCTGGGTTCACCCCCAATTTCTTGCACACTTTTTGGTTATACACTCCTACTCATTCCATTGGGATAGTAGAGCGATTGTGCATTTACCTTCTGTGTTGTAGAGCTTTATTGTGACCTGTTCTTTTTACATTTTTTGGATTGGAGTGAAATACATTGCAGTGGGAATGCCTATTTAAGAAAAAAAATTAATTAAAGTTTGTTACTTTTTTACACTATGAGAGTTTTTTCTCTCTTTTTTGGGGCATGTTAACCCATTGATTGATTACATCATTCTTTGGGTCCACGGAGATATTATTTTACACCTTGGATTGCGAGCACTATTTGGAACCTTTTTGGAAGCCTCTCAGATCTGGAAAGTCCGCTGATGACATCACACAGAGAATAAAGGGAAGACAGCCTTCAATCTGTCCATGCCTATGAGACCCTCCACCGTACGGTGAGTCACGGGTCCACAGAATCTGGTAAGGGTATTTTATCTTTTTCCTTTTGCCGAGATTTTGGTTTTCTCTGAAGTATATGAATTCATCTGTGTCCACTGAGAGAGAAAGTGACATCAACACGATCCACAGATTGTGAAGACGTACATCTTCTTCTTCCCACGATTGCCATCTTTTTTGATCTACAATTGATCTGTGTGGCCTTTAGGACTATAACAAGTGCTGTATGTCCAGAGGACTTATCTTTGCTCGCTACCCTACACTTTGGGTTATATATTTTATATATTTGTTTCATTTATTTATTTGGAATGTTATTATTGTGATTGCAGAGTAACACTTTTTTCTGGCCCAAGCTTGAATAAACTTGTGGCCCTGGTTCACACTTGATGCATATTTATGATCACGCATATGTTCACATTTTTGTGTGGTTAGGGTGAGTATCACCTGTAGCGATATATATATATACACTTTTGTCATTTTATTTTTTTCCTTTCCTTTTTGAATAAAGGACACTTCCAGTGGAAAGTTGGACACTTTTGTCCCTGCCCCCAACACTCACCTCACACGTGGAGTGATTTTACTTTTGGCGCTACACTTACCTTTTTTTACACTATTTACAACTTTCTTTGTTGTGTTGGCTGCCTACTCTTTAGAATAGGGTTCTGCGCAATATTTATACACACACACATGAATATTTTTTACTTTGTGCTATAATAAAAAGCCCAAAAATATATAAAAAAAACTATTGTTTTCCTCAGGTTAGGCCGAAACGTATTCTTCTACATATTTTTCTAAAAAAAAAAAAAAATCGCAATAATCGTTTATTGGTTTGCGCAAAAATTATAGCGTCTACAAAATAGGGATAGTTTTATGGCATTTTTATTAATATATATTTTTTTACTAGTAATGGCGGCGATCAGCGATTTTTATCGGTACTGCGACCTTATGGCGGACATTTAGGACACTTTTGACAAATTTTTGGGACTATTGGCATGTTTATAGCGATCAGTGCTATAAAAATGCATTGATTACTTTAAAAATGCCACTGGCAAGCAATGGGTTAACACTAGGGGGCGAGGAAGGGGTTATTTATTTTCCCTAGGTCTGTTCTAACTGAAGGGGGGTGGGACTGACATGGGGAAATGACTGATCGCTGTTCATACATTGTATGACAGTCATTTCTCCCCCTGACAGGACCAGGAGCTGTGTGTTTTCTCGCTCTGTAATGAGAGATTGCGGTGATCGCGCCCACCTGGCATGCACGTCAGCACCAGGGGGCGAGCAGGGGGACGCGCGCCTCCGGAGGCGTGCACGTGCCCCTTTAGCGGCGTGCACGTTCCCCTATTGGCTGGAATGCGAAATGACGTATAGCTACGTGATTTTGTGCAGCCGAGCCAACCTATCACCATATAACTGCGGCGCATGGTCGGCTAGTGCCTAATAAACACAGAAATGGCTGCAACTCCCCTTTAACATGCCTTGAAACATATTTTCAAAGTAATACAATTTTAAATTTGAAAATTTGCTGGGGGAATTAATAAAGGACGTCACAGACACCCTTTAGATATTCATCGAGCCACTGCACAGAAACTGTAGATGCCTATAACCGATTCATGTACCTTCAAAGACATTAAAATCAGATGAGGAAATTCAGTAAATCAGTACAATTTTGGTAGTAGTTCCCTTTAGAACTGAGGGACTAGTTCTCCATCAGGTCCCCCTTGCTGTTGATTGACAGTGCATGGTAATTCCATAGCCACTATTCAGTACAATAGCGGCTTTTTAAGCATCCCACTGTGTTGCGTTTGAGATATATATATATATATATATATATATATATATATATATATATATATTATACACACCAGCAGACTAGTTCTTACAGACACCAAATACAAGTTTTGAGTGGATACTTCTCAAACAAATGTTGTTGGATACAATGGGGACACAGATACCATTGTTGTATTCAGTTGATAGTTTTAGCAGTCTATTGTCTTCATAGCTACAGTAAACAGGTAATATATAACCTATGGCATGTATGATGGCAGAGTGCCATCTTGAGGTAGAATTTGAGAGTGCCTATCTAATTGAAAGCTACAGACATATCTTTCTGTTAGTCAGTTGTTATGGTAAACATCCTAAGATATATATAGGTTGTCAGGAATAAGCTGGACAAGACTCTCATCATGCCTTAAAAACAATAGGACTTCATCATGCGTTAGAACCAGGAAAAGTCTGTAACCAGACAGAAGAAACCAGAAAAAAAAAAAAAACGCTTTTGCCTGATCCCCAGCAACTGCCTGAGTCCTTGTTGTCAACGGAGCTTACAAACACACAGTAACTGGAGTTGAGTAACTTTTAAGTGTATTTCTACTGTTACAGATCATAGTTTCTGCTTATTTGCTAAGCATCTTGCTTTCTATATCTGTCAGTCTTAATCTGTATTCCTAATATTGTAATTGTTTTGTATGAACAGCAATTTTGTTCAGTAAAAGCACATTTATTCAGTGCAGAGGTCTCAGTTTCCTTGCTTATACTGCAAAGTAACCTAGCTGGATAGGCGCAAGCATAACAATTGAGGGCTCATCCAATACAATTGCGCTAAAGTTCAACTGAAGCAGACCTGGTCCTGCAGGAGACGGGTATTGGAGGGTCCAGTCAGTATGCAGAGTTGAAAGCTGTAGTAATGACTCTTTAGGAGGACCCTTCTTTCCGTGTCACCATCTACACTGACAGCTGGGCGGTCTTTAAAAGACTGAAAACTTGGATGCCCACGTGGAAGCCCAGTGAATGGATGATTCATGGAAAGGTGGTCTGGGGAGGCAAGGAAATCTGGGACTACATTTGAAAGGAAGCTCACCATAAAAGTGGGGCATGTTGACGCACATGGGCCCCTGGTCCCAGACTTTGAGAACTATAACAGAATGGCAGATGAAATCGCTAAGGTGAATGTAGTTGTGCTAATTGAGCTTGTCTTGATGAACTTAGCCAATAAGCAATCTGGATATTAGGGGCAGAAAAGCTACATATGCCAGGGTACAGCAGAGAGGATTGCCCATATCCATGGACATTATAAAGACTATAATAGAGAACTGTATACTGCAGTGGATAACCATTCAGGACTTTTGCTTGTTCATCCTTGTAAATGTGCAGATCAAGCCGCAATGCTTTAACTGCTCCAGAAACTTGTCATTGCTTATGGTTGTCCCAAACTATTCCAAAGTGATAACAGCTCATACTTCACCGGATCAGCAGTGCAGCAGTGGGCCAAAGATTCTGGAGTGTACTGGTTGTGCCACTGCCCATACCATCCAAAGGCAGCTGGTTTGATTGAAAGATACAATGGGCTATTGAAGGACCAGATATGCAAACTTACACCCACACATACACTAAGGGGTTATGGTATTGGGTCCTCACACAGACAATAATGTTGTAAAATTCAAAAGCACACCATGTGAGAGAATGGTGGGGACAGGGGCACATATTCCACAGCTGAAGTACATTGTTCAGTATTTACATAAGGTTCCTAAAAGAACAGGGCTTAACAGGTACCATGTTATTGCTTCAACCAAGAGTAAAGTATCTGAAACTGAATCTAGGAATGAGAGACAATCTGGTAGGAAGGTTTGAGGTTATAGTTGCATTGGCAGATGAGCTTTGGGACAGTGGCTAAGACTTTAGTGGATACTTCCCAGCAAAAGTGGAAAGTAAGGCCCTGTACACACGGGCAAGAATCTCGCCAGAAAAAAAAACTGTTTTTTTCCCTGATGAGATTCTTGGCAAGAATCTCATGCCGCCCGTGTACACACTGACCTTTCAAACGAACCAAGGTTCTCTTGAAAGGCAAGAACGCAGTAACGTCATTGCATGCGCTCGTTGCATTAAATGCTATCGCCGCCATCGTGCTTCACCCTACCTATGCTGTGGAAGCTACCGCGCATGCGTCGGGTTTCCATGGAGACAGGCAAGTATACACACTCTCGGGTTTGTCGTCGGGAAACAGGCCGACAAGAATATTCACGAGAAAAAAAGAGAGCAGGTTCCCTTTTTTTCTCGTCGAGATTCTGGACAGATTTCCAGACGAGAAACCTGAAAGCCTCATACACATGAACGTTTTTCTCGGCAAGAAGCAGTTTTCTGGCTGCTTTTTGCAGAGAAAAACCATTTGTGTGTACAAGGCCTCAGGCTCTATAACATCAAATATATATAAAAAAAATTATTGCACTCCCACCTAAAAAAACTAAATTATCATATGAACTCAAGTGACCTTCAGCAATAGTGTTCATACAAAGAAAACAATAACGTGTAAGTTCATAAATAAACACTAGAGGGTTAACAATGAAGATTCATTTCAATAGATAAATATGAACAAACTCAAAAGTGGCAAAGTCCATGTAAATTAAATGGGATAAGGGAAACTTGACAGCAGGTGAATCTACTTTGGTGTTCTCTTCATCTAGTAAAAGAAAGGCATTAACCGCCACTTACCAGATAGAAGATCATATAGCACTCATCAGAATACACTCCAGCCAGGTCAGGATAATCATCTGAGGATTCCTCCTTCACGTTGTACTGAATTTCGTTCGGCTTACGCTGGATTCCTGCTGCAGTATACTCCTCACAGTTTCACCCGATCTGATCACCGATCACCAGCTCCATATAACACTCAGGCAGGATAAAAAGAAGAAAGCCTCATGGTGTAGTATGAAGGTTTAAAGGTGTTTATTTAAAAAACTGCACTACACTGCAAACACACCGCAAATACACCAGGAGACATGCAAAGATAAAAAAAATTAAAAAACTCAGCCGCGGCTGACAGTCCGATCGACTCGTGCGTGGTGACGTATAGAGTACTGACTCCACCCGATGCGTTTCCCCGTAACAGGATTCTTCTGGGACAGGAGATCAAACCTTCCAAAAAACAAAACAACAGTGATCTTCTGGGAAATATCAGTATATTTCCTCTCCTCCCTGTTGATGTTCTTTGGGGGGGTCAGAAGTAGATACAGGCAGGTGGCAAAGTGTTGATCGGATATCCTGGCAAGAAGCCAGTTAGAGGAGAGATTGTGGCTGAAGGGCCGGGATCTACTGTTTATGTAGATAATCTGCTTTGTTTTCCACTCCTCAGGCTTTCTCTGATTTGGTCTGTAGGAAGACCAGAGAAAAGTGGTTTCATGATGGACAAAGTAATGAAAGACTGCAAGAGCTGTGAAGAGTTATCACAACAACAAACAATTGAATCAAGCGCTGTTCAGAAGAGGTAAAATTATTAGGTAAATAAAAAATCATATAAGCAGATATATACTTATATACGAAAAAAGGAAAATAACACCAAATGTGAGGGCAAGGGGAAATGGCATATTCAAGGAATGGTGGAAGCAGTTGATATAAAGTGGAAAAATATATATAAAGTATATAAAGTAGTTCAGTCCAAATGGATCACGTTTATATAGTACTAAGAAAGACTGAATGAACTGTTGCTGAGGGGGCTGCCAGCTTGTCGAGAAGAAGCAATTCTGAAAATATACAAAAGAGAGAAAAAGCGGCGCCCTCTAAGCGTAGTATGAAATGTATTTAAAATAGATCAACAATACAATTCTTATGAGATGGGTACTCACAAGACTGCAGGGGGTCAAAGCGCATCAATATACAATGTCATCCGTGAGAGACATCCTCAGTTCGTGGGGTCCGCTGGAGCGATGGAGTGGTGACAGCTCTCTTTGCTAGAACAGGCACGGCATGCAGTTCCTACAGCCCGTGGGGGTTTCAACCGCTGTGTGGGTCCCTAGATGAAAATTCGGTGCTGGTTCACCGGGGGAGGGAAGCAGGTGAGCCGTGTTGTTTCCTTGTCCGGTCTGTGGAACGCAGCCTTGGAGCGCAAAACAGCGCAACGTCACTTCCGGGATGAGTCACGGGGCGGTTCTCGCGTTCGAGGCATGCGTGCCTCTTCGTCAGGCTTTATGGGGGCCATATTGGATGAGGGACATAAATACAGCTGGAGCGGAGCTGATTGGCTGGGACACACAAATTACACACGGAGATCACGAAAAACATTACATAGAAAAGAAAGATTATCAACTTCTTAAATACAAATACTCGAGAACAAAGTCTGGGACTAAATATAATATAATATTTAGAACAGAGATGGGGAAATATATAGGGGATATATGTATAGAGGAGAAAATATATAAAAAGGGAGTAATTGGAACGAGAATAATTACTGCTTGGAAGTGCATAAGAGACTCGCTTAAAATCAATTAAAAGATGGATGGGGTGGACTTAAATATGTAATCATATAGTCATATTGTCACATAGTCACATATGCTATAAACGAAGGTTGGTACCCTAGTATGGACGTACTATGTGTGTTAAAAAAATAGACTTAAAAAGGGGATATTTAAAAGGGGGATATTTAAAAAGCACACGCGGGACATACCTGTATATAGAAGAAATTCCATTATATTGTTATATTGTATTAATGGGGTAGGGTGTTAGAGTAAGATGTTGATCTCTAAGCCCTCATTTAACCCTCGGGGCGATAAGCAATCTAAGGTGAAAATCCAATAGTATTCCCTTTCACACAATTTTTTATATCTTTCTGCTAGAGGGAGAGATTTGGGGATGGCTTCTATAACCCAAACCCGAAGCTCGGAGGAAGATTCCTGGTGGAACTCTTTGAAATGTCTGGCGACACTGTACTTATCAAGACCTTTCTCTACAAAGTTACGGTGCTCGCCAAATCTCTTCCGTAGGGTCCGAATCGTACGGCCCACATAGAAGAGACCGCAAGGGCAGGTGAGACAGTATACCACATATTCGGAGGAACATGTGAAAAAGTCTGGTAGAATATACTCCTTGCCCTTGCACGTAAAACTCTTTTGGCGATGCGTTACATGAGGACAGGTAAGGCAACGCGCTTTCCTACACTGGTACATCCCTTTAATGTAGAAGAATGTTAAGGAGGGGGAGGCATCGGTGATTTTGATTTTGTTATTGGTTTTACTCGGCGCTATGCTAGCCTTCAGATTTTTGGCTCTTCTATAGCTTATTGTCGGGCGTTCAGATAGAGAGGATTTTAGATGAGGATCCTCTTTTAATATAGGCCAGTGTTTATCCAGAATCCTCTCCATCTGTCTGTAGTGACTATGGAATTGTGTCACAAAGCGCACTGGTTGGGAATTTTCTTTTTCGTCCTGTATCTTAGGTATTTTGGGGACTAAATTAATAGTAGAATAGTGTTGAAAGGCACTTTCTATTAGTTCATCAGGATAGCCTTTTTCAGAAAACTTGTCCCTAAGTTTGAGACCATGGGTAATGTAGTCATGCTGTCTAGTACAATTATGCTTCAATCTGCAGAATTGGCTTTTCGGGATATTTTTTATCCATCGCGGATGATGACAGCTCTCAAAGTGAAGGAAGGAGTTGCCAGCAGTAGGCTTGACAAAATTTTGGGCACAGATGGTGGTATTATCAAAAAAGAGCTCTAAATCCAAGAAGGATAGAGTTTTGTCATCTGTAACTGCTGTGAATGATAGGCCCATGTTATTGGAGTTGCAATGTTCCAAGAACCTGGGGATTAGGGTGTCAGGGCCATCCCAGATGATTACTATATCATCTATGTATCGGCCGAAAAATACAAGATGAGAAGCAAAGGGGTTGTTGCGCCAAATATGGCATAATTCCCAGTAGCCCATAGTTAGGTTTGCGTAACTGGGTGCAAAATTGGCCCCCATAGCGGTGCCATGGATCTGGATAAAGAACTCACCGTTATTTTCAAAATAGTTATGTGTGAGACAAAATCTAAGCATTTCTAATAAAAAATGGACTTGCCGTGGATTAAGCAGAGGATCTTGGTTGAGGAAATAGTCAGTGGCGTGAAGACCAACGTCATGGGGTATCAACGTGTATAGTGATACCACGTCCAGGGACAACCAACGATAGGTCTTTTCCCATCGATAAGGTTGTAGTATCTGAAGTAGATGTATACTATTCTTTATGTAGGAGGGAAGGTTGACCACTAGGGGCTGTAAGAAGTGATCTATATAGATGGAAAAGTAACTGGTGACACTCTCCATTGCTGCAACTATGGGTCTTCCTGGTGGGTTGGATACATTTTTGTGGACTTTAGGTAAGTGGTAGAAGTATGGCCTCTTATAGAAATCATGTAGTAGAAAGGCGACTTCAGTTTTTGTCACCAGTCCTTCAACCTTAGCTGCATTAACCAATGCATATGCCTCCTTTGAGAAGGCCAACAGGGGGTCACTATTGAGTTTTTTGTACGTTGAAGTATCAGACAAGAGGCGTGAGCTCTCTGTCTGGTAGTCAATCAGGTTCTGAATCACTATACCTCTGCTTTTATCAGCTTGACGTATAATAATAGACTTATTCTCAGTCAATCTTTTGAGAGCAATATTTTCTGCTGCCGAAAGATTGGAGGAACGTTTGTGAATGGTGGATTGTTCACACATACGTAGGATGTCACTATATACTACCTGGTAGAAGGTTTGTATGTAAGGCCCTTTAGAATAAGTGGGGTAGAATATAGATTTGGGTCTGAACTTAGTTTGTACTATCGGTGGTGATGTGGAAAGGTGTTGGGTGAGTAATTCTACATAATCATCTGAATCCTCTGTGTACAAGAGTTCGAGATGGTCTAGGGCCATTTGTTCAGGGACACTACAATTCTGAAAAAGGTCTTGACTAATGGGACAAGACTCCATCGAATCTATTTCAAGTTCCTTTGCTGCTTTGGTAGTTTTGAGGTTAAAAAAGCATTTGATCGTAATGTTACGGATAAACCTATTGAAATCTAGAAATAGGGTAAAGGGATTAGGTGGGGCCGTGGGTGCAAACGTTAGGCCACGAGCTAACAGAGACTCCTCAGGGATGGTTAAGGTGTGGTCTGATAAATTGAAGATTTTGATAGTTTTCGTACCTTTCCCCTCCTTTGGGCGTCTCTTTCTGCCCCCTCTTCTGCCTCTGTATCTAATTTTCTTTTTGGACAGGACAGGGGGGCAGCCACTAAAAAAGGAGAGACTGGAGGTGCAGAATCTAAGGGTACTATATTGTCAGATTGTGGATCAACTCTCTTTACTAAAGGTAATACCTGTGGAGTAATAGTGGAGACAGAGCTGGTCTCCAATGTGGGAGTGATGATGGAACCTTTTAACACACATAGTACGTCCATACTAGGATACCAACCTTCGTTTATAGCATATGTGACTATGTGACAATATGACTATATGATTACATATTTAAGTCCACCCCATCCATCTTTTAATTGATTTTAAGCGAGTCTCTTATGCACTTCCAAGCAGTAATTATTCTCGTTCCAATTACTCCCTTTTTATATATTTTCTCCTCTATACATATATCCCCTATATATTTCCCCATCTCTGTTCTAAATATTATATTATATTTAGTCCCAGACTTTGTTCTCGAGTATTTGTATTTAAGAAGTTGATAATCTTTCTTTTCTATGTAATGTTTTTCGTGATCTCCGTGTGTAATTTGTGTGTCCCAGCCAATCAGCTCCGCTCCAGCTGTATTTATGTCCCTCATCCAATATGGCCCCCATAGAGCCTGACGAAGAGGCACGCATGCTCGAACGCGTGCACCGCCCCGTGACTCATCCCGGAAGTGACGTCGCGCTGTTTTGCGCTCCAAGGCTGCGTTCCACAGACCGGACAAGGAAACAACATGGCTCACCTGCTTCCCTCCCCCGGTGAACCAGCACCGAATTTTCATCTAGGGACCCACACAGCGGTTGAAACCCCCACGGGCTGTAGGAACTGCATGCCGTGCCTGTTCTAGCAAAGAGAGCTGTCACCACTCCATCGCTCCAGCGGACCCCATGAACTGAGGATGTCTCTCACGGATGACATTGTATATTGATGCGCTTTGACCCCCTGCAGTCTTGTGAGTACCCATCTCATAAGAATTGTATTGTTGATCTATTTTAAATACATTTCATACTACGCTTAGAGGGCGCCGCTTTTTCTCTCTTTTGTATATTTTCAGAATTGCTTCTTCTCGACAAGCTGGCAGCCCCCTCAGCAACAGTTCATTCAGTCTTTCTTAGTACTATATAAACGTGATCCATTTGGACTGAACTACTTTATATACTTTATATATATTTTTCCACTTTATATCAACTGCTTCCACCATTCCTTGAATATGCCATTTCCCCTTGCCCTCACATTTTTCGTATATAAGTATATATCTGCTTATATGATTTTTTATTTACCTAATAATTTTACCTCTTCTGAACAGCGCTTGATTCAATTGTTTGTTGTTGTGATATCCCTATTGTGAGGCTCTTTATCGAGCAGCTATCGGAGGAAGTATATATACATGTATGCATTTCTGTTGTATTTTTTATTTTCCCATTGATGATTTACATTTTATTATATTTGTTCCTTATTTTTCACCATGGAGATCATTCATGACATAGAGTCAGCTAAATATGAAGTTCTAGACCATTTGTACACTTTGTTTCCGGTCCTCTTTTTTAATTCTACAACCTCTATCCCCAGATCCACTTACAAGTTAATATGTGCTAGGTTCAGACATATAGGGCCAGATTCAGGTAGATGAGAGTATCTTTCCTCTGGAGTAACGCTTCTCATTTACGTTACTCTGAAGACCCTTTCAGCGCAAGTCCTGTAATTCACATAGCAGTTGCGCGTAAACTTGCGCCAGAGTAACGATAATGCGCTGGCGTAACCCGACGCAAGTGGAACTGGGTGTGATCATATGTAAATGATGGGCGGAGCCCAGCGCAGAGGCTTACGTTCAGCGCATCATCCACGGAGCATGCGCAGTGAGTGCGGCTCCACTCGCCCCCTTGTGCGCATGCTCACAACTTCCGTCGGCACCACTTCCTGGGAAACGTCAGCGCAATGCGTTCCGCTGGTCGCTTAAAAGCGCTGGCGGAAATGCCATTCCGGCGCAAAAGTAGTTCCATTTCCCCCCACCCCAGGGAAGATACTTTTGCCCTGTAATGGCTGCTCCCGCTGCCCCCAGAGAGAGGAGGAACCTAAATTATAATGCCCAGGAGGTCACAGTGATAATATCGGCTATGGAGGCATTTAATGATTTTCTCCATGGTAAAAAAAGCAGGAAGACCAGCCGGGAGAGAAAGCAGGCCATCCTGGACACCATAGCTGCCAGGGTCAATGTGCTGGGGTACTCCACCCGGAGTGCTTCAGACATTCGAAAAAAAATCAATGACCTGCGGCGCAAGGTGAGGGGCAAGGTGTCCACCATTAGGAGCCATGAGAGGGGCACAGGTGGTGGTCCCCCATGTCCTGTCACCCTGACCGCGGAGGAGGAGGTGGTCGCCCGCTGCCTGGACAGGGAGCAGTTGGAGGGGGTCCCAGGCTATGATTCCGTAGAGGAAGGCTCCAGGACAGGTAAGTGATTTTTACCCCCTTTTTGGTGTGTTGCATGTGGGGCGGGGGTGGGTACATGTGCCAAGTGTGTGGGACCACCAACATGTGTCTGCTTTGTGTCATCCACAGATGACGGTGCTGGGCCATCTCGTGCCGGCCAGTCCACCCCAACCCCCCAACGGGATGCTGAAGACGAGGCCCTGGGTGCTGGAGACACCGAGGTGGAGGAGGAGAGTGCCCACACCACTTCAGCAGAGGTGGTTGTGGAGGAGCCTGTCCCTGAACAGGAGTTCATTTTAATGTTGGAGGAGTCCTCCTCCTCTGCAGGGCCCTCTGTGATCCCCTCCCCCATCCTAGGTAGCCCCTCAAGGGCGACTCCATCCCCACGGGGACAACCTTCCTCTGCCCCCAGGAAGGCCACCCGGAAGACCAGGGGGGTGTGTGATTTGGTCGAAGACCAGGTGCTTTTGGACCACGCGAAACAGACCCAGCAAATGGGGGAGATGGCTGGCCACCTAGACAGGGTCGCAGACAGCCTGGGCTCTATGTCACAGCTGCCCAGTCGCGTGCAGGGCGTTGTGACCAGCCTGGGGGAGGTGCAGGCTGATATCCGGCACTTGACAGCAGCTGTTCGAGACAACACTGCTGCCATTCGGGAAGAGGGGAGGCAGCGGCAACGTGACCAGCGGCATCAGATCACCCGCCAGCTGAGGATGCAGGCCCAAACAAATTTGTATCTGAGCCGTATCGCTGTGGCATTGGAGGGCATGCAGCCAACAGCTCCCAGGAGTGGCCCACCCGGGGATCAGCCTCCTCCTGATGCCCCACCACCCACTCCCTCCAGGCAGATGAGGAGCCCGAGAGTGCCCCCAAGGAGGAGCCCCCGTCATCCCAGATGAGGGTTTTTTGTTTTTTTGGTTGTTATATATTTTTGTTTATACTCAGGACATGAGTTTATTTATTTTATTTATTATTATTGTTTATACTCAGGACATGAGTTTTTGTTAATTTTTTGGGTTCTCAGGTTATGAGATTTTATTTTTATTTTTTGATACTGCACACGTTGCAGTGTGAATGGTGTGTGAATGTGAGAGGGTGGCACTCCTGAAAGTAAGGGGTGTCACCCTCGGCCGTGGTGGTGAAGTTAACCCCACGGCTGAATGAATGACGTGTGAAAGGTGTGTGAATGGACAGTGACATCATTGGGGCCTTGACGCGGCGTTACTGCTCCCAACTCCTACATGCTGGACTTGGGCTAATCCAATGCGATGTGCATGTGATGTGTGTGATCTAGGGACATCAGTGGTGTACACGCGTGCATTGTCTGTGTGATTAATGTTTTGGGTTAGTGTCCAAAGATGCCTACGGCGAGGACCCTCCTGACTGCTCTTCCATCAGCAGACTGGGTGTCCTCTGCCAGGTGGGGACTGTGTGGGTCGGGGGTCAGGTCATCACGTATGTCAATCTCTAGGCCTTTTTTCATAGCAAAGTTATGTAGTATGCAACATGCAGCGATGATCTGACACACAAAGGTAGGGGAATACAATAGGGTCCCCCCGGACTTATCCAGGCAGCGGAAACGGGACTTCAGGAGCCCAAATGTTTGCTCCACCACTGCACGGGTTTTGATGTGTGCTTCATTGTATTTTCTCTCTCCTCTGGTTTGGGGGTTCCGGAAAGGAGTCATTAGATGGGGTCCCAGTGCATATGCAGAGTCACCTGTAAGGTAAAAGACAGGAGAATGTTAGTCATGCATGTGCGATTTCTGTTGTGCATGACGGGAGGGGATAGTCATGCCTGACTCCCATGTCACTCACCAACCAGCCAGCTGTCCCCATACATGTTCTGTTCGAATTCTGCTGGGATGGGACTCTGACGGTATATGAAGCTGTCATGGCTGGACCCGGGGTGTTTGGCACGGACGTGCCATATGAGGCGTTGGGCATCGGCTATCACCTGTACGTTGATGGAATGCCAATGCTTCCGATTGCGGTATATGTGCTCTGTGGCACTGGGGGGCTGGAGGGCCACATGTGTGCAATCAATGGCCCCGATGGTGCGTGGGAATCTGGCAATGTTGTAGAAATCTGTCATTGCCTTCAGCCGCAGCTCCTCAGTGGTGGGTCTGATGAACTGGTTGGACATGCGTCTGAGGATTGCAGGGACAACCTGGTGCACACATCTGCTTATGGAGGACTGTGACATCCCAGCCACCACTCCACTTGTACGCTGGAATGATCCACTGGCAAGGAAATGAAGTGTTGCCAGGACCTTCACCAGTGGCTGCACTGCTTGTGATCGGTGTGTCTTGCTGGTGATGTCATCCTGCAGGGTTGTGGTTAGTTCAAGTATTGCATCTGGGCTGAATCTGAAGAGGCGATACACCTCCTCATCCCCCATGCCAAAGAGGTTCATACGAGTGCGGTATATCCTCTCACGTGCCCGCCTCCTCCGTAGCGAGGGACCCAGTACTAGTCTTAGGACCACGAGTGCCCCTGGCATGTTGGCACACAGAGGTGTTGTCCTTGCTAGTGTTGTTGTTCAGCTTGCTAGTTTCGTTGGTAACGCTGCTGTAGCTGCTCTCCTGCTGACCTGTGACCGTCTGGAGTAAAGATAAAGCAGCCTTTTGTAGAAATAACTTTGCGCCGGACGGACCAGATACGCGCGGCGCATGTAGCCAGCGTATGGTGCTAATCCGATTGTGAATTGGGAAAAATACCTCATTTGCATATTTGCATGGGAAATCAATAGGCGCGACTGATGCGCCCAGCGAAAATAAGCGCTGACGATACTCTGGCGTCGGAACGTTCCGCCGGTCGCAAATGACCCGTTATTGGGCGCATCTAGTTTGGTGGGTACGGGCACATAGAAAAGACGGCGCATCATCACAGTTACGCGGCGCATATCCAAATACTCCAGCGCAAGTGTTCGTGAATCTGGCCCATAGAGGATCTTATTGTCTCCGCCAACCAGCAGTGGTGGGATAAGTTCTTTCTTACTCTATATTCTAAATATAAGATATCACCTAGAGGTCTAAGAAACACAAAGACCTTCTCTTTCCTCAGTGTAGCACTCACTACAGAGTGGGCAGATATCTCAGAGTTTTGTACACAAAAGTGGATGCAAATAGTAATCAAACAAAGAGACTTGCAATACCAAACGCTTATAACAAAAATTAAAGAATCTATTTCCAATCTTCATACTGTGGCTCCTTTTTTGCCTTCCTCATGGTTGAGGAAGCTTAAACTTAATACGAAGTTCCAGGAAGATCTCTTATTAGGCTCTAAACTCCATAAAATCCGGAGAGACTTTGATGATTACAATTCCAACCGGGTATTCTGTTGGAAAAGGAATCGTCAACCCCCCCACCATCCTCATTTGGACCATGAGTTCATTGGTTCTGATGGGCAGATGGGTCCTATTCCCCTTATGGACTGTGTTCCCAGACCCACTATTAGACCACCCCTTTATCCCTATGGTTTTTCCAACAATAGATGTTTATCCACATCTAGGTCTGTGAAACAACCTGTGTGCACCCTTGATTCTTCCGCCATCAGATTAGAGCACACTAAGGCTCCAACTATAGCCTCCAATAACCTTCTGGCTCAAGTTGGAGCTCAGGCTCAAATTGAAGTCTGTTCCACTGTCTATCCTACTCCTCCTGAATCTCCAGTTCTTGTTAATCCTGTGTCCGAAGGTTCCATCATCACTCCCACATTGGAGACCAGCTCTGTCTCCACTATTACTCCACAGGTATTACCTTTAGTAAAGAGAGTTGATCCACAATCTGACAATATAGTACCCTTAGATTCTGCACCTCCAGTCTCTCCTTTTTTAGTGGCTGCCCCCCTGTCCTGTCCAAAAAGAAAATTAGATACAGAGGCAGAAGAGGGGGCAGAAAGAGACGCCCAAAGGAGGGGAAAGGTACAAAAACTATCAAAATCTTCAATTTATCAGACCACACCTTAACCATCCCTGAGGAGTCTCTGTTAGCTCGTGGCCTAACGTTTGCACCCACGGCCCCACCTAATCCCTTTACCCTATTTCTAGATTTCAATAGGTTTATCCGTAACATTACGGTCAAACGCTTTTTTAACCTCAAAACTACCAAAGCAGCAAAGGAACTTGAAATAGATTCAATGGAGTCTTGTCCCATTAGTCAAGACCTTTTTCAGAATTGTAGTGTCCCTGAACAAATGGCCCTAGACCATCTCGAACTCTTGTACACAGAGGATTCAGATGATTATGTAGAATTACTCACCCAACACCTTTCCACATCACCACCGATAGTACAAACTAAGTTCAGACCCAAATCTATATTCTACCCCACTTATTCTAAAGGGCCTTACATACAAACCTTCTACCAGGTAGTATATAGTGACATCCTACGTATGTGTGAACAATCCACCATTCACAAACGTTCCTCCAATCTTTCGGCAGCAGAAAATATTGCTCTCAAAAGATTGACTGAGAATAAGTCTATTATTATACGTCAAGCTGATAAAGGCGGAGGTATAGTGATTCAGAACCTGATTGACTACCAGACAGAGAGCTCACGCCTCTTGTCTGATACTTCAACGTACAAAAAACTCAATAGTGACCCCCTGTTGGCCTTCTCAAAGGAGGCATATGAATTGGTTAATGCAGCTAAGGTTGAAGGACTGGTGACAAAAACTGAAGTCGCCTTTCTACTACATGATTTCTATAAGAGGCCATACTTCTACCACTTACCTAAAGTCCACAAAAATGTATCCAACCCACCAGGAAGACCCATAGTTGCAGCAATGGAGAGTGTCACCAGTTACTTTTCCATCTATATAGATCACTTCTTACAGCCCCTAGTGGTCAACCTTCCCTCCTACATAAAGGACAGTATACATCTACTTCAGATACTACAACCTTATCGATGGGAAAAGACCTATCGTTGGTTGTCCCTGGACGTGGTATCACTATACACGTCGATACCCCATGACGTTGGTCTTCACGCCACTGACTATTTCCTCAACCAAGATCCTCTGCTTAATCCACGGCAAGTCCATTTTTTATTAGAAATGCTTAGATTTTGTCTCACACATAACTATTTTGAAAATAACGGTGAGTTCTTTATCCAGATCCATGGCACCGCTATGGGGGCCAATTTTGCACCCAGTTACGCAAACCTAACTATGGGCTACTGGGAATTATGCCATATTTGGCGCAACAACCCCATTGCTTCTCATCTTGTATTTTTCGGCCGATACATAGATGATATAGTAATCATCTGGGATGGCCCTGACACCCTAATCCCCAGGTTCTTGAAACATTGCAACTCCAATAACATGGGCCTATCATTCACAGCAGTTACAGATGACAAAACTCTATCCTTCTTGGATTTAGAGCTCTTTTTTGATAATACCACCATCTGTGCCCAAAATTTTGTCAAGCCTACTGCTGGCAACTCCTTCCTTCACTTTGAGAGCTGTCATCATCCGCGATGGATAAAAAATATCCCGAAAAGCCAATTCTGCAGATTGAAGCATAATTGTACTAGACAGCATGACTACATTACCCATGGTCTCAAACTTAGGGACAAGTTTTCTGAAAAAGGCTATCCTGATGAACTAATAGAAAGTGCCTTTCAACACTATTCTACTATTGATTTAGTCCCCAAAATACCTAAGATACAGGACGAAAAAGAAAATTCCCAACCAGTGCGCTTTGTGACACAATTCCATAGTCACTTCAGACAGATGGAGAGGATTCTGGATAAACACTGGCCTATATTAAAAGAGGATCCTCATCTAAAATCCTCTCTATCTGAACGCCCGACAATAAGCTATAGAAGAGAAAAAAATCTGAAGGCTAGCATAGCGCCGAGTAAAACCAATAACAAAATCAAAATCACCGATGCCTCCTCCTCCTTAACAATCTTCTACATTAAAGGGATGTACCAGTGTAGGAAAGCGCGTTGCCTTACCTGTCCTCACGTAACGCATCGCCAAAAGAGTTTTACGTGCAAGGGCAAGGAGTATATTCTACCAGACTTTTTCACATGTTCCTCCGAATATGTGGTATACTGTCTCACCTGCCCTTGCGGTCTCTTCTATGTGGGCCGTACGATTCGGACCCTACGGAAGAGATTTGGCGAGCACCGTAACTTTGTAGAGAAAGGTCTTGATAAGTACAGTGTCGCCAGACATTTCAAAGAGTTCCACCAGGAATCTTCCTCCGAGCTTCGGGTTTGGGTTATAGAAGCCATCCCCAAATCTCTCCCTCTAGCAGAAAGATATAAAAAATTGTGTGAAAGGGAAAACTATTGGATTTTCACCTTAGATTGCTTATCGCCCCGAGGGTTAAATGAGGGCTTAGAGATCAACATCTTACTCTAACACCCTACCCCATTAATACAATATAACAATATAATGGAATTTCTTCTATATACAGGTATGTCCCGCGTGTGCTTTTTAAATATCCCCCTTTTAAATATCCCCTTTTTAAGTCTATTTTTTTAACACACATAGTACGTCAATACTAGGGTACCAACCTTCGTTTATAGCATATGTGACTATGTGACAATATGACTATATGATTACATATTTAAGTCCACCCCATCCATCTTTTAATTGATTTTAAGCGAGTCTCTTATGCACTTCCAAGCAGTAATTATTCTCGTTCCAATTACTCCCTTTTTATATATTTTCTCCTCTATACATATATCCCCTATATATTTCCCCATCTCTGTTCTAAATATTATATTATATTTAGTCCCAGACTTTGTTCTCGAGTATTTGTATTTAAGAAGTTGATAATCTTTCTTTTCTATGTAATGTTTTTCGTGATCTCCGTGTGTAATTTGTGTGTCCCAGCCAATCAGCTCCGCTCCAGCTGTATTTATGTCCCTCATCCAATATGGCCCCCATAGAGCCTGACGAAGAGGCACGCATGCCTCGAACGCGTGCACCGCCCCGTGACTCATCCCGGAAGTGACGTTGCGCTGTTTTGCGCTCCAAGGCTGCGTTCCACAGACCGGACAAGGAAACAACACGGCTCACCTGCTTCCCTCCCCCGGTGAACCAGCACCGAATTTTCATCTAGGGACCCACACAGCGGTTGAAACCCCCACGGGCTGTAGGAACTGCATGCCGTGCCTGTTCTAGCAAAGAGAGCTGTCACCACTCCATCGCTCCAGCGGACCCCACGAACTGAGGATGTCTCTCACGGATGACATTGTATATTGATGCGCTTTGACCCCCTGCAGTCTTGTGAGTACCCATCTCATAAGAATTGTATTGTTGATCTATTTTAAATAAATTTCATACTACGCTTAGAGGGCGCCGCTTTTTCTCTCTTTTCAAGAGCTGTGAAGAGCAAGGCCTTTGATGTATTACAAGTCTGGACTTGTTTCTAAAAAAAATAAAAAAATTAGAATAGACGTTGTAATGAACTTTTAGTCATAGACCGAAACACCTTCTCAATGGCAGAAATATGGGAGGGGGTTGCATTCAAGGCAAATTGTTTAGTATGAGTTTTCTTAGTAATGAAGAGATCTTCTGTGTGTAGTCAGAGAAAATCAAGGGTGGAATGTGTTGCATTTGATATAAATATATGTACATGTTCATTAGATTGCCAGAGCGGTCTGAAGGTAAAGGCCCAGTGGAGTACCCAGAGAACTTTCTTATTACCACATATGGTAAGGAGGCCTTTTCAGTTAGTTTTGCAGTGGAGAGGGTGCACCGTATACCAGCTAAGCCTCCACCTGCAGAAGCCCCCCCCCCCCGCACCTGTATTGCTAAGTTTCTAAACTTTAGGGACCGGGACAAGATCATGTGCTTTCTAGAGAGAAGGGTACCATACAAGTGGGTAATGGTCATGTAGCGGTGTTTCCGGATTTCTCTAATGAAGTGCAAAGCAAGAGGTCTCAGTTTCAAGATGTCAAGCGTCACCTAAGGGTAATACACCTCAAGTATGCAATGCTCTTTCTGGCCAGATTCAGTGGAGGAAGATGATACCTATGTCAGTGATATTGACCATGGTATACGGGTAACGTTATTAATGTCTTATCATATAGAGACCTTGATGGTCCTCTCCATTATTTCCTACCCTTTGTTTAAATGACCACGATTAAATTTGACATGGAATGTACGGGGAGTGAGAAACAAAATTAAGCACACTGCAGCCCTTCCATATCTAAAATTGAGGAGAGCTAGCACTAACTGAAACACATGTTACTGGCCACCTACAGCTGTTTCCATTCCTTCAATGAGGAAATGCTTTGTCTCAGAAGAGATGAGTTTTAATCATTCTCCTGAAGGCCAAGTGGTCCGACTCCAGTCGGATGGTAGTTGGTAGTACATTCCACAGTCGAGGTCCCTGGACAGCAAATCTCCGATCTCCTTTGGACTTGTATCTTGCCTTGGGTATGTGCAGTAGGTTTTGATTTGTCGATCGCAGAATGGGATTTGGGTTATGGGCTTTTATTTTTTCGCATAGATATTGGGGAGTATTTCCTTGAATACACTTATGTGTAAGACAAAGTGCCTTAAAAGTGATTCTGTCTTTCACTGGTAGCCAGTGAAGGGATCTAAGCGAAAGGGAGATCGACTCCCACGGTTTTTTACCAGTCACTAATCGAGTAGCCGTATTTTGAACGACTTGCAGACGAGTGATTTGGTATTTAGGGAGTCCCAGATAGAGGGCATTAGCATAGTCGAGTCTGGAATTGATGATTGTTCCCACCACGACTGCAATGTCCTTTTTAGGGATAAAAGGGGTGAGTCGGCGTAGCATGCGCAGCAGATGATGGGATCCGCTGACTACCGACCCTATTAGTGCATCCATTGTCATGTAGGAGTCAAAAATGATTCCGAGACTTTTGACTTTGGTGCTAGGGGCGATAATTTTTCACAGATTGGGCGGTAGGGTCTAAGTTGAGGTGAGGTGACTTTTCCTGTTCACGTGAAACAGGAGAAGCTCTGTTTTCGAACCATTGAGTTTAAGATATCTGGATGTCATCCAGTTATCTATTAGGGTGAGGGTTCTTTCTATGTCAAGAGAGTGATCCTTTCTGTTGCTGACGCGGAGATACAGTTGAGTGTCATCTGCGTAGGAATGGTAAAGTAACTTCTGGTTGTCGATTATTTCAAAGAGGGGGCAGAGATAGATATTGAACAGTACCAGCGACAAGGGAAATCCCTGGGGGACTCCGCATGATACCGTATGCGTTTCTGATGTGAAAGATCTCAATTTCACTGTTTGTGAACGGTTTTCCAAGAAGGAGGAGAACCGAGGTAGATCCGCTTCTGCGACTTTGGCCACTTCCGCTAGCCTAGTGAGTAGTAGTCCATGGTCTACTGTGTCAAAGGCCACACTTAGGTCCAACAGGATCAGGAGAGAGCATTCCCCTTCATCTGCGGCCTCTAGAACATCATCCCATATTTTTACCAGAGCTGTTTCAGTTCCGTGACCCGGACGGAAGCCTGATTGAAACGTGTCGAGTAATTTTTGGGTTTCTAAATGTTGTTGTAACTGTTGAATGAATGAATGAATGAATGAAAAACTTATATAGCGCAGCACATGCGAAGCAAATCGCCTCTGGGCGCTTGATGTTCCTGTCTCCTTTGAGATCAAAAGAGATGCGTCTTAATCTTTCTCCTGAAGACTAGATAGTTCTCCTCCAGCCGAATACTCGCTGGTAAGGCGTTCCATAGTCTGGGACCCTGGACAGCGAATCTCCTGTCTCCTTTGGACTTGAATCTGGCTTTTGGTATCTGAAGCCGATTTTGATTGGTGGATCGTAGAATACGATTGGGATTGTGAACTTGTAATTTTTCGCATAGATAATGGGGAGCATTCCCATGGATACATCTATGCGTTAGACAGAGAGCTTTAAAGGAGATTCTGTCTCTAACTGGAAGCCAGTGAAGGGATCTCAGTGAAGGTGAGATTGATTCCCAGGGTTTTTTCCCAGTCACAAGTCTGGCGGCCGTATTTTGAACGACTTGAAGACGAGCGATCTGGTACTTGGGGAGTCCGAGGTAAAGGGCATTTGCATAGTCCAGTCTGGAATTTACAATCGCTCCCACCACGACCGCTAAGTCTTTCTTGGGAATAAAAGGCGTGAGTCTGCGTAGTAGGCGCAGCAGATGGTGAGATCCGCTGACTACTGACCCTATTTGTGCGTTCATTGTCATGTCGGAGTCAAAGATGACCCCAAGACTTTTGACTTTGGCGCTAGGGGTGATAATTTTGCCCAGAATGGGCGGCGGGATCCAAGTTGGTGTCGATAGATTCCTACGCTTGGCGTGAAACAGAAGAAGTTCTGTTTTTGCTCCGTTGAGTTTGAGATAACTCTTTGTCATCCAGTCCTCTATCAGAGAGAGGCATGTCTCTAGATTGAGGTGGTGATCCTTTTTATTGCAAATGCGGAAGTACAGTTGCGTGTCATCTGCATAGGAGTGATATAGCAGTTTTTGGCTGCTGATGATTTCGAAAAGAGGACGCACATAGATGTTGAATAACATCGGCGACAGGGGAGATCCTTGAGGGACCCCGCACGATAATGTGCGTTGTTCAGAAGTGAAGGGTCCTAGCTTCACTATTTGCGATCTGTTTTCCAAAAAAGAGGAGAACCAGGATAGATCGCGTTCTGCGACTTTAGCTACTTTAGCCAGCCGAGTCAGCAACAGCTTGTGATCTACTGTGTCAAAGGCTGCGCTTAGGTCCAGCAGAACCAGAAGAGATGATTCTCCTTCGTCTGCGGCCTCGAGAACGTCGTCCCATATCTTAAGCAATGCAGTTTCCGTCCCGTGTCCGGGACGGAATCCTGATTGAAATGGGTCGAGTAAGTTGTGGGTGTCTAGATGCTGTTGCAGCTGCTGTACCACTGCTTTCTCCATTACCTTGGAGAGAGCATTTAGGCCTGTTATGGGGCGCCAGTTGAGTGGATCCTTAGGATCCAGGGTGGCTTTCTTCAGGATGGGTTGAATGAAGCCCTCCTTCAACTGGGAGGGCATTATGCCCTCCTTGAAGGATTGGTTGACAAGCTGCGTGACAGGAGGTGCCAAGATGTCGGCGCATTCCTTCAGCAGTTTAGTGGGGATAATATCATTTGGCGCAGTGCTGTTGCGCAGAGTGCCGATGATATTTTTAGTGGTCTGAATGGAGATGGGTTCCAGCTTGAACTCACCTAACTGTGGTGACTTACTGCCGGTGCAGTGTAATCGACTCCGGGGGGGGCTGGAAGAGCGATTGTTTTGCTGAATGCCTTGCCGGATTGCCTCAATTTTGGTAATGAAGCAATCCGCTAACTCATCGCAAAATTCTTGTGAATCCAAGTTGGGGGCCACAAGACATCCTGGATTCATGGTCTGTACAACTTCTTTCTCCATTATCTTGGAGAAAACATTTAGGCCCATTATGGGCCTCCTATTGTTATGGTCTTTAGGTCAAGGGTGGGTTTTTTCAGGATCGGTTTTATGGTACCTTGTTTCAACAAGGGAGGCACCATGCCCTCCTTGAATGATTGATTTATAAGCTGCGTGATAGCTGGTGCCAGTATATCGGCACTTTCTTTCAGCAGTTTAGTGGGAATGATGTTATTGGGTGCTGTGCTGTTGCACAGAGTCCCAATGATATTTTTAGTGGCAGCGATGAAGATGGGTTTTAAGCCTACAGACGATCTTTAGCGATGCACCTCGTTAACGCAGCGAAACTCTGTGTGCCAGCAAAATGGAAGTCTACTGAACCCCCCACTCTGTCAGAGTGGTTCGGACGCGTGCACAAGATGGCAGAGATGGAGCAGCTAATACACCAGGCCCACGATACACCACACAAATACACGGAAATCTGGTCTTGCTGGCTCCACTTCCTCACGACGGATGAATATAAAACAATCACCTCTTAGACACTTTCCGAGAGCTGTGGTGAGACACTGTCCGATTATCCCTGTTGTTCCCCCACCCTCTCCCTTACACCCATCCCTTCCAGATCCCTTCCCAGACTAGCCCCTCCCTACCAATAATCATCCCGCTGACTGTGTACTGTTTCTGATCGAGATCCCACCTAGACTACCATATCCTATATACCGAATTGCCCATCACCAATCCCCCTAGCTGCCCTACACACCTACTTCCCCCCTAGGATTGCTCAACCTAATTTTCACTGCCGGACATTCTTCCTTATTTCCCCAGTCTACAATTGCAGATAACCTGACGAACCCTTTCGTTATGTGCAATATCTGCCGTCCTAGGCCCCGGCTATTCATACCCTTTTTCATACCCTGAAAGGTTATGTTGTTATATATTACTGCCTGTTGTTGGTACATTTGGTTGAACTGTGCCCTTTTGAAGGCCTATACTGTTCTGCCCGATTGTTAACCTTGTAATGTTAGTTCAATTTACTGTTGTTAAGGTACTGCGGCTGCGCCTGCAATTCTGCACCTGGACTTCAATGTACTTAATGTTACTACATTATATTTTGAGTATAATAAAAACTTTTGAAACAAAAGATGGGTTTTAAGGTGAATTTCGGTGCTTGAGGTGAGTATATAATGGGATCGGGGTTGGGATTCGGGACGGGATTCATGCAGATTCCATTTTGCTCAATGCTTAGCCGGATTTTTTCAATTTTATTAATGAAATGATAACTAAAGCCACCCCAATTGAGCTAATTTCTATGGAGTCAAACCAACGGGGAAGGTACTTGTTTTTACATGCCTCTATAGGGGTAACGCCTATACTGCTGATTGCCTGTTATGCCCCCCCCCCATACAGCTCTGAGGTTGTTGCGGCAGGTCTATAATTTATGACCCTGCAGCCGACGGTCCCTGCTGTGTGGCTGGAGGATTTCAATATGACCATGAACCATTTTATGGACCGCCCGGTACAATCTACTGCTCTAGTTGGTGAACCTAGACAGACTGAGTTGCATATTGGCAGACTTTGCCGTGATTGATGTACGGCAACATAGGAACCCAAATGCTAGGGCATATACTTGCCATTCCACTAGTCATGCCACCATGTCCAGAATAGATTATATCTTGGTTTCTAAAACACTGCTTCCCAGGGTTGTCGGGCAGGGATTTGCACCTAGGGCCCTCTCAGACCATTCCCTGTGTTTGGTTACAGCTGTTACTTTTGAATACAGCCCCTCAAAATGTGTGGAGACTTAATCCACACTGGTTGTCAGCATTGACAGATCATGACTCTATAGAACGAGAACTGCAATTTTTCTTTCCTGAGGGCCAGAGCTCTCATTTAATTCTTAGTGGGACACTTTTAAACTTCATGCATGGAGGGTGTTGGATACTAAGATTAATTAATTTAACACATATTGTTTATTATGCATACCTTACAACCTTGAAACTGGTGAAGTTTCAGCCCACGAGAAGCCCTCTGTCACATGTACTCATTGGCGCCCAGCACATTTTTCCATCTGATAGGGAGCTGCCGGAACATACAGACTTATTGGCTACAGGTGATTTAGTTTCTACATGACAATATGGGCTCCCCAGTGGGCCTTGACCCGAAATTTTGTCTCCTGGGGTTACTGCCTGACATTGATGTGGATAAATACCAAGTTATATTCATATATTTGACCCTATTTCTAGTAAGGAAAACTGTGGCCAAGGCTTGGATGCAGGCAGTACCCCCAACTCTACTGTGCTGGAAAAACAAAATGATACCCTTCCGTATAGAAAGATGATCTATATTCATAGAGGCCACCCGCAGAAAATTTCCAGTCTTTGAGATAGATAGTTGGAGGATGGTGATACTTGCACTGTGGGACCCAGCTTTTGGGAGTGTTGGTCACTAAGGAATATTTGAAAGAAAAAAGGAAGGTAAAGAGGAAAATTGGGATTTTTATTGGTGCAATAAATACTTATATATTGATGAGAAAGGCATCATAATTGAGTCACATATACAAAAGTAAAAAATGTTTTATTGAGGTATAAACCAATTAAAATTGATCCTGGTAAATGTATACATGTGCTACCGTATAACACAGTTTGTAGGTAAATGGTGGTCACAATTAGTTATAGTGGAGCCAAGGTAGAAAAAGTTGCATAATCCCGACATGTTTCGCTTATAAAGCTTCCTCAGGGGTATGCGATGGCAATCCAAGCTTACAATTACAACTGTACAGATAGGAAAACATGCAATTAGTATTACATACAGAAATACAATAAATAATACAAAGAAATATCAGAAAATAGAAAATGCTTATTAGGTATTGCTGATAACAACCAGGACTGTCATGCTTACCCAAATGCCCATATACATCAACAATCGCCAGCACCAAAATACCGGATCCGAGTAAGGTCCCTTAGTGGGGAAGGAGTGCCTCAAACCGACCACAGGACACTGATAAAGGAACACTGGATGAGAGACGGAAAATAACAAAGTAAGTGTGTTGTTGGAATAAGCGGGTATATTAAACGTGCTAACACTAAAAATATTAAACGTGCTAACACTAAAAATATCAAAACCAAGATAATAGTTGAATTAAAGCAAGAAGCGGTGATGTACGCCCTGTCAAAATGCCACCAAGGATATACAAGAGACAAACCCCAAAAAAATACAAAAGTTTGTATATGCCACTATCCTCAAAGGTGGCATATAAAAGATCAAAAAGAAACCATATTTCGTAAGGTTTATTCAAAAAATATATGAAAGCAAACCAGTTGTAAAAACAGATACACAACTGACTTTGCTGAAATAAAAAAATTGATTTGTTTGGTCAAAAGATAAATGGATTAGTGGGTCACTTAAAACAATAGAGATGGACATAAGTCTCATAAGTAAATAAAATAATGAAAAATCTTGACCAGATGGTTACAAATTATAAAGAAAACAGAAGAGATCCAGTAAAAAAAAAAACAAAGAGATATAGAGGGAGATAAAAATGTTTACTCCTGGACTTTAGGTGCTGGCGATTGTTGATGTATATGGGCATTTGGGTAAGCATGACAGTCCTGGTTGTTATCAGCAATACCTAATAAGTATTTTCTATTTTCTGATATTTCTTTGTATTATTTATTGTATTTCTGTATCTAATACTTATTGCATGTTTTCCTATCTGTACAGTTGTAATTGCGAGCTTGGATTGCCATTGCATACCCCTGAGGAAGCTTTATGAGTGAAACATGTCGAGATTATGCAACTTTTTCTATGTACCTTGGCTCCACTATAACTTGTTAAATAGTGACCACTATTCACCTACAAACTGTGTTATACAGTAGCACATGTATAAATTTACCAGGATCAATTTTAATTGGTTTATACCTCAATAAAAAGTTTTTTACTTTTGTACTTGAGGCTCAATTGCAACTCTTTTCTCATCAATATATACGTATTTATTGCACCGATAATAAAAATCCCAATTTTCCTCTTCCCCTTCCTTTTTGCCTAAACTTTTTTGTGTATCATCTCTGATTGGGTCAAACCTATATATCACCAATGAATACGTCCCACTTCTGTGTGTATAGCAGATTTTCCTATATCCTAATGGTTATGGATTTCTATGTGGTCTACTGTTGGAGTGTTTCTTGTTGAAATGTTTTCCCCTTGTTTCTCACGGCTCAGCTAAATGTATATGTGTATGTCCTGTTTACATCCCAATAAACTTGTTTTTTTCTGGTCAAATGTTTTTTTATGTTATCTTTGCAGTGTTGTTTTAAGAGATCAATATTATTCCATTCACTTTCCATGACATGAGAATGGTGAGATTGCCAAGTACCGATAGAATTTAACAACTGTTTTGGATTTTATTTTTATTTACTGGTATATTTGATTGATATGTTTGGAAAAAGACCACCATTGTGGACACTGCTAGTCTGAATGAGAACATAGGACCTGAAACCACCAACAAATATTGTTTCCATTCTAAAATATGCTATAGGGTGCTGTTATTATAACTCCATTTTATAGTATGCTGATTTCCTACTATAGTGATAAAATGCATGTTTAAGGTTATAAGAGTATTCTGAGCAAGGATGTGTTAAGCTCATGGTGCCCATGGGATGCATCTGCTTTTATTTCTCACAATCATTGAAGACCACTTGGAAACTTGTGTATCTGGCATTCCTACAATCACACCTACAAGGTTACAATTCTTGGCCTCAAACCCTTAAACCAATCCACAGTGTATCCAGCAGGATCATATTTATCATTCCTCCAGCCAAAAAAGCAAGATTATTTTCTTTTTCACAGTATGGTTGACATGTTGAACAAATGTAATTATGTCTTTATCATTTTGAACAAGAACAGTCAGAAATGCAAAACATGAATTAAAGTGCAAGTAAACCAAAACAAATAACTTATATTTTTTTTACTCTTTTTTATCTTTTAAATACACCATTGCAAATCATTTTGAAATATGTTCATCTTGTCAAACATTCAGAGTTGTCCTGTGTTAAGACAAGCAGTTTAATCAACCCTCCAAATTTTTATCTTGGAGAACAAACACCTCCATACTATGTTGTGGAGAGGAGGAGAGCTGTTGCTGTTCAGCAAAAGACAGCTGGGAGGTCTGTCACTGTTCCTTTTGATTCCAGTCTATAAAAGGTTGTTTGTTGTCAGCCTACAACAGGTTAGGAGCTGAGGGCATTTCTGGCAGAATAATTGTTTTTTTTGTTTTTTTCCTCCTGTACTTGCAGGGTTTATTCAAAGATCAACAATGAGGAACGGTGCATATATATTTTTTTTGTTTTTGTTTGCCCTGACATGTTAAATAAAAAATCCCTTCAAAATAACACACAGCTGCATACTTGATACAATATGCTGTATTAAATGTAGTGTACAATGTAATGAGTTTTAATTTAGCATATTGCATTCCAAATAAAGATCCAAAAGGAACTGTAGTCTGCTCACATAATTTTAAATAAAAACATCTTTGCCATTCTGAAGCCTCCCTCCAGCCACTTTGCATATTATTTTATATATATATATATATATAATGGGATTCTGCACTTCACTTCACTTCACTTCACTTCACAGAAATCTCCCTTCACTGAGTCTGGCTGCATCCATTTTAACTGTGGGCAGCTAAAGCTGCTGCCTGTTCACTTCCTGGATTTACACAGACGCACCTCCAGTTCTGCAGCTATGATTGGTTCTGATATGGCTCAACCTCCCTCCTTTCCTGACAAACTTACGAGAGTGAGAGAACAATCTGTGCATGATGTCATAAGCCTAGGTTTTTTACCAGACAAGAAAAAGGAAGCTGTTTAAGGTATTTACTGGCAGAATATATATTTTTTTCTACTATACAAAGTTAAAAGAACAAGGGGAAGATTTAATAGAGTTTAAAAAAATGACTGAAGGTCCGCTTTAAGGAAACTTGCCACAAGAGAAATATAAGTCTGTGTGCTGAGGTGTGGGTGCATCAAATTTAATACATTTTTCAGACAAGAGATTTTTAAATACTTTTTTTGATAATATATCATTAACCACTTAAGGACCGCCACACAACGATATATGTCGGCAGAGTGTCACGGCTGGGCATGGAGTGTCCTTAGTGTTTATACAATAAAAACGCTCAATAACGCTGACGCTGATAAAGGCTGATACAAAACGCTGATACAAAACGCTGATAAAAGCTAGATTTTAAAGCAGCTTTTTCTGCCAGAAATCTGGCGTTCAAAACGCCAGTTTATCAGCTTCAGTGTGCATGGAGCTTTACTGTCCTGGAATGCAGGTCGCAATACTTAGACGTTCTTAAGGAAAATCAGAGTATCCTCTAGTTGCACTGGTGGGCCTAGGTTACCTGCATTTTGACCCTTGTTAATGCAGCCTTGCTTGCTGTATACAATCCAGGGTTCGTATCATGTGTGAAATTTATTGGATCATTTTGGACAAAAGAGGGGGGTTTTAAATATCAGATGTAGCATCTCTATAGTGAAGAATGAATGTCGTAATTAAAGTAAGCACTGACTCTTCTACACTTTGCATGCATATATTGTAGTACAGATTACATGTTCATGACATGACTGTATATTTTTATATACAAAATCTCTGTGTTTTTCAATTGCTAAGTGTGTTAGGAATTTAGAAAAGTAATCATGTATTTTGTAAGCCCAATTTAGGCACTAAATTAGGCTTGATAACATGATTTGAAAATGTCTAATCCTGATACTCTTGCATCAGATTTAAAATTAATTGGATGGCATTAAATAAAACACTGTCCTGAGGATTACTCAACCAAATGCCTTTACAAAGCCAGTACTGGTAGTGCAATTAAATAGCTTATGCCCATTACAGGGTTATTTATATTTTAACAAACTACATTTGGATTATCACTAGAATATCAGAGCCAGAGCATCTCTATTTTATCAGTTCACTTTTTCTGCCAATTTGTTCCTCTGGTGCAGGTGTAATCATTAACTACCATCATATTTAGAGCAGTACTATAAATTCTCAAAAAACATTTAGATAAATAGATAATAAACAAGAAATAACTGATTTCCCAACCCTCCACATAAAACACTACCAACACTACTAACCAATCAAATTCATTCCATAAGCTATTTTATGCTGATTTAAATCCCATTTTTTCTCTACTTGTCTGAATAAAATAACTTGTCATTTAAAGGGGATATACACTCTATTAGCAAAAGTATTTGGACACCTGCTGTCAGGATAAGTACTCACCGAGGCCAAGATGCCGAGAGCGGCTCACCTTTGCGACTCTGTGCACTTCACCCCCTGGAGATGGAACAGTGGGGAAGAGGCATCGGTTACCAGCAGCAGACTGAGCGTTGATAGCAGACCGAGGTGGGACTGGTCAGCGCACTTTAGTTGGTAAAAAGTAGCAGGTACTGGCAGTGAGTCAGGTACTGGAAAAGTTCAGGCAACAGAGAGCAAGTTCAGGCAGGGACTGGAAGCAGATCCGGGATTCAAGCCAAAGGTCAGGGGCTGGAGAAGGTTTCAAAAGTCCAAGGTACAGGCCAGAGGTCAGGGATAGGGAACAGCAGCAGATCCAATGAGACAAGCCGGGGCCGGTGCAGGAGAAGGCGTAGAGTAGTCAAGGTCAAATCCGGGTCAAACAGGTTCAAGCACAGGTTCAGGAAGGTTTACACAGGCAGGAGCTGACAACAAACCAGCAACCCGTCATGAGACTGGGGCTGGCTTAAGTAGGCAAGGCCGGGCTCTGATTGGTGCACGTGAATGCGTGCATGGATGCGCGAATTGATGCGCCCGTGCAGTCCCGCCGAACCGTGCTCGCACATGCCCCGCTTGCACACAGGCACGCGCCGTAGCACAACTCGGCTGTTAGAGCTTCTGGTTCTCTGACACCTGCCTTTACAAGCACATGAACTTTAATGGCATCCCAGTCTTAGTCCGTAGGGTTCAACATTGAGTTGGCCCACCCTTTACAGCTATACTATACTTGGTCACCCATGCCTTTGTGGACCTGGCTTTGTGTACTGGTCCAAATCATTTGGTGGAGGGGGAATTATGGTGTGGGGGTGTTTTTCAGGGGTTGGGCTTGGCCCTTTAGTTTCAGTGAAGGGAACTATTAAGGCGTCAGCATACCAAGACATTTTGGACAATTTTATACTCCCAACCTTGAAAAAACTGTTTGGGTATGGCCCCTTCATGTTCCAACATGACTGTGCACCAGTGCACAAAACAAGGGCCATAAAGACATGGAACAATAGAAGACCCTTGGGATGAATTAGAGCAGAGACTGCGATCCAGGCCTTCTCGTCCACATTAGTGCCTGACCTCACAAATGCACTTCTGGAAGAATGGCCATCATTCCCATAGACACACTCCTAAACCTTGTGGACAGCCTTGAAGCTGTTATAGCTGCAAAGGGTGGGCCAACTCAATATTGAACCCTACAGACTAAGACTGAGATGCCATTAAAGTTTGTGTGTGTAAAGTCCGGCGTCCCAATACTTTTGGTAATATAGTGTATATCCAGGACTAAATAGATATACTTTAAAATGTTGGAAATGGCTCTTTTGGCACCTTTTCACTTTTTTTTAGGGTCTCGGTAGCTCCAAAATAACCAAAAATAAGGTTTACATTGTTCATAAGTTCTTGCACGGAGGCCTCTGAATATTTTAATATTTCAGTCAGAGACAGAAGTCCTGATTTATTTGCATTACTTTGCTGATGTAACAACAAAGATATTGTTAAATCAAAAGGCCATAACTGATCCATAAAGGGTACTGTGCAGCTGGTTCCAACCTCTTTTTTCTCAGGACTAGCTGTGAAATACAAATGGTTATTTTTTTTTTCCCTGCGCACAGTGTGCAACAGTGATTGTAAAAAGAAAAAGTTTAAATCCTCACCTGTGGGGGTTGTACATGAAAAACATAAATGGAAGACGTGCACACCTAGTGCATTACCAGAGATACTTTTATAATAAGAAACTTTTGTATAAAAGTGGGTACTCACAAAATGCAACTGACAAAAGTTTCTTATTAATAAATTATTTCTGGTAATGCACTGGGTGTGCGCGCCTTCCATTTCTGTCTTTTTATCTTGTAGTTCTTTTCGGATTACCCCATCTGAGCAAGGCATCGTCCACCTAGTTCTGGGATACCATATAAACTTTTCACACCACCATTTTTATCCGATATATGTTACTCCTAAACTTGGAAGACCTATTCGCACTGCAAGTAATTGTGTTTTTTTTTTATCTCTACTATGTGGAGGTTGTGGCTTGTTTATTGGTGTGACTTTATACATTTTTAGTGACTATAGACTCCTAAGATGTTAATCCGACTGTAATGTCATCGATTGTTTGAGCAGCTCTAATCTGAAATGTATTCAACCTAAACATAGGCAGTTTTTGATTTACTGGTCATACATTAGCAGTGAGACTTTTAGGATGTAACTTTTCCATATGAAGCCTATTCTGACATTTTTCAATTTTTTTTTGTTTCAGCACTCAAGCCAGCAATTAGAGAATTATGGTTTATAATCTCAGATTGACTTTCATAGACAATTTTGGGTTACACAGCTTAATAGATAATCTCATTGTATTGTATCTGAGTCATTTATTTTGGACTTTCAGATCAAAAGCAAACAATTGGGTTAGTACAGATCTCCAAGCCTTAAATCAACTTACTTAAAAAACAGAACTGTAGTCGGTGACCTTGCCTGATTGTTACCAAGCAGTATGTTATGCTCACCCCTAGCGCAGATGGTCAGGCATTATATTATATATTATAGCAGAGTCCAGAGCATAGTCGATATCCAATCCAAGGTCATCAACAAGAGAATCCAAACTAGCAGGCAGAACAGACAAACAGGGAGCTTGGAGCACAAATGTTACATATTCTATCACAAGCATGAGAGCAGGTTTGGCTGGCTTAAATCAGGTTTGGTCTCCACCCAGAGACTGGCTACATCAATCACCTTGCATCACCGCCAAAAACAGGAAGCTGGACTGAAACCAGCAGCTTTTAAGTAGCAGGAGTACTACACACTCCTGACAGTGTAAATGTTCTTATACAAAGCTCCTAATCTACATAGAAATAAGAGATCGCAGTGCATTGCTGTATGATTATTGGCCAAGGCATGCACCTGACCTGCATGCTTTGGCCAATCACAGCACGCTCTGCTGAGAGAGACATAATTGGCCAAAGGCATGGCGACAGGGAGCTAAATCCACAGTGAAAAAATGTAGTGATACTGCGCTATCTGAGTGATACTAAATAAATGAAAAATGCAAGCAGCTTAAAATGTGAGATACCCACAAAACAAACTAGTACAATGGAAAACAATCTGCGCAACTATTGTGAACACTATAGTGATTTAAACACAAAGTGATATGGTACAGTACAATTGAAATTTACATGGAACAAGTGATTTGCCCCATAAAAGAGATGATAAATCTCATATGTTACGAATGATATATGAATCAAAAGTAAAAAGTCTATTGTTCAAACAAATGAATGAATGAATGAATGAATGAATGAATGAATGAATGAAAAACTTATATAGCGCGGCACATGCGAACCAAATCGCCTCTGGGCGCTAGTTGTATCCGTCTCTCTTGACATCAGAAGAGCAGAGTTTTAATCCGTCCTCTGAAGGTCAGGTGGTTTTCCTCCAACCGAATGCTGGTTGGTAAAGCGTTCCAGAGTCTGGGACCCTGGACAGCAAACCTTCTTTCTCCTTTGGACTTGAATCTGGCTTTGGGTACTTTGACCAAATTTTGGTCACTGGATCGCAGAGTGCGATTGGGGTTGTGGGGTTCTATTTTATCGCAAAGATATTGCGGGGCTTTTCCATGGATGCATTTATGGGTCAGACAGAGTGCTTTAAAAGCAATTCTGTCTTTCACCGCAACCAGTGAAGGGATCTCAGCGACGGTGAGATTGATTCCCAGGGTTTTTTCCCAGTCACCAGTCTGGCGGCCGTATTTTGTACGACTTGCAGACGAGCGATTTGGTACTTAGGGAGTCCGAGGTAGAGGGCGTTTGCATAATCCAGTCTGGAGTTCACAATCGTTCCCACCACGGCTGGCACATCTTCTTTGGGAATAAATGGGATCAGTCTGCGGAGAAGGCGCAGCAGATGGTGCGATCCGCTGACTACTGACCCTATTTGTGCGTCCATAGTCATGTGGGTGTCAAAAATGATCCCAAGACTTTTGACTTTGGCGCTCGGGGAGATGATCTGGCCCAGAATGGGCGGAGGTGTCCAGGTTGTTGTGCGTTGACTCTTGCGACTGGCCTGAAACAGAAGAAGTTCTGTTTTCGAATTGTTGAGTTTGAGATAACTCCTCGTCATCCACTTTTCTATTGAAGAGAGACAATTCTCTAAGCTGAGATGACGATCTGTCCTATTGCAGATGCGAAAATACAGTTGCGTATCGTCTGCATATGAGTGATAAAGTAGTTGTTGACTACTGATGACTTCAAAGAGAGGTCGAAGATAAATGTTGAAAAGCACCGGTGATAGAGGTGAGCCTTGAGGGACTCCACATGACACCGTGCGTTTTCTAGACATGAACGGTCCTAATTTCACCGTTTGAGATCGGTTTCCCAAAAAAGAGGAAAACCATGGTAAATCACTCTCTGTGACTCCGGCTACCTCAGTCAGCCGAGTCAGTAGCAGTTTGTGATCTACGGTGTCGAAGGCTGCGCTTAGGTCCAGCAGAACCAGGAGAGAAGATTCTCCTTCGTCTGCGGCCTCCAGAACGTCGTCCCATATTTTGAGCAGTGCAGTTTCCGTCCCGTGTCCGGGCCAGAATCCCGATTGCAGTGGATCGAGTAAGTTGTGGGTATCTAGATGCTGTTGCAGCTGTTGTACCACCGCTTTCTCCATTACCTTAGAGAAAACGTTTAGCATTGTTATGGGACGGCGGTGATTTGGGTCCTTAGGATCCAGGGTAGGTTTCTTCAAGATGGGCTGGATTGTGCCCTCTTTCAGCAGGGAGGGCACTATGCCTTCCTTAAATGACTGGTTTATAAGCTGCGTAATGGGAGGCACCAGGATATCGGCACATTCCTTTAGCAGCTTAGTGGGGATAATATCATTAGGCAAAGTGCTGTTCCGCAATGCGCTGATGATATTTACTGTGTTCTCGATGGAAACGGGTTCCAAAGAGAACTTTGTTGGTAGTAGTGTATTCCTCTGGGTGTTGTGTGGTAGCTCAGGGGCATTGTTTTGCGAAATGCTTTCCCGGATTCCCTCAATTTTATTTATGAAGAAATCCGACAATTCATTGCAAAATTCTTGGGTGTCAGTGTTGGGGGCTTCAAGACAGTGTGGATTCATGGTCTGTGAGACCAGCTTGAAGAGATCCCGAGGGCGGTTTAAAGCGCTGTTGATAGCCATAGAAAAATAGTTTTTCTTGGCTTCAAAGATTTCTATGTGGTATCTTTGAGTTGCTGCTTTGTAGAAGGCGAGGTTCGTCTCGGAGGCGTTTCTTTTCCAGGCAGCTTCTGCCCTTCTACGCTCTTGCTTCAGTAGCGATAGCTGGTTGTTGAACCAGCCTGCCTTGTTTTTCCGGGTACGGACTTTGTGTTCAGGCTACTACGTCGGCTGACTGTAGTAGGGCTGCATTTATGGCGTCCCGTATGTCTGCGGCCGTTTGACCTGGTTGAATTGTTTTAATTTTATTTTCCAAGGTAGATTTGAAGAGTTCCGAATGGAGCTTCTTCTGAGATCTAGACCAGTGTGTTGACACTGGCTTGGGTGTTTTTATTAATAGGGCCATATTGGAAATTATGAATTTAATTGCATGGTGATCTGTCCATGGCAACGGTTCATTTTCCAAAATACTTACCTTCAGCTTTTGTCTGAAGATAAGATCGAGTGTGTGACCTGAAGCATGTGTGGGCTCATGTACTAGTTGCTGAAGGCCTAATCCTTTCAGATGGTCGATACAGGCGTCGGCCACGGGGTCTTGTGAGGAGTTGGCCCAGAGATTGAAATCTCCGAGCAGCAAAAGGTGTTTGCTGGTTATGGCATAAGTGGAGATGAACTCTGACCATGTAGGTAAAAACTGCGATTTAGGCCCTGGTGGCCTATAGCAGAGCAGAATACGGACGGTCTCCTGGGGTTTGTTTGCAGTTGCAGAGTAAGGGTTTCCATAAATGGAAGCGAGTGCTGAAGGGCTGGTTTAGAGATCACAAGATGCGTCTTATGAATCACCGCCAGTCCTCCCCCTCTTTGCCCTATTCTGTTTTCAGTGATAATCCGGTAGTGTTCTGGCACCAGTTCTCCAAGAATGGTGTTACAGTCGGCTGTAAGCCAGCTTTCTGTAATAAAGAGACAATCTAAGTTGTTCTGTAGAATGAAATCATGGATTTCTAATCGGTGCCTTACTGCCGATCTTGTATTGATCAAAGCACATGATATGTGCTTCGCTTGGGGTGGGTCGCTAAATTTTGTTCCTGATGATCGACGATCGATCCTCAAGAGTTGCTCAAATCTCAGGGCCTTTTTAGTGACGGCTGGTAGCTTCGTGGCAAATTGCCTCAGGCTCCTGATGACTTCTGCCGAATATTGCCAGACGGCCATGTTCCGCAGGGGGGGGGGGGGGGGAAGTGTGGTCGGGTGGTGATGGGGAGTAGATTCCTTGAATCCTTTCTCCAGGATATTTTTATTTGGTCCAGAGGAAGGCAAAAAAACCCTGGTTCAGCTAAGCCAATCTGCTGGGCAGGGAAAAAAATTCCTTCCTGATCCCTCAGAGGCGATCGGTTGAGCCCTGGATCAAATCTAATGAGCCGGTGAGGGGAGTGATGTGAAGGCAGTAGTTCCTGCTTGGGGGGTGCACCAAGCTGGTCCACCAATCTGGTGCAAATAACCCCAAAGAGGGGGTAGTTGGCTGCTGGGGAGGTGGATGGGGCCCCTGTGGGTGGGGGGGGGTGAGTGGGTGAAAATCCTAGGGCAGAAACCGCTTGCTGTAACCGCGCTCCGCTAGGCCGCAGTTGAAGCCGCGGACTTTCCTAAGCCGCGGCTCCCGCGGACCTAGCGTGGCTGGCGCGGACCGGCGAGAAACAGTTAGGCTACAGTGGGGGGAATGTGTGGATGGGTTGGGGTACCTTGCGTCTGGGGCCAAAGCCCCGGGGTGAGGCAAACAAGCTGCTGCCGAGCGCCGCTAGGCCGCCGCTGAAGCCGCGGACTTTCCTAAGCCGCGGCTCCCGCGGACCTAGTGTGGTTGGCGCGGACCGGCGAAAAACGGCGAACAAAGGCAAGGGGAACAGCTGGGGGGATGTGGGTACGGGCAGGGGGGTCTCGGTTGCGGCCTGGTTTGGGCGGTTATCCTGAAAAGGACGGCCGACCTTGATTCTGGGGGGGACAGGCTGGATTACCTGTGTAAGGCTGTATGCTCAGATGCTCCAAAGAGGGGGGGGGAAGGAGTGCTGGAGGCGGCTGGCGGCAGCTAGAGGTGGAGGAGATCCGGGATCCAGGTAAGATGAGGCTGGCTGGACAGGGGAACCCTGACTACCTGCTGGCTACACCTGCCTGGAGCTATAGCTCGCACGCTCCTACTCCTAGGAGAACGTGTGCCGTGTGAGCTCCTGTAGCTAATCCTCTGCCTCACTCTCTCTCTCTCTCTGATAGGAATGATAGGTGTGAAGGAGCTTAAGGAAAACAAAAAACATAAAAACATCAAAAGTGCGTCTGATGATATTTTATAGCAGAAAAATATCTTTCTCCTTCAAGCAGATAGTGACATCAAATGCAGGAAAACCTCAGAATAGTGCATGGATAGACAAGACACCTCCACCTTTCAATCACACTGCCCCTTACCAGAGGGGAAGATCCCAACCAGAGATCTTCTGACAGCAGATGGCTTACTCCCCAGCCAAGGGGTTGCGTGACAGGATATCCAGGAGCCAAGACTTCTCCCACAGTGGACCGATGATCAGTATTGTTTAAAACCAATATGGAGAAGGAAAAATGCTACATAGTGTGAACCCATATAGCAATTTATTGTAAAAAATGTAGATAACATTTGCTTATGAATATATATACCCAGCCGTCTAGCACAACCCGTTCACTCCGGGACACAGTATGCGGTTTTAGATGTCAGCACGCCGCTACCCTACGTCATTTTGCCTCATAAGACTTCGTCCTGGGGCACTGGCCGGCCGGCCGGCTATATATATTCACAAGCGAATTTTATCTACATTTTTGTAAGTGTGATTTAAATTTTTTACAATAAATTGCTATATGGGTTCACACTATGTAGCTTTTTTCCTTCTCCATATTGGTTTTAAACAATACTGATCATCAGTCCACTGTGGGAGAAGTCTTGGCTCCTGGATATCCTGTCAGCTAAATCCACACCCCACACTATATAAGGCTGCTGCTTACACAGCAGCTGTATAGTGTAATAAATGAAGCGATATTAGGCAGTTTAGTTAGTGGCATGCAGGCAGTGTATTTGAGAATATATATATATATATATATATATATATACATACAGTACACACACAGTCTAATATATATATATATATATATATATATATATATATACACATACTATGGATTTAGCGTAGATATTCAGTGTAGAATCTATATTCCGTCAGTACAGGCAGTGTATTTGATATGTATATACAGCCTAGTATACACTCTGCATTTACAGTAGTGTAGAATCTATATTCAGGCAGTGTAGTATATATAATAAAGTGTATTGAAGTGGTTAAGGGGAACCCTGCACCAATTTTTTTTTTTTACAACAGCTTGGGGGTCCCCCTAAAATCCATCAGTTTTAAAAAAAATATATCTTGGGACCATCAGACATCGTTATTTAAGATGAATGGACATTGGGGGACACTTTGGGCCAGATTCACAGAGCGATTACGCCGGCGTAACAGGAGATGCGCGGCGTAAGTCTAAATTTGCGCATGCGTTTCGATACTCCGCATCCCCAAAACGAGATACGCAAGAAATCTACTTTTTTTTGTCCAGCGTAATTTCGATAGACAGGCCCATCCGTCCGCGCAAAACTGCGCTAGACACACCATTGATTTGCTATTCAAATATGCTAATGAGGGAGTGACGGGGATCCACAAAAGAACATTGGTGCAGCGCAGACTACGCGCTGTGCGCAACAGCTGCACGGCCTATCTAAAATTAGACCATATAAAAGGTGGTATAAAATTAGACAATTCGTCTACATGTCAGAAAAAGCAACACTGTTAGGCCTCGTACACACGATCGGACATATCCGATGAAAACGGTCCGCGGACCATTTCCATCGGATATGTCTGATCGGGAGTTTGATCCGATGGCGTGTACACACCATCGGATCAAATTCCCCGCCGCCGGACGGCGCGGTGACGTGGCGGTGACGCGGCGGTGACGTTGACGCCGCCACGTCACCGCTACGTCACCGCACCAGGAAGTAAAACACTTCCGCGCATGCGCCGAATCCATTCGGCGGCGGCGGTGCGGGACGACATGTCTGCTGGTAAGTGTACTAACCAGCAGACATGTCGGGCGGACAGATTCCACCGGATAGATTTCAAAGCATGCTTTGAAATCTGTCGGGTGGACAAATCTGTCCGCTAGCCCATACACACGAGCGGAGATGTCTGCTGAAACGGTCCATCGGACCGTTTTCAGCGGACATATCCCCTCGTGTGTGTACGAGGCCTATGTGAGGAGCTGAGCAGTCACACGTGTTGCACAACAATCTGTATGCCAACATGCCAGTGGCATCCATGCTCATAGCTATACTACTGACTTTAGATGAGCAAAGAAGGAGGAGGGCACGGAGGAGGGCACGGAGGAGGGCACGGGAGAGGATTTTTTTTTTTTTACAAAAAAAATTTCTTTGCTTTAAGAAACATTTTTATAAAAAATATACATACTGTATATACATCAATACATACTGTAACATACATACAAATTACAAACACGGTCTCACTATCTCTCAATAGCCCTTTAAAACCTTGATGGATATAATAATCTAATCTGATACAAGCCCCTCACTCTTAACTTGATATATCACACACGCATAGACATCTTTGGCATGAGTGATTCTGAGGTGTCTCGCATCTTCAGATTCACCCCTCATGCAATCCTGGAATTAACCACAACCCTGCAGGAGGACATCACCAGCCCAACACCTGACACCACCATGACACCCATGACAGCTACATATATAATCCTAGCCCCATCCCCACAGATTTCGAACATAACATGTATGGGGACAGCTGGCTGGTTGGTGAGTGACATGGGTGGCAGGCATGACTGTCCCCCCCATGATGCTGAAATCACAAGGGGCACATGCACTACTAACATCCTCCTGTCTTATCCCTTCAGGGTGACTCTGCATATGCACTGGGACCCCATCTCATGACTCCTATACAGAACCCCCCTAACCAAGGCTACCCTGTCTTCTGAGGGAAGAGCAGCCAGGAGACAGCTCACATTAGGCATCTTTGCACGTTAAACACACACATTAATCATGGCACAATGAGAATGCATGCATGCACACCACTGTGGTCCCTAGCACAAACACATCACATCCTCATCACATTGGATTGGCACAAGCCCACCATGCAGGACTTGTGAGCTGCAACGCCATGCCACGGCTCCAATTATGTCACTGTACATTCATACACCATTCAAATGAGGGTGACACCCCTTTTCCGGCAGGAATGTCACCCCCACATTCCCAAATCATTCACAAACAGAACCCAAAAAAAAACAAAATTGACCAGCAAAAATAAAAAATGCCCAGCAAAAATATAATTTAAACAAAATAACAACAAAGAAAACACATAAAAGACAAAAATCACTCTGCAAAACAGTCCCCAAATATCTCAAAGACACGTCACAAACAAACAAACAAACGCTAATAAACAACAGAACAAAAGCACCTTGCTGTATAGGGAGGGATACAAAGGGATGTACTTTTGCAAAGGAAGTGCGTTTGTCTCTGTCTATCTATGCTGTTTGCGTAGTTCACTAATTTGCCCTAATCCACTTCCAATTTCACTGATTGCGCCGTTCCCGAGTTGTGAGCATGCGCACAGAGGTGCTGACCATGGTCTGCTTCAAGCGCGCATGCGCGAGCCGGCCGGCCCTTCATTTGCATGGGGTCACGGCTCATTTCAATGTAACACACCCCCGTCCTTCCCAATTTGTATTACTCCGCCTTGCGCCTCTGAAATAACGTTGCGCAGGCGCAAATTTCTGTGTAAAACCGACGAGAATAGGGTGATTGCGCCAGTCTAACGTAAAGGCGGTGCGCTACGTCGGTCCAATAATGCGCAGATGTACGTGAAAAGGAATTGTCCAAAACTCCTGCCATTGTCCTGTCCAAATCTCCTGTCATTTTTACTTTGACACTTTTTTGGGTGATTGGATAGGGGTACATTGTACCCTATACCCATTCACATAGGGGGGGTGGGATCTGAGGGCACCCTTGTTAGCAGGCAATGGTTGTGGGGATAAGGCTCTTGTCCCCATTAACATAGGAAAAAGGTGCTTTGGGAGGACCCCAAAGCACCCTCCCCATGTTGAGGGCATGTGGCCTAGTACGATTCAGGGGGGACTCTCATCACCCCCATTTTCCTGCAGCCTGCCAGGTTGCGTGCTTGGATAAGGGTCTGCTATGGATTTTTTTTTTACATTTTGGCATGTGGTTCCCCTTGAAAACCATACCAGACCTTAAGGGCTCTCTCGTCTCCCCCCTTTTTCTGCGGCCTGTCAGGTTGCATGCTCGGATAAGGGTCTGGTATGAAACTTGAAATTTAATTTTTTCCTTTAGAAATGTAATTTGCTGCGGGGCTGTTATGAGCATGGGAAAACTGTGCTCCTGAAAAAACTGCAGTTTTTAAAACTTTTTCTTTTTGCATTGATACATGTCCCCTGGGGCAGTACCTGGGTCCCTATACACTTTTAATGGCAATGGTGTTCGCACAAATTTGTCTGTTCGCATTTTGTGGTTCGAACCGAACCGGGGGAGGGGGGGTGTTCGGCTCATCTCTAATTGAAAGGAACAACGCAGTTCTATACAGTATTAGTACAAATATCACTACTATATATAATGCTCAGCTCCTGCTGAACAAGCAAAAAGTCCAGCATTTGCATAATAGCCTCAACAACCAAAGTTTGGTCCAAACTTGTGCTCAGATTGAACCATTTCCCTCATCTCTACTTGCAGTAATCTGTAAGCAGCTATCTGATCAGAGGTATTTGCTTCCATGCATAGGCAAAGAGTATATGAAGGAAAAATTTAGTATACAGGTAAAGAAATTGCCCACTCCGTATACAGTACATATGGTTTGAAATGTTAAAGGGTAACTCCATTTTTGCAGAGAAAAAATAGCAAACAAAGAAAAAATAATATTGCGTGTACAATTGCGACAAGTCATATTGTAATTGAAAGTTATTAAAAATTACCTTTCCTATCTGCAGTGCTGTAATTTTCCGATAATGGCTACATGGAGTTGTTCTGTACTCGTGTGTACAGAATTCCCCCAAAGAAATATTTCCTGCTTGTGTGATTGGCTCACCAATTTTCCCAGAAGTCTGCCTAAGATACAAGTCAGATTTCAGGCATCCCCTGCAACAAAAATTAAATTTTTGGTGAGATACACCCTGTAGGAACACGTCTAAAGGGATGGAAGCCCAGCAGCTTTCCTTATTAGTGCTTTGCAGGTGCCACAGCTGATAATTATGAAACCACTCCCATTAGACCCACTAAGCTTAGAGGTACAGATAAACACACTTGGATTTCTTCAGAAAAACAACAGGTAGGAATCTGCAACAAAGTTTATTATAATCCTTGCAATGTACATAGATCAACTAGGGGGATGTTTTTTTTTAGAGTTGCACTTTAACTCTGTCACAAGAATTTCTGGAAAACTACACACCGACACATGTGACCCCATTGAGCACCTTTAGACAATAACACAAATAGCATAAGCAGGATACTATGATAGAAAAGTTATGTGCACTTAATAAAAAGAGCCCTGAATATCAATGCACCCACGGCTATTTCATTTTTTTATTTATTACAGATGGCATATGATCTAACAGTTAAATCTCTAAGCTGTAGTATCTATCCAGCAAACAATAAGACATGCATTGTGGGTCATAATTATCCGTAGATTAAATTGATTTGGTGATCAGAGTAGAACCTTTGTTTTAAGAAATGTAACACTAGAATATAAATAATCCCTAAACTTCCCCTAAATCGAGAAAAAATAAAGCATGTGGAATGAGCGGCTGTACTAATATTTTTATGGTCAGGTCATTTAATAAGTTCTACCGTTTTGCAGTTTAACTTATACGGAATTCACATTTTGTCTTCAATTCAGAAATAAATGTTCTTTCTAGAAATTGTATACTAGATTTGTTTAGTCTAAATTCATGTAGGATATAGAAGCAGGAAGCAAATGTGTAGCCACACAGGCTGTGTTGGTGGGTTTATTCACGCCATCATGGCTCATTGTGATTTTATTAGAAGGGTGGTAGAAATTTCACCCTTGGGCTGTCACTAATACTGTATCAGTGACAACTTCTAACTAGGTGGACCAGACTACACAACTTGCCAGATTATACCACTTAATCACTTCTTCCTATACTGATTAATAGGAAATGGCAGCAGGGATGCAATTATTGGGCTGCTGTTAGGCAAATATCAAAATGCTTTGAGGGATGGACCTTAGTCAGGATTAGTGAGAGTTTGTAGGCTACATTTACATTCAGACTGTCCTAGGTAATGCTCCCATGTGATGCTGAGTGACCAAGATTGAAAGAATATCCAATGAATGAAAGGGGCAGGCCAGGGAAAGGAAAAAGGAAAGGTCTAATTGATCCAGGATGACCTCCACCCATGTACAAGGAGGGATCTGACTTGCTTCAGCTTTTTTGCACAGCGTGAGAAGCTTAGTGTGCAGTGAAATCAGAGAAAGCTATTTCAGTACAACATAGGAGCCTATACAACTGTGCAGGACTGGACGTGAGGCTGAAGTTCAGCTTTAAAACATTACAATAGCTTCTAAGCACAGGTGCCGATAGATGGGATAACAAGGGGATTGGCTGGGTTACTTTGATGATGAGCTCTAAAGGGGTGGAAAATGACAGATGTATTCACAACATCAAAGCCCTGCATCATATAGTAGTTATCTGAATAAAACAATCTGATCCCACAAATTTAAAATGTACCATGACTTTGCATTTGCTAGATATAACTTAAGGTTTTTACAAAATCCCTGAATTTAATGCTGATTTTTATAACTAGATCCCAATGATTTGAATACCGCTTATGTTGAGACTATAGTAAAACAGATGTTCTGTATTAAACTGTATAATCTTGCCACTTTCTTCTTGCTGTTATTACAGACAAGGCAAAACTACTGTCATAGTACTCTGATTGATTACTATGGGGCCTAGAAGCACAGAAGAACCTAACTGTCTATAACAATATATCTATGCTGCAATTGCATCTGGCAAATTGTTTTCAATAAATAGATTTATGTCCATTGAACAGTAACAAGGGAATGGTGAAACAAGCGTGTACTTGCATGTAAAAACTAAAACTAAAAACCTATACAATTACTTTGTTTGCACCCCCTTTTCGCCTACTACAGATTTCCCTTTCAGTATCCTGTGCCTCACCTCTGACTTAACAGTGCCTAAATTCAACAATGCTGTGGAAAATTGTACATTTCATTTGGAAATCAAGGTCCCAGGGTCTGCAGGAAGAGTGTAGAGACACAGAAGTTGCATGAGGTCTAGTGTGAAGTTTCTACAGCCCGTGATTTAGGGAGCCATGTCATCTGCCGGTGTTGGTCCACTGTGTTTTATCAAGTCCAAAGTCAGCGCAGCAGTCTACAGGAAATGCTAGAGCACTTCATGCTTCCCTCTGCAGACCAGCTTTATTGAGATACCGATTTAACATTCCAACAGGAATTGCCCACACTGCCAAAAGTGCTAATAGCTGGTTTAATGATCATGGTATCACTGTTCTTGATTGGCCAGCAAACTCGACTGATCCAAACCCCATAGAGAATCTGTGGGGTATTGTCAAGACGAAGATGCGAGACACCAGACCCAACAATGCAGACAAGCTGAAGGCCACTATTAAAGCAACCTGAGCTTCCATAACACCTCAACAGTGCCACAGGCAGATCATCTCCATGCCATGATGCATTGATGCAGTAATTCATGCAAAAGGAGCCCCAACCAAGTAGTGCATACTATACTGCACATTAGACATGTGCACTCCTTATCGTCCGAATGCATTTTCCCCTGAATTTCTGTGATATTTTTGTTTGTTTTAACAAAATGATAACGGACGCGTAGAATCAAAAATTTCGAAAAATCTGAAAAAAAAATGCCTTATTTTTGTATGCATTATAATTTCGTATTGTTGCAACAACAGTTCAATATAGATAGATACAGTAGAAAATTTGACATAACTGTGACAATAGCGATCCGTGTCTATCGAACTTGTGGTAATACCGTTTGACATGAAGATTTGATGAAGGCGCAAAAAACATACGATCGCAAGCGGACATTTACGATCAAATGCTCCATCCAAAGGCAATATAAGAAATCTAAGGTTGTTTGAATAGTAATAATAATTAATAATTACATGTAGCGGGGTCCTGCCATCATGGACTATAATTTATAGCGATGCAGAACTAAACCCCTCCGTTGTTTAAGTCAACATGTACATACGTTGATATTGTTGGAGCAGTGCATTGTGGGACTACAAGAATCGGGAGATACAGACTCCATTGACTATTGGTAGAGAAAGACTACATTTCCCACATTGCCTGACCCCTTTCTTTGGAACACGTGACATCTTCGCACGGCCTCATGGGGGGGTTACTTAAGAGAAAGGCGGGCAAAAACTCGCTCTTTCAGGACCTGCATCTTCTCCTCTGCGGAGCTGTGTGGAGCTCTACAGCCAAGCTGTTAGGCCTGAAGCCTGGGCCTGAGTCCAATAGGGAGACCAACCATCCCGAGGGAAGCAAGGCCAAGGAAGCCCAGCCTGCATTCCAGGAGACTGGGGAAGTTCACCAGCTGCCGACTGAGGAACAGTGGGGAGTCTGATACCGTTGCAGAACAGTGACTGACTGGAGAAGTATTCAGGCGGATCAGGCCTGTTCGGGTAAAAGGGCACATGCCCAACATTCATTCCCTCACCTTGACATACAATTAAGTGTCACTTCATCAGCCGGAGGCACGTGTTTGATCTCTGACTGAACTAGAGAGTCCTACTAAGTCGAGAGTTATTCTGCACGAGCGATCAGTCCATCATCATTTAAGTACATCGTACCCTGTTTGACTGAGTTTATCCCACCTTTTACCCTTTTGGATTACAATCTAAAGTGCACCAATGGCCGCAACATAAACTTCGTTCTTAAGAGATCTCTGAGAGCAGATAGTATAGTAATTTGAGCTCATAGTATTGATCTCCTCTGTATTAATCCTGTTCCCTTTCCTTATTTGCTGACTCCCGCTAGGGGGCTTACAGAGTCATTGTGTATTAGTATATATTTGTTAATAATTTGTCATTCAAACCCCCTTTATTCTCTTTACCAGACAGAGTAAACTTATTCTTTTGGTTTGAATACACTAATTGTGTGATATGTCTTTAATTCTGGAGATCGTTTACAGGGACAGGTAATCATATTATTGTATTGCCATTGCATGTTATATGTATGCTATTGTGGCATCCGCCAAGAAGGGGCCACAATACCTTTTGCAATTCATCTGGTGTTCCAAGGGAGGGTTCGAGCTAGTTAAAGGGGTGAATCAATCAAAGAGAGTAGATCCCAAATCTAACCAGCGCTACATACATCCGGGGGTAGCGCTACATACAATTATAATTATTACTAGTCAAACAACATTAGAATTCTACTATAGCTTGTGGGCAGGGCATTGGGCCGGAAATGTACGATCGCAGAGTTGTAAAGTTGAGCTGTTTTGTCAAGTCTTTTTAGAACATTTTTAGAACATTCGACAGACACCATAGCCTTAAATTGACAGATGCGACCTTAATTCGGATTTTCTTACAAATGCATTTTTGTAGGAAAAATAAAAATGAATTTTGGGAGTAACTAAATAAAATGTATTTTTCATACGAAACCAAAATTCTGAAACAAAATATTTCAGTGTGCACATGTCTACTTCGCATGGACATACTTTTCAATAAGCCAACATTCTATATTAAAAAATGTTATTGCTCTTATGTAATATTCTAGTTTTCTTACTTTCAATAGATTTTTATTTTTTCAAATAAAGAATACAGATAAATTATGACAAAAGGCTGAAATTACACCATCAAAACATTCAACAAACCGGGCATAATGACAGTAACAATGACTCAATTGATTTCAAATTTCCCAACTATGGGTTGATTAAAGGAATCCAGCGAGCTTAATAACAGAGGAAGGGGCGGAAAAAGAGGTGTATATGGTAATCTTGCGCTCAGGGGAAACCTGCCTGTCCCGGACACCCCTAATGGGATCAATCTGTGTCCCAGCCAGGCGCCTCCCAATCCGCCTCCTCCTATAAATTTATTTGATGGGAAATTAGTGGGTTCGAATTTGGCTTCATTGAACCTCTAGCTCATACTAACAAAATAAGATAGGCCTATAGTGTTACCAAATTGCCCATATGAATAACCGGACGAAGAACAAAGAACATTACCTTCTGGTCATACAACTGTCTTAAAAGAATAGAAGTAAAAAAAGGAGAGAGAAAAGTGGGGGTAAGAAAGAGGGAAAGGAAGGGAAACATGAGCTTAACTTGTACTGAAGGATGCAGGTTGCGTGGGGTGTACCCCAGTCGCCAAAGGTATACCACAGTGGGATGCCCATGATCCCCACACGGCTTCAAATTTCTGATTCGTGTTTGAAAGAATGCTGGCCAGTTTTTCCTGCACCATGATCCACGAAATCTTGCGTTTTATTTCTGCAATGGAAACCCTGGGCTGTTTCCAAGCCCTTGCGATGGTAATTTTAGCCCCGAGGAGCATAAATCGGATCAGCTTCTGATTGGGCTTGGATATACCCGGAATCCGAGCATTTAGGAGAGCTACAGAAGCCGTTCTGGGGACCGAGCAACCAGTGACTGTACAAATGAGGTTAAAAATCCTCTTCCAGATTGGTCTGATTCTGGGACATTCCCACCAGACATGCACCATCGAGCCCAGGAGCTGACAACCTCTAAAGCAGCTGGGATCTGATGATGGGTAGATGGCCGCAAGCCTGGCGGGAGTCATATACCACCTCATAAGGACCTTTAAGTTTGCTTCCATCAGGGAAGTATTCAAGATGCCCTGAAAAGAATCAGAACAAGCTGCCTGCCAGGTCTCCAACTCCCACCCTATTTGGAGGTCTGCCTCCCAAGCCGTCATATAGGAAGACTTCTCAGTCGGGCGGGTGAGTGAAGAGTAGATGACAGATATTCCTCCCCTTTGTCCCATGGTCTGCCCGCACCAGAGCTCATAATCTGTAAATTTGGGAGGTAGAGGCCTATCCGTCCATAAAGTGTGTAGGAATTGTGATATTTGTTTGAATCTGAATTTTTCAGTGTCAGGGATGTCCAATTTAGTCACACAGTGGTCTAGTGTAAGAGGGCCTTTGGATGTGAAGAATTGTCCTATGCGGTACAGACCCTTATCCAACCACCAACTGAATGCTTTCCTGTCCATTCCCGGTGGGAAATCCGGGTTTTGGAATACACTGGCTAGAGGTTGACCTTTCGAAACCAGGGCAGGAAGGTTACGAAATCTATCCCAAAGGGCGTAGGATTGAGAAAGGGAGGGGGACAAAATGGGTGGTCTTCTCTTTTGGGGGCACCAGAGTAAGTGTTCTAGGGAGAACTGGGGGACAGCTTGACCCTCTATGTGGACCCAGTCTGGTTTGTCCAGTTTAGAGTAAACTACGGATAGTTGAGCTAGTCTGGCAGCTACGAAGTACTTATATAGGTGCGGTAGTCCTAGTCCTCCTCTTTTCCTATGGTTATATAGCGTGTTTTGGGGGATTCTGTAACCTGACTTGCCCCAAATGAATTTGAGTATTTTGCTTTGTAAAGTCTGCACGTGATCTTTTCTGATGGGAATGGGAAGGGAGCGGAATAGATATAAAATTCTAGGAAGTAAAGTCATCTTTATAGAGTTAATTCTGCCCAGCCAGGAAAGATCATACTTAGCCCAGTTATTCATGTCGGCCGTAAGTTTTTGGTATAGGGGAGGATAGTTATTTGTGTAAAGGGATTCTGTCCGAGCTGTTAAGGAAATCCCTAGATATTTGATAGATGAGGGACACCATTCAAATTTGAATGACTGTTGGAGGAGAGATACTGTAGGAGGTGGAAGGGATACGTTCAAGGCTTGTGATTTGGCATAATTGACTTGGAGACCTGAGAATTTAGAGAATTCCGAAATTACCTTACAAAGGTTTGGTAGGCAAGTAATAGGAGAAGTTAGAAATAGTAGTAAGTCATCGGCAAAGAGCCCACATTTATGAGTTTGATCTCCACATGAAACGCCTCGAATGTCGGGGTTCTGTCGAATGGCTATCGCTAGGGTTTCAATTGCCATTGCGAAAATGATTGGGGAGAGGGGGCATCCCTGTCTGGTACCCCTTGCTATGTCTATTGGAGAAGAGTAGTACCCTTGGATTCGAATTTGGGCCTTTGGTTTAGAATAGAGAGCTTGTATTACACCCATAAATCTTGGGCCAAAGCCCCATCGTTCTAGTAGGGGGAGAAGATATTGCCAGGACACAGAATCAAAGGCCTTCTGCAGATCAAGAGATAGGAGAAAGCCTTTTTGTTTCGGACCTCCGTCCCAGTTGGATTGCAAAATTGAGACAATGTCCACTGCCCTTCTCACTTGATCTGGGCCTTGTCGACCTGGAATAAATCCGACTTGGTCCTTGTGAATATATTTATTAATGAAAGAGGAGATACGGAGAGCTAGAATTTTTGTAAGAATTTTTAGGTCATTATTTATCAGAGAAATGGGGCGATAGTTACAGACTTCTTCTGGGTTTTTATCCGGCTTTGGGATAACCGTAATGTATGCTGTATTAAGTTGCGTACCCAGAGGGGTGCCTTGAGTTTTGGAATTAAAAAAGTTTGTCATATGTGGGACTAGGGTATCTGCAAATGACCTGTAATAGAGGGCCGACAGTCCATCTGGGCCTGGGGCCGAGCCCTTTCGGAGGCCCTTGATTACTGTCGCCACCTCTTCAACCGAAAAGGGTGCTTCCAGCCTGTCTCTATGTTCTACGTCTAAGGATGGGATGGGTAGGCTGTCCAAAAAGTTGTCAATCGAAACCCTGGGAATCTGTGGAGGGGCACTATACAGGTCAGAATAGAATGTTTCGAATGCCTCCAGGATCTTTTTAGGGTTGGATGTAGGTTCTTGACCTGCCAAGCGTATTTTGGGTAAGGAGTGAAACCTTGTTTTAGGGGACAATTTGGTCGCTAACAACTGGCCTATTTTTCCTTTTTGGGTGTAAAATTTATTGCCACTCCAGCGGAGAGATCTCTCCGCCTTCGTTGTGAGGGCTAAGTTAAGTTCTAATCTCAGCTTGTCAATATTCTCTAGTAAGGCTAAAGATGGTTTCTTTTTGTGTTGTGCCCTTAGGGTCCTATAAGACTTCTCCAGACGTACAATTTCTGCTTCGTGTTCTCTTTTGATTCGCGTGGAGATCTGAATGATCTTCCCTCTAATAGAGGCTTTATGGGCTGCCCACAGGGTCTCCGCAGAGATATCCTCAACATTGTTAATTGTGAAATATTCTTGAAGGGCTTTATTAATTTCCGTTGTAGTGGTTGGATTGGAAAGAATGGACTCATTTAGCCGCCAATGTCCGTTCCTTGCCATACCTGCTAAAGAGCGGATGGACATGATGACCATAGAATGGTCAGATAGGACTGTGTCTCTGATTTGGGCCTTGATCACTGCCGGAAGTACAAATGAAGGGATTAAAATATGATCGATCCTGGCATAGGTACTATGCGGGTGAGAGTAGTGAGTGTAGTCCCTCTTTGAGGGGTTAGACTCCCGCCAAACATCCGTCAACCCCCTGTCATGGAGTAGTTTGGCAATTTTCAGGCTGACCCTAGAGGGTCTAGTAAGTTGAGCGGACAGAGGTCTGGATTTGTCCAAACCCTGGTCAAAAGCCACATTGGAATCCCCCCCCCAAATGACTGTACCTTCCAGAAGTGGGGTTAAAGTATCCAAGGTTAATTGGAAAAACTTGTCTTGCCCTTTGTTGGGAGAATAGTATGAGACCAGGGAGTATAGATGACCCTCAATTTTACCTTTAACCAGTATAAATCGTCCCTCTGGGTCTTTGAAGTCAGAGAGATACTCAAAGTTACAGGATTTGGAGAAAAAGATTGCGACCCCCTTGGTCTTGTTCTCGGCATTAGCCAAGTAGAAGAGGGGAAAGTGAGAGTGGACAAATTTGGGACTGTACCGCCCAGGAAAGTGGGTCTCTTGGATCATGAGAATGTCTAGTTTGAGTGATTTGTAACTATCAAAGATCTTTCGCCTTTTGACTGGGGAGTTCAGGCCTTGAACATTATGTGTGGCTATGTTGAGGGAGCTCTGTACGTGGTCAGCCATGGGGAACTGAAAAGCAACTCTGTCTGTCTCTACCTCCACTCACCCTGAGATGTCTTCTGTCCTCCCAACCTTGCCATTTGTCAGGATGGATGACTGGCAGCCCAGTGGACATTCCTCGATCGTAGGTACTGCAAGCTGAAAAATAATAAATGGTTAGGCTCATGTGGGAAAGATGGGGAATAGAAAAGGAAAGGACAGATTCGAAAGAGAGAAAGAAGTGGTGAAGAAGACTCCCAATCCAACTAAGGAAAAAGAGAAAAAATAAGAAAAAATACATTCTCGGGGAGGGGAGATGCTCCTCGAGAATTTCTACCAAGGTAGATCAAAAAAGGGCTTGCTCCAAATGCGAACAAGCGACCTCGCCCCCAGAAACCTTCTGGAGTCTAAGGGAGAGGTGGAGGTACATGGGGCCCACCCCAGCCAGGGCGCCCCTGAAAAATTGGTTACAACAACTATCAAAAACGAAACCGGAAGGAATTGAGTAATTCTAAACCCAGTTTGGTCGGATCTAAATCCGATCCGGATGTCCCCCCGTCCCCCCCCCAACGGGGATCGAGGAGGAGGGGACCTCAGAAGCAAGGTGGGGACAACCCCCTGCGGAAAAATTAGAATAAATGAAGAGATCTTTTTAGCAGGAGAAATACTGTTGAAATGTCAATTATCCAAAAAGTTGATTCTTCTGATCAGAGAACGTCTAAATCTCAGGCATAGGACCGACCAAAAATCTTGAAAGTTCAAGGAGTATATGACCAATGTGTCAACCGAGATCTGGGTAAGTGGGTCCACTGTCTCTAGCTTTCTTAGATCTCGACCTGGTCCAGAGTAGGGAATTAGGGCTGGTGGGGGTCGGTCTCTTGGAGGTGTTTGGGATGCTATGAGAAGTATCCATGGCGGGTTCTTGCGAGATGAGCTTAAGGCGCTGTAGTAGTCTTTCTCCATCAGGAAAATTTGAGAAGGAGTAGTTTTTCCCTTTATCCGAGAACTTGACCGCAAAGGGGAATGCCCATTTATATTTTATATCCTTTTGGACCAGGACTAGGAGTAGCGGCTTTAATGACCGTCTTCGCTGCATTGTGGAGGGAGAAAGGTCTGCGTATATTTGGACGGGATGACCTTGGCACAAAACACTGGGCACAGAACGTGCTAGTCTCATGACTTCATCCTTTACAGCGTAAAAGTGGGGTTTGGCGATGATGTCCCGCGGTGAGCCGTCCTTTCTGGGTGGTCCCAGGGCTCTGTGGGCTCTATCCAGCTCTAAGCGAACTTGAGGGATGTTTGGAATCAAGTTCTGGATCAAATTTTGTACCGCTGCTGTAGTGTCAGTGATGGATTCGGGCAGTCCCCTGATCCGGAAATTGTATCTCCTGGATCTGCTCTCCAACTCGTCGATCCTGGAAAGGGCCACATCCAATTGCTCCTGTACTGTATGAATATGTTCTGAGTTCTGGTCTGTGGCTGCCACCGTTTGATCAAGCTTGTCTTCTATCGCTTCAATTCTGGTGCCCAGATTCTGGAAATCTGCTTTCAAATCTCCTGTTATTTTGGTAGCAGTCTGAGCGAGTCCCCTATCCAGGAGTTCAGCCAGAGCCTGATATAAGTCAGTCACAGAGAATGCAGACGCTGCTGACAGGGTGCTGACAGAGAATTGAGCAGGCTGGCTCCTTATGTTAGGTCCTATGAGGGGTAGTGCAGAGCCCTCCCTATTTATGCCCTCCATATTACTGCCTGCCAGGGGTTCTGTGGGAATTGTTGAGGGGGACATGTCCTGCTGGTAACTTACTTGGACCAGTGGGGTAAAAGGCAGGGGTACCATATTTGAAAAAATCCTTCCCTCAGGCATCTCCTCAGCTCCGTTCTTGTGAGGTGCTGCAGCGGCGGCCATCTTGGATTTTTGCCGTTTTTTCAAATGAATAAAATGCGGCTTTAAAGTGTCCCTTTAAAAAAATTATGATGATAGGGGGGTGCCCTGATGTCTGGGGAAGCCGTGTGTGGTGATAGTTCCCCTTCCAGCCCGTTTTTGGCTGACTTATGGGCGCCGCTGGTCTGGGGTGGTGAGGAGCTCCCGGCTCAAGCAGCCATCTTCAGAGCTCCGCGCATGCGCCTCCTATTCTAGTTTTCTAAAATAAAAAATTGTGGGTTTTTACTAGCTGTAGGCCATAATCATCACAATTTAATTAAGAAATGCTTGAAATATATCACTCTGTGTACTGATTCTATATAATATATGACTTTCACTTTTTGAATTGAATTACTGAAATTTTTTTACTTTTCAATGATGTTCTAATGTTATAAGATGCACCTGTACAGGTGATCCTATGCAGCGTGGCTGACCCGTAGCAGAAAATGTGCTATAGGGTAGTCGACAAGTGGTTAAAGTGATTGTAACCCTGTTCCTGTGTAATTTGTCCTGCCTGGTCCTGCCCTCCCCTCTATAAACTGACCATATTTATCATGGCTGCAGATCCATGATTACTGTGAACAGTTTACATGCCATATCATCCCTCTGTCTCTCCCCCCCCCCCCTCTCGTTGCCTGTGAGCAATCTTCTGCCAATCTGCTTGTCATGGATCTGCCACCTAAGAGTTAATGGTGCAGACTGATTTCAGTGATTGACAACAGGCTGCCCTATTTAAACACCTCAGCAGCACAGTGTCTTTGCTGCCTGATCTGCAGTTCTTACCTGACTTCCTGTGATCTGACCTGTCTCCTGTTTCCTGTGTTTGACCCGGCTTGTTGACTACGATTGATCTCTGCTATCCTGATCCCGGCCTGCCTTGTGACCACGCTCAGCTCTACACTGCTTGATTTCCCCTTGCCGAACTTGCCTGTATACTGACCATTCTCTGCCTGTTGTTTATACCTACATCTGATCGTCTGTTACCAAACCCGGCTTGTCTGACTACGCATTCAGTGTCTCCCCAGCCAGTGCACCCACCAGCCGGCTTCCTGTTTCCTGCTGCACCTGCTGAACCGACAAGACCCAAGATGAACCAGGCACCCATACACTGCCAGGCTCTTGTGGCCACTGTCGCAACATCGGTGGCCCTTGAGCCGGGGTTGTACGAGAAGCCTTCCCACTACACGTCAGGCTCATCTGGCAGGTACGTAACAGTATCAGGCAGCCATGTCTGAGCCTGCTAGTGGGAAATCGGCCATGGATGACGTCTGCCAGCACCTTGCAGCCCTCACCCAAGCAGTCAAATCTCTACAGGAGGGTTATACGCAACAGGAACAACGTGTACAGACTCTAGCTACACCAACAAGCAATTCTGCCCCTTCTGTCTCAGGGACTGCCACTGCAGCAACCTCATTAGTGATGCCGCCCCCTGAACCCAGAGTTCCAGCACCAGAGAGATTTTCAGGTGACCGGGGAAAGTTTTGATCCTTCTGCAACACATGTGAACTGTACTTCGCCCTTCAACCTCAAATTGTTTCCCTTGAAATGACTAAAGTGGGGTTCATTATATCACTGCTTCAGGGTGAGTCCCAGTCCTGGGCTCATCGTATGTTGGAAAAGAACGATGTATTGCTACAGTCCATGTCCGCCTTCTTCGGCGCAATGGCCGAATTATACGATGACCCGCAACGAACCACCATAGCAGAGGCTGCCCTTCATGCACTCCAGCAAGGCCGCAGAACAGCTGAAGATTATGTCACAGACTTTCGACGCTGGAGTCCAGACACACAGTGGAATGACGCAGCCCTGCGACACCAGTGCCGCTTGGGGTTATCGGAGGGTCTGAAAGACGAATTGCCACGTGTTGGGGTCCAAAATACCCTGGAGGCCCTTATCACACTGGCCATCCAAATTGACCGCCGGCTCCGTGAGCGACGATCCGAAAGATCAGCCCAGCAGCCACGTCCAGTATGGATGATGCCCCGGATCCCAGCTCCTACTCACTCCGCACCTGCTAGCTTCACCCCAGTTCAGCCTGCTCCTGTCGCTACTACTACTACCGATGCTCCAGAGCCTATGCAAATCGGACTAATACGCCCCTCTTTGTCTCCAGAAGAACGCCTGCACCGACAACAGAATAAACTTTGCCTGTACTGTGGGGGTGCAGGCCACTATGTGCGTTCCTGTCCAACCAAGACACGTAAGCGGCGGATGATTTTTTCAGTTAATAACTTTTTTTTTCCTACCAATGCTACCAACCTAACCCTTCACATCTATTTCCAGCTGCTAGAAAGGGAAGTGACAGTTACCACATTCATTGATTCCGGGGCCTGCAGTTGCTTCATTGATCTAACCTTCGCAACACAACAACGCATTCCCTTGAGACCTAAAGCACAAGGACTTTCTGTTTTTCTAGCTGACGGGTCATGTAGCAAGTCTGGACCTGTGACACAAGAGACATTTCCCTTACCCGTGTTGGCTCCCTCTCAACATAAAGAAATTCCTAAGCCTTGATGTCATCTCCTCCCCGCTATTCCCTGTTATTCTGGGCCTACCCTGGCTGAAGGCGCATAATCCGCAAATTGACTGGGCCACAGGGAGAATCAACTTTCACTCAGCCTATTGCCAGGAGCACTGCCTACCAAGGCCCCCAGTTCCTTCTACAACACTATTTTGTGTGGACTCTGAGTCTGAAGTGCGGAAAGTTGTACCTGAACACTACCACAAGTTCCTGGATGTCTTTAGTAAGCGAGAGGCTGACATTCTTCCCCCGCATCGGCCATACGATTGCCCAATTGAACTGCTTCCTGGGTCTGAAATCCCCTTCGGTAGAATCTTCCCCCTCGTTGAATGAGAACAGGAGGCACTAAAAGAATACATCCAAGAAAACTTGGAAAAGGGGTTCATCCGACCCTCTACCTCTCCAGCAGGAGCTGGAATATTTTTTGTTGAAAAAAAAGACCACTCCCTACGACCTTGTGTGGACTATCGAGAGCTTAACAAAATGACAGTTAAAAACCGATATCCTCTCCCTCTAGTACCCAAACTATTTCAGAGACTGGGAATTCCTGGGACTGATAATCTCACCTGAAGGGATCAAGATGGACTCTGAAAAGGTCTCCGCAATCTTAGACTGGCCTGCACCTACCGACAAGAAGGGGGTGCAGCGCTTCGTAGGATTTGCCAACTTTTACAGAAGGTTCATTAAAGGCTTTTCTGCTATCATAACCCCTATAACACAGCTGACTAGACAGAGCCTCCGCTTCCATTGGACACCCGAGGCTCAAGCCGCATTTGATACCTTGAAGGGACTGTTTACTTTAGCACCTGTTCTTGGTCACCCGGACCCGTCCCTGCCTTATACACTAGAAGTAGACGCATCTGAAGTCGCTATTGGAGCAGTCATCTCCCAACGCCAAGGCCCTAAGGATCTGATGCATCCAGTAGCTTTTTTTTCCCGCAGGCTCTCTCCAGCAGAGAGAAACTATGACGTTGGGGACCGGGAATTGCTGGCCATTAAGGCGGCATTAGAAGAGTTGAGGTACCCCCCTAGCAGGTCATTTGGGGTCCACAAGACGATGGATCTCCTGAAACGCACATTCTGGTGTCCAGACCTGGAAGAAACCTGTAAGAGGTACGTGAATTCCTGTGTAATCTGCAACCGCAGCGAGGGTACAAGGAACCGAGCTTGGAGTCTACTTCGGCCACTGCCAGTTCCTGACAGACCATGGAAAATGATAGCCATGGATTTTGTTGTGAAACTTCCCCCATCATAAGGATGCACAGCCATCTTCGTAGTAGTGGACCGATTGTCCAAAATGGCCCATTTCTTGCCTCTGAAAAATACTCCCTCAGCCATAGAGACAGCTCAAGTATTTATCAGAGAAATTGTGAGGCTTCACGGGGTCCCTATGAACATTGTCTCTGATCGGGGGGTTCTGTTCACCTCCAGATTCTGGAAAACTCTGTGTGAAGCCCTTAGAATCGAAAGATCCTTGTCCTCTGCCTACCATCCCCAAACCAATGGACAGACAGAGAGGACCAATCAGACATTGGAACAGTATATCCGATGCTTCACTACTTTTGTCCAGGATGACTGGGTATCGCTGCTGCCACTGGCGGAGTTCGCCTATAATAATGCCACTCATTCTGCCACAGGTCAGTCACCCTTCTTTGCAAATTATGGTTTTCACTAGGGTTGTCCAGAGACCGATACCAAGTATTTGCGGGAGTACTTGTACTCGTGCAAATGCTCCCGATACCTAAATAGAATACTTTTTTTGTATTTATCAACATGTTCTGTGAAAATTCTTTGAGTTTTTTACTACTGCGTGACAAGCAAATAAAACATTTTTATTCATTTTTACTAATTTTTATTCTTTTATAATGTCTTGAGTTAGAGTTCTTCTTAATTCTAAAGAAAATATCCTTAGTCTGGATTGTGGTTTGAAAACTGTCACATGACATTTAAAAAAAGTATCGGTATTCGGTATCGGTGAGTACATGAAAAAAAGTATCGGTACTTGTACTCGGTCCTAAAAAAGTGGTATCGGGACAACCCTAGTTTTCACCCATCCTTCTTGCCTGACTTTATTACAGAGACCACAGTTCCTGCTGTCCAAGACACAGTGGATTTCCTAAACTGCAACAATAAGTTGCTTCAAGAAGCAGTTACCAAGGCACCAGCAGCAAGCAAGACGGCTTTCGGCAGGAAAAGGAGGGGTGAACTGATTCTCCACCCAGGAGACCAGGTATGGTTGTCTACTACAAATCTCCGGTTGGCATGTCCCTCAAAGAAACTGGCACCTAAATTTGTGGGACCATTCCCAGTCAAGAGGAAACTTAATGAGGTTGCTTATGAATTATCCTTACCTGATTCACTTAAAATACATCCTGTCTTCGATGTTTCTTTCTTGAAACCCGCAGTTCCTGACTCTTTTTCAGATAGAGTATCCAAGCCACCAGAACCTGTGACCATCAATGGTGAAGAGGATTATGAGGTGGAGGCTATCATAGACTGTAGGAGAAGAAGGAATCAGGTACAGTACCTGGTTAAGTGGAAGGGTTATTGCCCGGAGGATAACTCTTGGGAGGTTGAACAGGATGTGCACGCCAGAGACCTGGTTAATGCCTTTTTTCGCAGAAATCCACAGAAGAGAGACCTGTTGGGCACCCGGAGGTTGCCCGTAAGGGGGGGGCAATGTCATGGATCTGCCACCTAAGAGTTAATGGTGCAGACTGATTTCAGTGATTGACAACAGGCTGCCCTATTTAAACACCTCAGCAGCACAGTGTCTTTGCTGCCTGATCTGCAGTTCTTACCTGACTTCCTGTGATCTGACATGTCTCCTGTTTCCTGTGTTTGACCCGGCTTGTTGACTAGGATTGATCTCTGCTATTCTGATCCTGGCCTGCCTTGTGACCACACTCAGCTCTACACTGCTTGATTTCCCGTTGCCGAACTTGCCTGTATACTGACCATTCTCTGCCTGTCGTTTATACCTACATCTGATCGTCTGTTACCAAACCCGGCTTGTCTGACTACACATTCAGTGTCTCCCCAGCCAGTGCACCCACCAGCCGGCTTCCTGTTTCCTGCTGCACCTGCTGAACCGACAAGACCCAAGACGAACCAAGCACCCATACACCACCAGGCTCTTGTGGCCACTGTCGCAACATCGGTGGCCCTTGAGCCGAGGTTGTACGAGAAGCCTTCCCACTACACGTCAGGCTCATCTGGCAGGTACGTAACACTGCTCCCCATCCCTCCCCTACTGTTGCCGCTTTGTTATCTTCCTAGAATCCCCTATGTTTCATTAAAGTGGATGTAAACCCAATTCATGAAATTTGAGCTAGGAACATATATCTGCAGTATTTTATTATCTCTCTTCAAAGAGATAGGTCCTGTAGCTTTCTCCTGAACCGTTACTCTATTATCAGCCAGATAACTCCTACCAAATTCTGACACATGAGGTAAAAGCAGCCTGAAATTTCTGTCAGGGGAGGTTGCTAAAACAGATTAGCAGGGAGCTGACCCTGTTACATTATCTTTTTTAATCACTACTTTCGAACCAATATTAAACCCCCGCACATTCCCAATCGATTAGGACCTACTGTCAAAAAAAGGAATTTAAATGGCCTAATTCCTTCCGACTTTGCACAGCACTTTACCCAGAATACACTACTGACTGACCAATTGGCCTTGGGAACTACGGAAGAAAAACTAGGTTTCTTTTATAATCACTTATCATCGTCACTGGATACCCTAGCCCCAATCTCTAATAAACCCAATTCTAGAATGGCAGAAAAAAATCCGAAGTGGTTTACGCCGGCGCTACGATTGCTAAAACAGCAAACTAGGGCCGCGGAACGATTTTGGCGGAAGAATAAAACTCCAGAGCATCTTCTTAAATTCCGAGAGTGCCAAAAAATGTATAAAACAGCCATTTTACAAGCAAAAAGACACTATTTCTCGGAAAGGGTAGTCAAGGCGGGAAACAATTCTGGTGAATTGTTCCGCATCACGCAGGAACTCTCTAATCCCATTAGTAAAACTACCCCGTTGGCTCATACACAGGAGCGCTGCCAACAAATGGCAGAGTACTTTCACAACAAAATATTAAAGTTACGAGCCTCTATACCTCCTTTAGTTGCCCCTAGCGTAAGCCACCCAGCCCTAGAACGGAGTGGGGATCACACTATTATTCCCTTACGGGAATTTACCCCACTCACGGAAATCTCGGTTAGAGAGATTATTCGGGCCTTAAAAGCCTCCTCCTCCCCTTTGGATCCCTGTCCCCCTAAGTTGATGAGGTCCTGCGCGGAGGCCCTGGCCCCGTTTATACAGGACATCATTAATAGCTCCTTTGCCTCCGGTCAGGTGTCGAGTTCTCTTAAGCAGGCGGTGGTGACTCCCCTGCTTAGGAAACCATTGCTCGCCCCGACTGAGATGAGCAACTTGAGACCAATTTCTGGCCTTCCGTTCGTGGCGAAGATAGCCGAAAAAGCTGTGGTAGGTCAACTTCAGAGTCACCTAGAGTCCAATAACATTCTGGATGACTACCAGTCGGGATTCCGGCCTGGGCGAGGCACAGAGTCAGCTCTTGTCAACGTCCAGGACGATCTTCTGACGGCTTTAGACCAGGATCACTCGGTGGTTCTAGTGTTACTGGACCTGTCTTCTGCATTCGACACCATTGACCATCAGGTGCTTCTGGATCGATTGGTAACGATTGCCAGACTAGAAGGTCAAGCCTTGGTATGGATGGCCTCCTTTCTCCAGGAGAGGACGCAGCGAGTACAGCTGGGGGTTTTTCAATCAGCTGACCTCCCCCTCTCCTGTGGAGTTCCACAGGGCTCGGCTTTATCTCCAGTCCTGTTCAACATCTATGTGAGGCCACTGGCTGACCTCATCAGGCATCACAATCTCCAGTTCCATGTCTATGCCGATGACACGCAGCTTTACTTTAAATTCAAACATGGTGAAGTTGCTCCCGAAACCCTGGCCGCTTGCCTTCGGGAGATCGATCAGTGGATGTGTGCCAACTCTCTGAAGTTAAACAATAGTAAGACCGATTGTATTACCTTCAGTGACTTGAGTCTGGCCCCTACACTGCCCCAATGGCCCTCGGAGTTTGGCAGCGTTCCCGAGAGAGCCACCCAGGTCAGGGACTTGGGAGTCATCCTGGACTCCCGGTTGACTCTGATCCCCCAGATAAGCAAGGTGGTAAGCACCTGCCACTTCCATCTTAAACTTCTGAGGGTGTTATTTCGATTCATTGACCACCCCAGCAAAAAAACGGTTGTCTCTGCCACGATCGCTAGTCGCCTGGACTATTGTAATGCCCTGTATCTAGGACTTCCTAATAACAACCTGCATAGACTCCAGCTTGTCCAAAATGCAGCTGCGCGGCTACTCACGGGGGCTTCCCGTAGAGAGCATATCACCCCCTCTCTTGTCGCCCTGCATTGGCTTCCTATCTCAAAACGGATATTGTTCAAGACTGGTTGTATTATGCACAGTGTATTCTATGGTTCGGGTCCAGGCTACCTCCATGCAAGATTCATCAAATACGTCCCTTCCCGCCCCCTCCGTTCCAGTACCTCCCTGGATTTTATGGTGCCTCGCTTTAGGAAGGCTCGTCGAGGAGGTCGCTCTTTTTCCGTCCAGGGGGCAAAATTTTGGAACAGCATCCCCCTGCCGATTAGACAGGTTAGCAATCTCCTGGCTTTCCGTCGCAAACTTAAAACCCACCTGTTTACCCAAGCCTATGGCTGAATCAGTAGAGGGGTGTCTTGAGTCCTTCTCATGTTATACTAGGTTTCTCCCTTCTTAGTACCCCTTTTAATTGTTGCGGTGCCGACTTTTGTTCTCTGCTATGGGTGATGTGTACTTTTGCGTTTGGCGCTTCGAGGCCCTATGGGTAAGACCGGCGCGATATTAAACACTTTTTAATAATAATAATAAGAAGATTAGCAGGGAGCTGACCCTGTTACAAAACACCTCTGAGAGTCTCTGCCTATGTGGATAGGGGGTGTGTGCCTTTCCTCCTATCAGCAATTTTACTTGTCTTGGCTGTATTCCCAGACATCACACTCTGTGTTAAACAGAAAGAGAATATTTCCTAACACGCTCTGAACTTTCTAAACAGTATATAAATGTGAAGATAGCAGATATACATGTAAAACCTATGTAGGGAGATTTGGTTCATCTCTATGTATCATCTGAGGCTGTTCACTTTACTGGGTGTATAGAGGTTTTACATAAAAAATATGCTGCTTTAAACATTTCGGAGTGCCGATCTGCTCTCACATAACCATCTGTCGCTCGCCTTCACTTCTTCCGGCTGACATCAGTGGGAAATTCTCAGCTCCTCTCACTGTAGTTGTCAGATCGGGGGAGGAGAGTGATGAGCGGTCATGTGAGCGCCGAGCAGCACTCTGAAATAAGGTATAAAGTGGCATATATATATATTTTTTTTTCATATAGAACAGACACTGGGGCACATAACTTAAGGCCCTGTACACACGATTAGACATGTCCGAGGAAACATGTCCGACGGACCGTTTTCACCGGACAAGGCTGAAGTGGTCTGTTGGTCTGATGTGCGTACACACCATCAGACCAAAATCCCCTCGGACCAGAACGCGGTGACGTAGAACACAATGTGATGAAAAACTTAAGTTCAATGCTTCCAAGCATGCGTCAACTTGATTCTGAGCATGCGCAGGATTTTGGTCCGATGATTTCGTGTACTAACCATCGAACATGTCCGATGGACAGGTTTCCAGTGGACAGGTTTCTAAGCATGTTTGGAGACTTTTGTCCGCTGGAAAACGATCCGATAGGCCGTACACACGATCGAACATGTCTGCTGAAATTGTTATGTGGACCAGTTTCATCGAACATGTTCGATCGTGTGTATGCCGCCTAATGGAACATAAGTGATTCTAGGAAGATAACAAATTGGCTTTACAACCACTTTAACTACCTTAATACTGGGCACTTTCACCCCCTTCCTGCCCAAGCTATTTTTTAGCTTTCAGCGCTGTCACACTTTAAATGACAATTGCGTGGTTATGCAATGCTGTACCCAAATGAAATGGTCATCCTCCCCCCCCCCCTCCACAAATAGAGCTTTCGTTTGGTGGCCTTTGATCACCTCTGTGTTTTTTTATTTCTTGCGCTATAAACAAAAGAAGAGTAACAAGTTTGAAAATATATATATATATATATATATATATATATATATATTTACTTTTTGCTATAATATCCATTTTTTTCCTCCGTTTAGGCAGATATGTATTATTCTACATATTTTTGGTAAAAAATTCAAAAAATTGCAAATAATGTATATTGATTGGTTTGCGCAAAAGTTATAGCGTCTACAAAATAGGGGATAGATTTATAGTATTTTTTATTTATTTCTTTATTTTTTACCAGCAATCGCGGTGATCTGCGATTTTTATCTTGACGGCGATATTGCGGCGGACATATCGGACACTTGACACCATTTTGGAACCATTCACATTTATACAGCGATCCGTGCTGTAAAATTGCATTGATTACTGTATAAATGTGACTGGCAGGGAAGGGACACTAGGGAGCGATCAAGGGTTTAAATATGTTCCCTAGGGAAAGATTCTGTTGGGGGAGGGGACTCACAATGGGAGGAGACTGATTGGTGTTCCTCAGGACAAGGAACACACCATCTGTCTCCTCTCACCTGACAGGACATGGATCTGTGTGTTACACACACAGATCTACATCCTGCTTTGTTACTGGGCAATCACAGGTGCCCAGCGGACATCGCGGACACCAGGCACGCACATTGGGTTCCCAGTGACACGGCGGGAGCCCCCTAGTGGCTGAACCATTATTCAAAATAGAACATATCTCAATATTTAAAACCGGGGATCACAAAAAATTGAGGCTCTAGGAAAACCCATGGGTACAGCAGTGGTACACAGACCTTAGAAGCACATCCGCCCTGCACAGGGTCCCCCACTGAATCACATAGGACACTAAAGTGAACCTGACCGTTTCACAACAGGTTCCAAACGTTAACTATAATAAAAGGTTATTATTCTAATATCTCTGGAAACTCTTGCCTCCTACATTTCTTTGGTTCCAGTGTTGTAACCTCCATTAGACTCTTCAACATTCCACAGTTTATGAAGTGTTGAATGCAGGGCTTTTTTTCTGGGGGAACTTGGTGGAACTCAGTTCCACCACCTTTGGCTCAGACCCTTTGGTGCCCGCTCAGAAGTCTGGTTTCTGTGTTTACAAGTGACTGCTTTGTAACCCCCTGAACTCTGCACACTGTATGTAATGCAATTCTGGTATTTAATGCCCCTTTAAGACCCTTCTACTGTTTGTGAAATCTGAACGGGTCGTGGTTGAGTTCCTGCACCTATTTTCTGAGAAAAAAAGCTCTGGTTGAATGCATTTATTAAGTGTTGAATGCCTGTGTCCCCTGCCACGTGCTGCAATTACTACTACTACCCTACTACATCACTACAGGATGACAAGTGACAAGTGACATAGGGCTTGGAGGAAGGATCCACAGTAGACAGCTGGGGACACAGAAATCCAGAACTTGTGTAAATATCAAATGCTGAATGGTCTAACAGAGGAAACAGCAGTGGAATGGAGAAGAGGTAGGAAAAGATCAAAAGCCAGATATGTGCTGTCAATTCACTATGACCGATGTAGACACATAATAAGGAACACTAGTGGTGAGCTAAGTACTTTGTATGCTACATTACATTGGTGACCAGTGCAGACACTGTTCTTTTATTAAGGTACCCCCCAGAAATCTCTGGAGGAACCCTAGGGTTACATAGAGCCCTAGTTGGGAAAGGCTGTTGTAGAGTATCAGCTTGTTCAGTCTATGCAATTAAATAGATTTCATGCAGTGGTCATTACCTATAATAATGCATGATAAAATATGAACATTAAAATTGGACTAACTGTGCAAAAAATAAAAAATAAATCTGTGCAACATTTGAATGATTCCAAGGCAAATCTAGCTTAATGCAATGCTAATACCATTCAGAAGGCTTTGTAAGGTGAAGGACCCCCTACTTATTGAAGTTCCATTGACTGCAATCAGATGTTGACTCTTATATAAATACAGAACATACACTTTCTTTAGATAAAGATAAGAAGACAGATTAAACCAAGGCACAGAGAATAGCTTCAGCTCTTTTATCGCATTATATAAAAAGAATGCAAAAACGTGCAAGAGGATTTTAATATTTATTATGCGAGAAAGAAAAATAAAACAAAAATCTGTTGAAATCTTTGCTCCCACATGGAGAACAGATGTTTATGCTTGGAAATGGTAGACAAGTGAGAAGAGCGCCTTTCCTACAGCTTGTATTCATTATGTGTTAATGTTCCTTGCTGGGTTTTATCTTCCCCCTGTGATTGAGAATGGTACCTTGTACAGAGCAGAGATATATGTTTAGGAAATGAAAATGAAATAAATCAGCAGTTGTGTTTAGGTGACCTCTGCAGGACATATGTGTGCCCCTTTAAATATTGTAAATGTTTTGACTGGCTGTTATATTCCTTTAAAAAATTACCTATCTCCACTGTACACACTGTTTACATTAGTAGCATTTTGCCCCATTAAAAAGATATTGTTGAAATGTAATATTTTATCCCATTAAATAAAAAGTAAATAAATTATACAGCAAGGCTGAGAACATAAGCACTGTCAGGAAAGGTTCTATCCGCTGGTAATATCTATCATTTGGCATGCAGTACTGAGATCCACCAGCAGGTGTCTCCTGGCAGTTTGGAATTGTCAGGGCAACATCTCCCTGCTAGTGTTATGTCATCTTTGGGCCGCAGTACTGGCGTCCACCAGCAGATGTATCCTGGCAGTATGGAGCAGTACCTTCTGCAGTCAGGCATCACCTGAGCTTGTTAGCAGGTAATAGTATAATTACCCAGCAAGTGCACACACACCTTGCCCTGGTATTGTCCTTGTGACCAGACATGCAGCCTGTTTACCTGTTATCCTGATCCCGAAACCTGATTCTTGTATTCTGTATCCTGAACCTGTTTGTATCTGTTCCTTTATCCCTGGATCCTTGCCCTGTGGCTTTGTATCCCTGGATCCTTGCCCTGCAGCCTGATTCCTTCCATCGTGTCCCTGTCTGTTTACTCCTGGCCCCCCATCTGCTAATCTCCTGTTTATGATCATGGCTTGGCTTGACTACAAATTCTGGTACTCCCATTGCTATGTATGCTGGTTGGTTTACTATCACTGTTTTGGTTGTTTGGTTTGTTCACTCTGTTTGTATTGGTGGTGTATTCACATTTATATACATTTACCTTAATAAATTTACTTTCGCCTATTTATGTTTGGGTTTCCTCTGTTGCAGTCTACACAGTTCTCATCTTATCTGATACGTGACAAGCACTATAGTATTCAGGCGATTTTGCTCATGTTTTACTACTACACTTCCCAAAGCTCAGTGCCATTTTACCCTGATAAATTGCACTAGCTCAATCCAATTACTTACAGGATACCTGAAAAAAAAACACGAATTATATGAGCTACCATTGACTAGGCACAAGAATGGGGCAATTTTTTTTCATTTGGGTTAGAGAAATGGATGGGTATAACCCCTCTTGGTTTACTTTTCACCATCTCTGCCCCTTGAGGGAGATTTGCCTTCACTTCCTGTCACATAGCCAAAACAGGAAGCGAGAAGATATCCCTGCAAAACCTTCCCTTGCGTCCACTCCGGTGCTCCCCCTTCCATATATGGACTTGCCTTAGAGCGTGTGACCCTGCAATTAAGCCTGGTCAGAACATGCATATAAACCACCTCTGGGTTCAGTGATTATGTTGGAATCCTGGGCTGGTTGCTGGTAACGTATTACACATGTGTATGATGGGAAAAAAAACTTGATAGTGTGATATTGTTTAAACAATTTATTGTGTGGGGTATTCACATTTCATGGGTGCTACAGTGCACCACTCTTTTCAAGCTCAGGGATACTGCTGAAGTAATGTGTCCTTTCCTTAAGCTGAAAACGCTCCACTGCCTCCTGCACCGCCCTGTCACCTCCCCTACGCGTGTCGATTCAGGGATTAACTTGTATCTTCCTCAGGGGGAATCCCCCTGAGGAAGATACAAGTTAATCCTGGTATCGACGCGCATAGGAGAGGGGACAGGACGGTGCAGGAAGCCAAAAAAGAAACTAAAAAAATAAAATAAGTGTGGACTGTACTTGTAACAAGTATAAGGAAGTTGGTCAGATATACATGTTATTAGGGTGAACCTCCGCTTTAATTAGCATTAAGTTGTGGCACTAATTAGCCCTTTATGCATGTGATCTTCTATAAGCAATTAATAGAGTGTGAATATATGAATAAGTAGAATAGCCAATTAGTTAATAGTTCACAAGCTGCACTATAATTGAGCACAGAGTTACACTAATTTGAGTTAGTGGTGTCATTATATTAATTATTTGGTTTTCTACAGACATACTCTAGCGTGTGTATATGTGTATGAAACACAAAGGCATATCTTTTATATTTTTTAGCACAGCACTTTTTTTGTTACTTTTATACAGATCCTACTAAATCACCACCCCTAGCACACCCTCCCAGATTTCCTCTTCTAGAACAAATTCTTACCCCCTTCCACCCCAAAGTCCTCCTCCCAACACACATTCCTCTCCACCTCAATCTCCGCCCCTCCTTCCCACCCCATGTCCCAGCTCTGGCTGTATTTACGCAAATCTAAATGTAAAAGTTGCTGACACTGTCCATAAAAATTGTACTGTTCTGTAATATTACATATAGGTTAAATGCATCTCCCAAGCATGTCATTTAAAGGATTAGTGTTTTTTTTTTTTTTTTTGCATATTTATTTTTATTTACTGCTTTGTTAAATGTTCCCAGTGGCAGTGTCCAGCTCTTCATATCCTTTGTTTGACGGTACCTTGCTTATTAGCCTTTAAAATGTCCACAATTTAGTATTAGGAACCCTGAGAGATTTGCTCATCCTTTTTTTTTAACGAGAAAGATTTGTTCATCCTTGGTAACATGTTTTAATGAATGTTGACTAGCAAATTAAACATTTCTATGTTACAAGGTTTGCAGTGTATCAAAAACTATGTTTTTATTGTGTGAACTGTCTTCTTTTTCATTCCATAGATTATTAATTGTTTTGGGTTGGCTTTGGCTATTGTACTATGGGCTGCATTAATCCAGATGTTCTGGATAGTTGATAAATAAGAGGATGCATTTGTAGTTCTTTAATCTAAGATTATTAATCACTTTCTATCACAGATTTATTTTATTTTGGCTTTTCCTAAAGGTACACATATACATAATAAAATGTACATTGTCCATGATACTGGCATAATATGTTTATTACTATTTAAATATACAGCCTAAGGATGACGACTGATTGCTGCATCCTGAGGCTGTGTGAGTGAAGGAGCAGTCACAACCAGTACTGAAGAGGTGAGGTGCTGATGGATATTTCTGTGTCAGAAACACCAAAGAGACTTTTTGTTTTCTGCTGTAGGACCAGCAGTGTCTGCCCAGCAGTAGGCTGTGCCAGACTCCATAGGTAGGTTCCTGTGTTGGGAAGGTAGACGCCCCAAGTGGCAAGGGTTTATTTTATGTTTTGTTTTGGTTATGCTGTTTTGATGCTTGCACGTGTATCCAGCAATATGGAAAAATAAACCATATCATTTGTTTTCAATTATCCTCAACTGCCTTTTTGTACAGTTCAGCGTGTAGTGAACCCATCCAGGGGGTCACACACACCCGCTACCGAGCTAAATCCCTCACATGCAGTGTATGAGCAGAAATAGACAAACCTTCATGGGTCACAGTCTATGTGCAGTTTGCCCTCAAATATTGTATAGATAGGCCAGATATGACAGAACCTAGTAAGCTATTTTCCTCTGACACGTCCTCTTTGCCTGATCCTAAACTGTATAAAAAGCATGTGGGCAACAACAGGGTCATTTGTATACAATTTGATCATTCGATTTTTAAATCTTAGTGCATCTAAAACAAATAAAACAAAAATCTGGATAACAAGAACAATTACATGTCAACTGCTTTTCAATTCAATCAACGCTGAAAGGAAATCCCAATATGTAATTAAAAAGTCATCAAACATAACGACTAAAAGAATTAAAAATAAGGCACAAAGAAGACTTTTGGCTGCACCTCACCTTATTTTTAACATCTGCATTGATGTAATGTAATTGGCCCAATATAAAAGTTTACAAAAAAGGAACAGCCAAAACCTGAATTACATTATCCAAGAAATATAACTTATTGATGTGAACACTAAAAACACAACAAACATACATTCAAAGATGTAAATTTGTTAATTCAGTTATTTTGCATGGAAAGCATAAATAAGAATGTTTGTTTTCTCAGGGACATATCTAGAACTGATTAGGAATGAGGTTTGATAAGGGATGAGGTTTCAACCCACTGCTATGGTATTGATATGAACTCTTCTAGAGGTTTGCGGTCCAGGTGAATTTATGGTAAATTTTTCTGGGCCCAATTCTTTGTAACTATATTGCACAGTCTGGCATTTAAGCTTAGGTCACTGGCTTAGAAGGGTCGATAAACGTGTGTGTTGAAGTAGTTTAGGGAGTCTGTGTAGGGAATCTTGCTGTACAGTGCTATATTGTTGTATTTTGTGTTAAATTACTGTGGATAGCAGTGTGGTTGGATACATATTTTGTGTACCCTCTGTGTTCACAGTTCAGAGACCCAACAGTGCTGTTTAAAACAAACTTTGTGTTTGTGTCAGTTGCTATTTAGACCCTGGAACCCTCCCTTGAAGTCTTTATTTGTATTTATTGGAACTTTTTGTTTTGTTTCATTTCTCGTTTATCTTTTCCATATTTTCCGCTAGGTTAAAATAGGGGTGGGTCTATTGTTTTTAGTGGAAGGTAAGTGGATATATATTTAATTAGATTTTTTTTATTTCAGAGTCCATAGTATACACTAGTTGCAAACACAAGAAAAGCTTCCCTTTGCACCATACCACTAAATACTTGTGCATCAAAGTGCCAAATATGTATCCCACATTTTGCCATAGCTCCCATTGAATGTAATAAATCCCTTTTATCAAAATGGCAAACAGACCTAAAGTGAGAGGCAGAGATTCTGTATGAAGTAGTAGTAGGGGGTGAGCAGGTTCTGTAGGACAAAGCAGTGGTCATGCCTGTAAAGTCAGGAAACATCTGCCTTTTTTACCTCATAATGGCTGTGCTAAAGATTTCACAGTATGTGCTGGAGCTTTTGGCTTTTGCTGCAGCCAGCATGCTGTCTAAGAGGGCCTTCAGCACAGCAAGATGTTTTGGTATGGAGAAGCAAGTCCCTTGACAGTGGGAACAGCTTATATTCATTAAATTGAAGCCTTGGATTATGCTGATGATGTTATAAACATTTTTAATTGGCACATGCTCCCTCTAAAAATTGTATCCCTACAATCATTACTACCTCCTGCTATTTCTAATGGCTTATGCCGGTGCTCAGGCACTGTAAAGGTGCCACAGAATTTCTCCACAGCTAGACTTCAGCTGCTAAATTTCTAATATTGCACTGTAATAGTGCCATGCCACCCCCCCCCCCCCAACTGGAGTTGGGCTAACAAAGTTTTGATGTAGAGTACCGAATGTTGTGAAAATATGTATGGAGAGCTTGATTAAAGTGCACAGCTCTTCAAGCCGACTGGGCATTTGGTCCCTGCAGTGCTCGGTAAGACATTAGGGTTATGCAAGTGTGTTTGCAAAGCGCTTTAATGCTACATTATGAAGGTGTCAGGACCAAGATAACCCACTGATGAGACAGTGCTTCCCAGAGCGGAAGGTTGTAGTTCACTATTTATGGATATTGTATGCACTTTGTTATAAACTTTACTTTTTATGCACTATGTCACAGTGCTGCTTTAAGGTGGAAATGAGGTGTGATTATGCTCCAATTTCATGCTGTATTGGCAGATTTTAATTTTTAGGGTAGCAGCAGTGAAGGTTTTTGCATTTTGTTTATTTAATTTTTTTCTTCCGAGTGCTGGGTTGTGTGTGTGTGTGTTATGAAACCTTTTTGCTACTGGTCAATCTGCACACAGTTAAGCTTTATTTTTTGAAAGGTTTTTAAAGCGTTTTAGAAGTGTATTACGAGCATTTTTTTAGCTTCAGGCATTTTTGTTTAACCAATAGAAAACACTAGGGGGAGGAGAGGGAGGGGAAATTAGGGGTGGAAAGTTGCTGTTTGAGCAGAAAATGAGCGACCGAACGCTCGTAAAACACGTTTCTATTGAAGTCTATGTTAGTTGGGCTAAAAACACTTGTAAACTGCCAAAAATAAGTTCATGTACTTTTTGAAGCTACAGGCATTTTGCTTAAGGCAACAGACACTTATATGTGAACAGGGGCCATTGTAATTAATGGGATTTGGCTTGTTGAGTGCTTTAGAGCTACAAGCTTCAAGCAGAAAATTGCTCAGGTGTGAGCAAGGCCTTAGATTTGTTACTCCTGATACTCCAACTGGTCAATTCAGGCCTGTTACCACTTGATAAAAAATAAATAAAAAATCAGGTGTCAAAAATACCCAAAAAGCCTTTATATCAAGTTGAAATTAATCAGTTTTGAAGTGTTGCTCCTGTAATTATTCAAAGTTAAATGTAAATGTTAAAAATGTGAAAGTCATTCAACATTTGAGATGTCGCGAACATAAAATTCTCAGTTTTCAAACTGCAAACACGAATTTCCGCAAATGTTCACGAACCCGGCGAATCGCCATAGACTTCAATAGACAGGCAAATTTTAAAACCCACAGGGACTCTTTCTGGCCACAATAGTGATGGAAAAGTTGTTTCAAGGGGACTAACGCCTGGACTGTGGCATGCCGGAGGGGGATCCATCGCAAAACTCCCATGGAAAATTACGTAGTTGACGCAGAGTCGGGTTTTAATCCATAAAGGGCATAAATCACCTAACATTCCTAAATTGTTTGGAATAATGTGCACACGCTGGCAGGCAACTATTCTATTACAGTCAAAATATTATTATTTTTTTTTAAATGTAATCTACTGTGACACCAGATATGAGTGGTGGCACTGGGCAAGTGGGCACAGTATACGCTGTGAGCCTGACACACATGCTGGCAGGCAACTGCAATTAGATTACAGAGGGAAAAAAAAGCACACTGATGTACTAGCCCTAAAAAGGGCTTTATAGGGTGCTGTCAGTCCTTACAGCAGAGATCAGATGAGTCTTTCAGGACTGGAGTGGACACTGAATACACTTGCCTAGCTATCGATTTCCCTATTAAATCAGCAGCAGCTACACTGTCCCTCCTCTCACTAAGACTGCAGCTTCCGAATAATTCTAAAATGGATGCTGTCCAGGAGGTGGGCGGGTCTGGGAGGGAGGGTATGTTGCTGATTGGCTGGAATGTGTCTGCTGGCTGTGAGGTACAGGGTCAAAGTTTGCTCAATGATGATGAATAAGGGGCGGACCGAACATTGCATATTTTCGCCCGCCGCGGCGAACAAGCTATGTTCGCCGGGAACTATTTGCCGGCGAATAGTTCGGGACATCTCTATTTAACATAAACAGAATAAAAACATGAAAAAAGAAGAAGTTGTGATTCAACTCCAGTGTACATCAACATGTACTTGTAGACAGGGGGGTTATTGGGAATAACACAAAAGTTCCAGAGATCCGGCTTCCCTGAGCATCAAACATGGAAGGTACTTGTGGGGTTCTGACTTATATAAAGGAATTGAACCATATCTTTGGTAGACCGTGCTCATTTCGTTTTTTTTTTATTCGAGTCTTGGGATATTGATCCAGGTGCACTAGTATCCATTTTGTTGTTCTCTGAATTGGGGATTAGGCCCCATGAGTGAAGGATTTTCAAACCTTGTTCATGCTGTTGATTAAGAGGTTCCTTTGTGCTCCACAAGTAATTTTGTGGGGAATCCCCATTTGTAAATTATGCCATGGTTACGTGGGATTTTTGTAATCGAGTTTAGGTTTTTGAAAGCTAAGATTGTCGCCTGAGAGAGATCCGAGTAAAGGATTATCACTGCATAGAAGTCAGGGAAGGTAAGTGGTGGCGAGCGTATTGCATAAGCTGATCCTTTACTCCAAAATAATGAATTCTGGCTATGACATCTCTCGGTAGCTTCTCTGTGATATGATGCAGTTTAGGTAGTCTGTGGGCTCTATCAATTTCAAGCTCTTGTTTTGGGATTGAAGGGATTAGTTCTGAGATCATGGCCCAGATTCACAGAGAATTAGATTCTCGTAGAGTATCAGAAATACACTACGCTGCCGTATTTTACCTGGCTCTACGTGGAATCCAGGTAGATTTTGTCCAGTAAACGACGGCGGCGTAGTGTATTTCTCCCGTCGCAATCCATCTACGCGAGTAGGGGACTGTGCATGCTCCGTTCGCAAATTTCCCGCCGTGCATTGCGCGAAAACACGTCGTTACGTCATTCGTTGTTTGAGTAGCGTCGTTTACGCACAATCCTCGTCCCGAACGAGTTACGTAAAAAATAAAAATAAAATAAAAAATCGACGCGTGAACGACGGCCATACTTAACATGGGCTACGTACCGTTAGACCAGCAAAAAGCTGGTCTAACAGTACGTAAAAAAAAATAGACGAAAGCGATTGCGAAGACCACTCGTATCTTCGTGGATCGCCGTAAAAACACATTTGCATATCCCGACGCATGAAAACGACGCGAACTCCTCCCAGCGGCCGCAAATATATCGCAGCGTAGATCCGAAGGCTTACGAAGACGTAAGCCTCTCGGATCGAAGCCCGAAGCCGCCGTATCATGGTTTGAGGATTCAAACTAGTGATACGGCGCACGAAATTTGAAATTACTCCTGTCTAACACCAGTTAGACAGGCGTAATTGCTTTCTGAATCTGAGCCCATGTTTTTAATGAAGCATTTCAGATCTGACGATTTCACATTTTCCGGTATTCCTCTGAATTTTATATTATGTCTTCTGCTTCTGTCTTCGATATCTCCGAATTTAATTCTGAGCTGTCTCACTTCTTCCTCCAGGTCAAAATGGGAGTCCATCAATTTGTTGTGCGCTGAAGTCAGACATTTTATTTTCCACATAGTCCACTCTTTCTCCCAATGCATCAATTTCCACTTTAGATTTATGCATATAGTTCATCATATCATGCTTCAGAGCACCCCTGAGAAACATTATCATATCTGATTGTTGTGTCAAGTATGGATTGCCCTGCTGTTGGTATGGCATTTGGTTGTCATCATATTGGTTGCTTTCAGGGGTGTAGATGTAGTCAGGTTTTGTTGTGGTAAATTTACCTTTATTAGAATAAATCCTCCTCCTCTGTTTTACTGGGCTCAGAATGTCATCATGGTATTCAGTATTTCTCTATTTCTGGGAGGCATATTGCTTCTCCACATCCTGTCCTGTGCAAGCCCGTCTTTCTGTGTTATAGGGAGGGGCGGGATTAGCGCCATCTTGGTTTCTTGGCTGTGTGACGGCCGGGCTGCAGAAGGCACTCATTTTACAGGGCCCCTCTCTGGTTTTACGTTTGGCATACATCACCCTTTTGTTCCCACTGTACTCCGGTGCAGGTGTTACTCAGGGCTCTCAAGTCGCTTTGTAGTAAGCTCAGGAGAGTCCGTGATAGCGAAGCTCCCTCACAATGCGGCCATACACTTCCACGGCTGACCACGCCCACTATTTTTGTTCACCTATATATTATAGGAAAGGCATTTTCTTTTTTTTATGACATACTATCCTCCCACCCAGACAACAATAACGCTCACATGTTGAAATGGGAGAGAGACTTAAACCAAAACTTCTCATGGGACCAGTGGAAAAGATAATTCCAAATAATTAACCACTGTCATACCAGGCACTTACGCACCTTCCCGCCCAAACCAATTTTAAGCTTTCAGCACTGTCACAATTTGAATGACAATTGCGCGGTCATGCTACACTGTACCCAAACTACATTTTTATAATTTTGTTCCCACAAATATAGCTTTCTTTGGTGGTATTTGATCACCTCTGCGATTTTTATTTTTTGCGCAACTAAAAAAAGACCAAAAATGTTAAAAAAAAGTTATTTTTTCTGTTATTTTTTGGGTAAATAAGTATGTTTTCTACTTCGATTACAGGCACCGGTGAGGTGGCACTGATGGGCACTGGTGAGGCAGCACTGATGGGCACTGATAGGCAGCACTGGTATGCGGCACTGATGGCCACTCATAGGTGGCACAGATGGGCACTCATAGGTGGCACATATGGACACTCATGGGCGGCACTTATGGGTGGCACTGATGGGTACTTATGGGTGGCACAGATGGGCACTGATAGGTGGGCACTGGGCATGGATGGCACTGAGGGGTGACACTGATGGACACTGGTGTGGCACTGATGGACACTGAGGGGTCCATGTTGCCAGTCAGTGCCCATTTGTTGGCACTGATTGGCATCTTTTTTTTTTTTACTGCCCTTTTTTTCTGCTTTTTTTTCCCTTTTTTTCTGCCCTTCCCCGGTGGTTCAGTGTGGGCATTCGAAGGGGGGGCTGCGCCGATAAACAATCAGCACGAACCCCCCTGTCAGGAGAGCCGTTGATCGGCTCTCCTCTACACGCGTCTGTCAGACGCGAGTGAGGAAGAGCCATCAACGGCTCTTTCTGTTTACATGATCAGCCATGATTGGACACGGCTGATCACGTGGTAAAGAGCCTTCGCCGGAGGCTCTTTACCGAGATCGGAGATGCAGGGTGTCAGACTGACACCCCGCATCACCGATCGGCCGCGCCGGCATGAAATCCTGCAGGACGCCAATAGACGTCCAGTCAGGATTTCGCAACATTTCACATTTACACTTCCCGGACGTCAATTGTCCATTGACCGGGCAGGAAGTGGTTAACAAAGCATCGTCATGTATCGAACACTGGGATAAGGCCCAAAAAATAACAGGTGGTATCTTACCCCTTAAATAATATCCCAAATCTATGAATCTATGAAGTTGTAAAACTCTGAAAAGCATTTGGAACTCAGTCTCATCCTTCATAGCAAATATTACAGGAAACCTTTCCACGCTTACTCCTGCTTCAATCTTATTAGGCATTGACCTTGAGAAATATCCCACCATGCATAGAACTATTGTGGTCCACATTTTGATAGCCTCAAGACTTATGCTGCGTACACACGATAATTTTTCGTCATGAAAAAAAAAAACAACGTTCTTAAAAACATCATTTAAAACGATCGTGTGTGGGCTTTACATTGTTTTTCATCTTCAGCTCCGGAAGATTTTACCGCCTTCATGACCAGGCCATTTTTTGCTGTTTACTGTAGCACTGCACAACGTTATCTAGTAATTGAACGGTCATTCAACACTGTACCCAATTAGAAATTTAAATTATTTATTTTCCATACAAATAGAGCTTTTTTGGTGGTATTTGATCACCACTGAGTTTATTTGACATAAAGGAGAAAAGACCGAAATAAAAAAATATATAAATATTTTACTTTCTGCCATAAAATACATCCAAGAAAAAAAATATAATTTTTTTATACATTTTTGCCCAAAATGTGTTACACGTCTTTGGTAAAAAATAAAATAAAACAATCCCAATAAGTGAGTTTTGATTGGTTAGGGTGAAAGTTATAGCGTGTATATATTGTAATTTTTTTATACTACTTATGGTGGTAATCAGCAACTTATAATGGGACTGTGATAGCGCAGCGGCAATCTAACACTGATGCTGGGGGAAACTGTCACTGTACTAATGACACTGGCTGGGAAGAGATTACAATCTAAGGTGATAAAGAGGTTAAATGAGTGCCTAACATTGTGTAATGTGTGTTATGTGTGCTGCTTTTTTTTTTTTTACTAAAGACCTTTTTGTTTTTTATCCCTGCAGGGATAAAAAAAACAGATTATTCACTTTGTACAGAGCCCTGTTTTGATTGTCAACACTGGGGTCTGAGCTGATCTGCAGGTTCTGGCCTTGAACCATTGGCTGGGATCTGCTGACAGACTCCCACTGTGTACAATCACAATGGGTGTTGACGGGGGGAAGGGCACCAGTACGTCACTTTGCCTGTACGGGCCACCCATCCACTTCACTTTGGGGGAGAATGGTTCTTAAGTGGATAGAGTATGCCTACTCATTCACAAAAAATAAGTTGTAACCTAGAAATAAAGACACCCAGACATTTGAGAAGTCCTTTGACACATCCGGAGTGTTTGCTTGTAACCCACTGAATGACAAGTCAGGAGGATGACAGCTGTTGTATACGAGGGAAGGGGCCTTCCTTGTGTGGTCATTGACCATATATAGATATGACAATGACATCAATGGCAAAACAATATTATTTTTTAACAAACAATGCTTCCTACACACCAACAATATTACTGCTGTAATGGTCAACACTAGGAGGAAATAAAGGAGCACTTTAGTTTAATGGGCTTGCAGTTGCAGCTGATCTCATTCCATGTGCATGGTGACGGACAAGTTTTTTGATGGTAGCCTGTAGTAGGTGAGCCTGGAAGGTTCCAGCTCTGAACTATGCACAGAGCATGAGGAGCTCAGTTATCATAATGGGGGGGGGGGGGAGATTATGCAGTTCTTACATTATGGACTTTTTTTTCTGTGCTACTTTTCTCGTGTTTACAGCTTGGGTACTATTCATAGACATTCACCTGTGCAATATTGTATCTTAGATCAAAATTGCAACCTTCTAATGTGTAGCTGTGGACCAAAACTTTAAATTGCATGTTCAGCATCAACCAGATGCCTGCGCAAAACAGGTTTATAGTGTTCCTGAGCCCTGGAGGTTATTTTATGTCCTGTGCCCTGTGCCAGTTTTCTGCTCCTGCTGTACTCTCCAGCCTTATGTTCCTTTTACTCCCACCCTGGTACCTGCTGTTCTGCTGACTAGTAATCTCATGATCACTGTTCATACCTTGTTTGCCATCAGATCATGTTTGATGTCAGCTGTCTCCAATGGGATGAGTCTGCGGTTCGGCACCTTGGGAAGTTTCCCAAACATCAACATTCAATGAGGAGTGCTATGGTGAAGATCATATTTTTCTTTGTTCTTGTGTCCCTAGGTAAGCCTGCAAATATACGGGATAACCAGAAGGTCCACCTCTAATCCTAGTATAAGACAGGATAGAACATAATCCGTGCTGGTTGCCCTGGGAAATTTGTTTAGAATGGAACTCCAAGCAGCCATTGCCACTCTTAGCATCAATAAAAGGGGCCTTGAACTAGACATGTGCACACAAATATTTTGTTTTGGAATTTCATTTTCGTCCTAAAAATGTATTAATTTAGTTATTCCCGAAATTTGTTTTTTTATTTTGTTTCGTTAAAAAATGCATTTGTCCAAAAATCTGAATTAAGGTTGAATCTGTCAATTGAAGGCTTATGGTGTCTGTTGAATGTTCTTAGAAGATTCAACGAAGCAGTTAAACTGTACAAGCCGCAATCGTACATTACCGGTCCAATGCTCCGACCACAATCTAGAATAGAATTCAAATGTCGTACGACTAGTAGTAATTATATTTATTAATTATTATTACTAGTCAACCAACATTAGAATTATTCTATAGCCTATGGGCGGAGCATTTGACAATAAATGTCCGCTCGCTATGATCTTATGTTTTTAGCTGCTTCGTCAAATATTCATGTCTCTATAATGTTGAGTCTGTTCTCTCTATGTCGAATAATCTTGGACTAATAGAGTTAGATTAAGCACATTCAACGGCTGGTTCGATAAACACAGATCGCTATTGTCACCGTCATGTTGAATCTTCTATCTATATCGAACTGTTGCCGCAACAAAATGAAAATAAAGTACTTTTTATGTCGGATCTTTCAGATTTTGGATTCTGCACGTTCGTTATCGTTTGTAAAAATCCCTGAAATTTGGCCGAAAATGCATTCGGACGAAAATTAATGCACATGTCTACCCTAAACATAAAATGTCATTATGCAGATCACTTTGACAGTATAAACAAAATGCTTCAATGAGAAGTTCATATGGCATTATATGCAGAAAACTACAAAGTCTTTGTTAAAGAGCAGAGCTAAAAATTTAAATTCAACAAACTGCTTAACTAAATACAGACAGACAGATGCAAAGTCTGTGTTAGTGTATACATAACATAATGCACAAGCCATATTCGTCTACAACAACAGTACATAAAATAATTATTCTTATTATAATGGGGTGAGATTGGACAGCAGCTGTAGTCTGACTCAGATTTCCAATCTGCACATAATCTAAGAGTCCTGACCTCCTTTCCTTCCTTGACATAATGTTAACAGCATGAGAACATGCTTCCGTAATGAATCAATAGTGGCAGAGATAGTGGATCCCTGTTGCCATATTAATGCTGTGATCAATAAGGGATAGACGATGTAGGTGAGTGCCTCAGAAAAGCCTGACATGCATTAGAGCAGGTCTCCAATTTGGCCATTTTGCTGGAAATATGTTTATTGTGCATGTTATAATGAATTTTAATAAAAATTCAAGAAAAGCAAAAATCCAGTTATGGGAGGCTTAAGCGTAACTGTACACCCAAAGAAAGTCACACAATGGGAGATAGTCAGCTGTAAATACATTGGTAGGGCCCAAACAAAGAACCCTACAGCACTGGAAGACTAAAACGTAAAGTGCTTAACCACCGGTATGATTCCATTCATTTTAAAATTCGGCAGTCGGCACAAGTAGTTTGTGGCTAATAAATCTAAAGATAATCAATACATTACTATGATACAGACTTCACTGTCGGTCAACATGTAAAAATGGGAATTTGTATAAAGTAACATAAAAGAACCGTATATTTAAACCCGTCCTTGCTAGACATGATACATTCAACATGACTCATAATACAACATTAGGCTGGTTAACAGTTACTATCCTTCCGCTATGTTTAGAATCCAGATGGCTGAAAACTGGAAGCTATTAGCAACCTAACTTTAGTGATACATCAAAGGTTTAGTCCTAGCAGTGACAGAATTAACGGTGGTAAACATATTGACACACTTTTTTCAGTCGTCATGTGTGTTTTTTCGGATCATTTGGAACATGCTTTTTTGATAGAGCACTGCTGGATCATTTAGGAAAAAGAGCATCGTGGTAAAAAAAAAAAAAAATCAGAACCACATGTAAAGGAACATACAAAAGACACAGCGCATAAGCAGGATGACGGTAATTCAAAAGAATGGCAGGGTTTAATGAAAGGTCTGATCTAGTTCCAAGACTGTTTCCTAACAGCACACACTAAATCAAGATAGATCACAGATGCAATGTTTTTAATCAGAAAGCAAAGGGATCATTGATTTTAGGAGAATTTGCAATAGTTAAGTATTACGCTTCTAATAAATATGTCACATTTGTAGGTATAGGATTCTCCTCTACTCCCTATGACTAAGCAGCTGATTAATAATATATCATACCATGAAACCAGAAAAAAATTAAAAATCGGGCACAGCATTGTATTGTATGACCATTAGTGCAGAATGTTTATCTCAGGAGCCCATAGGCAAAGATCTTGCAGTCCGTTTATCCTGAACCACATTATGACAGATTCAATAAAACTGGAAAAGCGCAAAATGAAAGTGGTTGTAAACCTCAGGCCTCGTACACACGACCGAGGAACTCAACGTAAAAGACACAACGTTTTCCTCGACGAGTTCCTTGTCAGGCTTGTCGAGAATCTTGACAAGCTGTCTTTGCGTACACACTGTCAAGACCAAATTTCGTCGTTCTCAAATGCGGTGACGTACAACACGTATTACGGCACTATAAATGGGAGGTTCGATTCCACTGGCACAACCTTTGGGGTTTCTTTTGCTAATCTTACGTTACTGTGTGTTATGTAAAAGATTATTAACCACTTAAGGACCGCCTCCTGCACATATACGTCGGCAGAATGGCACAGCTGGGCAGATCCACATACAGGTATGTCCTGTACTACTGCCCAGCCGTTGGTCACGGGTGTGCGCCCGTAGCTGAAGAACAGGGGGAGCCGTGTGTAAATACGGCTTCCCCGTGCTCCACTGTGGCGGCAGCATCGATCGCGTCATCCCTTTTATAGAGGGGACGCGATCAATGACATCAGACCTACAGCCACACCCCCCTACAGTTGTAAACACACAGGGAACACATAACCCCTACAGCGCCCCCTTGTGGTTAACTCCCAAACTGCAACTGTCATTTCCACAGTAAACAATGCAATTTAAATGCATTTTTTGCTGTAAAAATGACAAGTGTCCGCCATAATGTCGCAGTCACAAAAAAAAAAATTGCTAGTAGTAAAAAAAAAAATAATAATAAAAATGCAATAAAATATCCCCTATTTTGTAAACGCTATAAATTTTGCGCAAACCAACCGATAAATGCTTATTGTGATTTTTTTTACCAAAAATAGGTAGAAGAATACGTATCGGCCAAATTTTTTTTTTATATATATATTTTTGGGGGATATTTATTATAGCAAAAAGTAAAAAACATTTAATTTTTTTTCAAAATTGTCGCTCTATTTTTGTTTATAGCGCAAAAAATAAAAAACGCAGAGGTGATCAACAAATACCACCAAAACAAAGCTCTATTTGTGGGAAAAAAAAGGACGCCAATTTTGTTTGGGAGCCACATCGCACGACCGTGCAATTGTCAGTTAAAGCGACGCAGTGCCAATTTGCAAAAAGGGGCCTGGTCCTTTAGCTGCGCTCCCGTCTCATACTTTATTATGAGCATGCGTGGGTTTCTAAGCATACACACGAACATGTTTCTCGTTGTAAACCAGCCCGACGAGAAACACGATGAGGAAATTGAGACTCCCGACGAGGAAAAAAGAGAACATGTTCTCTTTTTTTCTCGTCGAGTTCCACGTCTTTTTCCTCAACTCAAAACATACACACAACCGTTTTCCTTGGCAAAAAAAGCTCTGCCACCAAGTTTCTTGATAGATTCGGTCGAGGAAAACGGTCGTATGTACGAGGCCTTAGACATAAAATATGAACAAAGCATATCCATCCAGTGTGCACTTGCCACAATTAAAAGCATTCGTGTAATTTCTGTCTGTTGCTTTGTTCCTCTGCCACCAGTAGAGTCACTTCTGATATGTTTTCCTTACAAAAAGTAGGCGACAGGGGAGTAGGGATGAGCTTGAAGTTCGTGTGGGTCGTAAGTTCGACTCGTACATCGGGTGTTCTCCTGTTCGAGGAACAGTGAATATTATGGGACATTTGCGAGAAATATGAGCGCCACACAATGCCCCATAATGCAATGTGAGATCACAGAGCATTGCTGTATATTGCTTGCCAAAAGCATGCACCTGACCTGCATGCTTTGGCCAATTACAGGACACTCTGCTGAGAGAGCCATAATTGGCCAAAGGGTGCCTTTGGCCAATCATGGCTCAGAGGGACCAAGTCCACACCCTAAACTATGTAAGGCTGCTTACATAGCAGCCGTGTATAGTGTAAGGACGGAGATAGATTAAGCTAGATTAGGCAGGTTAGTTAGGTATTTGATCTATATCTAGAACAGCCTTTTTCAACCTTTTTACCACTGGGGAACCCTAAAAATAATTTTCAGGTCTTGGGGAACCCCTGATAAAACCCATTCATTAGGGGTCAGTGAGAAGAATGCCCTTTTTTTACAGTAGTGGTAAGAATGCCCCCCTTACAGAGAACTATGAAGATCGTTGGTGTAATACCACTGGCTCCCCCAAGTAGAATTGGCTCAGAAATATGTAGGCACCATCAAACAGGAGGTAAATCAGCCACAGCTCAAGAAACCCCTAGCCACCTCTGGGGGAACCCTGGTTGAGAATGGCTGATCTAGAACATGGGTCTTCAAACTATGGCCCTCCAGTTGTTCAGGACCTACAATTCCCATCATGCCTAGTCATGTCTGTGAATGTCAGAGTTTTACAATGTGCCTCATGGGATGTGTAGTTCCACAACAGGAGAGCCATAATTTGAGGTTCCCTGATCTAGAACGTCTAGTATTGTGTGTGTATATATATATATATATATATATATATATATATATATATATATATATACTCTGCATTTAGCGTAGACTAGATATTCAGGAGACATGTGCATTAGTTTTCGTCCGAATGCATTTTCATCCGAATTTTAGGTGTTTTTTACAAACGATAACGAAAGCACAGAAGGTGAAAAACGAAAGATCCGACATAAACAAATGCTTTATTTTTGTTGCGGTCAAATGTGCATGACCTTAACTATTAGTCCAATATTATTCTACATAAAGAGAAAAGATTCGACATTATAGAGACATGAAGAAGAGTCGACAGAGAGAAAAGATTCAACAGAGACAGGAAGAGTCATTTTTTTTCTTTTTTTTTTTAAAGATTCTGTCAATTTTTTGAACATTCAACAGACACCATAAGCCTTCAATGACAGATTCAACCTTAATTAGGATTTTTGGACGAATGCATTTTTTTAACGAAAAACGAAATAAATAAAAACAAAATGTATTTTTCGGATGAAAACGAAATTACGAAACAAAATATTTCAGTGTGCACATGTCTAATATTCAGTGTATACTCCAGGGATCCTCAAACTACGGCCCTCCAGCTGTTGCAGAACTACACATCCCATGAGGCATTGTAAAACACTGACATTCACAGACATGACTAGGCATGATGGGAATTGTAGTTCCTGAACAACTGGAGGGTCGTAGTTTAAAGACCCCTGGTATACTCTATATTCAGTCAATGCAGGCAGTGTTGTTTATATAACACAGTGTATTGACGTGGTTAAGGGGAACTCTGCACCAAGATAAAAAAAATGGTGTGGGGGTCACTCCCAAAATTCATACCAGGTCCTTCAGGTGTGGTATAGATTTTAAGAGGAACCCTGTGCCGAATTTTTTTAAATGGTGTGGGCTCCACCAAAATCCATGCTATGCCAACCTGTCAGGCAGCAGGAAAAGGGGGGATAAGAGAGCACTCCTCCCTCCTGAACCGTACCAGGCAACATGCCCTCAACATGGGAAAGGTGCTTTGGGATCCACTTTGATGGGGACAAGGTCCTCATTCCCACAACCCTTGCCTGGTGATTGTGGGGGTCTGTGGGCAGGGAGCATATCGGAATCTGGAATCCCCTTTCACAAGGGGGGGCCTTAGATCCCGCCCCCCATGTGAATGGGTATAGGGTACATCTTACCCTTATCCATTTACCAAAAAAAGTGTTAAAAAAAATACGACAGAAAACTTAGTCATGGTGCCGACGGACCTAAAATATATTTAAAAAAAGTTTGCCTCGATAGGAGGCATCCTGTCGACTGCTGTCTTTTTGCAGTGACAGGCATTATATAGCCAAGGGCCGGGCCACCAGGTGATGTAACTGGGTGACCCCGTCAGGGGGCAGCTTCACCCGTTTACCTTACCTGGTGGCCCTGCCCTTGCCTATATAACAGCTGTCAAAGCGAAAAGACGGCAGCCGACAGGATGCCTTTCATGGAGGTAGAGTTTTTCCATCTTTTTTTCTCTGGACCGTCTGACGCTGGATTTACGATGGACTTACGATGGACCCCAAAGCACACTCCCCATGTTGAGGGCATGCTTTAAAATCTGTCGGCCGGCCAAATCCGTCGGCTCATCCGTACACACGATCGAATCTGTCTGCTGGGACGACCGTTTCCAGCAGATAGATTTGATCGTGTGTACGTGGCCTAACAGTCATGGCGATACCTCACATGCGTGGGATGAACACCGTTCATATACAGGCGCTACTCACATATGCGTTAGCTTCTGCATGCAAGCTTGGTGGGACAGGGCTCGTTACAAAAAAAATCTTATTTATTTTACTTTTTATTTTTACACTTTTCTTTGAAGAGTCACTTTGTGTCACTTTTATTCCTATTACAATACATGTAAACATCCCTTGTAGTAGAAAAAAAGCATGACAGGACCTTTTAAATATGAGATCTGGGGTCAAAGAGACCTCAGATCTCATATTTACTCAAAAATGCAAACAAAAAATACAAAAAAGTCCCTTTAAGAGCTATAGGCGGAAGTGGCATTTTGGCATTGCTTCCACCTTGCAATGGTATGGAGACGGGTGGTGGCCATCTTCCCCTCACTCATCTCCATACCTAACAGGGAGAAGGCTCTGATGGCCTCCGCCGATGCCAGTGGCTCCGGTATCCGGCGGAGGGCACAGAAGAGTGGCAGGAGGGGGGCCTTCTTCCACCACCGATAAAAGTGATCTTACGGGGAGTCCGCTACAGAGACCACTTATCTGAAACCGGACTGCTCACTGAAGATGATACCGGAGTTATGGCAGCTAGCTGCTGCCATAATGATATCCCATTTCAAATTGTCAACATATATTGGTGTGAGCCAGTCCGGAAGTGGTTAAAATCCATACCAGACTTGAAGGGCCCCCCCCTATGTGAATAGGTATGGGGTACATTGTACTATACCCATCCACCAAAAAGTGTCAAAAAGTAAAAACCACAAAAGAGACAATTTCTGACAATTTCTTTATTAAAAAAGAAAAAAAAAGTGTCCATACCAGACCCGAAGGGTTATCTATATTGCCTGGAGTCTGAAATATATTACAGCCACAAGCAATTTTAAATTACATTTTTCCCTTTAAAATTGTAATTTTGCTGTGGCACTATAAAACTCATCACACGGCTGCGCCACTTTACAAGCAGACTAAGGAGACCCCAGGCACACTATTTAAAGTAATATTTAATTTGTATTGTTTCACTTTAAGCATTATTAAAACCACTGCTGCTGAAAAAACTGATGTTTTAAAAACTTTTCTTTTGCATTGATATATGTCCCCTGGGGCAGTTTCCAGGTCCCCATACACTTGCATATATGCCTTTAAAGTGAGCACATTTGATTTTTCATGTTCGTGTCCCATAGACTTTAATAGGGTTCACACACATTTTTTTGTCTGTTCGCATGTTCTGGTGCAAACTGAACCAGAGGGTGTTCGGCCCTAATTTTTATTAACAATTAAAATAATATACAAAGACCAACAGTGCAATATTGTCTAAGGATACTAACAAAGAATATTATAATTGTTCCATCAACATTGTTCACAAATTTATTATATCCACTTCCCGCCCGGCCAATAGCCGATTTACGGCAGGGAAGTGGTTATGAAATCGTGACTAGACGTTCTCAAACGTCTAGCACGATTTCAATGCCGCGCGCGCCCGTGGGGGCGCGCAGCGCGGCGATCGGTGATGCGGGGTGTCAGTCTGACACCCTGCACCTCCGATCTCGGTAACGAGTCTCCGGCGGAGCCTCGTTACCACGTGATCAGCCGTGTCCAATCACGGCTGATCACGATGTAAACAGGAAGAGCCGCCGACGGCTCTTCCTCACTCGCGTCTGACAGACGCGAGTACAGGAGAGCCGATCAGCGGCTCTCCTGACAGGGGGGGTTCGCGCTGATTGTTTATCAGCGCAGCCCCCCCTCGGATCGCCACACGGACCACCAGGGAAATAAAAAAAATACAAAAGAAAATACAAAAAAAAATGACAAAAAAAAAAAATGACAAAAAAAAAAAAATGACAAAAAAAAAAAGGGGGGGCAGTAAAAAAAAATGATGCCAATCAGTGCCCACACATGGGCACTGATTGGCAACATTGATCCATCAGTGCCACCCCTCAGTGATCATCAGTGCCACCCCAGTGTCTGTCAGTGCCACCCCACAGTGCCAATCCATGCCCAGTGCCCACCTACCAGTGCCCACCTGTGCCACCTATCAGTGCCCACCTGTGCCGCCTATCAGTGCCCACCTGTGCCGCCTATCAGTGCCCACCTGTGCCGCCTATGAGTGCCCACCTGTGCCGCCTATGAGTGCCCACCTGTGCCGCCTATGAGTGCCCACCTGTGCCGCCTATGAGTGCCCAGTGCTGCCTATGAGTGCCCATCAGTGCCGCCCATGAGTGCCCATCAGTGCCGCCCATGAGTGCCCATCAGTGCCCAATACCAGCGCCGCCTATCAGTGCCCATCAGTGCTACCTAATCAGTGCCCATCAGAACTACCTCATCGGTGCCCATCAGTGCCACCTCATCGGTGCCCATCAGTGCCACCATATCAGTGCCCATAATTGAAAGAGAAAACATACTCATTTACAAAAAAATTAACAGAAAAAAATAAAAACTTTATTTTTTTTTCAAAATCTTCGCTATATTTTTAGTTGTTGCACAAAAAAAAAAAAACGCAGAGGTGATCAAATACCACCAAAAGAAAGCTCTATTTGTGGGGAAAAAAGGACGCCAATTTTGTTTGGGTGCAGTGTAGCATGACCGCGCAATTGTCATTCAAATTGCGACAGTGCTGAAAGCTGAAAATTGGCTTGGGCGGGAAGGTGCGTAAGTGCCTGGTATGGAAGTGGATATACAGTACATAAGTAATGAGCGTTACCAAACTCAAATTATTAGATACAACAAAAGTTATATACTAACTACATGAGATGATAGTGTTTAGTTAATACATTTTTTAATTCGATATTTTACATGCAGACTTATCTGTCCAGTAAAAGTGACTGAAATAAACTACACTATACCTAGGAGTTCTATAAGCAGTTGCAGCAAGTTTATGTCCAGGCATTTCCCAAATGTACTTCCAAATCTCTTTCTCCCTCTAAAGAGTGCCCCCGTATTCTTTTTTTTTTTTTCTTCTTTTTTGTTCATGCAGTGAAGAATGGCTTTTATTACTCCCTGTGATATCATTACCGGCTTTAAAAAATGTTCTACAGCTGCTCGGAGCTTAATTTTGTATTTGGTGCAGACACACCAGAAGTCTTAAGCTGCATTGTAAAGGCAATGACTGGGCTTCTGGTGTGTTGCTGTACCTTTGAGGATAGGACTGCCTCCATGTTAACCTACTTTCTGTTTGTGTATTACTATATACGTCCCATAGTTGGGAAATTCAGAGGGTTTAGAGTTAGGGACCACACTTATCAGAGATACCGTGACACGACAGTGTGTTTTGTATTGTATTTGCAAATGTATGCAACTAAAACCTCTATTTCTTGATCATACATCACGAGACACAGAGCCTTAATTACTTAATGGGTTATGTAGTCGCCACAGGTGATTGAACACTGGTAAACCCAATTAGAATTGAGTTCCTCCCCTATATAACCCCTCCTAAATGGAGAGTACCTCAGTTTTTTTCGCCAGGGTTAAGGTGGTTGCTAAGAAGAAAAATGCTCTTTTAATGGTCTGGCTGCGGAGACCTAGGAGCGATAATCAGATCCATTCCTCGGGCTGATATCAAAGGCCTAAGATGGTTGGTACAGGTTTGCCTGTAATGTCTCTCTGTGGAGGTCTGGGCTATATATATCTGGAATATTTAGAGTACCTAGGCTGGGTCCTCAATCTGAAGAAATCTTACCAGTTACCAAAACCGCCTCCAGTGCTGATGATCGTATATCCAAGCAATATAAGGATTTATTTTAAAGGCTTGAGTTTATCTATGCTCCGGTGAGTTTAACCCCCTGGGGGAGCGTGCCTCACATGGTGAAGACTTTGTATTTGACTTTGTGTTTGGTAGATGGTGCACACACTGACCAATCTATAGGATCACCCACTGTGTTTAACCACTTAAGCCATAGACCATTTGGCTGGCCAAAGACCAGACCATTTTTTTGCGATTCAGCACTGCGTCGCTTTAACTGAAAATTGCACAGTTGTGCAACGTGGCTCCCAAACAAAATTGATGTACACAAATAGAGGTTTCTTTTGGTGGTATTTGATCACCTCTTCGGTTTTTTTTTGCGCCATAAACAAAAATTTTGAAAAAAATATATATTTTTTTTTACTTTTTGCTATAATAAATATCCCCTAAAAATATATAAAAACTAATTTCCTCAGTTTAGGTAGATACGTGTTCTACATATTTTTGTTTAAAAAAAAAAATGAAATAAGTGTTTAATGATTGGTTTGCGCAAAGTTATAGCAGCTACAAAATATGGGATCGTTTTATAGCATTTTTATTAATATATTTTTTTTTACTAGTAATGGCGGCGATCAGCGATTTTTATCGTGACTGACATTGTGGCGGACATTTCGGACACTTTACACCATTTTGGGACCATTGTCATTTTTACAGCTATAAATATGCACTGATTACTGTAAAAATGACACTGCCAGCAAAGGGGTTAACCTTTAGGGGGCACTGAAGGGGTTAAGTGTGTCCTAGGGAGTGTGGCGTGGCTACGAGTGACACGGCACTGATCACTGCTCCCGATGAGAGAGAGCATTCGATCAGCGACATGTCACTAGGAAGAATAGGGAGATGTTGTGTTTACACTGACATCTCCCCATTCTTCAGCTCTGTGACCCAATTGCAGGACACCGGCAGACGGTCACGGAGCTTGCGACAGGGTTGCAAGCGCACAGTCGGCGGCACGCACACGACGGCAAATTAAAGGGGACATACCTGTATGCCCATTTGCCCAGCCGTGCCATTCTTTCGACGTATAAGTTCATGCGGCGGTCCTTAAGCGGTTAAAGAGCAATTTATACTGTCATCACATACGAATTAGCCATTTGGGATATTGATGTTGGTCAGAAGCAGAAATGGACTAATAGTAGCGCTTTTTTAACATGGGACTGATGCAGTACTCTATCTGATCTTTCTTGTGTTAACCTTTAATATGCTTGAAAATTTTAAGCAGCTTTTGCATTGTATACCCTTATCCGTGTGATCACTGGAAATCAATCAAGCAGGTCTCACTTCATAGTATATGTTTGAATCTTTTTATTTGACCTTGATAACTGTGGTATTTTGGCACTGAGTAGTGTATATAGGCCCAGGTTTTCCACGTAGTGTTTTAAGAAATTAAATATGAGTCACATCAAGTAAAGTAGCAGAAGGCCGACCTTGAACCCCAGTGCTACAAGCAAGAAAAATCCAGGTTATCCAGCTCTAACCAAACCTTCTACTCAACAAGGTACTCAGCCTTCATCAAAGCATCAAACACCTGCTTTCAAGGGAATATGAATCAAGCAGGTACAAGCCGCCAACCTTATGCAAGTATGACCCCAGCCCATCTAAAGAGACTTCTACCAGGTATGCCTATACATCACAATACTCTAGAAGCCTACCCCAATGCTAATCAGGCCACTATAGACCTTGCAAAACGTGGGTTAGTTGCCCAACGACTTGTCAAATTCAGTGATCACCCCCGACATTACAGAGCATGGCGATCTTCTTTCCAGAGTACCATCAAAGGTCTAGATCTATTATGCAGGGAACAGATAGATCTCCTTGTAAAGTGGCTTAGCAATGATTCTGCTGAGCATGCCAAGAGAATCAGAGACATTAATAGAAATAAACACCCTGAAATAGGCCTTTTAAACATCTGGAGCAGGCTGGATAGATAGAATGGCTCACCAGAGGCTATAGAAACTACACTATTTAAAAGGATAGGAGGAGTTCCCAAAAATACCTAGCAGGGGTTACCAGAGACTCAGAATTCAATGACCTGTGTATGGAGTTACACGTTTCTGAAGCAGAAGGAGACTTACCTGGCTTTTCTTTTCTTGACTCAGCTAGAGGTATTAACTCCTCAGCACAAAAACTTCCTATAACTACAAATGAAAACACACTGTACCTTTTCCACCCTTTAGAGAGTTTGTGGACTTTGTAGACTTCCAAGCAGGAACAAAAGATGATCCCAGATTATTTTTTCCAGCGTCACTACTACTTGTGGCCCTAAGCAACAAAGGGCTTCAGTAGCAGTACACAAAACATCTCTTCACACAGATCCGCAGAGTCTCAGCCAGAGTATCAAGACAGTGAGCCTTCTAAATTCTGCCCTCTGCATCAGATGCTACATCCTCTTCTAAAATGCAGAACCTTCAGAGCAAAGACCATGCGGGACCACAAGGTATTCCTCAAAGAGAATAACATCTGTTAGTGCTGCTCAGTCTGCAAAGCAATTACAGTTGGCAGATCCTGTTCTAAAAGCTGTCTAGTATAAGTTTACTCAAAAGGATGCAGAGACAAAGCAGTCAAGCTCCGTGCCATCTTGGATGATCAGAGTAATAAGTCACTAGCTAGATCTGAGTTTTGACATTCTAAACATTAGGGGCCACCATTAGTCCTTATTCCCTTAGGACATATGTAGGTACAGTGGAGATGGCAGGGAGAAGGGCTGATGGCCTACAAATAGAATCCATGTATGGTAGGACATGTGTACCCTAGAGTGAATATAGTGCAATCAGATCCCAAACAACCGATCTGAGATCCCCACCCCAGATGCAGCAGTTCACCAGACTCACCTGAATTACATAGCACATCTCATACCAGAACTCAGATAATCTTTCTCCTAGAGAGAGATATCTTGCAAGCCCACAAAGCAAGAAAGCAGATCAATGGCCCTCACAATGCCCCCTATGCCCAAAAACTGGATCTTGGGTGGGTCATAGAAGACATGTCGATAACTTGCTCACTAGTATACTAGAGAATGGTCGTCCTTCTCTTTTATAGCTATGTCAAAATCTCATCCTTATAAAGGAGCTACCACACAGCAAACCTGTACCTCTTCCTTTCACAAGTTCCCTCTGTGACAGCAATACCTATGACAGTGACCAAGATGACTTAGGATGCAGTGTTCAGGAGAACAAAGGGGGACAATCAGGTAGCAACGTCCATTGAGTATAGACTCTTCCTGGTAGTTATAAAAAATAGCATAGCGAAAGATGAGACTGAGGCCGCGTACACACGATCGAATCTATCTCCTGGAAACGGTCCGACGGACCGTTTCAGCAGACAAATTTGATCAATATGTACGGGCGGACAGACAGGTTTTTCCAGCAGACAGATTTTAAAGCATGCTTTAAAATCTGTCTGCTGGGAACCCGTCCGTCCGACGTGTCTGCTGGTTAGTAGGCTAACCAGCAGACAAACCTGCTCGCGCATGCGTCGAATGGATTCGACGCATGCGCGGAAGTGTTTTACTTCCTGGTGACATGGCGGCGTCAACGTCACTGCCACGTCACCGCGCTGTCTGCCGGCGGGGATTTTGGTTTGATCGTGTGTACACGATCAAACCAATATACCCCAGCAGACAAATCCGATCAAAACGGTCAGACCGATTTGATCGGATTTATTTGGTCGTGTGTACGCGGCCTAATAGTTGGGTTGCACCTCTTCCCTTCAGACCATAAAGACAATGTTTACCCAACAACAAGGAGCAAGTGTATAAACATTTCACTTCCCTAAGACACAATCTTCAAAGAAAACCAGAGATGAGGACACTTATTTTCCCTCATTGAGAAAATATTCAAGAATGGTCATGCAGAGATAGCTCCAAACCTCAAAGCCTTAGAGGAATGCTGGTACTTACCTACATTTGGAGTCTATTACCTTAAGAAGCCAGGGCCGATCAGAGTTGTGTTTGACTCTAGTGCCAAGCATGAGGGTGTCTCCCTAAATGATGTCCTTCTCTTTGGCCCTGACCTTTGTTGAGGATAAGGAGGTCCACGCACCCAGATCAATGGCATGTTGTGCCTACAGACTACAATCCTGCAGACTTAGCAACCACATCTGTCGCAGCCAGTCGCCTTTAAAGTAATTAATGATTCACAGGTCCCACCTTTCTAAACTGCCCAGACTGCAACACAAATTACTTTGCCACATTTGATTTAATAGATGTAGACAAGAATCAAGAAATCCAGTTTAAAAAACACAGTTTTAGCAGGTTCTCCACCTGGAAGTTCCTTGTTTGAGGAACTAGAGCATTCTGGGAGGATTCTCTAGAGGAAGACAGTCACACCCACCGTGTTAGGAATGCACAAGACAGTAAGGCTGTTTCTCCAATCTATTGATATCACCTTTTAGTGAGCTTAAAAAGTTCTCGTTATGTCATTCTGTCTTATAGAGCATTGTTTCCTCATTATTTTGTACGGATTGATGTTTAATGTTTAATGTTTATTTTATCAAATTTGTAGTTTCACCTGGCTTGCTCCAATAAATCCAAGATCAAAGAAATATGGTATCTGAAGTTTATAGAGCAAGTAGGTTTAGATCTCTTAATCAAATCCCCCCCCCCCCCCCGCTGATGTCAAATCTTCTATTAAATGCTCCCATCCTCTCTGCACATTATAAGAAGTTACCCTCTCTCTCTCCTCTCCCCCCCCCACCTCCCAGGCTGACATTAGAGGGAGGGCTCTGCCCTTCCCACTGCAGCTGTGAGCCGGAGAGACAAGGGAGGAGGGGAATCAACTGAACGGCGGAAACAGAAGCACAGGGAAACTTCTTATAATGATACAGAGAGTATAGCAGAATTTAGTAGAATTGTGTTAACAACCACCTTAAGTATTTATACTTTTTTTTTTCTTAGAAAGGTACTGTTTTGTGTATTGCCCTGCTTGTGTGCACTTTTCCCTTTTTGCCAGTTTCAAACAGATCAGCTCAGCTAATATTCATTCATGTCTTGCCCAAATTATTCAGATTTTAAAATATGAGTATAAATGTATTATTAAAACTGATAAATAAGGTAACCCCGAAAAAAGTGCCTTTGAAGTCCTGTCTAATGGCATTCTTTTGAAAATGTGTGGTTATTTTAAGAAATGTGTTTTCATTTACTATAAACCATTGCCTAAAATATTAATAGAATGTGGTTAAAAGTTATATATCAATTCTACAGTTTCAATTTATTTGGGATCACATATTACTATTCCCTTTATCATTTCCTCATTTTGGATTTGTTTATTATTTCATATGCATTTGGTTTAACCTTTCTTTCATTCCCTCCAGCCTTCATTCCATTATGAATCCTTACCTTGATAAAAGCCAGAAAAAACACTATTTTATTTGTTCCTTGGCTTAAACCAGAAGCCCTTTTGGATCCAGACCTTAAAAGCAAGAACCTATTAAAGTATGTTACCTGCCAGTTACTTCTACTATTAGGCAAATCAAATTTTAATCATCAAAACATATTCTTACAAATTATGTAAGCACAATAACTACTATGAACAGCCACTTTTTCTCAAAAATTTATGCACAGATTACTATTAGTTTGTGCAGTAGTAGACCCCCCTTCAGTTTACATAACCCCTTCAGCGCCCCCTAGTGTTAACCCCTTTCCTGCCAGTCACATTTACAGTAAGCAGTGCAGTTTTAATCGCTGTATAATTGTGAATGGTCCCAAAAATGTGTCAAAAGTGTCCGATATGTCCGCTGCAATGTCACAGTCACAATAAAAATTACAGACAGACCAAGGTGATCCTTCAAAAAAGCACTGTAACACAAACAACTGCAGGAAGTCCCAAAATCATGCAAATGCTGTTTATTACAAATAAAAGTCTGTTAAGAAGCATATATGTGTACAAAAGTTCCAGTCTCTGTTGCAGAATCTACTGTGTGCAGCGTGGTTGATCCCAATGGCTGCCTGTCACCAAACTCTAACACACAGCATGAATATAGACACAGTTACACTCGTGTGGAATGAGTGCCTTATCCCACAAGCATGCAGTCTCGCTCTGAAGGTGGAGGATCCAATGCTAAGTGGCATCCACGGTGAACCGTGAAGAGCACGCTTACCGTGTCCCAGATGAAAAGGAAGGGCATGCAGGGGAGATGTGTCCATATACCAGCCGAGGGGATGATGATGAAAAAATCCTGTGCTCAGGGCTCAGTCTGAGCGCGCGCTCCGTTCAAGCTACACGTGAAGTGTCACTGACGCTGAACAGGAGGGGTGGAGACAGGACTCGGAAGAAGCTGGAGCTGGATAGGGTGGAGGCTCGTAGGCTGGGTCCAGGCAGTCAAGGTGGGCGGGATCCCAAGTGGATGAGCTGAAAGCTTTGTGTGAAAGGATCTGTGGAGTTCTGTAAAATCTGCAGATTTGCAGTGCAACTCGGGCTGGAACGGTAGATGTGTGGAAGCTACAAGCTAGGACAACATGTATCGGGTATTAACCCTTCATCAGGTCATTAGGGTGTAGCAGTATAGGGACTATTTATAGGAGACTGATGCGTATGGGATGAGGCATAGCAAAGCAATGTATACTTAAAGGGCTATGCTAGCAATAACAACAGTACATATTTCCTGGTAGAAACTTTTAAAAACATCATAAACACACGTTATAGGGATGATGGGAAGGAAGATGGGGAAGAAAGGAAAGGAGATGGCTAAAAATAACTGTATATATATATTGAGAAAATTTATAAAAAAAATAATAAAAAATTGATTAAAAACTGGAATGAAAAATTGTAATAAATGGTGATTGATAAAATGTAAGTCGATTTTCTCTGTTAAAAGCGGAAAATAAAATCTGTTATTATGCAATAATAATAACAATCAATCAATATATGTATATATATATATATGTGTGTGAATATATACGTAAATATATGTGGGGGAAATAAAAATTGCAGATCGCCACCATTACTAGTAAAAAAAAAAAATGCAATAAAACTATCCCCTATTTTGTAGACGCTATAACTTTTGTGGAAACCAATCAATATACGCTTAGTGTGATATTTTTTTACCAAAAATATGTACATACGTATCGGCCTAAACTGAGGAAAACTTTTTTTTATAGATTTTTTTGGGGATATTTATTATAGCAAAAAGTAAAAAATACTGATTTTTTTTCAAAATTGTCGCTCTATTTTTGTTTATAGCGTAAAAAATAAAAACCGCAGAGGTGATCAAATACCACCAAAAGAAAGCTCTATATGTGGGAAAAGAAGGACATCAATTTTGTTTGGGAGCCACGTCACACGACCGCGCAATTGTCAATTAAAGAGACACAGTGCCGAATCACAAAAAGTGCTCTGGTAAGAAAGGGGGTAAATTTTTCCGAAGCTGAAGTTGTTAATGTATTCTAATCGACACCATTGGATCCCGCTTCTGTCAATCAAAGTCAGTTGGCCAATGAGTATAGAAAGGGGCAGGGCCACAGTTCCATGTCTGAACGGACACAGGGGAGCCATTTCCTGTGTAAATGATAATTGCTTTTAGGTCCATTTTTTAAATGCTTAAAATTGTCCTGTTGGTTTTCTCATTTCCAGAATGCATACACATGTTCTCAAAAGCAAATTTTTGGATATTGTGTTACAAATCTCAACACAGTGCATGTACCTCTGTGAACAGGGGTGCAACTAGAAATCACACGACCCCATAGCAAAATGTATGCCCCCCCCCCCCACAAAAAAAGAACTAATGCCATTGAACAACAGATTACCACACTCATGTGGCACAGTACTTAGGCAACAGCTTATATTAATTCCGAACAAAACAAAAATTTGACAATAAAATCTACAGATTATATTCAGTACATTATAGTGTAAGTAAAGTCAAGTGGGGAAAGAAAAATGGGTGTGGTTTACGTGTAATATTGGTGCGGCTTAAAGAGTCTGAGATGAACGAGGGATGGAGGGAGAAACACAAGAAGAGAGAGAGAGAGAGAGGGGAAGGAAAAAAGAGGAATGGCGGGACAGCAGGTCCAGATCCTACACTACAATAGACATATGTGTGTAGCACTATCCCCGAAGGAGCTGCTGGTTTGTTTTGGGTGGCATGTAACCTCATGGCTCTTCCGCCGGCCTAGAAGTGTATGGTGCATATAGCAGTAATGGAATGTCCACGACAGGTATCTTTGCTGTGCTCTTTATTACCCAGCCAGGTAAAAACATTAAAACTTGTGATGAAGAGTAGAGGTGAAGTAGAAGAAGAAATAGACTCAGGCATAACAATAGGGAAACAGTCCTGCTTCCAACAATACTTTTTATTCTTCACCACTTCACCCAGAGTGGGTACAGCACACCTGGACAGGCCAACTCTCACTGACCTGGCAGCCAGAGTACCGCTCGAACTTGTAGAAAAAACTTCTGCCACAGGCCCTCTATGATTGTGATTATGGTGTGCCGGCTATCTTGATCCCCGGTGGTTTGTTGAGACACTATTGGATCGCCAGACTCTCATTGGCTCTCCTCAGATTGATTTCCCACCTAACAGCTATCCCCCTTGGGATCTTCAGGATTGGGAACCCAGTCAACCACTGGGCTCCCTGCCAGAGCTCAAATGTTCCGGACCAACATGGTCCCGGAACAAGGAACTCCGCACGGCACGCACACCCCGGTCTGGAAGGCCATTTCGCTGGGGCGCTGTGATGCGCAGTCACCTAAAGTTGGGTACCGCACTCCGAAGAAGAACCCAGAACAATGGCACCTCCCCATAAATGCCCTCCCCCAGCATGCACAGTGAGGCTCAACCCTCCTGATTGGCTGCTGGGGAAGAGCACTCAAACCTCGACTCCACTGCTGCCATCTACTGTCCAGGTGTAAGAACTACACCCCAGTAACAATAGACAGCCCACAGCATAGCCAAGCTGAGACAGAGACCAGTTTAGAACATAATAATTGGATCAGAGTCAGTTAACACTCAGATCCTCCTCTAAGTTTGACTAGCACCAGTACCTTTTAAGTAACCAGGCGCTTCATGTGTATTTCATAAAGTTTAAAAATCAACAGATAAAGATACTCCAAACATCTGGTGTTAGCGCCTCAATCATCCCGTCACCATGGTTGTTATGGTGTCTGGGTGATTGAAGCGCATTATTTCTATTATTACATTGTAATATAAAATTAAATCATTCAACTCTCCATAATGCAGAATCAGAATCAGTGGGAGCTCCGATGTCACTGTCCCCAGCCAGGAGAGTGCTTCCTTACATCTCAGGTGTCACTGTCCCCAGCCAGCGGAATGCTTCCTTATATCTCAGGTGTACCCAGCGGAGTGCTTCCTTACATTTCACGTGTATAAAGCAGATGGTGCAGCGCTAATAGCAACAGTCCATAAATGAATAATCCACAATCCGTGAGGACTTCAGTGCCGATACATATATAAAGACATGCAATGGTAAAATTGGCCTCTCACCTCAACAAGGGGACCCTTTAGTAACAAAGGGTCAAACTCGCATTAACCTGCAGGCACTCAGGTAGATCCCAATATGATCAGGAGCCAGGAGAGGGTATAAGCCAGTATGTGGTAATATCCCAGGAACTATGCAATCATAAGGATACAAAGTACAAAAACATAGTGCTCTCCATGTAAAACATATTTAATAAAAATAAAGTAAAACATTTACAAACAAGGCACCTCGATCCGATGCCCAGAAATGCAGCATGTAAACAATCTAAGTGTGATGGCCACTGGTGATGTCACAAAGCTTCTTCCATATGCGTTACGTCCACTTCAGGGCGGAAGCATCATGAACACCCGCTTATGTAAACATCAGTTACTATGGAAACCCGATTCCATGCCAGGAGATGTGACGTCAGAATAGGGAGGTGCTAAATACACTCTTATCCAACATATCCATAGCTGATAACCATGAAGACCTCATGCCACAGCATGGTGAACAAACACATAATGTCACAAAATATATATTAATAAAAATAAACAAGGTTAAATGCTAATCTTGCACAATACTCAATATATAATGTGCAAAATGGCAAATGTGAAAATATATCTATAAAAAAAACTATATTAATAAAAATATAAAAAATATCTATCGGAAATATATTACAAGCTCCAAAAATTAACCAGAGACAAAATTAAAAGAAAACGCACCTCAACCGCGGCCATCAAAACAATATATTCTGTATGTACATAAATAAGTTAAAATACAGCTTAATGATCACTGATAAAACAATTGGTGTAAAAATCAATGTTTAATCCACCAAGGGCGAGCACCTGAGTTTCACGTATTCCAATATGACTCACGTTTGCTCAGCTGGCATATAAATTGCCCCTCCCCCTTCAATGTTTGTAGACAGTTTATTAGGTTGCGTCGCAACTGTACAGAGGATGGTGATTTTATTAATCAATCTCAAGTGTTATATCCAGATTTGAGGATATGACAGACAGGATCTTGAAGGAGAAATATCTAAAGTTAGAACATTGGACAGACAATTATTGGTTGGTGATCGCATTAGGGAGTCTGGTGCTGATAATCACAATTTCAGGATGATTCTTGATTACAATATGCAGTATTGGGCATTTGAGAAAATACTAAGGAAAAATTGGTCTATCTTGAAGCAGAATAAAGTGTTGAGACCGGTCTTACCCACAAGTCCTCAATTCATAAAAAAACACCATCGCTTAGGGATCGTCTTGCTTAGGGAGTGTTTTATATCCCCCGGTTCTCTCTGAGAATACATTATTCTAATATCTAAGGGGGTTTCTATGCTTGCGGATGGTGTGTTCCCTGTAGACACTCTAAAAAGATCAAAAAACTGAAGACGTTTTTAGCTTCTGCCACTATCAGAGAATATGATATACAACAACTTATCACATGCGATACGGTGGGTGTAGTTTATAAGTTAGAATGCGGGTGTGGGTCTCAATATATTGGGAAAACATCCAGACCCCTACATGTGAGGTTGGAAAGCATGTTAATAACCTTAAAAGAGGCAATATTACTCACAATGTGTCTAGACATTTTAAATTATTCCACCAGCTGAACCCCAAAAGTCTGAAATTTTCAGGGATAGAGAGGGTCAAACATTGGAGGGGGGGCAATTTTATATGCCAGCTGAGCAAACATGAGTCGTATTGGATACATGAAACTCGCCCCTGACACATGTGCTCGCCCCTGGTGGATTAAACATTGATTTTGACACTGATTGTTTTATCAGTGATCGTTAAGCTGTATAACCTATTTATGTACATATATATTGTTTTGATGGCCGCGGTTGATGTGCATTTTCTTTTAATTTTGTCTCTGGTTAAACCATAGTCAATTTTATGAGCTTGTAATATATTTCCGATAGAGATATTTTTTATATTTTTATTAATATATATTTTTTCATAGATATATTTTCACATTTGCCATTTTGCACATTATATATTGCCTATTGTGCAAGATTGGCATTTAACCTTGTTTATTTTTATTGCAATATATTTTGTGGCATTGTGTGTTTGTTCACCATGAGCGGGGTCCCTCCCGTGATATTGTGTCACCGGCAGTTGGCTCCCCCGAGTATTATGTCACATGCTGTGGCATGAGGTCTTCATGGTTATCAGCTATGGATACGTTGGATAAGAGTGATTAGCACCTCCCTATTCCGTCACGTCTCCTGGCGTGGCATCGGGTTTCCATAGTAACTGATGTTTACATAATTGGGTGTTCATGATGCTTCTGTATCCGCTGAAGAAGTCCCTGCCCTAAAAGGGACATAACGCGTATGGAAGAAGTGTCATGACGTCACCCATAGCCATCACGCTTAGATTGTTAACATGCTGCATTTCCTGGCACCAGATCGAGGTCCCTTCTTTGTAAGTTTTTTAACTATTTTTTTATATATATACGTTTTACACAGAGAGCACTAGGTTTTTGTCCTTTGTATCCTTATGATCACATAGTACCTGGGATATCACCACATACTGGCTTATACCCTCTCCTGGGTCATGATTGGGATCTATCTGAGTGCCTGCAGGTTAAAGCAAGTTTGACCCTTTGTTACTAAAAGGGTCCCCTTGGTGAGGTAAAAAGGCCAATGCTACAATTGGTGAAGGTTTATCGCACCTGCGGAGTCCCTTGCATGTCTTTATATGTGTATCAGCACTGAAGTCCTCACGGATTGTGGATTACACATTTATGGACTATTGCTATTAGCACTGCACCATCTGCTTTATATTTTTTAAGTGATTTGATTATTGACCCTGGTGTTCAGCTGCTCTTTACAGGGTTATTTATATATCTATTGCGCTGATTAGTTTTTCTTTTATATTTTCTACATCTCAGGTGTCCCCAGCCAGCGGAGTGCTTCCTTACCTTTTAGGTGCCCCCCCTCCCCATTGGAGCCCTTCTATATCCCAGCAGAGGTATCTCCGCTGCCATTACTGAAGGCCGGGGGGACAAAATAGAGGCGAGGCTAAAAGTGTGGTTGGATAAGTAGGTAGAGAACCAGCGTGAGTACAGTTGTGGAGACCAAAGGCATGGAGTTTTTTGAGGAGGAGGGGGTGGTCAAGCATAATAAAGGCAGCAGAGAGGTCCAGGAGTAGGAGTGAAGAATATTGTCCCTTAGTTTTGGGCTTTAGTAGATCATTTGTTTTAGGAGAGCAGTTTCTGTGGAGTGTTGAGGGCGAAAGCCAGACTGAAGGGGATCAAGAAGGCCATTATCGGCAAGGTGGACGCTCAGTCAGTTGTAGACTAGTGGTTCAAGGAATTTGGATAAAAAGGGGAGCAAGGAGATGGGGCGTAGTTTGTTCAGATTGGATGGGTCCAGAGAGGGCTTTTTAAGTATGGGGCTGACGAGTGCATGTTTTAGAGAGTTAGGAAAGATACCAGAAGAGAGGGAGAGATTAAAGATGTGGGCTAGAGATTGCAGAATAGAGCCAGAGGGTGAAAGTAGGATTTGCAAGGGAACAGGATCCAGAGGGCAGGTGGTAAGATGGACGTTGGCAAGTAACTTAGCAACCTTGTCAATAGTGGTGGGGTTGAAAGAGGGGAGCAATGATTGTACCTGTAGCTGCACAGATTATAGGCAGCAAACTGGGCCCAACAGCATCATCCTAGACCAATGAATCCTTCTGAGCAATCCCTTTAAGGAGATGACCCTCTTGAAGATGACAACAACCAGACTATTCCAATGGTGAACACAGAAAGCAGATGGCAGGACTAAACATCGGATAAGTGCTCCCCAAAGATCAAAAAGACATATATATATATATTATACACACACACATATCTATAGCTATATCATAGTGTAGTCCTTATGAAAAACCTGTAAATGTGATCTCATATAAAAAAATATTTAGTGGGTAAAAAATAAATAAAGTGGGTATCTATATGTATATAAAACATCTACAGTGTGCACCACCAATGCACTCACCAGACCAGATGGCTGCACATCATGAGAACAGCAAATTTACACAATGACTATCACCAGATCCCTGCGGTTCAGCCCCCAAAGAGTGGTCCTTTTAAGGAAGTTTTCTTGATGTAGCATCGACCAGAAAAGGTGTCACATACCAGCACTAAGGCAGATGGCAGAACTGTGTAGAACAATTACTTGCTAAAAACTGAGCCAAATTGTAGGCATAAAGTTTAGACAAATCAAAAAACATTTGCTTCAGCTTTAAAGAAAATAGCTATAACTGACCATAAGGCCCCTTTCACATTAGGGCTGGAGCCGTGCTGGCGGTATAGCGCCGCTAAAAATAGTGTAACAAGTGTTCTCGGCACTATGGGCCAGATTCATGAAAGGTTACGCTGGCGGATCGAGTGATCCGCCAGCGTAACAGTGGCTTTGAGCCGGCGTTTCTGTTTTCTGTAACCAGAAAACAAGAAACGCCGGGTTGAAGTTCCGATGCGAGCAGCGTAACTGAGTTTCGCCATCGCATCGTTACTTCAACTTAAAAATGGCGCCGGGGGCGTTCCCGCCGATTTACGCTCAAAAAATATGTTAATGAGCGGAAATCGGCAATTCACGATCGAAATCCGGCGCGACGCAGTGACGTTACGACGTTTCCGGACGGGATACGCGGCGCATAGATATACCTACATGGGGCTGGAGTATCCTATGTTAGGTATAGGCGTCGTCATCGCGTCGGGAAAAAAAAAAAAAAACGTCGCTTGCGTAAAACGGTCATGAATGGGAATGTGACGTCATTGACGTTCATTCACAGATTTTGGAGCATGCGCACGGGGATGTTTTGACACTCGACGCATGCGCAGTACGTCGGCGGCGGGATCGCGCGTAGTTAGCATACTACACGCCCCGTACCCGCGACATTTGAATTCCGCCGGCTCATTTGCGATGCGCTGCCGCAACTTTAGGAGCAAGTGCTTCGTGAATGACAGCACTTGCTCCTAAAAATTCGGCAGCGCAACGCAAATCAGAAGCGTTACTCCAGAGCAAAGATGCTCTGGAATACGTGAATCTGGCCCTATGTATTTTCTAACAATGGAACTTCAGTACTATTACTTCAAGTATAATAGGGTTTTTATTTTTGGGTGTATGCAATTTTTACCTTTAAACTGGTGTTACTTGTTAATTATATTGTCAGGTGCCCTGAGGTGCCCTGAGGTATCAAAGAAATCAGCAGGTTTCATAGTGTATTGACAGCTTGAGAATAAAATTCACATCATTCCCACCACGTGCAATTACCAGTACATTTTTGCCTAAGAATATGTAAAATAGATACCAACAATTTAGGCTGGGTTCACATATGTGATTTGGATGGGTTTTTAAACCACATTGAATTTGCATGACATGTAAATGTGACCGGCTCTCGATGGAGCCGATTCACACGTGTCTGGGACAGCCGCAGTGCAGTTTCAAAAAGGGTTCTGTGCATTTTTGGGTCCGGTTCAGGTGCAAAATTCAAGCACCGGTGAACAGAAACACACCAGACCCCGACCTTAACAAAAAAATAAAATGTTTTAATTATTTTACCTCACAATCCTGCAGACTAATGTTTCATTAAATCTAAGCAGGGTTACTAACCATCCAGGAACCAGAAATTCTAGAGTTTGATATTACTCTTTTCACATGTGTTACCCATTGCCTTTTGACTTGTCCCTCAGCTGCTAAGAAGTCCACTACTTGATAGAAAATTTGTAAGACATTATTAACATTGGCATGTCTGATGGCCTCTGATGATTTTGGCAAAATACCCATGTGAAGCAGATTGCTTAGATAAGTCTAGTTCAACTGTGTCTATCAAAGGTCTTTGAGATGGAATTTTGACATAAATAAAAAATGCCATCTAATACCATAGAAAGAAGGAAAAGAAAGCACATGCTAATCTCAAAAATAGGAAAGCTTACAAATTCAATGTGTGGAAAGGGCAAGTATTTGTTTTACTAACACAATGGTATTATAATATGTCTTTTGAAGGGTTCTGGTAATAAATAGAACTAAGCCTTATTTGTACCTTCATATTCATTAACAGCCTCCACCCATGTTATTCATAAGGAAACAAAAAGCGGTCACTGGCATAAAATGTTCTGCAAAAATTCTGTTGAAAGAAAGATGTCAAATACTATATTGCAAAGACAACAAAGATTAAAATACCCCAAGATATTCAGTCAGTGATTAAGCAGACTCTCTGGCACATTAACACACAGACCAGATCAGGGCCGATCCTAGGGTCACAGGCGCCTGGGTGCAGAAATATTTCTGGCGCCCCCACAAAGGGGCGTGGTCATCTTACCAACTCCTCCCCTTTACAAATGTTTCTGTGGCAATGACTCAAACACAAAGATGCTCCTCTAAGAAGTCTTTGTTGCCTAGGGATCCTCCCATGATCTTTTAACAATAAAGAAAATACTGGAAGAGCGTACACTAATGAGATCTGGAGGGGAACCTCTCTGATACTGTTAGAAAGTGCCCCAAAACATAGTACAGGAGATGGTCAGAGACTGTAGACATGATACAAGAGATGGTCAGAGACTGCAATCATAGTACAGGAGATGGTCAGAGAGTGTAGACATATTAAAGGAGACAGTCAGTGACTGGAGATATAATACAAGAGATGGTCATAGACTGCAATCATAGTACAGGAGATGGTCAGAGAATGCAGACATGATACAAGAGATAGTCATAGACTGCAATCATAGTACAGGAGATGGTCAGAGAGTGTAGACATATTAATGGAGACAGTCAGTGACTGGAGATATAATACAAGAGATGGTCATAGACTGCAATCATAGTACAGGAGATGGTCAGAGAATGCAGACATGATACAAGAGATGGTCAGAGACTGCAATCATAGTACAGGAGCTGGTCAGAGAGTGTAGACCTATTACAGGAGACAGTCGGTGACTGGAGATATAATACAGGAGATGGTCAGGGACTGCAGACATACTACAGGAGACGGTCAGGGACTGCAGACATACTACAGGAGACGGTCAGGGACTGCAGACATACTACAGGAGATGGTCAGAGACTGCAGACATACAACAGGAGATGGTCAGGGACTGGAGAAATAATACAGGAGACGGTCAGGGACTGGAAGAATAATACAGGAGACAGTCAGAGACTGCAGCTATAATACAGGAGATGGTCAGAGACTGCAGTTCCTATTGACATAAGTAGATAATGGCCGATCGGCTCTCACCTGACCAACAACAGTTCCTCTGATCAGGAGTCAGCTCAATCTGAATTGCTCATGGATACTCCACTGGGTAGAGCCCAGATCTGTATTCTGGCAATGACTCCAATCCTTTCTCCGCCAGGGATGGCACTAGGCTGTGTGGCTTTCCCTCTGGTGGCGCACGGCAGCGGGGTTCTTTCTCTGATGGTGTTCTCTCAGCACTGTCCTCTCCCTCTGGAGTCCTGGGTGCACTTCCCTAAAAGCTTTCCTGGGGTCCTGGCTCTCTCTCTCTCTCCCCCATTCAGCTGAACATGCCGTGTGGGCTGCAGTCTCTTTTTTACAGTGGGGCTGCCAGTCCTCGAACTACAAGTCCCACAATCCTCTTCTCTGCTCCTTTTTCTATTCTATTTCTTCCCTGCAAGCATCGCTAGTACAGCATTGCGCGTGAAGAGAAGGAGGAGAGAGAGTGGGAGGAGGAATGAAGAGCCCGCAGCTGCAGTGGCGTCACTAGGGTTGTTGTCACCAGTTGAGGTAAAACATGGTGTTGCCCCCCTTCCTCCACCTATAGTCGCCCCTACAGACCCCCTCCACTAAGTATAGACCCCCTCCGTCAGTGCAGACTCCTAACTAAGTAAAAACCCCCTCCCTCAGAACAGACCCCCCAGGACAAACCACCCCCCATGAGTACAGACACCCCCAGGACAAACCCCCCATTAGTACAGACTCCCACAGGACAACCCCCCATAAGTACAGACTCCCCCAGGATAACCCCCCATTAGTACATACTCCCCCAGGACAACCCCCCATTAGTACATACTCCCCCAGGACAACCCCCCATTAGTACAGACCCCCCCAGGACAACCCCCCATTAGTACAGACCCCCCCAGGACAAACCCCCCATTAGTACATACTCCCCTAGGACAACCCCCCATTAGTACAGACTCCCCCAGGACAACCCCCCCATTAGTACAGACCCACCCAGGACAACCCCCCATTAGTACAGACCCACCCAGGACAACCCCCCATTAGTACAGACCCCCCCCCAGGACAAACCCCCCATTAGTACATACTCCCCCAGAACAACCCCCCATTAGTACAGACCCCCCCAGGACAACCCCCCATTAGTACAGACCCCCCCAGGACAAACCCCCCATTAGTACAGACTCCCCTAGGACAACCCCCCATTAGTACAGACTCCCCCAGGACAACCCCCCATTAGTACAGACCCACCCAGGACAACCCCCCATTAGTACAGACCCACCCAGGACAACCCCCCATTAGTACAGACCCCCCCAGGACAAACCCCCCATTAGTACATACTCCCCCAGAACAACCCCCCATTAGTACAGACCCACCCAGGACAACCCCCCATTAGTACAGACCCCCCCAGGACAAACCCCCCATTAGTACATACTCCCCTAGGACAACCCCCCATTAGTACATACTCCCCCAGAACAACCCCCCATTAGTACAGACCCACCCAGGACAACCCCCCATTAGTACAGACCCCCCCAGGACAAACCCTCCATTAGTACATACTCCCCTAGGACAACCCCCCATTAGTACAGACTCCCCCAGGACAACCCCCCATTAGTACAGACCCACCCAGGACAACCCCCCATTAGTACAGACCCACCCAGGACAACCCCCCATTAGTACAGACCCCCCCCCAGGACAAACCCCCCATTAGTACATACTCCCCCAGAACAACCCCCCATTAGTACAGACCCACCCAGGACAACCCCCCATTAGTACATACTCCCCCAGAACAACCCCCCATTAGTACAGACCCCCCCAGGACAACCCCCCATTAGTACAGACCCCCCCAGGACAAACCCCCCATTAGTACATACTCCCCTAGGACAACCCCCCATTAGTACAGACTCCCCCAGGACAACCCCCCATTAGTACAGACCCACCCAGGACAACCCCCCATTAGTACAGACCCACCCAGGACAACCCCCCATTAGTACAGACCCCCCCCAGGACAAACCCCCCATTAGTACATACTCCCCCAGAACAACCCCCCATTAGTACAGACCCACCCAGGACAACCCCCCATTAGTACAGACCCCCCCAGGACAAACCCCCCATTAGTACATACTCCCCTAGGACAACCCCCCATTAGTACAGACTCCCCCAGGACAACCCCCCATTAGTACAGACCCACCCAGGACAACCCCCCATTAGTACAGACCCACCCAGGACAACCCCCCATTAGTACAGACCCCCCCCCAGGACAAACCCCCCATTAGTACATACTCCCCCAGAACAACCCCCCATTAGTACAGACCCACCCAGGACAACCCCCCATTAGTACAGACCCCCCCAGGACAAACCCTCCATTAGTACATACTCCCCTAGGACAACCCCCCATTAGTACAGACTCCCCCAGGACAACCCCCCATTAGTACAGACCCACCCAGGACAACCCCCCATTAGTACAGACCCACCCAGGACAACCCCCCATTAGTACAGACCCCCCCCCAGGACAAACCCCCCATTAGTACAGACCCCCCCCCCAGGACAAACCCCCCATTAGTACATACTCCCCCAGAACAACCCCCCATTAGTACAGACCCACCCAGGACAACCCCCCATTAGTACAGACCCCCCATTAGTACATACTCCCCTAGGACAACCCCCCATTAGTACAGACTCCCCCAGGACAACCCCCCATTAGTACAGACCCACCCAGGACAACCCCCCATAAGTACAGACTTCCCCAGGATAACCCCCCATTAGTACATACTCCCCTAGGACAACCCCCCATTAGTACAGACCCCCCCCCCAGGACAAACCAATCATTAGTACATACTCCCCTAGGACAACCCCCCATTAGTACAGACCCCCCCCAGGACAAACCCCCCCATTAGTACAGACTCCCCTAGGATAACCCCCCATTAGTACAGACCCACCCAGGACATGGCAGGCTGAGGCGCTCAATCTCAGCTGAATCAGGCGGCAGCTCGGCGCTCGCTCCCGCACGCTGTCTGAAGTTGGCTGTGGCAGAGGTCACGGTGGGTGGAGCCGAGCGGCCGTGTGACGTCACGTCGTCGCATCCCGCTCGGGTCTCGGATTGCTTCGGCGGCTCGGCGGCTCGGCCGCTCGGAAATAAAAAAAAAAAAAAACAACCTCCTCGGCGGCTCGGCGGCTCATTTAAAAAAAAAAAAAAAAGAACCTCCTCGGCGGCTCGCTCGGCGCCTCGCGCATGACAGCGCTGGGTGCGGGGCACCCACTGCACCCCGGGTAGGATCGGCCCTGGACCAGATGCACTTTTACATTGTGTTTCACTATTCTATATTCTAGAGCTGTATGGTCCGTTGATTAAATTTGGCTTAACACGTTACTGTTTTGTGCTTGTACTGCGCATTTAGGTTTTGTAAAAATTACTGAAACAGGTTAAAATTAAAAACTCAACACACTATTTTTTATCTTTCAATTTTTCTTTATTGTTTTCAAGCATACAAAGTAACATACATGGGGAGGGTCATTCCTCTGGCCTTGGAGTCATAGCATCATATAACAATAAAATCAACCAAAATACCCACGTAGTACATAATAACATCATTGGAACATGAAAAAGAAAACTATATATATTCATAGCACATCATATCACTTCTATCTCTAAGCCGCCGTACACACGGCCGAGGTTCTCGCTGAAAACCAGCGAGAACCTCGCTGGAATGTGCATTCCAGCGAGGACCTCGGCCGTGTGTACGGTCTCGGCGAGCTTCCCGTCGGGAAGCCCGTCGAGCCGAAATAGAGAGCACGCTCTCTATTTCCTCGACGGCCCGCCTGGAAGAATGGCTGGTTGCCATTCCCGACGGGCGGGTCGCCAATTTCGACGGCCGGGAGAGAACCTCGACGGGCGGAACGATGTGTTCTGCCCGTCGAGGTTCTCTGCCGTGTGTACGGCGCCTCAGGCCGCGTACATACGATCAAATCTATCTGCTGGAAAGGTCGGCCCGACCGTCCCAGCAGACAGATTCAATCGTGTGTACGGGCGAGCCGACGGATTTGGCCAGCCGACAGATTTTAAAACATGCTTTAAAATCTGTCGGCTGGGAATCCGTCCACCCGATATGTCTGCTGGTTAGTACGCTAACCAGCAGACATATCTTCTTGCACATGCGTCGAATGGATGCGCGGAAGCAATTCAGCACGCCGTCTGCCGGCGAGGATTTTGGTTTGATCGTGTGTACACGATCAAACCAATACATCCCAGCAGACAGATTTGTTCAAATCGGTCTGTCCGACCGATTTGAACAAATCTGTCTGCTCGTGTGTACGGGGCCTCATACACTACTCCAACATCCGCTCCTCTAGTAACCCTTTTTAGATCCGTGGGTACCATTCCTTCACTCCATCAAGCAAATAAACCCCCCTCCTCCAGGGGATCCGATGTCCCCTAGGGGGTGGGGCAATTTGGCCGTTCCCTACTAAGTCACTCTCAATGTTGCCATTCCTAACCCCTCCCACCCTACCAAGCAAAGCAAACCGAAACAAAAAAAAAATGACAACAAACAAAAAAGAGAAACCCCCTCCCCTTTTCCTCAATCTGTCCTCTCCCCCTCCTCGCCGTCCCTACAGCCAGGACCCTCCCGTGTTATACGTCTATTAAAGCCTTCCCTTCCTCTGAGTAGTTAAACACATTCCACTCGGCCCATGTATCAAGATACACCTTCCATTTCTGCCTTGAGGTCCACACCAGGTCCTCTATTCTATTCATATCTTCCACTCGGTTAAGCCACACCCTAACCGTTGGCGGCTGTGTCTGTTTTCACATCCCTGGAATGCATGCACGGGCTGCATTTAAAAGGTGGCAGACCACGGATTTCCTATAACGCTTTACCGATAGGTCGTGTCCTGTAATAAGTAAAAGGGCCACTCAACTGGTAGTTCTTCTTTACTAAATGTTTGCACTATTCCCTGAACCTCTGACCAGAAAGTTAAAATTTTTGGGCAGGACCACAGCAATAAGGTTCCCTCTTTCCTACCGCACCTCCAACATCTGTCCGAAGTATCTGGGAACCACCTCTTTAATACTACCGGAGTACGATACCACTGAGATAGTATCTTATAATTCATCTCCTGTGTCTTCACACAGACTGATGATTCAAATATATTCCGGAGCATTTTGTTATTTTGTTCTTCTGTGAAGGGTCTTCCCAGCTCCACCTCCCACTTATTAAAAAAAGGTGTTTGAGAGTCCTCCGCCGGCTCGTTCAATAGTTCACTGATTCACTGAGTGCCGAAGCATTCCACTCCCACTACAGTATCTCTCAAACCTTGTTAATTTGCACTTTTATCTAGTGGGGGGCTTCAGAGTGTCCAAGAAGTGCCGCAGTTGTAATGCCCTCCAAAAGTCCAGTTGGTAAAGCATCCCACCCGATAGCATCTCCTGCATGGTATGCCATGAGCCCTCTTTCAAAAAATGGGTTGCTTGTACCAAGCCCTGTTCTATTAATCCACTGAAGGGCCCCGTCCTGGTGCAAACTGCGGGTTACCCAGGATTGGATAGAGTGGTGAGTCCAAAGTGGACAGTTTCCCCTTCGCAAATAGCCTGTAGGCCACTTGCAGTGTAGGGCCTATCAGTGGATGCTTTTTAATAATTGTCGGCAGCTCCTGGTAGCATCACGCTGCCCGGTGGAGCATACTGCTACACTGGGCTTGCTCCAAGCCCGGCCATAATTTCTCATCCCCATGTCTAATCCAGTCTATCAGGCGGATCAATATAGCTAACAAAACAAAATAAAGTTGCGCTGCTAAAAATGTAAAAAGAAAGAAGCAGCCAGCACTAACAGTGAAACAACCTGTGAGTAGACAATGAAAGAAAAATAAGTGCAGCGCTAGTGAGCGTGAATTTGCGTGAAGCAATTTACACCAATCCCATTCAAATGAGTGACATTGTAATGGGGTAATCCAAAAACACAATACCAAAAAAGTATAGAGAGGGTGGTGAAACCCTATAGATGCAAACGGTGGAGTGTAAAATATAAACTACAAAGGAAGTCCTTTAGATCAAAACAGGCAAGTCTTCATATGGAACACTCCTATACACCGCTCCTGTGTTACTGGAGACTCTAAGTAACACAGGAGCGGTGTATAGGAGTGTTCCATATGAAGTTCCATATGAAGACTTGCCTGTTTTGATCTAAAGGACTTCCTTTGTAGTTTATATTTTACACTCCACCATTTGCATCTATAGGGTTTCCCCACCCTCTCTATACTTTTTTGGTATTGTGTTTTTGGATTACCCCATTACAATGTCACTCATTTGAATGGGATCAATATAGCTGCCTGGTAATATCTGTGGATATCTGGAGCCGACACGCCTCCATCTCGTTTCGCTAAAGATAATATACGACTCTTAATTCTTGAACTTTTGTTGGCCCATATAAACCTATTAAAAAGGGTTTGCGTCTGTTTAAGAAAGGGTTTTGGTATTGCAATAGGGAGTGTCTGGAAGAGGTACAGAAATTTCGGCAGTATATTCATTTTAATGATGTTGGATCGTCCGAACCACGAATGGAACCCCTTCTGCCATCCATCCAGGAGGGCCCGTGTTTTCATCAGTAATGGCATGAAATTGAGTTTAAAAACCTGTGTCAGGTCCACTGGGATGTAGGTGCCCAAATATGTAAGTGACGTATACGACCATTTAAATCCGTGCTTAGCTTTCAGAGATCGCAAATCCTCCTCCGGGATCGTCACTCCCATTGCTTCAGATTTATCGTAATTTATCTTAAAGTTTGATACGTCTCCATATAAATGTAGTTCATGTAACAAATTAGGAAGAGATTCTATCGGGTCCGACAAAGAATACATCATATCGTCCGCATAGGCCGAAATCTTATATTCTGTACCTCCAAAAGACACTCCTTTAATATCTGGATTCGATCAAATCCTGCTCAGTAATGGTTCTACAGATAACGCAAATAAAAGGGGGGATAGAGGACAGCCCTGTTTGACAGCTTAAAGGGTGGCGACAATATTCCGTTCACTCTGACCTGTGCTGTTGGGTGAGTATAGTTACTTGCAATCCATTGTAGCATCTTGTTACCGAACCCCATGTGTCTCATAACCATAAACATAAATTGCCAATTGATCCGGTCAAAGGCTTTTTCCGCATCTGTGAAAGACACATGGGGTTTGGGAAGCTCCAGCCAAATGGATCAAATTCAGAGTCTTAACCGTATTGTCCCTAGCTTCACGCATCTGCACAAATCCCACCTGATCTTTGTGAACGAGCCCCGGTATATATTGCTGTATCCGTACAGCCAAGATCTTAGCAAAAAGCTTCAGATCTTCATTGAGCAATGAGATTGGTCTATAACTCCCGCATTGGGAAGGATCCTTTCCTTCCTTAGGTATGACCGATATTACAGCCTTCAAAGTTTCAGTGTGAAAAGAACATGTATCACCTAGGGCGTTGAAAATTCGAACCATAAAAGGGCCTAATACTGGGAGGAAGAGTCTATAGTACCGAGTGGTGAACCCATCTAATCCCAGTGATTTCCTTCCTTTCCCTTTTTTCACTGCCTCCTGTAATTCTTCTAAGGTTATAGGTTTTTCAATCTCTTGGGTCGTCTCTGATGTTAGGGTCGGGATACCTGATGTTGCTATATAATTTTCCATTGCCTCATGGTGTTGAGGACTTGTTTGCAGATTATACAAAGTACTGTAAAAGTCACTAAATCTCTGTGCAATCTCTCTAGGTAAAACAAATTCTTCACCTCCTGTCCCCTTAATCATAGGAATAAAAGTCTTGTTCTCTCAACGAGTTCACCAGTTGCTTCCCACATTTATTACCGTATTCATAGTTATGCCTTCTACCCTTCTGTATCGCCCTTTTTGCTCTGTATAGGAGTAATTCAGTGATTTGTCTACGAGCCGCTATAAGATCTCTTTCTGCCTCAGGGTTAGGTCTCTGTTTGTGCCTTCTTTCTAGGTTTGTGATCTCTGTCGTAAGGGTTGTTATTTTTTGTTCTCTTTCCCTCTTAATCCTTGTCCCATGTTTCATCAGGATCCCCTAATCACCACCTTATGAGCCTCCCATACTACCCTCAAGTTACACTCTGGGGTATCATTAGTCTCAAAATACCATTTTAATTCCCTCTCCACGTCTTTCAACACCACCTCTTCCTGTAACAAGCTCTAGTTCAATCTCCAGGCTCCCGATCCCAAAGGCCGGGTGTCCCCTAATTTATTTTTTAAAAGAATTGGGGCGTGGTCGGTCCAGGTAATTTCCCCTATATCGACCTCTTTGACTGCGTGGAGCTTATTATGCGGTACAAAATAATAGTCAATACGCGAGTATGTCTTATGCGGGACGGAATAAAAGGAATAATCTCACTCCCCAGGGTGCATCGTTCTCCATATATCTATTAATCTTCCTTGTTGCAGCAGCTGCCAAATTTGTTTGAGTGCCCCCCGCGGCTGACGAACCTCCAGGTTGATGTGTCCAAAGTAGGATCCAAAGAGGTGTTCAAATCCCCACCAATAATCAACTGACCTTCCTGAAAACCTGTAAGTTTGTCCAAAAAGTTCCTAAAAAACAGATCCTGTTGTATATTGGGGGCGTAAAAAGTAGCGAACGTAAATACCACCCCTCCTATCGTCCCCTTTACCGCTAGGTACTGCCCCCCAATATCCACCAAGGAGTCCTTTAGGGACCATGGCGTGTTAGATGATATTGATACTCCCCCCTCCTTTGCCGCCAGATTTGTCACATTATATACTATCGGGAAGAATCTGTTTCTAAGGTGAGGGGACCCCCATTCCTAAAATGCGTTTCCTGTATCAGAGCTACATTGCTCCCTCTTTTTTTCAAGTCCTGCAGTAAGATCCGTCTCTTTTCCGGAATATTTAATCCCTTAACATTAATTGAGATCATTGACAGGGCCTCCATTTGTGGGTGCACTGCCAATTCCCTGAGGAAGAACCCGAACGCCCCGGATCGTGCAGGAGTAGAGGAGAGGAAGGAGAGAGGGAGAGGAAGAAAAAAAAAACCTTTAATAAAAAAAAATAAGAAATTGAACCCCCCAGCCCCCCACCCAACCCTACATACCCCCTACTCTAAGCTTATACCCTAAAAAGGAGAAGGGGGAAGGTTGGTTATCCTCTCCTCCTCCCCAAGGGTATCCCAAGGCACTAGCTTTATACACTCAAAACCCAACCCCCCATGAGTGATGGCCTAATGGGGGAGATTAGCCCACACATACCCCGGTGAGGGATCTCCCGCCCCCTCCACACGCTCCTTCCAAACACGTCAATATACCCATAAACTCGCTACTAGATTCAGTTGATTAATCCTGTATTGCCCTAACTTCTGAACGTAAACCCTCTTCCAATAAACCAAGCAGCCCAAACAGAACAAGGCTAGTGAAAGATCTCATAAAAAATTCATCCTTCCCACGTCCGGTTCCTCATGGCAGAACCTGGGACCTCTTTACTCCTTTCAGTTAAGTATCTTATGGTGCCCAACGATAGTGCCCCACAGGGCCCTCCCCCTCCCTCCTCATCCCTAGTTGCATCCAAATGGCTGCTTCAGCTGCCTCAAGTGAGGTGAAAAACCCAGTGACTGGGTTAGTGTGGTGGTGAAATGTGCCCTCTGGAATCAGCCATCACCGCAGAGGGCTGGTGCCCACAGTGGTGTGGAGCCCCCCTCAAAAAGGAGAAAAAATAAAATAAAAATAAAACCCCATTGGCATGCCCCTCCCCCACCCTAAGTGACAGTTTTAAAGTCCTTCAAAGCCTAGTGATTATTGTGTGTAGGTCCCACTCCACCCATCCCCCCCAGTCCCTGTGCGTTGCTTGTTGATGATATTTAGATCAATTGGTGAATCCACCCCACGCCCTCCCCCCCGCCCCGTGTCCAGGCACTATCCCAGGGACCAATATATCCCCCTGGTCCCAACCTCTGCCAGCGCATTGCCCTCCCCTCCCTGCCTCGGGGGGGGGGGGCAGAGAGGGAAAGCGGCAGAGACCCCAAACAACAGAAATAGATGTGGTCCCTAATATAATTCCATATATTGAAAAACTGCTCCATCCAAAATACACAGAAAAATACACAGAAAACAGTGCATGCACAGTGATCAACTAATGTATGAAAAGAAAAAAAAAGGGAAGAGGATGTCCAACGATCCAAACGGGCTCATCTTCTGATTACCCTACTTAATAAAAAAAAATCAAGCATTCTTAGAGTCTATAGATCTGGGATTTAACTGCAACCAGACTGGGACTGGAAACGGCTTAACTTCCATAAATAAGAAAAGGTCAGGGAGATCTTCTCTAGTACGTAACCAAAAGGAAGATGGACCTTTCTTGATAAGCACAGAAATAGGGAACCTCCATCTATATGTCCCACCCCAGCTCACACATTTTAATATTGGGCCCCCAGCTGCCTGCTCTTACTTTCTGAGAGCCGACCCCTCCCCCCTGTATGGCCATAAAATACTGTGAAATTTCCGACTGTTCAGTAGGTCTGGGCGTAGGCGTCTGTGTTGTCTGTGGTGCCAAGGCTGCCTTACGTGAGGTGCGACTCTCTCATTGTCTCCCAGATCGCATACCTCACATAGCTCGTATACTGTGTGTCTACCAGGTCTGGGCAGGCTGGGCTATCAGGTCCTAGGTTTTTTTAGAGAGTCTAATGGTATTCACAGATTATGGGGACACTCCTGTACCTCTCAACGGGGGTGCCTCTGCCTCTGCACTCTCAAGAAACAGCAGTACCAATCCCTAATACATTCACTGTCAACTCCTCTCCTCTCAGCCAGTGCTTATATATATTTATATAACAGCTTATTTACTTTTATTTGCTTTTATCTGCTCTTATTTAAATATGCTGCTTTCAATCTCCTTAGCTGGTCTCCTGTTTAGGACCTTTCAGTAATGTCTCCCCTTTCCGTCTATCATCAGCATACCTGCATGTGCTGCGATCCAGCAGTCCTGCAATGTGTCGGCGGGGAGAGTGCCTGCTGCGCGTGTGTGCGGTGTGTCAGCAGCTTCCGTAGCAACGTCCAGCGTCCCAGCATCTGTCACCGCTCCCGGTTCATCAGCGTATCCATGGCATGTCCACAGTGTGTCAGTGAGAGGTAAGGAGTGCACCCCGGTACAGGTCCTGCATAGCCCCCTGCTTGGTCCCTGTCCGTTGATTCAGCAGAACCCTTCGGGTCCCAGCCACCAATGGGGATCCTCAGCGCCCTGCTCGTGCTGGTGCGCCGTTCGTCAGATCAGATCAGGAGCTGCTACCAAGTCCCAGCCGCAAACAAGGTGAGTGGGAGCAGGCGGCGCCTTCAGTTAGTCACGCTGGAGCCTGTGGAGGGACGGCAGGAGCTCACCTAGCTTGCTCCCTCACCCGGCCATGCGCAAGCCACACCCCCGGATGAGCAAGAAAAAAATAAAAAACTTTTTTTTATTAGACAGAGAAACGGGTCTTTACTAGTACTAACAAAGCTTGCAATATTATTAACACAGCTATGAGCTGACTAAGGTCACATACATACAGTATACAGAAAATTGCAGAAAACAAGTAATTACAAATAGAAGAAATTAGAACATATGGACTTTGTAGGCACACGCAAATATTTGGTAAAAAAAATGTTTTTTAATTGGATTAAGGTAAAACCATTGTATATAAACACATTAAAAACCATAAAGTTGAGTGACCTCGAGGACTTGCATAACACCTAAAATATATACATATACCACATATAATAAGCGCAGAAATTTGAAGCAGGTAAAATGATATAAATCCAATGGTTGTTTGGAGCTGTATTAGGAGATTGCTCAGGGAAAATTATTTCACCATAATGGGCTGGGGCTTGGTGAGCCCCTGCAGATTGTTAGCCAATGTAACTTGTTTATGCACTTCCCACAGAGAGGGCTATATTTTCTGTTTCTGTTTTTGGAGTATAAAAAATTTCTTCTTTTTTTTTTTTTTTCCACAGTCAGCTTTTACTGTACACGAGAGACCAGCTCACAGTAAGGGTGCTCAATTTTCGTCTCTGTTTCAGATTTGCATCATTTGTGGAAGTTTTCCCTCTCTCTCTTTTTTTTTTTGAGTTTGTTATATAAGTATATATATATATATATGTATTGGATTTTTACTCTTTACATATTTTATAAGTACATTTATTTATATGTTTATTTCCCTTTTGACCTATCCCCCATACCCCCCCCCCCCTATCCCCCCTCCCCACCCCCTCCCTCCTTCCTTCCCTCCCTTCCACCACATCATTTGGTAATCTCTTATCTTATTTAAGCTAGTCTTGCCTCCGGCCTTAGGTTTTCTACATAGCTCCATGATTTTTTAAAAACTCTCCAATTTTCCCATTTTGTGCTGTCCCAATTTTCCTCTGAACTATCTCTTAGGTCTTCCATCATATATGTTTCCTCCACTGTGTCTATCCATTCCCATATCGTGGGACATTCTATTTCCTGCCACTTCCTTGGTATCAACCTTTTGGCGGCATTTAATAGGTGTGGTACCAGTGATTTCCTATATTTCTTGATCCCCTCTCTCCCTCCGTGAAAAAGTACCGTCCATGGCTCTATTTTTATTTTTTCCTTTGTGATCTCTTCTATTATTTTCATGATCTTTTCCCAATAAGTTTTGACCTTTGGGCATTCCCACCAAAGGTGGGCCATGGTTCCGGGTGACTTACAGCCCCTCCAGCAATCTGCGGACTGGTCGTTCATAAATTTACTCAGTTTTTCTGGTGTACGATACCAGCCTGATAGGCATTTAAAATTCATTTTGGCGGTTCGACTGTCGATAGCCGAGGTGTGGGTCAGTTTTAAAATGTTATCTATTGTGGGCCTATCACAACGTGATCCTAATTCCTTCTCCCATTTTTTAATGAAGGGGTGTACGTCTAGTTCCTCCCACTGTATTAGAATCTTGTAAATCTTGGTTATGGTTCCCTTCCTGCTATCCCGAGAACATAGTTTTTCTATGTCTGAGAGTTGGTCCCCAGTTCTTAAAGGTTGGGGAAGTTTCTGAATAAAGTGGGTTAACTGTTGGTACCTCCATTCATTAAGTGTCATAAAATTTTCTTTTTGCTCTATTTGCCTATATGCTAATACGTGTCCTTGATGTGTTATATCTCTTACTTGTGCATTATCATTTTTAATCCAGTTTCCCCCCACCTTTATTTTCCCCGGGGGAAGTAATCGTTATCTTTTAAGAAAATGAGGGGAGAGTTAAAATGTTTATCTATTTTCTTTTGTGTGTAATCCCAAACCCTCAGTGCATTCATAGTGATTGTATGTGTTTCTATATCCAGTGCTCTAAATTGTGGGGGATTCCATAGTATTTTTTCTAATTTTACATTTGCTAGAGTGTTCTCCAAACGAACCCATCTTTTTTCTGTGTTTACTCTGGCCCATTCCACTACTCGCGACAGGATTAATGCATCATAATATTTTTTGAGATCCGGGATGGCTAGTCCCCCCTTATTTTTAGTCTGTCTGAGGGTCTGGAAGGATATCCTATGTTTCTTATTTCCCCAAATATAATTCATAATCATTTTTTGGAGGGTACAAATCAGTTGTTTTGGGAGTTTAATCGGGATCATCTGGAACTTGTATAATATCTTAGGTATCAACACCATTTTACAGAAGTTTATTCGACCAAACCACGAGATAGGTCGATTTTTTATTCTAGTTATTTCATTTTTAATTTCTTCTATCAGGGGGATATAGTTAATTTCGTAGATTCTTTTTTCCGTGCTCGCCAACTGGATACCCAGGTATTTAAGCTCTTTTACCCATGGGAATTTGTGATTTGCTCTAAGGGTTAGCATTTCTTTCTTGGGGGTACTAACATTTAATATTTCCGTTTTGTTAATATTTAATTTAAAGTTTGATATTTCTCCATATTGACTACATATATTTAATAGTTCTGGAATAGAAGTTTTAGAATTGGTCAAATAGAAGAGCACGTCGTCAGCGAATGCCGCTAACTTGTGTTCCTCTCTTCCCACCCTAATTCCATCTATTCCAGGGCATTTGCGTATTCTAGATAGTAAAGGTTCGAGGGACAGTACAAATAGTAAAGGTGAGAGGGGGCACCCCTGTCTCGTTCCATTTTTCATTGAAAAGTATTGGGAGAGGCCTCCATTGATTTTAATCCTAGCCGTTGGGGCTTTGTATAGGGTTCCAATCCACCCCATCATCCTGCATCCGAATCCCATGGCTTCCAAAGTTTGTAGCATGAATCCCCAGTCTACCCTGTCGAACGCTTTCTCGGCGTCGATCGACAGGAGTAGACTGGGGACCCTACCCCTCCTCATTTCCTGAATCAGGAGGAGGGTCCTTACCCCATTGTCCCTCCCCTCACGTCCCTGAATAAATCCTGTCTGATCGGGGTGAATCAACCCCGCCATTTCACATTTTATTCTCTCGGACAATATCTTTGCAAACAATTTTAAGTCTGTGTTTAACAGAGATATAGGCCGATAGTTCAAACAGACCCTGGAATCCTTCCCTTCCTTCGGAATGACAGTAATTATTGCCTCGACGGCTTCTTTACTCAGGGTATAATCCATTCCTAGGCCATTAAAATATTGGCATAGTCGGGGAATGAGAATATCTTTAGATTTTTTGTAATACATTGCGGTGAAGCCATCGGGACCCGGGCTTTTCCCCAATGCCATACCCGATAATGCTAATTGTACTTCCCTTTCTGTAATCGGTCTATCCATGATTGAGGCTTCTGTTTGCTTCACTGATGGGAGTCCCGCCCTCTGCAGGAAATCTGAGGTTTTAACTCTTTTCTCCTCGTTTTCCCAGTTTTTCTGTTTAACTGCATATAAATTTTCATAAAACGCTCGGAACGTTTCCGCTATCTCTTTTGTTTTATACACCTCCTCTCCCTGTTCGTTTTTGATTTTTCCTATATAGTTTCTTCCTTTCTTTTTCTGGACCAACTTTGCCAGATGTTTGCTGGTTTTGTTACCTGCCGTATATCTATCTTTTGCGAGTATCTGTATATCTCTTTTAGTTTCTTGGAATAGCAGATTTTTAAGTTGATTACGTTTATTAACTAATTATTGATATAGATCTTGTTGCTGAGTTCCTCTTTTATGTTTTTGTTCTAGCTTATCTATCTCCTTAATTATTTTCTCTTTTTCAAGCTGACTCTCTTTTTTCTTTCTTGCTCCCTCAGATATCAGCGTGCCTCTGATTAAGGCCTTGTGAGCATCCCATAGCGTGGCTTTAGATATGTCACTTGTATCATTTATTTTGAAGTATTCTTCTAACTACTTTTGAACCCTAATTAGGCTATTTGTGTCTTTCAATAATTCCTCGTTAGATCTCCAAATTTGGGGTGGCTTCGGGTTTCCTGACACATTGAAGGACACGCTGATTGGGGCATGATCTGATATAGTCATGGGCTCTATTGTCGCATTCACCACCTCCTCCAATAGATAGTGATCGACGAGGATGTGGTCAATACGGGAATAGCACCCATGAACAGGGGAATAGAAGGTGTAGTCTCGCGTCGTCGGGTTTAGCACGCGCCAGGCGTCTACCAATTGACTGCTATGCAGATTACTTTTTAGTTTGCTTAGTTGTTTTATATTGGTCCTTACTGTCTGAGTTGTCTTATCTACTTTTGGATCCATGCACAGATTGAAGTCTCCTCCCAGGATAACCCTACCTTTTTTAAATTCCCTTATCTTTCCTAGGATGTTGATTAAGAATTTTGTCTGTTGGTTATTAGGTGCATAGATGTTTACTAGAGTACATTCTGTCTCTTCTAATTTCCCTTTTAGTATGAGGAATCTCCCCTCGGGATCTGTCAATCTATCGAACCAAATGGAATCTCACTCCTCTAGCGAACCCGATAGCTACTCCCCTTGCGCGTTTTGAGACAGTGTCCCCATAGTACCATACAGGGAAATCTATTGAATTTAATTTCACGTTTGATTCCAGGGTGAGGTGGGTCTCCTGTAAATATGCTACATCAGTTTTAATTCTCTTCAATTCCTTTGAAACTTTGTGTCTCTTTGTGGGACTATTTAAACCTTTTACATTATATGAAACGCATTTTATTGTCGGCATTATCTAGTATTGGAGATCTTCCTCTCTGAATCGAATTTTAACCTCGGCCTGATTTCATATACTTTCTCTAACCGTCCTTTTGGTGTGGTGTATCTCCCTCCCCTCCTTCCCCTTCCCTTTACCCTCCCCCTCTCCCCCCTCCACCCTCCTCTCCCGAGTACCCCCCCCTCTTCTCCCCCCCCTCGCTCGCCCCTATTCCCACAATCTCCCCCCCTCCCCTCTCCCGTACCCTAATGGTCGATATAAAGACCTCTGACCCAATATTTCCCTTGGATCAGTACCCGAGTAGGTGGGATGGGACCTATATTCCTATCCCCCTTCTAAACTTAGATGGGGGAATAATTCTTCCTCTTCCTCCTATGACTGGCTCTCCTATTTGGTTTTCCTCCCCCCTCTCTTCCTCCGTCGCCCCCCTGGCAGTCTATTCCATTCTAGACCCATCCTGAGAGTTCGGGTATCTGCAGGTCCAGCCGATTACAGAAATCCCTCAGGTCTTCAGGAAATCTTAAGATTGCGGATTTCCCATCTTTTGATCCTACTAGACATGCTGGAAATCTCCAGTTATACTTTATATTTTTTTCCACAAGTTGTTCCAGTAATGGTTTTAAGAGTCTTCTTCTAGCCAAGGTTTCTGTGGCTAAGTCTGCGAAAATCTGGATACTAGCCCCCCCATAAGCGGGGGGGGGATGGCCTCTTAGTTTCCTCCAGATCGCGTCTTTGTCTTCAAACCTATGGAACCTCACAATAATATCTCGGGGCCATTCTGTTTCTGATCTATTCGATCTTCCTATTCGATGTACTCTCTCTATTTTGATCGGATCTTCAATGGGTTTTCCCAAGATTGGATTAAATATTATCCTCATTTTTTCCTTCAGATCTTCTCCTTTTTCTTCCGGTACTGACCTAATTCTCAGGTTTGGTCTCCTGGATCTATTTTCCTGGTGTTCTAATTTATAAAGTATGTTTCTCTGTTGTAGTTGGACCAGGTCTACCTGTTCTCTGAGGGTGTTTAATTCTTGTTTTTGTATCTCTGGTTGTTCTTCCAGGGCCTCCACCCTAGATAGGAGGTGGCCAAAGTCTGTCCTTATACTGTGTATTTCATCTTTAATTGCGTTTTCAAGCCACAACAACATCCTTTCCATATCTCCCATGGTTGGAATGTGTTCCTCAGATCTCCTCTCCTCTCCTCTGCCACTCTCTGCCTCGTCCCCATTGGTCCCTTCTCCTCTGGTGTCCTCCAGTGTACCCCTTTGCTTTGGACTTAAGGATTTTTTTCCGTCCATTTTTTTATCTGTTTTCTCTTGTAGGGGTTTTGGTGATTTGGACATATACTGTCTGATTGTACTTGTTGAGGTCACGCTGACAGGGGTTTTTGGTGCTCCCCCTTTTTTTGATCTGCTTGTCATCCTGGACATAGTATCCTTCACTTTTCTGATTCTCTTCCCCAGGTTGGCTGCTTGTTAACCTCCTTTCAACCTCCTGATCCAAGTTTCTCTCCTTCTCTTCCTTCCCTTCCTTCCCTACCTTAATGGTGGTTGCTGGTGTAACTAAGTAAAGTGGGGGTGTTCCTCGCCTCTTACTCCTGAGGGGGGGGGGGTTTCCCTCTTACCCGGTTATACCTCTTGTATGTTTCAGAAATGAGGTTTTATTCTTCTCCAATGGGGTATAAAACAGAAAAACAAAACAAAAGAAAGAAAATAAAAAGGCAGCAACAGTGGGAAAGGGGAATTTGAGCACCAAAGGGGGCGACGTACCCTCCTCCCCGGAGAGACCCTAATTGCAGCTTAGATATGTTTTAATATCTTATTTAGGGTTTTTGGTGGGGTGGTTCTTGCCTTTTTCCTCTCTCCCCTTCCCCTTCAGTCCTCTGCCCTAGTTGATCTGCGGTTTTATCTCTGATTCCTTCCTCCGGGGCTAGAATATTTACCCCTCATAGGTACATATAGCGTGGTGCAGATATTTATGCTACAAGTACTTCGGGAAAGTCACACAACCCCCTCCCTTGTAGCAAAAGTCTTTTTTACCCCCCGTTGTATACAAGGAAAAAAAGCAAACACCAATATATCTCTCTCTTTGAATATAAATATATGACGTTCTTCAGATCAGTATACTGTTTATACTTCTCCTGGATTTTTCCGTTGTTCACAAAATATATTCTTCTATGCGAGTGATTATGCAGATAATTTATTGTGGCAGTGCGTCTGGGTTAGAGATATCATCCAACTATGTTTATATGGTCAGTATAAGTCTATATAGTACGATAGGGAACAGTACCTTCAGGATCAGCTTCTATACTACCTGTAGCGCCCAGGGGGCCCTGTTCCATGCTCGGAGCATGGTGGTCCGGTGGTCCGCTTGACTGAGAAGGGGGGGGGGTAGGCAGCGGATGGTAGTCCGGATCGGGGGACGGAGGGATGCGGCTATCCTGTCTCTAGACGCCGGCTTAGCCCTCTTCCTCTCCGGGCTCGCTGCGGGATATCTCCCGATCCGTTGGCGGCAGTTTCCCGGTCCCCATTCGCTGCGCTGAGGCTCCGTAGCGTCAAGGGTTCCTGGGCGTGCAGCATGGAGCGTCTCCTCCGTCCCAGCCAGTCATCAGCCGCGTCTCATGGTCCCTCCCACCTACGGCGCATCACGTCCTCACGTGCACGCTATCCCCCCCGCCACTAGCAGGGGTTCTAACACTCAATTGTGGAGTATAAAAAATGTCAATGCATTTATTTTTGAAGTCTAATGGAGGCAGGTCTTTGAGTTTGAAGTTGAAATACAAATCAGGAACTTTTAATTTAGAGATCTTTATGATCATGCCTTGCACATGCATGATATTTCCCAGGACATCAAAACACCAGAGGGATGTAAACAATGCCTATTCCTGGGCAGGCAATAGCAGTGAAGTATCCAACTTGTCTGGCCAAATTTCATTGCTTGTTTTTTAATTAAAGTTATGCTCTTACGAAGAATTCAATTGGGCACTCAAACACATCAGGAATGGCCAACTTAAATGACCTGTTTTTGACCTATAAATCTCATAAAACTCTGTTGGTGTCTTAGAATTGTTCTAGGGCCTTTTTCAAAGAAGAGACTACAGTACGTGTGTTATGAGTTTGAACATGCTCCACATACTGTATAATTGAATAAGTAACCTCAACCAGAATGTTTCAAAGTTTGGATCATTGTGACACACACACGAATGTCAACTGAGTTCACTATTCAGCACCTGGAGTTTGCAGGTAAAAAAAATGTGCATTTATAAAAAAAATGGAAAAAACGATCATGTGTGGTGCTTCTCCTGACTTTTTTCCATCGGTGTAAAAAAATAGAACAGGTTATACATTTTTCTAATGGGAAAAAAAAAAAATGATCGTCTGTGTGGAACTCAAGTTGACGCATTCTCGGAAGCATTGAACTTAATTTTTTTCCGCTTGTCGTAGTGTTTTACGTCACCGCGTTTTGGACGGTCAAAATTATGTATGATTGTGTGTAGGGAAGACTGATGAAAGTTGGCTTCATAGGAATTCCGACGGAAAATTCCATCGGCAATCCGATCGTGTGTACGTGGCATTAGAGGTATTTCTATAGGATTGTTCATTGCAAGGGATGGTGCCATAATAAAGATTTTCTTTCCTATTGTGGTTCTGCCCATGATCTTGTATATGCAATGTCAATTAACAAAATACAGTTCTATGCAGAGGCTGCTGTGGAGTTAATGTTTACCATAATTAACCCGGTCTGTACAGATCTCATTATTAGATGTAGACTAAATTTGCTCATTGTCTGTCCTAACTAATGGTCAAAGATATAGAGGCTGGGCGTCTGCATTATATGTTAATAAGGGGAAACTATGTGTCCCCGTTTGTCAGTAGGGACAGTTTGGGTTTTCTGAATAATTTGAAATGACAGAATAGCTTGCAATCTGCCCAAGGCCCGCTCCAAACAATCAACAAGAAATATAATAGGATTTTTATTACAGATTACCTGTAAAATCTTTTTCTTGGAGTACATCATGGGACACAGAGGTTTAATCATTACATAATGGTTTATATCCACCGTCAGGTGCTGGACACTGGTGCAATCAATTAGACAGAAGTTTCCTCCCTATATAACCCCTCCCATACTGGGAGCTCCTTAGGTTTTGTAGCAAAGCAATACGGGCCAGATTCAGGTAGTCCAGAGCATCTTTGCTCTGGAGTAACGCTTCTCATTTGCGTTGCGCTGCAGAAATTTTAGGAGCAAGTGCTGTCATTCACGAAGCACTTGCTCCTAAAGTTGCGGCAGCGCATCGCAAATGAGCCGGCGGAATTCAAATTTGGCGGGTACGGGGCGTGTAGTATGCTAACTAAGCGCGATCCCGCCGCCAACGTACTGCGCATGCGTCGAGTGTCAAAACATCCCCGTGCGCATGCTCCAAAATCTGTGAATGAACGTCAATGACGTCACATTCCCATTCATGACCGTTTTACGCAAGCGACGTTTTTTTTTTTTTTTCCCGACGCGATGACGGCGCCTATACCTAACATAGGATACTCCAACCCCATGTAGGTATATCTATGCGCCGCGTATCCCGTCCGGAAACGTCGTATCGTCATTGCGTCGCGCCGGAATTCGATCGTGAATTGCCGATTTCCGCTCATTAACATATTTTTTGAGCGTAAATCGGCGGGAACGCCCCCGGCGCCATTTTTAAGTTGAAGTAACGATGCGATGGCGAAACTCAGTTACGCTGCTCGCATCGGAACTTCAACCCGGCGTTTCTTGTTTTCTGGTTACAGAAAACAGAAACGCCGGCTCAAAGTCACAGTTAGGCTGGCGGATCACTCGATCCGCCAGCCTAACTGTTCGTGAATCTGGCCCTAAGTGTCCTAATATCCCCAAAAAAGAGGGGCGGGAGCTCTGTGTCCCGTGATATACTCCAAAAAAAGGATTTTACAAGTAATCTGTAATAAAAATCCTATTTTCTTTATCGTACATGACGGAACACAGAGGTTTAATCATTACACAATAGTCCTGCTAGAGGCGCGCCCTAGCATCTTGTAAATCCGTGCACAGTGGCTAATTTAAAGAGCAAGACCATCAACCGGAAGAGGTGCTGTCCCCCTGCGAAACGCAGACAACCTCCTGCAGTCCCATGTAAACACACATGGTTCCCCATATGTGTATGTGGCAAGTGTTGAAGCTAAATGCTTCAATGGAAGCGTAACTTCATGGAAGCATTAACTTGTACAAATATGTAATTATACGTTTACGAACGTGTTTATGCAACATCACCCAACATGTATCCATGCAGACACATTCTTATGCGAACATAAGGAATCTTGTATAATTTAAGGAATCCCTAAATTATCATGCCTTATTATGCAACCGTGCAAAAATCTAGGCAATCATGCAACTTATATGCGATTCAGCATATTGATGCGATCAACATTTATTGCCTCTTAAGCATTATCGTGCGGACAAGCATCCTTGTGAGACCAAGGACTCCTGAGTGATTTAGGCACCCTTGTGCGATTCAGCAATTCTTATGCCATCAAGCATCTTAACTACTTAAGGCCCGCGCTATAGCCGAATGACGGCTTCAGCGCGGACCTGAAAATCCAGGACGCCGTCAGTTGTGCCAACCAGTGCACTTCTGTGCCGCCTCATCAGTGCCCATCTGCTCCGCCAATCAGTGCCCATCTGCTCCGCCAATCAGTACCCATCTGCTCCGCCAATCAGTGCCCATCTGCTCCACCTCATCAGTGCCTATTAGTGAAGGACTGTTTTTGCCATTACCATACTAAAATAAATTATTAGTTTAGTATGGTAAACGCTTTCCTCCATTCCTGCCTTCACACACCTTCACACCCCTTATGCCACTGCCTGCTCTGTAACTGACCCCGGCTTGTTTTTTGACCACGATTCTGCCTGACGATTTTGTAATACCTCTGCCTGATCTGGAACTGACCCTGGACTGTTTTTCAACCACAATTCTGCCTAACGATTTTGTAATACCTCTGCCTGATCTGGTACTGACCCTGGACTGTTTTTCGACCACAATTCTGCCTGACGATTTTGTAATACCTCTGCCTGATCTGGTACTGACCCTGGACTGTTTTTCGACCACGCTTCTGCCTAACAATTCTGTAATACCTCTGCCTGATCTGGAACTGACCATGGACTGTTTGACTATGTTTTTGCCTGCCTCATGGACTGATCTTGTACCCTGCTACTGGACTAGTGGGATTCAACACAGGGGTCTCACATGTGTGAGGGGCTTCAGAAAAGTTTTTCTGGATGAAGAACACAATTTTTTTTTGTTTTCTCATCCTAGATTAGGGTCTGGAGACTCGGAGGCTTCAAAGGAGATTTGGGTGGGAGAAGCCTCTACCCCTGTCCCCATTCTGTCCTGAACGAGGCCCTACTTCTGATAAAGCATAAGAAAGGGGGCGCTGGGGTTCCTGGAGAGGAAACCAATAATTAACTCAATGGGCCAGATTCAGCATTAGTTACGACGGCGTATCTCAAGATAACTTCTAAACAGCGCCGGCGTATCTTTTTTCTGTATTCAGAAAACAAGATACGCCGGGTTTGAGCTAAGATACGAGCGGCGTAATTGTATTACGCCGTCGTATCTTAACTGCATTTTTAAGATGGCTGCTAGGGGCGTTCCCGCTGATTTACGCCTAGAATATGTAAATCAGCGAGATATGCCTAGTCACGAACGTATGCCTGGCCGACGCAGTGAATTTACGCCGTTTATGTAAGGCGTTTTCCGGCGTAATGATAAACCATCAAAAAGATGGTGCATCCTATGTTAAGTATGGACGTCGGGACCGCGTCAAATTTTTCAGATTTTACGTCGTTTGCGTAACTCGTCCGTGAATGGGGATTTACGCCAATTATGTTCACGTCGAAAACAATGTGTGGTAGCGTCAGAATTTGGAGCATGCGCACTGGGATACGTCCACGGTCGGCGCATGTGCAGTTAAAAAAAAACGTAAAAACGTGGGGTCACAACACATTGCCATAAAACACGCCCACCTCATTCACATTTGAATTACCTGGGCTTACGCCGCCCCATTTACGCTACGCCGCCGAAACTTAGCTTGGTGAATACAGCATTTTCCTCGCTAATTTACGGTGGCGTAGGGTAAACAAGATACGCTATGCCCGCCTAAAGATACGGCGGGCTACATGAATCTGGCCCAATGTGTTAAAAAATAGAAGGTGCAATTCACCTGTGAGGGTGAACACAATGAAACTGGATCGTGATCTCCAACTACAAACAAACATACAAACAAACAAGCATTAAAAACATACAGCTGATTGGCCTCTCACTTGGAAAGTGCCTGCCCGGCACTGGGACTGTGAGCGTGTCAAAAGCCTGGAAGACAACCTCGCTGGCAGCACATCATCAGGGGAGCGGGGAGGCCCACTTCTGCCTGCTGCCTGTAGGACCTATGCCATCATGCCTCTGCCCGTTGCATGAACTGACCACACGACATGGACCTGCCTACTACCAGGACCAATATTTTTGGCACTGCTGACAATATGTCTGCCTGCACTAACCCTGACAGGACAGTATCCCTGCCTGGACAATTGTGTACCAAGTCCCTGCCATCTGCCTGGACCAGTGCTATCCTGCTGTGTAGAACTGCGCTATTACCACAGCTAATCTTTCGTTTACGCTTTGCTCAGCATAATGTATTTTGGGGTGTAATTCTTGGTATGTGCATGCTATGTGTCTCTGGAACACCTGACGATGTTCCTTGAATGTTGGATCTCTGTATGTGGTCAGGCTGTGTAGAAGTCTCACACATGTGGTATCGTTGTACTCAAGAGGAGTAGCAGAATGTATTCTGTGGTATAATTTTTGCTATCTAAATGCTATGTGTTGGAAATATCTTATAGACGGACAACTTTGTGTAAAAGATATGTTCCAAAAACGTCTGGAAAAAAATTAACCATTTGTGGTATGCACATGCCATGTGAGAGAAATAAGCTATTACAATGACAATTTTGAGAACATTTTTTAATAAAAACCTTAATTTTGCAATTTAAGTAGTGTGGGAAAAAATTACAACTTCAAATAACTCACCATGGGGTCAATTCACAAGGAGAAACGTTATTGGTTTTCTTCAGTTGTTAAATTAGCACTCCTTTTTTAACGCTAGCAAACATGGTATTCACGAAAGCAATAATCGTTATTCAACATAGTCGTTATGGTTTTCAACTGACTCTTTATCCAATCGTTATGCTAACTACTCAAGTGTTATTTTAATGTCCCAAATCGTAATAATAACGTCTAAGATCGTTAAATAATGCTGGACAGATGCATTCTGGGAGCAGAAGGGGAGGAGAACAGCTGCATGTGGAAAAGAGCAGATGCAGAGAGAGAGAGAGAGAGTGAGACACAAGCAATACACACGTGGAGATTGAGCATGTGATGTGCAAAACTTCTAGTGTGTGTTTTTCTAAAGCCATGTGTATTTCCTCATACAGAGAATAAATCATGGGAGATGATAATCAGAATTTAGCTATCACCTGGGTTTCAGAAAAGTCATCCAAAATAGTACGTGAACGGAATACACGTTTATAAATCTGAACAACTTTCTAACATGTTCTTTTTCGCCTCTGGATAATTTTAAGTTCAAATAGAGCATGGTTCCATCTTGCCCAACACTACTAAAAACTTCACTACACTACAAAAATCGCCAAAAGCTTCCTCTAACAACAAAATATCTCCTAAATAAATGAGATAGGCCTTTAGTACATCAGGTGCAATCAGATGTGATATTTTTTTATGATTTGCACTATAGCTTGTAGACTAAGGCCTCGTACACACAATTAAATATATTTGTTCAAAACGGTCTGTCCGACCGATTTGAACAAATCTGTCTGCTGGCATTTTGGTTTGCTCGCGTGTACACACGAGCAAACCAAAATCCCCGCCAGCAGACAGCGCGCTGACGTGGCGGTGACGTGGCGGTGACGTTGACGCTGCCACGTCACCGCACCAGGAAGTAAAACACTTCCGTGCATGCGTCGAAATCATTCGGCGAGTGTGCGAGAAGACATGTCTGCTGGTTAGCATACTAACCAGCAAACATGTCGGGCGGACGGGTTCCCAGCCGACAGATTTCAAAGCATGCTTTGAAATCTGTTGGGTGGCCAAATCTGTCTGTTTGCCCGTACACACGATCGAATCTGTCTGCTGAAACGGTCTAGCAGACCGTTTCCAGCAGACAGATTTGATCGTGTGTATGAGGCCTAAGGCTCCATGCACATTGAAGATGATAAAAGCTATAAAAAAAAAGCGTTTAGCGTTTTTGCAATAGCTTTAATCAGCGTTTTTCGGTGTAGCTTTTATCAGCTTTTTTTTTTTCTTTTACTTTTTTTTTATGGATAAAAAAACGCTGGCGTCGCCGTTTTTGAGCGGTTTGTGTTTTTTAAGTGTTTTTTCCTGCCAAAAAACGGCACTTTGAACGCAAATTTCGGGCGTTCAGAAAAAAGCCAATAAACTCCAGAGCTCATTAACACTGAAAAACGCCAAGGTGTGCATGGGCACATAGGCTAACATTGAGTTCAGTTTATGGGCTTTAAAAAAAAAAAGCCAAAACGATTCAGCGTGCATGGAGCCTAAAACTTTCACACAGACCAAATAATTTCCAAAAATTTGGGGTTATTTTTATCAAAGACATGTATCAGTATAAATTGTGGCCAAAATTTATGAAGAAAAATTAATAATTTGCAAAATGTTATCACAGAAACTAAGTAAAAATAATTGTTTTTAAAAAATGTTGGTCTTTTTTCATTAATAGCGTAAAAAATAAAAAACCCAGAGGTGATCAAATACCACCAAAAGAAAGCTCTATTTGTATGAAAAAAAGGAGGAGGGGTGTTTTAAGTGCCCAATAAACACGTGGTTAAAGCGATATTAGGCATCTCTGTGTAACAAGCCTCTTTGTGCGATTAAGTACTCTTGGGTAACCAAGAACCAAGGCCCCATTATGCAAGCATGCAAAATCTAGGCGAACATGCAACTTTAGGCGATCATGCATCCTTATGCGATTCAGCATTTTTTATTTTATTTTTGCGATCAAACATCTTATGCATTTTAAGCACTACTGTATAAATTAGAACCTTTGTGTGATCAAGGACCCCTGTGTGACCCTTCATATGTATGGAGTCAAGCAATTTTATGAAATTTTTAGGCATCTTTGTGAAAACAAGCCTCTCTGCGTGATCAAGTATCCTTGCGGTCAAACATTTTTATGTGACTAAGCACTTTGCATAATTCTTTATTTTTTTTCTTTATTTTTTTCTTCTGTATATTTCTTTACATCACATACATGTATACCAAACATCTACCGGGGACAGAATACAAAACATTTGTAAATACAAGATAAAAAACAAAGAAAAGTGCAGCGGTAATAAATGATGTATGTAGTAAAAAATACATAAATTCTGAAAACATGTATATTCAATAACTGATCCCAACAAAAAGAAAAAAGAAAAACATCAGTGTAGTGAAAGAAAAAGTCACCAAAAAAACTACTTAGTGAGAGAAGGTTAAATGATAAAAAGTCCAGCAATAAGTTGTGTGGTCTAAAACAGCAATGAAAAGTGATGAGTCTTCTGCACCAAAAACCAGATCTTCACACTGCACCCATGAGTTAGGACTGCCTGCTTACCAAAGGAAGAGACTGCTTTGCATCAGTCTCATAGCGCACTGGGAAGTCAGGTCTCCCACAAACCAATCAGTATGATAGCCAGATGGAACTCAGAGGTTAATCCAGGGTTAACTCGAAAATGACATAAGATGGACTCTCATAGCGTATTAAGTATAAAAAATGGGGGTTTAATAAAGTATTGCACTTACAATTAGTAGAAAAGAATGCGGCATATGATATGCTGGGGAGCTATGGTGTCTCCTCTCCGATGCCTCTCGCTTCACATGCAAACACTGCCGAGCTCAGGACGAAACGCGATGACGTCACGGCACCCTACGATCGTTTCGTCTTGACAGGACTTCAATGGGGGATTAGCCGGCGAGTAGGTGTCCAGGAGTGCCTGAATCCACATAGAGAAGCTTACCATGGCAGAGCTTCCAGCGGAAGACATGTGCTGTCTGAGGAGGAGCTGACACTATTCTTGGAGCATGGTGAGTGAAAAACTCTTTAGTCCCTCTAATGGTGGATACAGACAAGACATCCCACTCAAAACAAAAGTCTTTAAAGCGGATCTCCACCCTAAAGTGAAGATCCGCTGATCCGAACACTCCCCCCCTCCGGTGTCACAATTGACACCTTTCAGGGGGGAGGGGGGTGCAGATAGACATGTATCTGCACCCACTTCCGGCCCAGCATTCACGGGCAAAAGACGGGCATTGCATCACATCCCGTCTCCCGCCCGTTGTGTGCTGGGAACACTCAGCTCCCAGCACACAGCTGGAGCCAATTCGCGGGCGCAGCGCGACTCGCGCATGCGCCGTAGGGAACCGGGCAGTGAAGCCGCAGCGCTTCACTTCCTGGTTCCCTCACCGTGGATGGAGGGGGGAGCAGCAGGGTGATGAGCGATCGCTCATCCTCTGCTGCGGACGGCGCTGGACTCCAGGACAGGTAAGTGTCCTAATATTAAAAGTCAGCAGCTGCAGTATTTGTTGCTGCTGGCTTTTAATATTTTTTTATTTGTGAACCATCCGCTTTAAGATACTTGTTTAGGACCTTTCCCATGCTCATCTTATTTCCACCGCAGGTCTGCTGAAGACCAGACAAAACCAATCTTCACCCATCACAGCGGGTATGTTGTGCCAACCTTCAAGGATATGGGTTCCTACTTAAAGGAGGCCTCTTCCCTTGGCCTTGTAAAAGACTCTGCCAGGAATTTTGCGCATATTATAGCTAAAGTGATGGACCCTAGAGCCTAGTCCTCCAAAGAGAGACATTACAGGCAACAACTTGGCTCCCACGAGGCCCGGATACCATCCAGTTTTGGTGTAATTATTAGGCATCTTGGATGGATACGAAAGCGTAGCTCTTTAACCCCCGAGGGGCTTCTTAGTAGAGCTTTTCCTTTGCCCACCTTGTTCGTGACCAACACCTTAGACACTGGCGAAAAAAACTGAGGAGCTCCCAGTATGGAAGGGGTTAAATAGGGGGGAAACTTCCTGTCTAATTGATTACACCAGTGTCCAGCACCAGACGGTGGATATAACCCATTATGTAATGATTAAACCTTTGTGTCCCGTGATGTACAATAAAGAAATATATATTTTTTTTATAAATTTTAGGTATGTTTAATGAATGGCAACACAAACCTATAGAAAGGACTTTTCTCAAACCTGACCACAAAGTGGACATACGCTTTAAAGTATGTTAAAATTACAACTCATATTTTAATTTCCATATTTAATTTCAACGTTATCTAGCCTACTATTAATCTGTAGGATCTCAAAGTTTAAAAACATACTTAATTTATATCTGTGACATGCATTCACCATGCCATGTGAGTAGGCACTGCTGTGTCACACATTTCACAGAGCCTGCCTTCAGAACTACAGAAGTGGTGAAAGGAGAAGATTCAGGTGGCAGAATCAGTAGTGGGATCTCTGCTTACAGGCAGCAAGGTACCATGGGATATGTAGCCCTTAGAAATTGAAGGCAAGCAGCAGAAGTTGCAAAGCATGCAGAGAATCAAGGAAGTTGTGGAAAGAAATGACCAGTAGACAGGCAGCACTAACAACATGAAAATATATTTCTCAATTAACCTATATTGTATTGTCAAATATACAGTATCTATTGTTTGTTTTGCTATTACAATGCTGATGGTATAAAAGTAAAGATCATGCTGTTTTCAGAGTTTATTTAAGGTTTTATATATTTAAAGGGTCACTAAAGGAATTTTTTTTTTAGCTAAATAGCTTCCTTTACCCTAATACAGTCCTGGTTTCATGTCCTCATTGTTTGTTTTTGCTGTAATCCTGCTGTTCTGAACACTTCCTGCTTGTCTGTTTCCTTATAAAAAAAGTACTGGGAGCTTCTTTCTGTGGTCTTTAATAGTGTTGAGCAGAATATGCCATATTCGATTTCGCGATATATCTCGAATATATAGTCGAATATTCGAGATATATTCGTTAAATGCGAATATTCGCGATATTTTTTGGAAATGAAATGATTGCAAAATTTCGCCATTGCGAATGCGAATGCGAATTGCGAATGCGAATGAAATTTCGAGAAATGCGGAAGGAGCACTCTGATTGGCTCAGAATATTCGTGATATTTTATAATACAAAATAATTGCGAAATTTCGAGAAATGCGGAAGGAGCACTCTGATTGGCTCAGAATATTCGTGATATATTACAATACAAAATAATTGCGAATATTCGGCAAATGCGGAAGGAGCACTCTGATTGGCTCAGAATATTCGTGATATATTACAATACAAAATAATTGCGAATATTCGGCAAATGCGGAAGGAGCACTCTGATTGGCTCAGAATATTCGTGATATTTTATAATACAAAATAATTGCGAAATTTCGAGAAATGCGGAATGGAGCACTCTGATTGGCTCAGAATATTCGTGATATATTACAATACAAAATAATTACGAATATTCGGCAAATGCGGAAGGAGCACTCTGATTGGCTCAGAATATTCGTGATATATTACAATACAAAATAATTGCGAATATTCGGCAAATGCGGAAGGAGCACTCTGATTGGCTCAGAATATTCTTGATATTTTATCGTAATTTCGCAAAAATGCGAATGAGAAATTGATTGTGGAATTTCGACAGTAACACTCTGAAATCGAATATATGTGTTATTTTAGCTAAAAACAATATTGCGAATTTCTCAAAAATAATCGCGCGATATCGCTATTGCCGAATAATCGCATTGCGATTTTTCGGCAATATAAAATGATCGCTGCAGCTACTCGGCCCAAGGTCTCTAATTATACCAGCAATGCTTTTAGACGTCGATGGGGATCTCTAGGATGTGATCTGTTCTAAAAAAAAAATGAAAAAATACGAATATTCGAAATAGCGAATATTCACCGCGAAATTCGGAATATATCGCGAATACTCGAATATGCCATATTCGAGCCGAATATTCGCAATACGAATATTCGCAATACGAATATTCGTGAGCAACACTAGTCTTTAATCATGGAGGTGTGATTACTGTGTGTCTAAAACCCCTCAGAACCAATTAGTTTCATTTTAAAAACAAACACTGCCCCATATTGGCTCTGTGTCTCTGTACTTCACACAAGCATGAAACTTGATGAAAAACGAAACTGAAACTGCAGGCACATTATATGATTGATTTTTATATATTTTTGATCATTTTTAAAAGGAATCAGTTAACTATTATGTCTCTTTACGCTGTAAACAGTAATTTCAGCAAAAAAAGATTTCCTACAACTCCTTTAACTGAGCTGGCAGCAGTAATTTAATATCTGATCTGTTACCTTGGTTAACACACCTATATTTCTGTTTGTGCTGTTTTATTAATAAAGACCCCTATATGCAGGAATATAACCTCTTAATAACAAACAGGGTTAATTACTTTCCTTCCTTGCTTCTTTAAAAAATAACTATAATTTATTATTATCTTGTTATAGGCAGAATCTAATTTTCAGCACTATATAATTATATATTTTTTTTAACTACCAGTAGTCAGTTCTTGCCATACTTTTAAAAGAAACCCAGCAAATGATAAATATAGGGATAATTTTATTTTCTGTATATAGCTTTCTGTGTCAGTGTTTTCTTCTGCATTAAGCAATATGTACCATGATTTCTCAGTGAAAATATGTTCCTTTAAAGATATTCCTGACGTAGATATTTCTCTAGCACTCAATTACTTGATAGCACAAATCAATTACACACCTGAGTTTTAGACTGCAATGGCTTGCCTGCACAATGCAGATAAAATAGAGATATTAGTTGCATAGTTTATATAAACCAGCCAGCTATGGCGTTTGGTGTGTGGTTTAATAGCTTGAATACATACTACATTAAAATGTATTGCATAAAACTCTTTCCAGAGTGTGATGACCCAAACCCAAATTGAAAAGGTCAAAGAAAAGAGGTCTTTATTATTTGGTAGCAGCCTTCCCTTTATTTCTTAATTTTATCACATGAAAAGTGAAACAGTTATCACTACATGGTCAATGTTTAGAAAAGCCTGTGCCTTTGGCTGCGGTTTCTTTTTGAAAGGGATTGAATTACTAAAGTAGTAGAGCATGTTCACTTTGCAAAGTAATTTTCACTTGGCTCAATGAATGTGGTGTAGCACCTCCCCCTAGTGAGGCTGCTAGATTAATTCAGTTTTTGGCTCCTTCTGTAATCAAGGGACCAGTAATTGTTTGGTCTGGTCTGTTCAGAACTTCACAGGCTGGGAGACTGATTACTTCCTTCTGCCTCTAGAAAACGTTTCTGGAGCTTAGGAAGGGAGTATTCAAATGACCTGCCTGAATACTGAGCATGACCTAGCAAATCCCTGGGGAGGTTTGACCAGATGGTGGGTGGGATGCTGTTAAATAGTCTGGAGCCCTGGGGAGATGGTCTTTTCCTTCCATCTGGAGGAATGGAGCTGTGAACTTTGATGGAGTGGGGCTGCTTGCCTCTGGAGACTTTTGCTGGACTACTCTACAAGAGGATACACCTATGAACTGAGCCTGTTCCAGGATTCTTTAAGTAGAGACTTCTTTACTTGTGCTCAAACCTACTTCATGGTCAGAGGCAGGCATGGGTAAGGAGGCAGAGTAGAGATTTTTCCCTGGGCTGCTCCGATTCCCTGTAAAAGGGCTGCTGCGTGGCCAACTCAGAACTGTGCAAGTGCAGTTTTCAGACCTGGCCAAGTGCTACTGCTCCGGCGGGGAGGGGTTAACAACAAAGAACACAACACACTGATCCCTCCACCCCATGCTGCAGCTGCGATGTGTCCTGTGGCAGGGATGTTAGCACAGGGCTGAGAGTGTGTGTGTTCCATCTTGCAGAGTACAGCCCTCCCCTCTCCTCTACACTAATGGAAGAACAATCAGCTCTGCCTCCTCCCGCCCCTCTG